>JAOWCC010001368.1:21582767-22782767 GCA_030867875.1 Actinernus sp. WN-2022 | reverse complement strand
GCCAGCTAAAGGAGCTGCAGAAAGAGACAGCCTGTGACGCAACACTACAAGAGCTGAAGAAAGTGATCCTTAATGGATGGCCTGACACAAAAGGAGAACTACCAAGTACAATCCATAGCTACTTCAGTGTTCGCGATGAAATGTCGGCACATGATGGCATCATATTCAAGGGACTAAGGTGTGTCATACCCCAGACTCTAAGATCTAGGATCAAGGAGAAACTACATGAATCACACATTGGTTTACAAGGTTGCCTCAGAAGAGCTAGAGAGATTGTCTACTGGCCTGGGATGAATGGAGAACTTACAGACTACATATCGAAGTGTGACATTTGCTCAGCATTCCAGAACAACCAGGGCAAAGAACCACTCATTTGCCATGAGATACCATCAAGGCCATGGGAGAAGATTGGTACCGACATCTTCACACTTGACAACAAAGACTTCTTGTGTACTGTAGATTATTACTCAGGATACTTTGAAGTTGATCGGCTACACAACAAGACTGGCAGCGAAATCATAAGGAAGTTGAAGAAACATTTCTCTACACACGGCATACCAAACAAGATCCACAATGACAACGGCCCACCTTTCAACTCATTAGAGTTTGAGAACTTTGCAAAGATATTTGAATTTGAGCATATTACTAGTTCACCAGGCTACGCGCAGAGCAATGGGAGAGTCGAAAACTCCATTAAGACTGCAAAGAACCTGATGAGGAAGGCCCAAGAATCGGGAGAAGACTACTATCTCTCTCTACTAAACTGGAGAAACACCCCAACTGAAGGAATGGACAGTTCACCAGCGCAGAGAATATTTGGAAGGCGTACTAGAACACTACTGCCAACAGCTCAGAACCTTCTCAAGCCAAAGGTGTCACAAACTACGAGAGACAAGCTATTTCAGAGGAAAGAGAAACAGACCAAATACTACAATCATAACACCAAAGAGCTGCCAAGCCTCAGGAAGGGAGAGACGGTGAGAGTTATCCCCAAACCTGGAGATAAGTTACACAAATGGTATCCAGCACAGGTGGAAGAGCAAGTTGATGTTAGATCCTACAATGTCAGAACAGAGGATGGTAGAGTCTTTTGCAGGAATCGAAGACATTTACGCAGAAGCAGGGAACCCTTCTACCCGTACAGACCTGCTGGAAATGAAGTTTACATACCAACAGTAGACCAACCAAACCAGTCAAAGCCAAGTGAACCTGTAGGTGAGACAACTAAAGTTCCAGAACCACCAACAACACAGGTTGAAGTGAAGAAAGCAGTGAGTCACCCAGACTCGAGCACGCCAGCGAAAGAACTACCACAACAGCAGAGCAAGGCAAAAGTCACCCGCAGTGGGAGAATGTCTAAACTTCCAAGCTATCTAAAAGACTTTGTTGTACCAACAAGCTAAGTTATAGAGTATGGCCAATTTACTAGAACATTGAATAGTTTATGTTATACAGTTATCGTTCGGTTTAGCAACATATGATATTTTGATTGATAGTGTTGCCATTATGTAGCGATATTAGATTAAGCAAACTTAATTTCTTACAAGAGGAAGGGTGTAACGATGGTATCCCTGTGGACATTTATCGTGTGACATACTGCACCAATAAGAACGTTGTTGTCACATGTGCGTTGAAGGAAAACCGAGGCCAGAGGAATAAACTATAGACAAATGGATCTCTTGAGTTTAGTTTAATAAATTGAATAGCTAAACATTACAATAACAACACCGATCTTTCTGATTTTCGTAGCCTGCGAAACTGATTTGCGCTCGCAAAGCACCATGGGCTCGGACACAGGGTCTTTAAGCCATTTATTTATAAATTAGTTACAACAACTATGTACATATTACCCATTATCTTTCTTATTATTAGATGTTTAGTCACAATTTTTCAATTATTAGTTTAAATTATTATACTTATTCATAATATTGTAAAGCACATAGAACGGTATTGTATATGTGCTATAGAAACTTATTATTATTATTATTGATTTCCCGCCAGAAAACCAATAACTTACCGCATGATAGACTGCGAAATTTATCGGAACACAAAAGTTTCGAGTGGCGCGCGCACCAGTAGACTAATTATGTTTCAAAATTCTTGATTTTTTATTGGCTGACAAAGAAATGGCGCTAAATTTCCTGCATTTTGGTACTGTCTTTCATAGTAAAGCTGAGCTATGATTGGTTGAAATATAATATTCATAGGATATATAATACCAGGAGCCCATTACCAGGAGCATACCTATGTGATGGGTAGCGCCCACAGCAGAGTAGACGATGTGGCTATTTATAGTCGCGAAATTCTGGTATGCGATTACGTTGTCTTTTGTTCTCTTGCGCTTTGGTATTTTGAACCGTGTAATTACAATTTTTCAGTGCATCCTGATTGGTTAAGAGTGACGGCCTTTGTTTCTTCTCGCGGGAAACACGAAGCTAAAAATAGCTACACCATCTGTTCTGCTGTTGCTGTTGGGAGATGCACGCTCCTGGTAATGGGCTCCTGATAATACTAAATATGTATTTCCGGTACTGGTTTATATTTTTATTTTTGTCCCGTTAACGCAAGAAGATTGCATGAACTCGACAAACTAGACTATTATATTTATAGAAATTTGCAAACGCATAATTCTCATCGGACTTAAAACAGTTGACAGCCACTTAGATTATTGACAAGAAAATAATGACAAATAAATGGTGTGCCAATCCTTGTGAAATGGATATAAAGTTGCCATATATCTTTAAAATTTAATTAAAGTTGTATTTTGTTGATTGTCATGTTTCAGCAGAATGAGTTCTTCGAAGCCCGTTTAGCGTTAATAAGGGAATAACATAACTTTTGGAGGGCATACAGGGCTCGTGTTTTGGCGCGAGATCGCGATAATTTGCACATTAATTTTGAAAATATCCCCCGAATTTCACAGGCGGAGGAGCCAAGTCTCCCCTCTTTTCACACTTCGTCTCCCCCTTCTATTCTCAAAACGAAAACTTGCCGATTTTAATTTAATTACTCCGCTCGTGTGCGTTTTTCTGATCGGGCCGGGTCTGGTCGGGCAGATGTGCGGCATTTGACTTTTTTGGATAATTTTTGGTTAAATTCCTCACCCTGGGGAATGAAAAATTTGTCAATTTTGATCAAATTGCCACACCTGGGACAACGAAATTCCTCCTTAAACTATATAGATATATATAGCTGTTACAATGGGGGACTGGGGGTGATCCCAAATATATGTAAAGTGTTATTTTTAACTTGATGAAAACAGATGAAAATGCACTTTTGAAATACATACTTTCTAACATCCCTCTGCGAGACTCAACCTCGTTCCCAGGCTCTTCTGCGCATCGTAGCCGCCATCTTGGGTCTGATTGAGAACACTGGGCACGAGACTATGACCAGTCCTCCATATGGTCGAATTAAAATGTCCACATCCTGGGGCAATGCTTCTATTCAAATTCCCCAGGGTGGGGACACCAAGATTAATCAAATGCCGCACATCTGCTGGACATCTGCCCCCTCTTCCCCCCTCCCACCAAAAAAAATACCCTCGGGCTTAACATTTATACAGGCATTAGCAAGGGACGAAAATGGTACGACAAGGGCTGCAAAAACTATATGACCCGACAAAAGACATTTTATTAGTATTATTTTCAAAATACAAGGCCAAATGACTATATTCTGGAAATTGTTTTCATCTTCAAAGTTTCCTATTTTCATCGATATCTTTTCTTTCTTTTTTTTGCATATGGTTTTGGTTGAGGTTCCGTGAGTGACTCGTTGGCGGGTTTGCAGCTGAATGGCTTTCCACGTCAGCGCCAAAATATGATTGGTCTAATTCGATACGACGATGAAGCAAGAGCCAATGAGGTACAGAGGTCGGTTGTCGCCCGATAGACGCGCGTTTTTATACCAGCCGCGTATTTTGATAATAATCCTGGATTAACTTTTAATCGAGAATTCTGGTTTCTCTTGTAAAGGATGTCTTTCTCTAGTCTAATTTCTCAACAAACAAAGTAACTGTTTAGACCAAGTGAAATCGCCGTACAAAAGTCTAAAGTAAAGTCACTTTAATTTATAGAGGGTTTAAACACGTTTCCCGACTAACATGTAGTTCAGTAATCTAACGCGTAGCCCTCTCTTTACTTAGTCCTACAGTTTTACGTCCTTATCCAAGAAGACGAGAAGGTCTAACCGTTTACTTTTGGATTATGTAAAGGCAGCACCTTCTACTCAGTTATTTTGGGAATGAATACCAACTTAGATCTGCTTTAGTTGCAAATGGTACACGATTTTTTTTGGAAAAAGAGGAATACCTCTGACCTCCGAAGGTAGGCTTCCTTTCCGAAAACTTTCCAGTGGAATGAACCGTCTCAAATACATTCCCAACCGAAAATACCGGTTTTCGGTGTAAATGCATGGTAAGCGCTACTACACGGCTAGTTTTTAGCTGGGAAACACGTTATCCATTGAATTAGTTACAAGTAAAAAAATATTACCTGATCATGCTAATTTTACGAAGAAACCAAAGCACATCAAAAACTATTTATGCATTCGTATATGTATCATGCCATATGTATTTGTAGTCCCCAATCCCCATTTAGCTTTTCAAGCTAAATACATTGACACGTAAATAAAGTTCTACCATACTACCGCTGCTGCTACTGTTTCTGGATACAACATTTTAAAATCTTCATTATGATTTATGATCTTCTCAAATATTTTTACCGAATTCTATTTTTATCTTCTGAACTATATATCTAGAAAACCTTTTTGACGAAGTTCTGGTATAAATAGGTTAGCCCCTGATGCATGGCGAGCTCTAAACGAGTAGTGAAGAAGGCAAGTGAGCATATCACCCTACTTTGAAATTCTAGATTTTTAAGGTTTAAAATTAAACAAGCCATAAGAAAGGTAACCAGAGGGAAGATAGTTGTCCATTTACGACTGTCAATGGTATTTTATGACTGTTTGCGAACTCTGTAGCCATTACTCTGAAGTTATCAGTTACCACTACAATTTATACTATTCAGAAAAACGTCTGCTAGTTAGTTTTACAATGTATTATTTAATTATCTTTCCCCTGCCCCCGCCTCGAATAGTATTGTTTTTGCTAATTTGCGGGTTGGTAAGTATCTTAATTCTTTCATAATAAATTGTTGTTGTTGTAAACATACTTTCGCACGAAATTAGGGGGCACTCAAGCGGAGCATCACGCAGATGGTCGATTGGCAACTGAAGGGTGACAAACTCCTGGGCTTCCCTTTTTATACCAGAACTTCGTGTTTAACTATTTGAACGACTAAACTGGTGAAATATTTCAGATGGGTTTTCACCAAAGCCGTTGGCAATAGTCGTTTCCCTCCGCATCATTCAGTACGTACCGATTTTTCCTCCAATTTTCAACTATACAGTATGAATTTGTTTATTAAAGATTTAGTTTTTCATTTCAATGATTCAACTGCAAAACATTTTAGGTAGATTTTTACCAAATTATGACCGTAAATAGACAGACATATTTTTATACTTCCCATTTCACCTTTTAGATAAAGGCTTTAGACCTGGTGGCAGGTTCTTGGTATAGTAATATATCCGGTGGACTAATTACTCAAATATATAACCCATACTTTAATTAGTCCCCTGTAAATATGTCGATCATAGAGGAGTCGGCTAAGGAGTTGACAAATAGTCTAACCATTTGTAGAATTCAGCTGCTGGGCATACAGACAAAGTCGACGCAGAAATAGAACCACTTTGTTTAAGTCGCATCTCCTTTGCAAAGGAAACTGCATGGGTTAGTCCATCGTTTGAAAAGAGAGTTTCGAGTATACAAAGGTAAGCTTTCTTGTTCTTATACAATTAACTTTTATCACGCGGTATCTTGACTAAAAAAATAGATTTTCCATGCGTTCCCTCGCACTAAGTAGTTTCAGAACGAGTTAATTCAGACGAGGGAAAAACAAAGTTTTTTATTCTCCTGGGATTAAAGCCATGGCCTCCTTGTGAATAAGGTATATTTAGCCCAGCTCAATGAACCACTGATCTTTTTCCTTTGCCTTACTAAAACTGAGATCAATACTGTTGGCAAACTTGAACGTAGCTATAAACGTAAGTCAACCTATTATCGGACAGTTTTTCTTTCACTGCTTGTGGCTGCAAAACGAAGTGGACACTCCTTCACAAACTTTTATTACTTCTACTGTTAAAATTTGTGTACCGTTTTCAAGTTCAGAAAGCGATTTTCTCCCGAAAAAGGGACTGGAAAAGTTCCAAACCTGTTACCGGACAGCTAAACCTATTATATCGTGCACCCATAAAATATTTATTTAACTGCTCTTTTTCACCTGGATAGGATCGAGAGAGGCATCTGTTAGTCAATAAGTCCTCAGTGGCTCTACCGTTTAACATCAGTTGAACCGTTTCAAATAGCGTTTCATTTTCGCGCCTAATTCGCGCATCGCGCCTAACTCGCGTACCATTTACGTTTTGTGGCTTTCGGTGATACCTACTTGAAACTTGGTGTTTGGGCAGCGGAAATCATAACAAAATAGGGATTGAACAAGCTTACCGAGGATACAAGATGAATGAGTTTTTTGGGGATGAAGTGCGAAGATTTTCAGTCCGAGTTAAACCAACTCACTTTTCGGGAATCTCGTCTTCGTTGTAAGGAAAACTTTATGCCACGTGAAAGCGCCATTTCTTCTTAAAGCTAGGAAAATCTTCTGCTTTTCGTATAATATTGAAAGGTAAGAAGTAAAACGATAAGGGTAATTTGATTTTCGCTACGAAACGTTCAGCCTTCGAGGGGTTAATAATATCATTTTATGATTTCTCTAAGGAGAGAAATAAATATTTTCGAGTGCTCGAGAATGCCTGAAATACTTAAATGTTTCACATCTAGTTCTATCTATGCTTTTCCTCTACCACTTGTAAATCGTTTTGTGGCAATTATAAAACATAGGCTTATACGATTGTACTACCTCTCATTTTGATCATATTTTGATTCGTGTCCTTTTTGACTTACACTGACTTCCAGTTAAGTTTAGAATAATGTTCAATGTTCAAAGTAAAACAAGAGCCCATCTGGGCTTTCACTCGGACCACATGCGATTGAAGATAAAATACACTTTCATTTGAAATCCTCTTAGTAATATTAACCATTACGAGTACATCTTGGTAGTTGTTGGATTAAAGATTATTAACTGAAATGCCTGTTGGTTATCTCTAATTAAAAGCTTTACCCACATTCCCAAAACTTCAGACTGCTCATTATATTAAAGAACTATAAAGGGAATTGTTGGAAGCCTTTAATTTCTCGAACCAAAACCTCGGCCGTGAGAGGTTTCTTGTTTGTTTACCTTGAGAGTTGAATATTGCTAGGGTCATCATAAATTATTCTGTGCTGGCGAGCGACAGTGTTCTCTCACAGTTCAGGAGTTTGGATGTCTTCAGACTTCGATAGAGGATAGTAACCCATAAACTGCTCAACCACAGTATATATATTTGCTAGTAAATCGCTATATTTCGCTATAACTCAGCTATTCAGTATACCTGTATAACGCGGTACACAGAGAGATCGTACGAGATCGGTAAACCAGCCAAAAACGCCGTCAAAATTATTTTAGTGTTGGCCTACCGATCACGATGTTTGCGCAAATGTACTAGCAAATGTATTATGACCGAGAGTAAAATGAAATGTGGCATAAAACCTACGAAACGTACCTCAAACAAGAGCGCCAGTTGAAATAACCTGAGCCTGTTGGAAGGCTTTCGCACGAGTGAAATTAAATAAAACATTAAACTGCTTACATTTGAGAGATGGGACTCCAAATTTGAGAGAAATTCCCTCGCGGGTCCACCATCTTGATTTTACTGTATTATATTATGTAAATAAATTAACCTGGCGATTGTTACGTGACCAGCACAGTGCAATCTGATTGGTGGTGAACTTGAAATTTAACGCATGCGTAGAAATTTTGCTACATGAAACAAACAAAAAATAACGGCCTGCAGATTTAGACTCGGTGCTGGGGGATCCCAAGATTAATCAAATGCCACACATCTGCCGGACATCTGTCGCACATCTCCCCCCCCCCTCCCCCCCACCCCCTCGGGCTTAACATTGAAGAATGAAAAGTCCGAAGACTACAGCAGCAAAGCTGATATACAACGTAAAATTCTAACACAAAGCACTACGGTTAGCTAGGCCTGACACGAAAAGCGCTCGGACTAGATTGCAGCCATAGACAGCTGTTTCGTTCTTATTAGAACTCGTCAGTATGGCATAGCAAACAGTACGCGGGCTTCGGTGCCAATGCACTACCGACCCGGACTGCGCTAAAAAGCATCTAGTTACGAGCTCACAGAAAGGCTTGGTTATCGGGTCACACGTCATTACGTGTGGCGAAAAGCCAAAAACCAAGCAAATCTGAACTAAACGTGTCTGTGCTTTGCGAAAAATATAGTTCTGCTGGCCAGACCAGCTTTGAAAATGATGACAATAGCAGGAATAATCGGATCTATATAAGACGTACGGTACAAAAATCCATAATAGAAAATATATAAGCAAATACCGTGAACAAAAATCCTGCTAAAATACGTTGGATTCGAAGTGAGGACCTATGTAGCCAAATATAAACAATTAAGAATGAAAAGTCCGAAGACTACAGCAAAGCTGATATACAACGTAACCGTAACCGTAGTGCTTTGTGTTAGAATTTTACGTTTCCTATTTTCATCGATATCTTTTCTTTTTTGCGTATTGTTTTGGTTGAGGTTCCGTGAGTGACTCGTTGGCGGGTTTGCAGCTGAATGGATTTCCACGTCAGCGCCAAAATCTGATTGGTCTAAATCGATACGATGAAGCAAGAGCCAATGAGGTACAGAGGCCGTTTGTCGCTCGATAGACGCGCGTTTTTATGCCTGGCCGCGTATTTTGATAATATAAATCCTGGATTAAATTTTAATCGCCGAGGATTCTGGTTTCTCTTGTAAAGGGTGTCTATTCTAATTTCTCATCAAACAAAGTAAGGTTTTAGACCAACTGAAATCGCCGTAAAAAGGTAAAGAAAAGTCACTCAGTTTTATTTATAGGTTTAAACATGCATGTTTACCGACTAACATGTAGTTCAGTAATCTAACACGTGGCCCTCTCTTTACTTAGTTCTACGGTTTTACGTCCTTATCCGAAAAGACGAGAAGGTCTAACCGTTTAGTGTATGTAAAGGCAGCACCTTCTACTCAGTTATTTTAAGACCCTGAGTGTTGGTCAGGCAAAGGTTTGAACCCGCGACCTCCCGCTCAACAGACCGACGCTTAACCACTGAGCTAACCGGTGGCCATGGTAGGGAGTAGGAAAATCAAACTAAAGATTTCCCTTAATCGGCCTGGATTAGCTTAATCGGGCTTTGAGGAACTGTACAGAAAAACCGGTTGGAATAAATCCAGTGTATCTGCCGCCATTTTACTTTACTAAAGTCGTTAAAATCGCCTGGCTGCACAGATTGGCATGGAACGAGTATATGTGCTCTATTTCGGAATGATTACCAACCTAAATCTGCTTTAGTTGCAAATCACGCCTGGCATAAGTTACCTCAAAATCGATCACTAAAAGCGAGCCAAAAATATATAAACCAGCACATCTTGTTTAATTCGCTGTCAAATTTAACGAAATTTTCGTATGTTAATATTAAAATGAAATAACGTCTTTAGGATCAACACGTTTGTATATTGTCGTTGGTGTGACGTCATAACGAACGACTCCTTTTAAGGTCAACTTCTGCGTTACCTATACGTTTGAAATAAAGCATGTTATTACAACAACATAAATATGTGTTTTTGTTTGCCGCAATTTTAAAGTCTCTACGATAAATATTTGCTGAGTTATTAAGAACTGAAGTTTCCTGTGACGTCACATTTTCTGACGTCATGGGTCTGACATCAGTCGTGCTTTCTAAATTGAATAAACATAAAAAAGACCATATTGCGGCTATTCAGTGTACAGTATGTACAGTTCCTCTTTAAAACCCGAAAAATACTTGAATAGTTATTTTTAAAAGACGTTTTCAAAAATATATGACGTCATAATGACGTTTCCTCTTTTTCACTGGGAATTTTAAAGTATTTCCTCTCAAAAATTGAAAATTCTAAAAACAATCGGTTGTGGGTACCGATTTACTCTTGATTACTAGATTTTCGTAAACAAATATTTTAAACTCTAAAAGATGAATGAAGAAGTTATTTTGTAAATGGTTCTGTATTGAAAATTTCCCGCCAAATTTTGGCGGGAAAATTGCCAAAATTCAAAATTTAATAACTTTTCGAACACTGGGCACGAGAGTAGGACCCAGTCCTCCATGCGGTCGAATTCAAATGTCCACACCCTGGGGCAAAGCTTCTATTCAAATTCCCCAGGGTGGGGAAACCAAGATTAATCAAATGCCACACATCTGCCGGACATCTGTCGCACATCTCCCCCCCCCCCACCCCCCTCGGGCTTAACATTGAAGAATGAAAAGTCCGAAGACTACAGCAAAGCTGATATACAACGTAAAATTCTAACACAAAGCACTACGGTTAGCTAGGCCTGACACGAAAAGCGCTCGGACTAGATTGCAGCCTTATTAGAACTCGTCAGTATGGCATAGCAAACAGTACGCGCGGGCTTCGGTGCCAATGCACTACCGACCCGGACTGCGCTAAGAAGCATCTAGTTACGAGCTCACAGAAAGGCTTGGTTATCGGGTCACACGTCATTACGTGTGGCGAAAACCCAAAAACCAAGCAAATCTGAACTAAACGTGTCAGTGCTTTGCGAAAAATATAGTTATGCTGGCCAGACCAGCTTTGAAAATGATGACAATAGCAGGAATAATCGCATCTATATAAGACGTACGGTACAAAAATCCATAATAGAAAATATATAAGCAAATACCGTGAACAAAAATCCTGCTAAAATACGTTGGATCCGAAGTGAGGACCTATGTAGCCAAATATAAACAATTAATCTTACCTGATCAGGCTCATTTTATAAAGAAACCAAGGCACGTGAAAAACTATTTATGTATTTGTAGTCCCGAATCCCCCATTTAGCTTTTCAAGCTAAATACACTGACACGTAAATAAAATTATATACTATACTACCGCTACTACTTCTGGATAAAACAATTTTTAATCTTCATTATGATTTATTATTATGATCTTCTCAAATAATCTTACCGGAATTCTACTTTAATCTTCTGAACTACATATTTAGAAAACCTTTTTGACGAAGTTCTGGTATAAATAGGTTAGCCCGTCATGCATGGCGAGCTCTAAATGAGTAGTGAAGAAAGCAAGCGAGCATATCACCCTACTTTGAAATGCTAGATTTTTAAGGTTTAAAATTAAACAAGCCATAAAAAAAAGTGACCAGACGGAAGATAGTTGTCCATTTATGACTGTCAATGGTATTTTATGACTGTTTGCGAACTCTGTAGCCATTACTCTGAAGTTATCAGTTACCACTACAATTTATACTATTCAGAAAAACGTCTGCTAGTTAGTTTTACAATGTATTATTTAATTATCTTTCCCCCGCCCCCGCCTCGAATAGTATTGTTTTTGCTAATTTGCGGGTTGGTAAGTATCTTAATTCTTTCATAATAAATTGTTGTTGTTGTAAACATACTTTCGCACGAAATTAGGGGGCACTCAAGCGGAGCATCACGCAGATGGCCGATTGACAACTGAAGGGTGACAAACCCCTGGGCTCCCCTTTTTATACCAGAACTTCGTGTTTAACTATTTGAACGACTAAACTGGTGAAATATTTCAGATGGGTTTTCACCAAAGCCGTTGGCAATAGTCGTTTTCCCTCCTCATCATTCAGTACGTACCGATTTTTCCTCCAATTTTCAACTATACAGTATGAATTTGTTTATTAAAGATTTAGCTTCTCATTTCAATGATTCAACTGCAAAACATTTTAGGTAGATTTTTACCAAATTATAACCGTAAATAGACATACATATTTTTATACTTCCCATTTCACCTTTTAGATAAAGGCTTTAGAACTGGTGGCAGGTTCTTGGCAGTAATATATCCGGTGGACTAATTACTCAAATATATAACCCATACTTTAATTAGACCCCTGTAAATATGTCGATCATAGAGGAGTCGGCTAAGGGGTTGACAAATAGTCTAACCATTAGGCAGTCAGAAATTGTTGTGACTGATAGCTGTAGAATTCAGCTGCTGGGCATACAGACAAAGTCGACGCAAAAATAGAACCACTTTGTGTTATATTCCACTTAGTTAAGTCGCATCTCCTTTGCAAAGGAAGCTGCATGGGTTAGTCCATCGTTTGAAAAGAGAGTTTAGAGTATACTGAAAGGTAAGCTTTCTTGTTCTTTCTACCTCTGCACCGAATACCGAAAACGCGCAGATTAACTATTTTCACAATTAAGTACTTTAGAATGTGATCCAGATACTAATATATTGTGGGGCGGCGATTATAATGTTATTTTTGATATAGAATTATAATCGTCGGGTGGGAATCCGTCGATAAAACTAGGATCAGTAGAGGCGATTGAGTCAATTAAACCACATAAAGGTTTGTTCCTACATAAATGTTTACTTTAACCCCTATTTACTCGGGCTGTCCGTGATAGCACCGAGTCTTAATCTGCAAGCGGTTATTTGTTTTTGGTTCCGTGCAGCAAAATGTGACTTTTGACCCATGTATTAAATTTCAAGTTCACCACCAATCAGATTGCACTGTGCTGGTCACGTAACACTCGCCAGGTTAATTTCTTTACATAAGTTAATACAGTAAATCAAAATGGTGGACCCGCGAGGAAATTTCTCTCAAACTCAACTTCAACTCAAGAGCAAAGCTGAGAGGGAAAGTGAAACCGAACAGTGTCTTGTCAGGTCATGAAGGTACGGTGAGGTTGAAATCATTGCGTGTTTATATCTGCATTTCTTTGTCGATTTTTTGCGATAGTCAATGTACTTTTTTACCAAGTCTATTTATATCCAGTGTTATCCTTCTGATCATGATTGTATACGTCAATCTCTGGAAGAATGCAGACATGCCAGTAGAAGATAACTGCAAATTGTATTAAGTCGAAGAACCAGACATGTACGCGTACATAAGTCATAATCACATGTACACAGAGACGTGCTGCAAACACTCAGTCATAAAACGAGTCGCAAGCATATCTTAATTACTTAAACGAATTTTAGGAAAAAGCAGAAAAGTGAGGCGAGTTAGAAAACAAACCGTAAGGACGGAGAAAAGATATTATTTTAAAAATGGAGAAATAATTTGTTTGTAAAATCACGTTGAAAAGTCTGTAGGGTAACTAAAAGCCAAAGCGAACAAGAGGAAAATGTAAATTTCATACTACAGTATCTCCACATACCCGAGCAGTTCTCTCCAAAAATCTGAATCATAAAAAGAATCAGTGTAAAATCATACTGTCTTATTCAATGTCTCAGATGTATTTATAATTTTATTTTAATAGAATTGGATTAATTAATTTGGCCCATGGACCATCACAGTTGTGCAGGAGGTAGTGAGTTCGAATCCAAGTAGGACCTTAGAATAACTGGGAGAACTGGTACTGCATGCCTTTGCTCTGACATCTGCAAATGGTTCTAAAAGCTTTGTGTCTTCTTGGATCACAATGTTAAATTGTAGGCCAACACTGAGAATGCAACCAAATCTCTGATAGTGACCACCCTCAAGTGTAGTGGAATTATATAGTCGTACTATAGTTTGACAAAAACTATGCTAAAACTCCATGGACTACATTTATTCAATGTCTCAGATGTATTTATAATTTATTTTAATAGAATTGGATTAATGTTATCTGAACAAAATTTGGCCCATCACAGAACCAGTAAGCTCAGTGGTTAAGTGTATGCAGTCTGTTGTGCAGGAGGTAGTCAGAGTTCAAATCCAGGTAGGACCTTAAAATAACTGGGAGAACTGCATGGTACTGCATGCCTTTGCTCTGATATCTGCAAATGGTTCTAAACGCTTTGTGTCTTACATACATACATACATACATACATATAACTTTATTTCCCGGTACGCTAGCCACTACAACAGTAAGCTGGTTTCCACGTGGAGCGTAACAATAAATATATGTACAGATTAAAAACCTATATCGATAAAAATCAGTAAAAATCTGCTATCAGCATAACTCAGTAACAGGATCACTTGGATCATAATGTTAAATTGTAAGCCAACACTGAGAATGCAACCAAATCTCTGGTAGTGACCACCCTCTAGTGTAGTGGAGTTATATAGTCATATAGATATAGAGTAAATAAATTTGATGCATTGACTCTCTCCTCTGTTAGTAGTAGTAGTACTACTGAGTTCCCTTGGTGCCACTATATACATTTTATATATATTATAAATATACAGGTTAAATCTAGTAGATTACATACTACATAAAACCTAATCTAAAAAATCTTTTTTATTGTTGTTGTAAATGGATGGGTAAATAATGCATGTATCAGCAGCTTCCATCAGGGGTGGATCCATGGGAACCTAAGTGTCAGAATTAATTGTTTGTTGCACATTGGTTGGGGGGGGGGGGGCTCACTTTGGTTCATGGATTAGGAACCAAGGGGACCGACCTTGTATGAATTTTTACTAATATTTACTAATTGCTACCGGCCACTCCTAAAGACTGCTAAATTCAGCTAATAATTCTTCCCTTTGGTTATTACTAAGAGGATTTCAAATGAAAGTGTATTTCATCTTCAATCTCGTGTGGCCCGAGTGAAAGCCCAGATGGGCTCTTGTTTAATATGGGGACTGAGTAACCGCGCCAGGAATTCTTGCATACCAAACAAAATGGCGTCGAAAACTTCGAGGTGGTCTCTCACAGTTAGTCTGATGGTTGTCACGGGTTGATTCCCGAATTAACAATTGTGATGATTTATTTCGCTTTCCACATTTTCGTGTCATCATGTTTTACTTTTGAATTGAATTATCGTTAAAATAGCGTGGTTTTTAAAAGCAAGCTTTCACGCAATATTCTGAAATCAATAATCAGCTTGTTTTCAAGTTATTCCAATTGCACGTTCTCAAATTTCGAAGAGAGAGACGAAATTTATTACCCTTTTGTACAATATAAATACCGTAGTCATTAATTATAAAAGAGTTGAAACTAAACAATTTAGTCATATTTAATTATAACTTTGTGCTTCCGTTGTCGTGCCCAAAAATGGGGTTATTTCAATTGTACATTCGGAAATTTCGAAGCTAATTAGGAGAGACACGAAATTGTATTACCCTTTTGTACAATATAGCCATTATAAAAGAGTTGAAACTAAACAGTTTAGTCATCTTAAGCTTCCGTCGTCGTGCCCAAAAATGGGGTCAAGAAATTGAAACCTGCGGAGCGAAAGTATAATATAACTCGCTGCAATTTAATCTCAATAACTGATCGGACCTACCAGAGCCGTAGCACGCACATTCCGATCTAGCAAAGTCACTGGACTCTCAAAACCAAGGAAAAGGTAAAGCCTGGTTGATTTGCAGGTAAGTGAGGCCTTAGATGTCAAACACTTTAGAATACTTCGGTTCCGTCTTGACTTCCAAAAATATATCAACTGCTAGTTTGTATTAAATGTGTTCCGAGTTTGTGAATCGCTGAGTTCGCCCAGGGAAATTTGACTGTACATTGCTATAATTTGTAGCTCTGTAGAACTTAAATCTAAATAAGAGGTGAACATGCATCTGTGTACACTCTTTCAGTAAAATGTAAGAATTACCAAATCTTCAGAATCTTCAGTTTCCCACTCACTAGGATTCGGCGTACCAAAACAGACATACGGATCTTATGGCATCTTTTAAAAGAACCAAAATGTGCTGGGTTATATCTAAGCTGGGACCCGGATACTAATTAGAATCTAGCATGTTAGTTTTTCTTCTGGCTTTTTTCCCGACTCAGTAGCTTCAACTTTGGTTTTAGAAAATCTCATTTTATTTTAATTCAGGATCAGCACCAATCACGGGATTAGAAAGTAATAGTGATCGGCATGCACTTCACTTAATTTTAAAGACAAGGATTTTTCAAAACGAAGTTAAAACATATTCGAGGAATGTTCAATACTATATCCTATTGTTAATTTAAATCTCAGCAAATCTAGCGTGCAACAGTTGCAAATATATGTCGTTGGCAAATTTGTATTTGCTTCATTGTATAAGCGGACACAAGGGACCGTCGCTGAAAGCAAGCTAAATTCAACCACTGACAGCAAAGCATGCTGAGACTGAGTGAACCAATCACAGGCATGGCTCTCCCCTTATCTTCATTCTTCAATATACAGCTATTTCAAAAAGGTTAACCCGGACAAATGACAATCGACATTAACAGACCGAAATGGATTGTGATTGTCGCTGAAAGTCTGGTGAATTCGTTTGTTTTTGGGTACTAAAAACTTTAAGACGAATGTTAATGGTCTCCTGCGAATCGAGTTTCGAATTACACAGTAGTTTATCCGTTTCCCAAAGCTGGACAGTTATACCCACAATCCATTTCGGTCTGGGAATGTCGCTTGTCCAGGACAACCTTTTCAGAAATGGCTGTAATCTTAAGTCTGAAGCCATTTCGACCTAATAGCATCACATTGGAATCAATGGCAAGCAAATGTTGTACAATATTCCTATGATAGAACTGATAATTGATTGGATCAAAAGGATCAATCCAGCCATGGGGAAGCCATTTCAATGTCACGGCACTTAAAAAGCTGCATACGAACAGTACCGAAAAAAATGGCGGCTGTACAGAACCGCGATGAAGGCGATACATGCGAATGATCAGAGTATGGATAAGAAGCCGGAGCATTCCTATATTTAGTCACAAGTCCGAGCAACACAACTATAAAAGGCAAACGCCTGTACAAATGTAGCAGTTCCTCCTTTACATATCCAATTTACTGTTCCAACATTTGCCAGTTACTGAATGCGATAGTCTCACTATCGATTTACATAATTTGTCAGTTTCTCGGGTTGAGTGTAATTAATGCTAGCAAAACACGAGACAAAACATGTAAACAAAAACTTTCGCCTTTCTTCCATAGCTCCCAATAACCATTGAGAATCAAGTAGAAAAAGTAGAAAAGAGGAAGGATCCACAGCATGAAGTCACGAATATTGGGTGGAAGAAAAGAAAAAATGTCTTCCCTGAAAAAGAAGAATTCACAGTTACTTGGTGGATAAAGTTTCAGTTTATTCAAATATTGCAATCGTATCCGCTATGTTCAATTTTAATAGGATTTTCTGCACTTTTCCCGGGTAAGAGTTAATGACATGAGACTTATATAAACGCGGAGAAAGAACTATTTTTGGTGTACATTTGGTCATTGCAATAAGATTGATGTGTACATAATATAGACGACATTTGCTTATTTTGGTACGTCGCACTGGTCGCTGTAACGAATATTTGACTGTTAAGTATCAATGTGTGTTTTATATATCAAGTAAGCCCAATAATACTTATGTTAATGTTGTGCCATATGCTGACGTCCCTATAATTCAGTGTAAGACCGCGAAATGGTTAAAATAAACTGACATTATTATTATTATTTTCGCCTGCGAGATACTATAACTTGATCATACACATTAATGAACTGATGCACCTTAATTTCTCATATGAATCAGTTTTTTTTATTTTTCCAATGCATACAATTGGATATGAGCTCATATATGAGTGTCAGTTTTCCGCACACAGCCGCGCCAGTTAATATCTCGACATACTAACTCCCGCCGTTAAATTATGGAAGGTGCAACAATAATCACTGTGCTTTGGCCTTTGCTTTTAATTTCCCGCGCCTTAGTAAACACAAAATATACAGAATGCAATATTAAAGATATGAAAGGGAAACATCATATTATAAAGAATGTTCTCAAAATAGTTGGAAATCCTTCATGTCTCAATTTTTTCTTAGCGAAATTTCTCTTTTCATGACAAATATTAAAAACTTAGGAAGACTCCATCAAAAACTTGTACAAGAAGTAACTATTTTATCAGAAAATCTTTGAAATATTTTTTTTAATGGTCATGCACGCCAGTGCCTAAGCTGCTTGAGATTGTCTGGTATTTAATTGGATTTTTGAGCCTTCATCATATGTCAAACCTTATTTTCTAAATTCTGGTGAATACTTGACAATTGGGATCACAAGTTGCCGGAGAAGGAACTAAGCAAGCAATGTGCTAAAGGCAACAGCATATCTTTCAAACCTAACTCGGCCTAAAAGGTGACATGTTCAGTCTTCAAGAAGAATTCGCTTTGGAAACAGGTAATTTGAAGCTATTGAAGTGTACTCGCTCAGAGGGGTAACCGTATTGGGGGATATATGAAAGATGTCGAGCTTCTTTGAAAGGGCCGAGTGCTTTTAAATGTTAGAAACCTTACGAGTTGAGAAGGTCTGGTTGGAAGGTGTTTTGAAAATAGATCAAATTTACTAGTACCAGGTATTTCCCCAACTATTGTGCTAAATTTGAATGATTTGGAGCATTCATTTGCTTCTCAACTGTTTAAAGCCACATTGAGAATGAAAGTTTCTAACGGTGCTGTCAATATGCCAGTTCTGAGTTAAAGTTTTGTATGTGAGCTGTGTTATAGAAACTGCATTAGCTGCCGTCAACAAACGTCTCTTTCACAGAGGTAAGCGGCCCGCCTAAAACAGCGAAAAATTATTTCTGCGGAAATTATTTGTGATTCAGCGGTCGAAAAAAATTAACATTTAAGAAACTACAATTGTGGACAGTTACTTTTATTAAAATAGTAACTTTAAAAAAATATAGAACGTAAATAGACATTTTCGCGGTAGAAACCACCAGACAAACTTGACAATAATTTCTTTGATCTAGCTCGTATATCTCTTTCCTAACTCCTCAGAGGGCAACAATCAAAACTTTTCCGAATCGATACTACATTTGCTGAACTCTCGTTAAGTTTGCCCCATTTTTACCACGAAAAGTGAGGTCTATTAAAAACTACTTCAGAAGGCCTATCAATCGGAATATTGTTAAAGATATTATAAAAAAATAATGAAGTCCTTCGCGGGACCTCAATACCATTGAGGAGTCGGCGTTGTCAATTATTTTTATTCGTTGTTTTCTCTACAAATTTAGATTCACTGCACCTCACCGGAAATCGAATCTTCACTCTTCAAAAAGGAAAAATTCAAACTCAATAGAAATGTAGAAAGTTCCAATTTTGATTTCGAATGAGACACAGCATGCTTAAATTGTACATCGTTTTGAAATATTCGTCAATTGCACTGTGGAAAATGATCTGTTCAAAGTCAACTACAACCATTGTCATCCACAAACTAAAGTTTAGGCCGGCTATGCATGCGGGAACACCTTTCAGCGACAGGAAGTAATTGTACTTCTATGATATCATTTATACTCTATCCAGATCAGATAAACATCAACACCTTTTTATTTAAGCATCAATAATTTTACAGCAAAACATAAACTAATTTCAGCTCGGTGAACGTTTCGGGTCTACCTTGATAAAATATTTGTTGCTGCTTCAAACGGCCAAAAAAATATAGTAAAAATAATTCATTCTTGGTGGTATCCAAGAAAGAAGAATAGAGAAAAGCAGCACAATTTAGGTCATATCTCGACACCAGAACCGATCGTTTGTCGTAGTTCATTTCTACCATATACAGACAAACACTTTTGTCGATTTTTACGAGTTTCTGAGCCGGTGAGTTACATTAGGAAGTTAAAACTGAAATATCCGTTGCATAATTAACTGTTATTTCGAGGATCTTGTTAGTTTTGTAGATCATGCATGTTCGATAAGGGACGGACCATTAGAAAAGTTATGGGGGGGGTGGGGGAATTCCAAAAAAAAAATCCATACGAGGGAAAATTATCAAAAAAAATATCCATGCACAACCAGCAACACAGAAAAAAAATTCCTACATGGAGGGGGAGAGGCAAGGCAGAGGCCAGGGACTGCACAAATGTACAGGGATGCCATCAACTGCAAATGGTTTCCTTCTATCACTGTTTTTGTTGCAGCAACTCTTTTGTGAGAGGTACACATATGTATCCTTTGATTTATCCACTATTAAAAGCAGGAGAAATTTACATAATTTTTCGTCTCTCAAAAATATTTGTTTGAATGGAATTTTCACTGGTCTCG
The DNA here is from genome assembly GCA_030867875.1 of Actinernus sp. WN-2022. NCBI lineage: Eukaryota > Metazoa > Cnidaria > Anthozoa > Actiniaria > Actinernidae > Actinernus > Actinernus sp. WN-2022. Next base: position 22,762,598 of record JAOWCC010001368.1, on the reverse strand, counting down.
CTATGAGCTTGAATCATAAACAATCATTTGCCATGCAAAGTGATGCAGATGTACACTTTTATAGGTATCAATATTAAAGTATAACTTTTAATATGGGCACGCTAGCCCTGATGCCCTGATTAAAAAAAAAATTCACAGGAGCATGGCTCTTAAAGTTTACTTAGGACAAGAATTATTAAGTCATATCAAAATCATTGCACACAGAAGAGGACATTTGCTATTGGTCATCGCTTTGAAGTAAATGCGATTTTATTTGAGAGAGAGAACAACTTCAGTCGCATTACAAGTTTATAATGTGGCTTACCTGTTGATACCAGAACTATACGAAGGAGAATTCTCTGCTTTCGTTTGAACGCTCCAAATTCTCTCCTACTGCAGCTCCCGCCATACCAAAAGTCACACAAGAAAAATAGTACGAAATCATGACGAAATAGAACTTTAACAGTGATTTGTACCACTCTAAACTTGAGAAACCTCAATGTTCTATACAGCAGAATACTGCAAATTTATTCTATTATCTGAATTCAGCGGTAAGTATTCAAGCTAATTAAACCCAGGTAGTTCCTAAACCGGTAACGCCTTGTAAAAAATCACTTTACTCGCGAAAGCAAATTCAAATTTGTACGGTCGAAATCTTAATATAACGTCGAAATGCCCCGCTTAACGCACAACGGACGTTAAGGTCAGACCCCCTCCCCCCCTCCCCCCTTAACGTCCACCCATTGTTTTATGCTTTTATAAAGTCAGAAAAAACAGTAATGAAATACACGGGAGTTCACTTATAAACAAAGTATAAAACAAGCTTACAGCTTTAATAGCTGCAACTGTACAGTCAGTCAGTACCTCGAATTCCCGTACGAGCTCATTTCGGACCTTGACTAAAATACTCATTATGTCACGACTATAAAACTGAGTTTCACTTACTTGGAGGTTTGACTGAGGTATTTCATGATACTTCTAATCAAAAGACCTTGTTGAAATTTCCGGGAAATTCAACAGAAATTGCGCTCTATGTAGATCTAGCTGACTGGAAACGTTTGATTAAAAAGTGTACTTCTACTGATGAAAATGTGTTTGTTCTGAATGCCCCACACTAACGTCCATGCCCTTACCCCCCACCCCCTAAACGTCCGTTGTGCGTTAAGCGGGGCATTTCGAATATGTCGACGGCCCCTAATCACTCCAACTGACAGTTATCAGTTGCAGATTAGATATTACTTAACTTTGATTTGAAGGTAAGTGGAAATCATATATCATTTTATTTGTTTTATAAGGCAAAATAGCTCCCAAATCTATGTATTTTTGAGTGAAATGACTGGGCCGATAATTGAAGTGAGTCACCGGTTATCGATATGTAGGCTTTTGTACGCAATAACTTTGATATGCAAAGGTAGCTAATTTTGAATAGATTAGTACATAAAATACATATAAAAAAAAAAACGTGCATGAGATCGTAGCCGGAAAAAAATTTGCTGCACAGCAAACTGGAGTAAAAAAAAATGCATGCAGCTTGAGAATCCCCCACCCCCCCCATAACTTTTCTAATGGTCCGTCCCTAATATCCTACAGGGTAATAAGAAAAACTTCGTGGGTGTTCGATTTATGCATCTAGAGCGGCGTCGTTCTTTAATAAGCTGATTCGGCGGCTCTGATAGAGCCAATATGTCCATGTTTTCCTTGTTGCATTGGGACCATTAAATTCGACAGCTGAGGAAACTGAAAACCGCGAGATGAATTGTCCGATATGCAAATATAATAACTCAACAAAACTTTGTTTTCGAATGTTTCGTGCCTGTGATATATAGTTCAAAATATTTCATACAGTGCAACTATATAACAATTAAGTCACATGTACATTAAAATATTTTTATTAAAATGCATAAAAAATATTACAAAAGATAACTAAGATATATGCATGACTCCGGTATATTGTATATCAGTGATTGCGTCAAGTTAAATCTCTTGGATCTACTACTTATTCAGGTGTACGCCTTCCTTTCAGTTCAGTGGTTAAGCGCCGGTCAGAAGGTCCGACTGACATGCACTCAGGGTCTCCAAACGAAAGCGAAGGTGTTCCTGTTGTCAATGGTTAGACTGATTCAAGTCTTTTCGGACCGCATTCCCCTCACACGAGGCCTCTGACCACCAAGTTCAGTTAACAACATACATTATAGTTACTGTTCAGTTGGTCACCAGTCGTTCGAACTGTTTCCGTGTTTGTTTTGGATAGGGCTTGCTCTGCAGTTTCGTTTTTCGCTCTGACGAAGGCAACAGATCAGTTAGTCTTTTAGTAGAATCCAACTATAGTATCAGGCGTTATAGTTCACCACAAAAATTTGGCGCGCGTTCATTGGCTGAAAGCGATCACGTGACGTGATAGTTGTCGTCCGCGGATGCAAACTATCAGGCGTTATAGTTCACCACAAGATTTTGGCGCGCTCATTGGCTGAAAGCGATCACGTGACGTGATAGTTGTCGTCCGCGGATGCAAATTATCAGGCGATAGTGCCCGCTGTGAGCGGAAGACAATTTTGTGATGAACAATAACGACAAATAGACTGTGTTTGTCTCGGATCTATCGGCTGATAGTTTCCCTTAGAAATTTGGTGTTCTTAAAACTAGCATATAAGCCCTCGAACGCTTATATTTGTTTTAAGAACATCAAACTATCAGCCGATAGTTCCTCGATGGACACACTCTATTTGTATAATAGAAACTTCGAGCTCATATTCTAATTGTTAAATAGATTGACTTCTTGATAAAGATACCGAAGCTCATTTAGAAGATGTCACGGTCTAGATTTATATTGGATGTAATGTCAAGAAAATTGTCTTTTCCATAATGAAAATGATCAGTCAGACATCCAATTAATGGAAATAAGCATTCCCTTCTTCTGAAAGACTAGGTGGCTGGAAGCAATTAAATCTGTTGAAAACGTTACCAGGATCCAGATATTATTGCAGTTGTCTAGTTAAAACAAATATAAAAGCCTATGTCAATATAAAAACCTTCCTCAGGCTAAGAAAACCTATAGAAATAGTATAGAAAAACTTAATAAACCCCAAATCCCCCAGCTCAAAAACAAAATGAAATCTTTACTTGCTGAATTTTAGCATATATCCCCCGGGGGGTGGGGAGAGGTACTCTCCAGAATTTTGGATGGGGACGTGCCCCCTTTATCGCAGGCCAAAACATGATTTTTCCATACCTTACCCCGAAAACCTGTACCTTATTTCATGCAATCGCGTTATCTAATCCAATGACATCTTTCGCCGTGGTTTGTTTTCTTGGTTCATTTTGAAGATCATTGTCAAAATATCATACTTCCATGTCAAAATCATACCCTATTCCCGACTAAGAAAGAATAATATAACCCTATTTCAGACTAAAACAGCTCGAAAACCATGAATACTCTTTGGGGCGGTACATACATTATATATCGGAGTATTCCCGGACATATATGTACCCTTAATAAAATCCAGGGTCCAATATAACCTCTCCACCGACAACCGATACAAAGCTATAGTGTCTTCAGTTTATTTTCTATAGAAATTAGTTTACATTGAGGGGATATATTAACCAAATTGAGCCTTCAAGTTTCTTTACAACAAAATTACAAAAATAACGTAACAACCTGAGAAAGAAGAGGAATGCCATGTGAATGTCCTGATATGCTTTTCAAACTTTTCGATGGAAACGATTAAAGTGGATTACAAAAGCTTATTCTAGAAACTTGATTTCGGTTCAGTGAACCAATTTCAAGTTGTTCTAAATTTCTCTAAAAGCAGTATTTTATTCACTCGAATCCCGGCTTTGCCATCCATCAGAATTGTCTCAAATTTTCTCCAGTATACCTGGAAAGCATACTTTGCTAATCTGACTAGTTAGTTTTGTCTTTCGTCATAAGAAAGATGACGTAGCCCCAATAAATTATTTTTGCTCTGATTGATTAATCCTATTTCCTGGTTATGTCAAAAAGCTTGGAGGATTTCGAATGGGACCCAATTTTGTCAGGGGAGGTGGCGGGTGGCAGGTAATACCCCTACCTCTTCGAGGGTGATTTTCTCGCGTTGTAAAATAGGGATACATGATTTTAATGTAGACACACGTTCTTCTCTGCCTGTAGAAACTAGAAACATTCAAGAAGATATTTGTGGTCAAAAATCTATATTTGCCCAAATAGGTGGTGGGTTCCGGGTACAACCCCCCTTCCATCAAAATGGAGTCCCGCCAGAGTACCATTGTTTTGACCTCTTCCCTTACATATCTAATATCACTACTCTGTTGTTAATTATTTCAGAACACGTCTACTAACGTCCTGTTCACGGATGACATCACTATACCATTACTATGGAGCTACGCAATTGGTGCTTACTCGTCGCTACTTTGACAATAACGCATACGCAGACGAGGAAGTACAAAGCCGGTGACGTCATCATTGGGGTGCTGCTTCCAATACACAACAAAGGCGAGGACCAAGCCTGTGGTGACTTACAAGAACTCGGACTTGGTTTCGCGGAGACTTTGATGTACACCGTGGCCATGATAAACAACAATTCAAATTTGCTTCCAGGGGTGACGTTGGGGTATGACATTCGTGATTATTGCGATAGCCCCACCCTTGCTATGAAATGGACTCACGAATTTGTGAAAAACAACTACATGATTAACTTCGATTACCATGCGTGTGGTAACAGAAGTTCGTATGAACCGAGAGTGTCATCGGTGACAACTCCTTCTTCGACGGTAACGCCAAGAACCCGCCCATCGTCACCAATTGTTGCGGTAATCGGTGCGTACGACTCGGAGACTACAGTTCTGATTGCAGAACTCCTGCAAGTAGTAGAGATCCCCCTTATAAGTCCATTCTCTACTAGCGAACAGCTCAGTTCTCCCTTCTATAGTGCGTTCTTCCGTACGATTCCACCGGATGGACACCAGGCCAAAGCCATGGCTGACATTCTCGAGATTTTTAACTGGAACTACGTCGCCTCTGTAGCTGTCGACCACTCGTATGGGCGCTCTGGGATACGTGCTCTTGAACAGGAAGCCGAACGCAGAAAAACATTTTGTGCTGGAATCATCGAGTTTTTCCCTCGGTCCGGCTATCAAACGAAAATGGAGAATATCATTGAGAAGTTAAAGAAGAACACTCTCGTAAAGGTCATTATACTTTGGGCAAATCATGAACAGTCTTTAAGGTTTCTTGAAAAAGCTATGCAGCAAGGACTCCATGATAAAGTGTGGATCATAAGCGATGACCTTGCGACATCCTCGGGGAATTTCTTCTTTCAGGACTTCGCGGACAAGATCCATGGAGTTTTCCTTGGAGTGGCACACCACTATCATAGCAACCCATCTCTTTTTCAGTACCTTCAGCAGCTCCCAGCGGAGGGCAAACGGCATGAATGGTGGCAAGAATTTTGTGAAAACGAGTTTAACTGTTCTTGGTCCAGAAATTCTCGTCGATTAAAATCATGTCAAAATTTAAATATGAATTTGTCAGAAGCCACCTTGGATAATCTTTACAATGCTTTCACACGTTATCTAATAGACGCTACATACACCATTGGGTATGCTTTGGACAAAATGTACAAGTGCAATAGCTCTGTCCATAACTGTCCACAAACTAAACCATATCTTAATTCGAAGGACTTAGTTGCTTACATCCAAAACATCAGTATACAAAGAATGATGTCGGAAATGCTTGAATTTGACGCAAATGGGAATCCCATGTCCTCTTCCTACGACATTGTAAATTTACAGAAGGTTCCAAAGAAACCCTACGTTAGAGTCACTATAGGGACGTGGTCTGAAAAAGATGGGCTTGCGATCAATGCAAGCAAAATAAAATGGAGTAAACAAGGTGCCCCGCTGTCGATTTGCAACACAAAGTGCCCTCCTGGGACATGGCAAACAAAGATGAGAAATTGTTGCTGGGAGTGCATGCCATGCAATAACGGCACGATTAACACGAAATATTCTGCACCGAAATGCCATAAATGCAAAGGCATCAAGGTGCCTAATATGAACAGAACATTGTGCATACGAGAGAACTGCGTTAATGTCAAGTTGTCGAGCGCTGTTGGAGTTGTTATCACCATCATGGCAGGTAAGGGATTGTGGGAATATAATTTAAGGTGATGTTTTGTAGAGTAAAGGAGGGTAACATAGGGTAGAGTGAGATAGAGGAGTGAAGTGACTAGCAAGAGAAGTGATCAGAAAAGAGACTGGGTAAAATGAGGTGAAGTGCTCGAGATTAGAGAAGTGAAGCAAAAGAGACTAGAAGTGATTAGAGAAGTGAAGGGATTTGAGAAGTGAAGGGATTTGAGAAGTGAAGGGATTTGAGAAGTGAAGGGATTTGAGAAGTGAAGTGATTTGAGAAGTGAAGTGATTTGAGAAGTGAAGTGATTTGAGAAGTGAAGTGATTTGAGAAGTGAAGGGATTTGAGAAGTGAAGGGATTTGAGAGGCCCGGTGAAATTAAGAGTTTAGTGAAGAGATTAGTGGAGTGATTAGTGGAGATTAGTGGAGGGATTAGTGAAGATTTAATGAAGATTTTAGTGAAGGGTTTAGTGAAGGGTTTAGTGAAGGGTTTAGTGAAGGGTTTAGTGAAGAGTTTAGTGAAGGTTTAGTGAAGATTTTAGAGAAGTCAATCGAAGACACTAGAAAAGAGAAGTGAAGAGATAGAGACGTGAAGTGATCATGAAAAGATTAGAGACGTGAAGCATGGTGAAGGGTTTAGAAAAGAGAAGTGAAGTGAAGATTTTAAACAAGATGCATTGGTAAAAAATAGCAACAAATTTCTGGTGTGAGAATTTGCAAAATATGTCCAAAAACTGTCCTTGAATTGAAATGATAGCGTCTTATTCAATTCTCAGTACGAGACTACGACAGAAAATAGGTTCAAGCGTTATTTCCACCCGTTGAAACGGCTGGTAAGAGGCAGTGATTTTCGGCGGTTTCGAGTCGAGTATTATTAATAGGTTCTCCAAGGTAATCTAACAGGACGCCGGGGGAGAGGGATACAAAGATACGTTTATGAAGAGAAGCAGCTACAGGAGAATATAGGGCCAGGGCTGAAAAAAAAAAGAGTATAAAGATCACATATGTCTGAAATAAGCGTCCTATAGTTAATCTTAAAACTTCGAGCCATCTCTCTTTATCATTGTAAAGCGCATAGAACACAAATGTATATGCGCTAAATAAGTAATTATTATTAAAGGGGCTATGTCATGGCACTACGCATTGTTGGAGTCAGTGTTCGATTGGTGGATTAAAATAGTTAAACCCCCCTCCTTCAATGCTTGATTGAAAGTATTTTCACTATTTTACATGAAGAGGGTATATATACACAGTTTATTAGCCATTTTTGAATTTTAGTTTGATTTTAACCATCCCACATTTGCGCGAGGTTCGTCAGTTCATATGCGAATCGCTGATAATGACCGACACATCTAATGTAATGTTCTCTCACCATGACACAGTCCCTTTAAATAGGGTCAGGATGTTGAGATCCCAACGGCATAAAAAACTATGACTATCGAAACGTAAATTGCGCGTATGCCTAAGATGCATTCTTAGAGCGTTGTTAAAGTATAACGAAAACATAACTCAAATTATACATATGCTTTGCAGGTGTGGGCATTGTAGGTGCAATAATATCTACGATTCTTTTCATCAAGTTTTACACCACACCTCTCATCAAGGCTTCGAATCGTGAACTAAGCTTTATCTTGCTGGTGACAATAATCTGCGGTTTTGTACTCTCCGTAGTCCACATCCTGACGCCAACGGATGCAATCTGTCAACTAACGCAGTCTTGGCGTTATCCAGTCCATTCTGTGAGCGTCTCTATCCTTCTCATCAAAACCATTCGGATGGCTGGAGCGTTCCAACTCCACATGATGGGATTGCCTCGGTGCTTTAAGCGACTAGTTGTGGACCCCAGACTTCAAGTTCTAGTTCTATTATTATTGAGCATTTGGCCAATACTATTAGCTGTGCTGTGGCTTTCGCTGGACAGTCCATTTGTTACTAAAGAAATCAGGGAGCTTCACACCGAGATTCAAGTCGAATATCTCTGCAAGTCGTATAGTGGGACCGTTGGGAAAAGCTTGGAGAATTCAAGTTTGTCTTACCTTGTTCTTTTGACACTTCTGTGCATTTATTGCTCTTTCAAGGCGAGGAATTTGCCCGGAAATTTTAACGAGACAAAATACATTGGTCTTTCACTGTACATTTTGTTATTATCTTGGTTGACCTACTATCCTATAAACTCTGCTTTGGAAGGATGGTATGTAGCTATCATATCAAGTGCCACAGCGTTGCTGAGTTCCTATGGACTTCTCGGCTGCATTTTTGGTCCAAAAATTTTCATTATTGTGATTCATCCGGGTATGAATACGAACGAGTTCGTAAGAGCGGAACTACGAAGTGCCAACAGGGTTACCAACTCGGTCTCGGCGAAAAGTCATTAGCGAGCTTCAAATGAGAGCCCTCGGCAAAAATTAGAGGGAAAAAAACGATATGCTAAAACTATAAAATACAATATCTATCAATATATATATATGTGTCTAAAATAATATAAAAATATATTTAAAATAATGATTAGAATTCACGTTTTCGAATCAAATTTTTAAAAAGTTTTATGTTGGCAGCCTAATAGCAGTCCGTATCACAAAAAAATAATATTGTGAAGCGCATTTGAATACTTATATATATATATTTGCGCTATATAAATGAATACCTTTTAGGACCGCTCATATTTTATTTTCTCTCTCGTTTACGTTCACTTCACAATCAATCGCCACAGTATATAAAGGACGTATTTAAATTGCGTGTATCTTGCTATAATCTCAGAGGAACCGACATTCTTACTTTTCCTAAGCCAAGAAACTATGGGCTAAGATTCACCGAGATATATGGGACCTAAAATTTGGAATAGTCTCACAGATGAAATGAGATCGGCTGCCAACATAAAACTTTTTTTAAACTTGATTCGAAAACGTGAATTCTATAATCAGTATTTTAAATATCTTTTTATATTATTTTAGACACATGTATATATAGATATTTGTATTTTAGTTTTAGCATAGTTTCCTATCTGTCAAATCGTACGGGAAAATGGCCAAGAAGGTTACCACACTTCGCCACCTGGACTTTCTGTACAGTGTATCCCTGATTTTAACGACCATTTTAGATATTATTAGCTGTCAGTAATTACATGTAAATTTTATATCATATCATATATACCGTGCTTCAAGCAGAATATATTTTTTAGATTTCTGTATTATCACACAATTTTTTAGCCTTTAATTAATATTAAGCATTTTTAGAATTTTAATAGATATATAATTATGTTGTTAATTTGTTCTTTTTATACACAAGCATGCATGATGCTTAAACTTTTCTCGTGTTTAAATAAAGATTATTGTATTGTAGTTGGGAATTTCCAAGGTTTTTGCACATTTCTAACGGATGGAAATTTCATTTCCACGGGTTGGAAATACGTTGGAAATTAACCAATGGAAGAGGCCCGGATTTTCCAGTGTATACAAGTAACGAAGGAAAATACGGCATAATAACAATAACGGCATGGAGTTTATTTACAATTTATGACTTACTAAACGCGCGAGATATTAGTGTAATTATGAATAAAGTGATAATTCTCTATATTTGACGTATGGGTCATTTCGGGTGTATACCATTTTCAGTCAAATTAATATACGATTACCAAGAACAAGTCCGGCGAGACGCCATTTTGCTTTTCAGCTAAGGAACGATGCGGGGATAGCCTCGTTTTCGGGTAGCTAATTATATGCGCATAAATATTAAGAAGAGTAAATAACAGCCGCACAATGGTTCTGAGCACACTGCTAAGGTTCCCGGATGCTAGACGCTCGAAGGAATAAACGGGGAAGAGAAGAAAACGAAGAGCCTCTGGTGTTATCTGTTGAGAATCTCACTTCCATGCGAACATTAGGTTTAGCATTTGAACCTCGTCCTTGATTCGATAATCTACTCAACCGCGAGAGCTGGATGTAGCGATACTTTTCATTGGCTTAACAATGGCTGAGCAAAACCGGTTTGACATGTTTTCTTGATTTGAAACTCAGCTCATGGGCTATTATCACAGTTCGGCCATCTTGGACAAGACGATGGTTTTAGCCCCGGTAGCCTCGTACTGGTGGGTTTCAGAACGAGTTTACCGGACAAAAACAAAGGTTTTTATTCTCCTGGGACTCAACATGGCCGCCGCGTGATGAAAGCCCATAGACCCTATGCATAAGTCCTGGTAACTAGCATGTCAACGAGGCCGGTAGGTCCTCTGGAATGTTGAAATTGAAGCGCCCGGGGAGATTGTGAAATGCACTGAACGAATGTTCAGTGAAACAATGCCGTTAATTTGCTATGCGCCTGGCTGGTTGCACTACAGAGAAACATTTTTCAACTAAACAATCATGTTCAACACGTTTCACACCTCCTGCTAGTATTTCAACTTCAACATTCCAGAGGACCTACCGGCCTCTTTTTCGTGTTGTGACCGCGCGAGTTATACATAGTGTGTATGGAAGTGAGATTCTCAACAGATACCACGAGAGGCTATACTTTTTCTTCCCCCTCACCTTTTCTTTCTCCGAGCCTTTGGAAACCAAGGTACGGCTACGGCGACTACAGCAAATACTCGACTCTCCCACTTTAGAGGTAGAGGGTAGAGGGGCGGGGAACATTGTGAGGCCCATAAGGGGTTACTGGGATACGGGATATTCGAGGATTAGTTATGCAATGCTTTCGATACCGTGAAATATCCCACGAGTGACTTCTGTATACACAATACGAGCATTTGGCAAGTGTAACGATGTTTCATGCCACGTCATCGTTGACCAGTTCCCTACACAAAGTGGCCTTTTGAAATCATGGTTGGCACATTAGTATAACACTTGTAATGTTTATAAACACCCAACATCGCTATACAAAGAAAAATCAAGTCACGAGTGGAGGTTTACTGTATACCACGAGAAATCTTTGCATAACTATTTCATTCCAATGCCCATATACTCTTCAAATTTAAGAAAAAAGTGGGGTTTCCTCACCATACTGAAGAAAGTAAACAAATTTTAAAACTGAGGTGGGATAAGGAAGTCCAATGAAAAATTTCCTGTCGCGCGCGCTGCATAACGAGTTTTCGGCGGGAAACAACTGGAAGCTGTGACGGACGCGCGAGGCACATTATGGCGGGAAAACACCGTGCCTTCTGATTGGCTGTATCCTTCATGGCAAGGGATAGATCTTAGGATATTAAACATCAAGTTATAGGGTTACAAGACTACAAAGTTAAAGGGATACGGGTCCGCAACCCTCAACCCCCACCCTTTAATGGGGCCTCAATTGTTCAGCGTAGTATTGAGTTCATTCCCTCGATTTGCAACAGAGGTTTCTTGTTCATTTTAACATATAATATTCCATCATTCCCTTACTAACTGTAGTCCAATGTCATGGCCGGTAGCGGTGGTTCCTTTCCGTCTTTGGTGGTTTTCATAAACTTGGATATCATGTTGGGTCTGGCGACCTTCCTTAGGGGACCCTTCACCGGTCTGGAGGGTTGAACGAATTTGGACGAGTGTCCACCAAGACCATCGTAACCCGTGCGAAATATCGAAGATCCCGAGTCAGATTCGGCGGCACGTTTTCGCCCCTGTGTGGGCTTGAGAGGGAGGCGGGTGGGGGCATTCTTTAATGAGGGTTTTGATGTGAATGTTGTGGTTTTGACGAGTGTTAGTCCCATTCTGTATAAAGGAAAGGAGGAAATGGTTACCCATAAAGTTAAAAACAGGGCTCCTACACTTTGATATCACAACAAAGCCACAACTTTCTAGGACTTTTTTCAGGCTTATTCCAGTATTTTGTATTTTGAAATCACAAAAAATAACCGCACAAATTCATGATTAAAACTGCTTTCAGTGGCATGTTCACTTGAAGTAAACACTCTTTAATCAGTATATATAGAAATTCAGTTTTACAGGAGATTGCAGGTATTAGTTTTATTTTCCACGACTTTCAATGACTCTCCAGGAAAAAAAAACATTTCAGGACTTTCCAGAATTTCCAGGAGGCGTACGAACCCTGTAAAAAATACCAAAGCCTTTAACAATCTTCAATAAGCGTTCTTACTCTTTTGCGGCGAGTTCCATATCGGAATCTGCTTTGCCTCCCCCGGCACCAGCTGTTAATGGAGGCTTACTGTCTCGTAAAGGCTCGTTCTCGTCATCCTCATCAGGAGGGGTGAGACGAGGTCTCTTGAACTCCATTGGGGCGGGACTACCAAGAAAACAAGTCGTTAACTCTAATCCAATGATTGCTATTATTATAAAATATTCTGCTGTGACGCATGTGTTAAAGTACCTATAAGCGCAGCCTGAAATCGTTCATTTGGGTTCAGTAAAGTGTTTTATATCTTGTTCATACCATTTTGGGGCGATTTATGGTCGTAATATTGCTTTAAAATGCGTTATCAAACTCATTAATAACTGATGAAGCAACAGAAAGGAAATGAATGTGCGATAAGTGATATGTAAAGAGATTCGTCCTGATTTACATAAACTTTTGCTTCGATTTTCTCAGCCGAAATAGGTCATATCGCCAAAATAACTGAAAAACACGACCAGGGTTGCCACACATTAGGAAGAAATTTCCCTGACATTTCACTGACCAGAAAATAAGACTGTTCGACATACCCTCGTACAAACTGACAAAAGTCATTATCAAAACCTGTAGCATCCCCTCGCAGACGCTTTGGGACACCGTCGTGGCACCCTGAAAATAATGATCTGACTTCCACAAGAAATTTAATAACAATAAAAAACAATAATTTACATATTTATATAGCGCCATATCACCACAGTCTCATGGCGCTAATAGCGGCCACGCAGTTTCCAATGTTGAGTGTGTGGTTAGTGCAATGGCCAGGCTGCTGTACCGGGTGACAATCCCCTTTTCGAGTAGTACAACAGGTTATTTCAAGTCCCCTTCAAATACTGATTAGAAGTAGGAGACAAGGCCAACGTCCCTGCCAAAGGACGCGGCCGGGATTCGAACCCCCGACCTCCCGCACTCTAGACCGTGCTCTACCAACTGAGCAGTAACCAATGAGGCGGTTTTACAATTTCCCTACCAGATAAAAACAATTTTTCCCTGACCGTGGCAACCCCGAGTCGACTCTATACATCCGGACGTTTGATAAACCATATACAGAATTCGTGTCCGTGCTTTATCGGATTTACAAACTCTCGGCTTCGGCTCGTGTTAGTAAACCTGATAAAACACGGCCACTCATTCTGTATCTATTACTTGTAAAATTCATTAATAATTCATAAGGGTACTAGCCAATCCCATGTGCTGAATGACACCACATGATCGCCTCTGTATACCCACGTAGAAACCTGATTAATAAAACATCAGGTTCTGTATCGATATAAAGACCCCATGGTCCGCGATACAGACACTTAGGTCCGTGATACAGACACCATGGTCCGTGATACAGACCCCATGGTCCGTTATAGCTCTAGTAGCATTCTGTATCAGGTACAGAATACTAGCTAAGCTAGTGAGGGAAGTCTCACGACCGATCACTGACTACCCCTATCCCGGGACGGGTGAAATGACAAAGTACATCTGCTCTCTTATTATGTACACACCATCTATTCCATGTGGGACCTGTTTTTCTGCATGCTACGCTCTGCTCTCTTATTGCATACACATTGTCTCTTCGATGTGGGATATGTTTTTGTGAGAAACTAATTCATCCCACATCGATAGCAGGGTGGGAGAAATCAAAGGTTAAAATTTTATGTTGTGCATATCAATGGCTTTTAGTTATCTATTCATTTCACAAGTAAGATAAAATATTCGCGTCCGATCTGTATGGGCTTTACAATGGCTCGCCGAAGCGGCTCGCCATTATAAATGCCCATACAGATCTCCCGCTCATATTTTAACTACTACTTACAAATCCTAGAAATGACGTCTTTGAAGGAACATTATGCCAACGAGTTGAAAATGAATCGAGTTATTACTTTTAATTTGGTTATTTTTTAGTTGTTTTTCAGGCGTCAGACGTATGATATATGTAAGTGAAGCTTACATAAGAACTAGAATTGGCTTATGACGTCATTGATATTTGATTCCTTCATAAACGAAAATGACAGACAGTAATAAGGGGCCAACCATTTGACTTTTGAGGGGGGGTGGGTGTTTTTGAAAAAAAATAACCTGCAAGCCAACGGTGGCGAAAAAAAATATCCTGCAAGCGGAAAAGCTTTGTTCTGGCTACGCTTTTTTCGCAAAAAAAATTCGTGCAACAACACTGCTAAAGAAAAAAAAATCGAGCACAGACAAGAACACCCCCCCCCCCCCCCCCCCCTCAAAAGTCAAATGGTCGGCCCCTAATTGTTCCTATGTCGGTCGTTTTGTTTTCCACTTTGACCTTTAAATCAATGATAACTGGCTAGGGATCACATGCACTTTGACCTTTAAATCAATGATAACTGGCTAGGGATCACATGCACTTTGACCTTTAAATCAATGATAACTGGCTAGGGATCACATGCACTTTGACCTTTAAATCAATAACTGGCTAGGGATCACATGCACTTTGACCTTTAAATCAATGATAACTGGCTAGGGCTCATATGCATTTCAATTGCTTCACCTCTCACCGTTCATATGGTCCGGGTTCAACTCCCGTTATTGTTCTGAGCATATTTTTACAGAGATTATTCAGTACATATTCCATTATTATTATTATGGACTGTGTGAACCCGTTTGGGTTTTCTGCCCTCCACAAAACCAGCATGCTAAATTCTAACCGATTTGAGCTACGGTTTAGCCGGATCCGGGCTTAGCTTAGATAGTCCCAGGGTGCTAATCAGGTTCCATTCAAAATCATCATCCTTTTGAATGGCATAGATGCTGTTAAGCTTGCATAGAACCACGATGGTTTATCGAATGAACAGTCGGCTAATATAACCATTATTTTTGGTCTCCTAAATAAATTTCCAGTTTTGTGTGCAATCAAATTTTAGTTCCTGTGTGAGAAATAGTCATAACAACAGGCTCTCCAGGGAAGGGGGAAGGGAGGGGAGGGGTGGGGAGGGGAGGGGTGGGGAGGGGAGGGGTGGGGAGGGGAGGGGAGGGGAGGGGGTGAGGTCCTGGGTGCTTACCATTTGTAGCAATAGAGCAGATTTCAATAGGCCCTTTGCAGCTAGCAAATCACGTGGTTGTACTGGAGAGCAAAAAATATCTGACTTCATTTATTTACAGGCCTTGTACGAGATCGGTGTTGTTATTTGGAAAACCTGTTTGTAAATGCTATTTTCCACCTCCAATCGATTGCCGATCTTTCTAAAACTGCGTTTTTGGAATATAGCTTGCTCTCCAGTATTCATGGCAACACCTTTCCCATGGGGATCACGAGCTCAATTCATTCGTTAATGAAGTATTATATCAGCACGTGGCTGTTAGCTGCAAAGGGCCTATGGAGTGTCGGAAGTGTTTTGGTTTTGCGTTTACTAAGCTCTCCTATTGGCTGAGAAAATAAACCAACCAATCAGAATCCAAAGTAAAACCAAACGTAAATTGGTTTTGGTTTTGCTTTGGTTTGTCATTGGTTCACAGGGAAGCCATTTATGAGTTACTTGTGATTACTCGCTCCTATGGTTGGCTGGCCGTGGGTAGTTTGCGTTTGGTTTCACTACACTCAACTGAAAACCGATCTAAACTAGTTGGCACGAATACTGTATAATGTGCTACGGAATCCTCAAACTAGCAGACCAACTGGAAGAGCCTGTAATTACCATTTACAATTCCAGCAGATCATATCGCAGTTGTCCTCAAAAGAGACCGAAAGCGGGAGAAACGTGCAAATGGTACAGACAATCCCACCTCTGGAGGTACTCCAACAAACGGTTTTCCCGGAATGATCCATTTGATGTTTCAACCGGAATTCTCATTTTGTTTCTTCGCGTAAATGGTATAAAGCACCCCCTCCCCTTACCGTCCTCTTTAAAAAATAACAATTCATCTGAATGTGCCGACCTTTCCATCATTAGCCTGGTGATAGCACTGCTACGTGGACTGGGTGAGTTGAAGGCCTGCTCCAACTTGGACATCTTTTTCTTGAGACTCTGAAAAACAATAAAATAATCAATGGCATGTGATAGTGTGCGCTTTGATTGGTCGAAAGCCATGCGTTATTAGAGTACAGATGCACTGATGACGTCACAATGTATGCTCTGATTGGTCAAAAGACGTGTTATTAGAGTACAGACGACGTCACACTGTGTGCTCTGATTGGTCGAAAGCCATGTGTTATTAGAGTACAGATGACGTCACACTGTGTGCCCTGATTGGTGGAAAGACGTGTTATTAGAGTACAGATGACATCACAGTGTGCTCTGATTGGTCGAAAGCCATGTGTTAGAGTACAGATGCACTGATGACGTCACACTGTGTGCTCTGATTGGTCGCAAGACGTATTATTAGAGTACAGATGACATCACACTGTGCTCTGATTGGTCGAAAGACGTGCTATTAGAGTACAGATGACGTCACACTGTGTGCTCTGATTGGTCGAAAGACATGTGTTATTAGAGTACAGATGCACTGATGACGTCACACTGTGTGCTCTCATTGGTCGCAAGACGTATTATTAGAGTACAGATGACATCACACTGTGTACTCTGATTGGTCGAAAGACGTGCTATTAGAGTACAGATGACGTCACACTGTGTGCTCTGATTGGTCGAAAGACATGTGTTATTAGAGTACAGATGCACTGATGACGTCACACTGTGTGCTCTGATTGGTCGCAAGACGTATTATTAGAGTACAGATGACATCACACTGTGTGCTCTGATTGGTCGAAAGACGTGTTATTGGAGTACAGATGACGTCACACTGTGTGCTCTGATTGGTCGAAAGACATGTGTTATTAGAGTACAGATGCACTGACGTCACACTTTGTGCTCTGATTGGTTGAAAGACATGTGTTATTAGAGATGCACTGATGACGACATGTTTTCCACGAAATCATTTTGTAGCCTATTTTTTCCGCTAAATCAAATCATTCTGCGGCTCACGGTTTCTGGGATACTTAATCACCCACCCCTCCCTTGGATATGCATCGTTCCATTAATGATTGACCATTAAAGGGTTGAGTAAAGTGTGGGGGTGGGGTGGGGCTTTCCCAGAAACCGGGATTGATGTCTGTACTCTTATGTTACTTATGACGTCACAACGTGAAGAGAACGACAGTCACGCCACTCGACTACGTCTCGTGGCGTACGTCTTTCTTCTCGTCACATTGTGACGTCATCAATGCATCTATAAGAGGACAGACGCACGGCCATATGACATTTACTGTATTTGTTAATTACAGAGTTATAGCGATTTTACACATTACAGTGCTTTTAATATTAAAGCAATCCGAGGATAGCCTACTATGCAGACGTCTTTTTTCACTCTCATAAATTCGAGAAAAAAGTAACGTCTGCTTACCCGAGCACTTAATTAGTTTCCAATATGCAAGCATGACGTCGGCACGTTTGTTTCATTTTTCTGCCCAATCAAAGCCATTGTTATAATTTTAGTGAATTGGCGCACCAGCGAACACTCTCCTATGATTGGTCAATGGCAAATGTATTGGCTGAATTCCTTTTAAATGTAACATTACGTCACTTTCCAGGATATGGAAGGTAAAATCTGATTGGTCCATAACACAATGAGGTGTGCATAGAGCGGAGTGTCGGAAGTGTTTTGGTTTTGCGTTTTCTAAGCTCTCCTATTGGCTGAGAAAGTAAACCAGCCAATCAGATTCCAAAATAAAACCAAACGCAAATTGGTTTTGCTTTGGTTTGTCATTGGCTCACAGGGAAGCCATTTATGAGTTACTTGTGATTACTCGCTCCTGTGATTGGCTGGCGGTGGGTAGTTTGCGTTTGGTTTTACTACACTCAACTGAAAACCGCTCTATATTGGAAACTACTTAAGCGCTTGGGTAAGCAGACGTTACTTTTTTCTTCGAATTTATGAGTGAAAAAGTAAGTCTGCATAAGCAGGCTACTCCGAGGAGGGACGCTGTTGGACTTCGTCAATCACAATGGGCTTTTCCAGGAATGCAGTCACGTGGTTGTACTGGATGGCAAAAACTGACTTCATTTATTTAAAGGCACCTGTACGAGATCGGTAGTGTTATTAGCAAAACCTGTTTGTAAATGCTATTTTCCACCTTCAATCGATTGTCGATCTTTCTAAAAGAGCGTATAAAGTTTGTTTGCCACCCAGTAAAGCCTTTCCCATGGGATAACAAGCTAAATTCATTGGTTATTGAAGTGATATATCAGCACGTGACTGTTTCCAGTAAAGCCTTTCCCGTGGGATCACAAGCTCAATTCATTGGTTATTGAAGTGATATATCAGCACGTGACTGTTTCCAGTAAAGCCTATCCCGTGGGATCACAAGCTAAATTCATTGGTTATTGAAGTGATATATCAGCACGTGACTGTTCCCAGTAAAGCCTTTCCCGTGGGATCACAAGCTCAATTCATTGGTTAATGAAGTGATATATCAGCACATGACTGTTTCCTGTAAAGCCTTTCCCATGGGATCACAAGTTCAATTCATTGGTTAATGAAGTGATATATCAGCACGTGACTATTTCCAGTAAAGCCTTTCCCATGGGATCACAAGCTCAATTCTTTGGTTATTGAAGTGATATATCAGCACGTGACTGTTTCCATAAAGCCTTTCCCATGGGATCACAAGCTCAATTCATTGGTTATTGAAGTGATATACATTGTATCATCACGTCATTGTTTCCAGTAAAGCCTTTCCCATGGGATCACAAGCTCAATTCATTGGTTATTGAAGTGATATATCAGCACGTGACTGTTTCCAATAAAGCCTTTCCCATGGGATCACAAGCTCAATTCATTGGTTAATGAAGTGATATATCAGCACATGACTGTTTCCTGTAAAGCCCGTTCCCATGGGATCACAAGCTCAATTCATTGGTTATTGAAGTGATATATCAGCACGTGACTGTTTCCAGTAAAGCCTTCCCCATGGGATCACAAGCTCAATTCATTGGTTATTGAAGTGATATACATTGTATCATCACGTCATTGTTTCCAGTAAAGCCTTTCCCATGGGATCACAAGCTCAATTCATTGGTTATTGAAGTGATATATCAGCACGTGACTGTTTCCAATAAAGCCTTTCCCATGGGATCACAAGCTCAATTCATTGGTTATTGAAGTGATATATCAGCATGTGACTGTTTCCTGTAAAGCCTTTCCCATGGGTCACATTTAACTAGTGCTAAACATTTTACTGTTCCTGTAGCTAGCAAAGGCGGTGTTACACATTTTAAAATGTGTTACAACCACAGAAAATGCCAGACGGGTGAGTTCCTCGGGTGACAAAAGCACACATTTCATTGTACTTACTGCATTTTCTTTTTCCACCCTCGTGAGGTCGTTCTCCGCTAGTGCTAACTGTTCTGTAGTTTTCTTTATATCAATTTCTCTGGAAGATAGCTGGT
Source organism: Actinernus sp. WN-2022 (assembly GCA_030867875.1). Classification (NCBI taxonomy): domain Eukaryota; kingdom Metazoa; phylum Cnidaria; class Anthozoa; order Actiniaria; family Actinernidae; genus Actinernus; species Actinernus sp. WN-2022. The sequence continues at coordinate 22,742,999 of JAOWCC010001368.1, read as the reverse complement.
CACGAGGAAAAATATATTGAAAACGATTTTTAAATATTTTAAAGGAATTGAACCTACGTTTCCTTAACTACAAAAATAACACCCTGAGATAGAGGATAAATACCATGTGAATGTCGTGATATGCTTTTCATACTTTTTCGATAGAGGATGGCAAAGATTAAAGTGGATTACAAAAGCTTATTATAGAGACTTGACTTCAATTACAGCGAACCAGTTTGAAGTTGCTCTACTCGAATCTTTGCCATCCTTCATTAAAATTGTTTCAAATTTGTTTCAAATTCCAAGTATAGAGCGGTTTTCAATTGAGTGTCGAAAACAAAAGGTGATTGCTTTGGTTTTGCGTTTGCTTAGCTTTTCTATTGGCTGAGAAAATGCTTTAGTCGAAGTCAACCAATCAAATTCCAAACTAAAGCCAACCATGTTTTGGTAAGTTATCAATAATTGCATTTACTTTTCATCCTGATTGGTTGCTTTTACTTTAGCTCGTGATTGGTTCATTGTGTTTTCACATCGCCCAGAATGGCCATTGTACGATAGACATCATTATTATTTTTGAATACATTAGGTCGTTTAATTTGTAATTAATAAAAAGCCGCTTGTAACTGGTGTTCAAAATGTAAACCAAACCCATACCAGCCATTTATAGCTGGCATCCTAACGCACATTCGGCCATTTTCTCTGTATTTCAATCTCCCGCTTAGCGGTAATGAGCTTGACGCATCATTGATTTCTGTAGTTAATGAGATGTGCGTATCCTAGCTTCCTCCGCAGGCAACTCCTATCCCTCGCGGCTTCTCCGCTCGGACCTCGGTACTTCTGGTGCTGCTGGTAGGATGTTGATCGTCCTGCCGCCGGATCTAAAACATATAAGAGTTGCCTGCGGAGGAGGCTATGCATATCCATATGTCACGTGATTCTGGGTGACGACTAGCTCCTGTGATTAGCTCGGTAATTACTTTGGTTTTGGTTGTACTTAAACCGCGGCAAAACGTCACGCGCATGCGTATTTGCTATTTCTTGTCCGCGCGCGGCCGCCCCCAGTTTCCCGCGAAAACTGAAAAGAAACAACAGGCACATGCCGTGATTTTAACGTTTCTGCTTAAAAGTATTCATTTGTGAACTGTTTTGTCAAAAACTAAGAAAACTACTTAAAAGCTAAGCCTAAGACTTTAACAGGTTTTCTTAATTTGTAATTCATTGTTGAGTTTACTAAGTTATAAAATTATTTACTAAAAAAGTTGAAACCCTCGGTAATTTGTATTTGATAGCAGAGCCTTCGTTCTTTTGGCCAGCGGAGCATACCGTTTTGCCGCGGTGTGGGTTTTACTACACTCAATCAAAAACCACTCTACCTGGAAAGCTATCTCAGCTAATCTGAGTAGTTATTTTTTGTCTTTCGTCACACTAAAGTTGATCATTTTGGAGCGCCCCTTTAAAGCATTATTATTGTATATTATGTCATAGGGGCGGTGGGGCCGTGGTTTTAGAGGGAGTAGAGGAGTTTGATCGAGAGAAAAGAGGATTCAATTGCACACACACTGGACCCTGTCTGGATCTACTCCAGATTTTGAAAGTGAAAAATTTAGGTGGATAACTTTCACTTTCTAAATAATTTGAGGGGGTAAAATGTCGTCATTAAACGAAAACCAGATACGTATCGAGATGTAATAAACGATCAACCCCTTTATCGCTCAACAAACTTGATACACAATATGTTTTCTCCCTGCACGCTGCTGTTCAAATGAGTATCCTTACATACCTCATATTTAAGTCTGGCAATTTCTCTCTCATACTTGTCCTTGTTTTCTCGGGCTCGATTTCTACTTTCTTTAATTTTTTCGAGTTCCCTAATTCAACGAAAAGAGATACATTGTTTTCAAATACATGTACACAATTTGTAATCGGCCTCAGCAATGAAAAACATTCGTAGTTAAGACTTTTTGTTATATTTCTTGTCTTTCATTATTTGAGAATTACATGCCTATAGATGGATTGCACATGACGTCACGGCGACCATGTTGGTGTACCTTTAACAATAGATTCTTCGTTAGCTTCTTTTGTTAGGTATTACTGTAATGATCTCTGGTCTAAATTTCCCAGTACAGCCCTTGTGCTCATGGTAATCAAGTTCAGGACATCATATTTATGGAAATTAAGAATTAAGACTGCAAAATTCTTGAAATTTTCCCACCAAGGCAGGGTCCGAAATGAACTTTTTCACGTAGGCGCCAACTGGCGACTAGCCAAGACCACCAACATGGCCGCCATGCCCTTTGTCATTTGAATCTCTGGGGATTGACTGGAACCCATCCATACAATCATGTCAAAAGATGGCTCTCCGTGTTCTACAAGAAAACAATGCAAGCTCGAGGTCTTGAAAAGTTCTGTGTCATGATCCACAAACGGAACATGATTCCATTCAGCACAGCACTGATTAACAAAACAACGTCTGTAACACTGATATAGACTGTCACTCATACTCGAACAATTAGTCTGTATCCAACAACTGACACCTTACCGTAAACAGAACTTTATTTTCAAATTAGGCAGTTTGGCACCTCACAATATATTAATGAACGCTTTTTGTTCATTTAATTTCAGAATTCACGTATTCACTCACTGAGATCTGCATGTTTCGTTAGTTCATTCATCAACACTCTTTATTGTTTCTGTTACAGCTATTAGCATTTCTATTATTGATCCTAATTGATCCGAGTGCATGTTTCCTCAGCAGTAACCATGCACTCAACACTTTATAAACGTCTCCCCACCCACAATTCCCTATTTTGCTCTGACAAGGGTAGATTTTTTCACTTCATAGGCACTTTAAATAAAGTTGCTTTACTTTACTTTAGGCCATCCCAATAAAATGTTTTGTTTACTGAACGCCGGCCCAACCCTTTTTTTTTGGGGGGGGGGGGGGGGAATTTAAATCCAACTTTTAACCTACTTCTTTTCCGAGCTCTATTTTATTGTCTTGCCTTTCTCATCCACAAAGAGGAATACATGAATTATTTTATGCGAGTCTTCACGCAGACTTGGTTCCAGACCCCCTAACGTTTTTTACCGACTGACTCATCCACCATCACGACCCAGCGGGCGGTGGGAAACAAAACATTTTATTGGGATGCCGGCCTTACTTATTTGAAGTATGTGGTTCTGACTCTAGAACTTCTTTATACATGTAGGTGTAAATATATGCAAGTACCTGCATACATGCATTATTATACTTAATACAATTTCATGCATATATATACCTTTTCAATATGATTAATTGGGTAACCAGTTCCTGTGAAGATTTCCTGTTGTCACCTATTGTCTGTAACATTGCTTCAGCATCACCTCTACTTCCTTCTACAAGGCTTTTAAGTCTGTGATTAAAACAAGTCAGAATTATATTCAATCCTTAAAGTGCATATAAGCCCTAATCAGTTATCTTTGATATCAATTGTACATGAAGTGGATAGTACAAGGGTAGAATATTTCTTGATTTGGGTGTTACGTCTACGAGATATGAAGGTTTATATCTCCAATATGCTAATTATGTGATGCCATCACCGACATCACTTATTATACAAAAGCATGCTGGTAGAGCCAAATTACCTATTTTTAAATTCTAAGTTATATTTGAAGCTTATCAAAGTGATTTTACAAAAAAAAAATCTAAATTAGGAAATAGCTTAATTCACAAGCACAAAGAAATTCAGCAAATGTTGGTGATGACATCGTATCATTAGCATATAGGAAATATAAACCTTTATATCTCGTAGATGCAACACCCAAATCAAGAAATATTATACCATTGGACTATACACTTCATGTACGATCGATATCAAAGATAAACTGGCTAGGGCTTATATGCACTTTAAATTACCAAGACAACACATCATACATTTATCGGTAATACATTTTGTAAAATAGAATAAAAACATTTCCGTACAACATATGCATGTACTGCTATAGTTAGATCACACTGGTTGAAAAAGGTCTAGCATAATAATGCAATCAAAAACCTGATGAAAATTCAGTTGAACTTAAAAAAGCAACCTTATATAGCCATATATTAATTTAAAATACTGTCAAAAAACACGACAGGCATTTGAGAACATGAGAAATGTTGAAAGCACTACAAGCCAAAGTACCCTGCGAACAGCATCCCCCTCTTGATGGGAGAATGGCAATTTCATTGTTGATGCTGTTCGCAGGCTAAAGCCAAAGGGGGCATTTCAAAACAATAAAACACTCTGATTAAAACCCTTTTTTTTAGCCAATCAGTTATTAATATCAAAATGTTGCATTGAATATTGTGGCTGTTTATTAATAAAGAATGACATTCATTTGTTTTGATACATGTACGTACAATCGTGTAAAATAATATAAATGGAATTTGCAGCCTGGTTATCACAATTGAGCAAACAGTCTTCTAATTAAGCTGCTGACTCGTGATAACCTTACATACACAATCATATTATTTATAATAATGACTTGCTTGGAAAACATTGACTCAGATGCAAGCTGGTCTATACATGTGCTGGTCTGAGGGTTAACTCTAGCTGTCTTTTACCCTCAGACAACTGTGGACATTTTATCAGCAAGAAGCCAGCCCTATAAAATCGATTATAATACATCCAATATTTTCTCTCGCACATGATTGGTTGAATGCATCATGTGACCCAATATTTTCTCTCCGCAAGAGGGAAATATCAGGAAATACACCCCCTGTGAGCGTATAAGCATGTGTCAAAGAAAATATTTGAAGGATGATAACAACAATAACCTACAGGGGCATAGCCAGGGGGAGGTTCCAGGGGTTCCAGAACCCCCCTTCATGATTTCCAAATGGTATAAAAGCTCTGCAAGATGACGGATCACCAGACCCCCCCTCGCAGAACTTTGGCTACGCCCCTGACTTACATTGTGGCATCGTAATATGCCCTGATATTTGTCCTTGGACATTATCTGATCCTCGAAGCTCACAGTTTCCCTCGAGCTTCGCTCTCGGGAACTGTTCTCTTCTCAGAACAGATAATATATATATGTCCGCGGTCGAAATATCAGGGCATATTTCAATGCCACAAAGAGGTTATTGTATTTTATACTATTCATTCCCATGGTATGTTTATAGACAGTCATGTACATGTAAATAAAGCATACAGTCATGTACATTTTTGTAACTTCCTAACTGAGCTGCAACTTTCATGAATACTATAAAATTAAATAGTTGCCTGTATATACATCTGTAGACACAATACCTAATAAACCTCTCCATTTCGTTTCGGCACATTGTGGCTTCTCTTTTTGCCTCTGCAGCCTCCACTTCTTGTTGTTTGAAGTAAGCCATTTGTTTCTGTTTGAGTGAAATATCGGTCTGAGTCTATTGTACAAAACATACTGTACATGACTGTGTTCAAACTTCAATAGGGGACAAAAAAATCTTAATGTAAATTGGGAGTTAAGGGGGAAGAGGTAATATATGGCCTGAACATTAAGGAAATATTTCATTTCAAACTTTAGGAATTACTACATGATTTTACAATTTGATATAAAGTGGACGTTAAGGGGAGTTCTGAAGTTGATCAGGGCTTATAACATCTAATAAATTATTGATGTTAAGAAAAAAACATTGATTTGTCAATATCCCCTCGACTGAAAAACAATGTTTGCTCCCAAATATATATTCCTTATGGATACCAACATTGTAAATCTATAGATCCTTTGCATGTGACGTCATCAAAATTCTAAAATCCAAACTATGAGATACATGTACATGTATATGAAGCTGTTCTTTTAAATAATAAAATATGATTTAGACATTGGTATTCTTAGTATTCTTCGAAACATTTACGTTGATACAGTGATTTGTTTTTTAGTTACAGTACTTTGAATTTTGTGACAGCCCAGGTCAGCGTGTTTCCTAAATGTCAAGGAAATCCATATATTTCGGCCAATTTCAAATTTTAGACTTGATAAACCTTTAAAAGTGATATCTAAAGTGTTTTGAAGTGAATGCTAATCATATTGATGGGAAAAACAGCTATATTTGTAAAGTACGTTTTTGACTGCCATCTTGGTGTACTAAAGCTGTACACCAACATGGCCGCCGCATTACTAATTATACTAAATTGTTCGAATATTATTTGGCCGACAGCTCGGTTACGAAGCACTCTATCGCTCCAAAATTTCGGTCATTTCTATATTTTTACCTGCTCTATACACAGCATTAAAAATATTTTACTAAATAAATATAAGTTTTTTCTTGAGGCAATTTTTTTGTGACGTCAATGCAAACGATCAATTGCTGTAAATTATCTCCTGTAAATTATACACTAATTATGTACTAATTATGTGTCATGTGAAGTCATATGCAATTGAAGGGCGTGTTCTGTTTTAAGAAAATTTGAGATACAGAATGAGTGGCCGTGCTCCTGCGCACCACCATCTTGGATATTATGATGTCACAGTGTTGCCCCTATTGTTGCACAACAAGAACTATAATTGTTTTCTGACAATAGAAGCAACACTGTAACATCATATTTATCCAAGATGGCAGTGTGCAGGAAATTCAAATGACTTTCTGGACAGGAAATATCAGTCCATAACTGACACCTAGTTTACAATTTACAGAGACAAACACAGCAATGTATTTAGGCAGCCATAAGATTTTGTTCTGATTTCGTCCTGATTTGCATATACTTTTGCTTCAATTTTCTCGACCGAAATAGGTTATACATGTACCGCCAAAATAACTGAAAACATGACTCTACATCTAGTCAGATACAGAATTCATGTTCATTTGAATTTCCCACGCATTGCCATCTTGGATATTATGATTCCAGTATTGCCCCTATTGTTGCACAACAAAAGAGATATTGTTTCTGACAATAGAGGTAACACTGTGATGTCATAATATCCAAGATGGTGGTGTGCACATGCTAACTATGAGATAGGTATTGAAATAACATGAAGTTTGTAAAACCAATATGTTATTTAAATTAAATTAGAACACAATTCATTGCTACATTTTAATAAATTCAAGCAGGAAATAATATGTGTGTACAAGCTTGGAGGAGTTTATTCTGGCTAAACATCATTTTCATTATCATCATCAATATAACTACTACTGATAACGATGATTAATTATTTCTGTTTATTAATACTACTAATAATTATTTTCCAATGCCATTGATTAATTCTAAATGTTATTTTAAAATAACAAAAAAATAATGATTTATAGTTATAATAATATTATTATTACATAACTGTAGAGCAATAATATTAATACATGTACCTTAAGTGCAGCATTAACAGCTCTCTCAGTTTTCAATGTCTTTTCTGTTGTACTGCACTTGTCTTTGACATCACTCACTTTTTCTTCCAGCTTTTTAATTTCTGATGCAAGATATTCCTTTTGCCTCTCTACATGTATTTGAAAAAAAATATGTTGTGCTTCCAGTAACAAGCTGAAAAAATACAGGCAGGTACATTGTAGGTAGATGTATGTTGGAAAATTATTTTATTTTGTGATTATTTTTGAAAGTAGTTAAACCTGCAGTTAAACCTACATGTACGTTGTTGTCATGTTCATGCGATCACGCTGAAGACACACTGTTGCAAGAAGTCGTTGTCTATATGTACATGTACTTCTCATTGTTTTTAGTTCAATTAAAATTACCGGACGGGTATGTTTATACATGTACATGTATATATATTTTTGTTTATTTTATATGTTTCAAGTCTTGGAAAATAGAAATAAAAAGTTTGATGTCTGCATGAAAAAATCCAGGTTGGTCGGGTTACTGGAAACACAATTATAATACTTATTTTGTTTGACCTAAATTTCAGTTTTCATCAATACAACTTTGAGATCCAAAAATGTTATACAGTAATTCAATATCATTAAATTATGATATTATGCAATATTATTGTGGACTAACCACCCGGCAGGGGGGGGGGGCTCCCATATATACATGTAGGCTATATGGGTACATGTATGTGCCGCTCGACAGGTATGGTTTTTGACAATTCTTAGTCTGGAACAGGGTATATAAATCATAAATCACTGCTTTGGTCTGGAACAAGGTACTAGCGAAATCACTCTGTTTAGGTCTGGAACAGGGAAGGCATTGTATTCCTGACCAGCTGAAGGTGGTTAATGTGGGACCAGGTACATGTAGTTTCCAATCATCAATATCTGGGATGCATGGTCCAAAGGATTAAGCAGCTTCTTGTGATTGTGAATGTAGTCCTGGTCACATAGATCTCGTACAACATAGTCACATACATGTAGTCTCTTAATTGTTTCTAATTTTTTGCCATTTTGTCTGGAACAGGGTTGCAAAAATACAATTTCTTGGTCTGGAACAGGATAAGGGTTTCAAGGGCTCAGCAGTACACCCCATCCTACGTTTTAGGGAATACCCCCTGGACTAACCTTTCTCCTTGTTAAGAGCTTTCTGGTGTTCAACTTCATCCTGTAACACAATTGACCTATATCATTATGACGTCAAATCAAAACAATCTATTGTTTAAACGCTAAGGATCACGGTCGTGGGAGGGGAACAAAACAGCAACAACACAAAGGAAATCGCTATCAAATGCATTTTGTAGAACGTAGAATAGCAGTAACAGCCACCAAATACGGTAAATATTGTGGGATAAACATTGATACAGCTGATAACTGGAAACCAGACAATTTGAAGTTAAATTTTCCTCAGCAGAGCAGATTTAGTTCAAAATTCTATTGTTCAAGTTGATTCTGTCCCCCTCATAAACAAGCCGTGACGTCATAATGATATAGGGTAATTACAACAAGCTACAATGTATACAGTCATTGTAAAACGTATTTTTAACTAATACTAAAACACAAACAAAATCTGGAATACTACTGGTATTACATGTACATACAACCTGATTCTATTATTAAACCTAGAAAATTAGGCCTCAAAGTTAAACAAATCACATAAAATGGATCTAGTCTCCAGCCAGCAAATGTTAGAAGCAGCGATGGCAACTAATTGCTAAGTTCTATTCAAGCAAACAATCCATATTTAATAGTCGCATTATTAGCAACCATATTGTTGCAATTTCAACCCTGAACATGCAAAGTATTATTTAATTGTCAAAGCCAGCCATAATGATTGTTGTTCCTACTGACGGCAACAGTTCCTAGATACAGTGGATTTATTGGGAATCATAATAAATACTGTATTTAAGTAAGTAAATAATATCATGATTGTACAACTGCCACTCTGAGTTAGATACAATTCAGACATGTAACTTATGGTACATGCTTTTTAGTTTTATAGTATTGACAATAATAAAATGTACTTACAGTGTAGTAACTACATGAATTTTGCATACATGTACATGTACATGTATAATTTATTATTTACTGTACTAGTGTAGGGTGTACATTTTGTACATGTGCTAGGAAGTGCATCAGGGAATGAGCCTGGCTCTGCCATTCCCACTTTAAAAACACATTTGTCCCTTGAAAAAATACAAGGGTCGAATTGTCCTGCTTTGTCTCAAATTGTCCCTTCTACCAAAACGTAAACAATGTAACATGAAACTGGCAAGAAAAAAATTGTGTAACATGAGATTTGTATTATCATAAGAAAGATGGAATAGTTGTAATAAAGGACAGGATGTTGCTGTGAAAGCATTTGTCAATCGATGGAAGAGCTCACAGGACCAGGTGTAACACATGGACGACACATGTAGTGTGCTAAGGCCGAATAAAAATATGTACACATGTTTCCGGTTATCCGACCAAATTTAAGATCCCTTGCCAATGCAACCCTACAATTTTTTCACCAAAACTTTAATGCTACAAGCTTGACATCAGAGATCACGAAAAATTCCTACTAAAAATTTAATGATTGGCAGTGCAAAAAGGAATAAAGCTTAGTACAATTACATATACTAGCTTTGCAGGTGCACTGATCATGAAATTCCCAAGTGCTGGAAACCGAGCCTTAATACATACATGTATGTATATGTGCATGCATGTACACTTGCCAACCCAATTATTTAAGAGTAACCAAAACCACATATACTGTACAAGTATGTTTATATTCTGCCAAAGTACTTGCCAGGCTGTATTATAGTGGTGAAAGAAGAGCCCCTTCTTCTCCCCTCTCCTCAGCTCATGCCCACCTCTGTTTAATGCTGCTATGCAAGCTAGCTAAGTACATGTACAATGTAACTTACTTTTAGCATTACAGAATCTGCTGCAGATGGCTCTATCTGGTCATGTGGTTCATCCATGTACAGAATAATTGCTTGTGTCACCTTTTGCCTGCATTGTGGGCAGGATTTCTTTTGAGTCAACCATGTAGCCAGGCTAATGTGAAAGAATAATATTAATAAGAGAATGTGAATTGTATACTTGTATTTTACTCATGTATTAAGAATGGTAGCCTAGACTGTAAAGACTATTTCTCTACAAAGATTCTATTGGAGATTTTCTGTATTGTCTGCTGTATGACTTCATATTATTAATGTGTCTAAGTCTTATATCTAACTCTAGAATGGGTCTACTAATCAGGGAAGGAATTCCATGGTCAAATTGGAATTTACATGTAGGTTTTTTTTTGGGGGGGGGGGGGGGGAGGGAGGTAAATCAGCGAACCTGGTGAAAAACTCTGAGACCAAGGGCGAAATACTAACAAACTCGTCAACTCACATATAATCGAATCTGAGTGACAGAGTTGAGAGGCAAATTGCTTACCAAGTAGTTGTACCACTCTGGCTCTCACATTTGGAACAGGACAAGGTTTTAAAAATTAGATTTAGATTAGATTACAGCTACTGGTAAGTATACATTTGTACATACCAAAATTTGTGATAAACATGACCACCTAGAGTTAAGTGTTAAGGGAAATAAGAAACCATTTACAAGTACTCGTGAATGGAAGGGATACATGTATTTATACCATCATGTACTCATGTATCATACAATAATTATGTGATTGCATTCTTGGGTTGCATGATGACCATGTTGCTTTATGTTGAACAAAAGTTAATTATACCTTCTTGTTAGACTAGAGCGGTTTTCATTTGAATTGTACAGTACATGTATGTATTTGGGGTATGCATTCCATCCACAGAGGCTACTCATGTCGCGGAAGATGCGTACCTTGGAATTAGGGCGGCCTTGGAATTGATATAGAGACATAAACTGATAAAGCATAACATTAATGAGTAATAAACAGGAACAGGAGTGGGAATTATATTAATAGTATAAGCTCAATCTAAGTTATTTTAAATCTAGCTGCATTGAGTTTAACTTTAAGTTAACTTGTTTAATTTACTATCTTAATTGTTAAATTATTAGTGTTGTCTGTTGATACCTATCCGCTATCGTTCCATTAATATTTGTTAGACCGCATGAGTTTTCGTAAGGATACAAGGCCCAGTCGCTGCCTCTTGTCCTGTCACGATGAGATCCTGGCAAACTGTGCAGTATGCGCGGATCATCTTATTTTTGTCCAGTAGTCAAATAATACTTCTGACGACTTGTCCTTGATTCCTTGAACTTGAAGTTGAACAACCTTGAGGCTAGATTTCAGTTTGTCTACTGATCTAGTTCATGTCTGCTGTGCTGTACAAGTTTAACGATCTACTGGTGTCCATCCTTCAATGTTACATGTACAGTACTTCTTATTTGTCCAGATCACATTATATGTATCTCAAGCGCTAACTCTACCAAGATATCAAATCATCTTCCATTAATCGAATGAAAACGCGACGCTTCTTGTCCGCCATTTTGAATCAAAATTCCCGCCATGTGCAGCGCATAGTTTATTATGATTGCCACTGATTTTATGTATTGGAGGCTCCAAGACGAAAAAGTTCATGCTCTTTTGTATCGCGCCGCGCCGCTGCTTATTCTACTGCAGGCTCAAGAATCAAATCCCACACGTGCAAGTATTTTATAAATGGTGCCTGCTTCTTTTGCAATAAATCGTAAATTTTAGTCGAAAATAGAATGGGTAGGAAAAAAGAACACAATGAAGAGATCAAGAAAGGACCGGGAAGAAAGTCAAGGAAGCAACAGGAGCCGAAAATGGCTAATCTATTGGGTAAGACAGCGCGTAAAAATCGTGTTTATATATGTGCTTCTCAGTCTCACTCACTGCCACTGGATGCACCGACTCACTACTCAGCGAAAAACAAGTGAAGTTGTTGTTTGCCAGTGAGTGCCAGTGTACTGTGTAGGTTGACGATCGTTGTTAGTTCTTACTTCTATCATAAAACAGTATGTATGTCTGAGAATCGAAATATACGTGTGTATGTATTAAAATCTGATAACACAAATATGCAAATATTCGAGAATATCCAGTAATCATATAGCTAATTAAAATAAACCAATTCATTCTTTTATCCTGGATTTAAAATGAGGCAATCCTGTGTTTTTGCTAGGCTAACTTCCTAAACTCGTTCTGATATCCCTCAGTGTGAGGCTAACCTAGCAAAAACAAAGCATTGCCTTGCTTTGAATCCAAGATGGCCACCTGGTGAAAAGAGTGAATTTGTTACATGTATTATTGGGTTGCAATCAATCCCCAGAGATTCAAATGACAAGGCTGTGGCAGCCATGGTGGAGGACATTATATCAAAAGATGTTTTGTAAACATCCTCCAACGTGGTGGCGATGACGTCACATGCAACCTAGCAATACTACTCTTCCCAGTAAACTGCAACACCCCAATTTTTTTTACAGCCCCCGTTATGCAAATGGTCTGTACCACGTGATCAGTGTTTGGCATACCGCTGGTAGAGATTTTTGTGTGGCGGCGTGAGAAAAGTGATGTGTTGTTCTAAATGTACATTGTAGACAAATAATGCCTCGTTGCATTGTAGACTGTAGAATGACATATTGTAGACAAGTTTGACATTTCAAAACCGCAGAACGACTGGCTATGAGATCTTAAAATTTGAACTACCATCTTAAATCTTAAAATATATCAGATGAATTGGCAAAATAATTCTACCCTGCGGTATGCCAAACAGTAATCTGTGGCACAGAATATTCACATCACGTGGGCCGTAAAAAAAACTTGGGGTGTCGCAGTTTACTGGGAAGAGTAGTATAATACTCCCCAAGTCAAACATCTTTTACGATTGGACGAGAATGTATCACATAACAGTCCTCCAAACATAACTCCTTTGGGAAAGGATAGCCTGCGTCGCATCTGAACTGAACCCCGGTTAAGTCCGTCTGCGAACCAGCGACAGAAAGCTTGTTCTAGATGAATGAAAAGAACGCCGAGTCATCTCGCCAAACTCGCACGTTTGTGATTATGACTGCTACATGAACATACATTGTATTATCTTATATTCATACTAAAGTCAATGATTTCGGCGTGATAAAAATCTCAGCGGCCGTGGCTGCGGCCAGGACCGCCAACTAATTACCGCAGTTGACCGCGGTTTTACCGCAGTTTTACCGAGGTAGTACCGCGGTAATACTGAGGTCATTCTGAGGTCAAACCGCAGTATTACCGCGGTCATTGGATGCAGTAAAACCGCGGTTTGCTTCAATAATTCCAGGCGGTACTGTATGTCATTTCAGCCGAGAAACCCAGATGTTTCTTAGAGAGGTGTCTGGTTTTCTCAAGGCTACTATTTATTATTATACATGTATAACAAATCACATAATGACTGCATGGCCCCTTGGGAAAAGAGTTCCCATTTAACACACAATCGTGCGTATTTGACGCACAAAAATGGAAAAGGACGCACGACTTGGGGACACACAGACACTGGGCCTACCCAGAATACATTTCACGCATCAGTTGTTGACCCGCCATTTTGAACAGCTGATAGTCGGAAGATCGAGTCCGTCAAAATGGCAACTAATTCACATTCCACTTCCAAGAAAAAAGCTCGATCTCTCAATGATAAGTGGCTGCAGGAATTCAGTTGGCTAATGAAATGAAATGTAAAATATGCATAGAAACGTATGAGACTGTGACAAGAACGCAACTGCATTCATTGAGGGTGCGAAGAATTTCCAGCGTTCTTCGCTTGTCAGACATCAGAGTGGAAACAAACATGGGACCCTTGAAAAATAGAAAGAACCCCCATTTAACTGAAGAGTGACCCTTATTTTTTGAAAACTAGTGGGAACTCTGTGGGAATCAGCGAGCTTCGTTTCCCCTCAATCATCGATGTTACCCTTGACTCCGTCTTGGGAAACATCGAGGATCTTGGAAAACAAAACCCACTGTTTCCCTCAGGACCAGTCATTAGTGTTAAATGGTCAATAGAGCTCTGTTAGCCAATTAAACCATGTGTTTTAATGTGAAATGATGTTTTTCCAGGGAAAAGATCACAAGAAACAGATAAGAAGAACAAGAATAAGAAAAGGTACCAGACATGTTCATACACTTGTACACAACAACAAACAACAATTTTATTTTGTCTTAAGTTAAATTTCACACATTACATGTACTGTACATAATTACTGAGTACATGTAGATACCAGCGACCTGAAATAGCTGAAAGAGCTAATCAATTCAGATTGCCGGTAAGTGTAAATTACAATGTATTGGTCAAGAAAAGGATAAGCTAAATGTACATGTACATTCAAGTAACAATAATATAGCAGTTAGTAAGTAGCAATTAAGGTAACAAAAAGAGGTAACAAATAAAGGATGCTGCTGATAAGATAAAGTAATGACAAAGGCAACCAGCTATTATCATATACATGTACATGTAATAATTAGTAAAGATTCTAGTAGGAATTTAAGATATCTAGATTCATTTTGCGCTTGAAAGAGGATTTTTTTAGGAGTGTATGTTCCTCTTTAACACCATGCACAATGTACATAAATTATACAGTCTGACGGTCAGGGTTCATACACCTCCTGGAAATTCCTGAATTTGTTTTCTTCCTGGAGAGTCCTTGAAAGTCCTGGAAAATAGAACTACATGTACATGTAACTCCTGGAAAACTCAAATCCTTGAGCAAAATCTAGCTAGTCAGCTGCAGCAACTCCAAGTTATGCATGTCTTTTCCTTTAATTTGCATTCATTACTGTTTGCTTTTTTTATTATGCTGGCTACATCTTCAAAGCTCTTCTCACTTGAATGAAATTAATATTGTTTCACCTACTGTACATTAATTTTGTACCCTCAAATTTATATTATAAAACAAACAGAAGAGGATTTTCTTATACATTGTATGCCCTGTTAATACAGTGTATAAAGGCACTTTGTCACTGTGCTGTGCATGCATGACAAACTGATGATTTGTGAATTACTGTCTAGTCTGGAAAGAAATTCTCGGAGCGATGAGATATCCATTTTGAAATGAAGGGCTGTACGTGTGCAACAAGGGCATATAAATGACTCCTGATAGCATTCAAAATTCTCCTGCAAATTCTTTGTTTTCTAGGGAGAATTTAGAACATGATCAGGAGTCACTTACACCCTTGTTGCACACAGCCCTTCAAATAGACTTCAATCTGTGGCGTTTCTGGCAATTTATTTTGATTTATTCTCATTGGATGTTACACAATACTGTTGTCAATTGACCTATATCATTATGACGTCAAATCAAAACAATCTATTGTTTAAACGCTAAGGATCACGGTCGTGGGAGGGGGACAAAACAGCAACAACACAAAGGAAGTCGCTATCAAATGCATTTTGAAGAACGTAGAATAGTGGTAACAGCCACCAAATACGGTAAATATTGTGGGATAAACATTGATACAGCTGATATGTGGAAACCAGCCAATTCTAAGTTAAATTTTCCTCAGCAGAGCAGATTTACAGTAGTTCAAAATTCTATTGTTCAAGTCGATTCTGTCCCCCTCATAAACAAGCTGTGACGACATAATGATATAGGGTAATTCAATGTATGGACATTGTAACATGGACAGTACCGTGACACATAAGACATTACCCTCCCCTTCTATTTCACCCCCTTTCCCATTCCCACCTCCCTTCCCCATTCCCACCTCCCTTCCCTTCCTTGTTTCCCCTGATACGTTGTCTTGTTGTCAACACTGATTGTCTCAAATAACCAGAAGTTGGAATGCTTTGTTTTCATTCTGCAATGTGATTGGTTCTCATTGTCTAAGTGCACAGCCCTGGTCATAGTACGTAGTCACACATTAATAATTACATGTATAGGGCTGGACTTTATGATTAGATTTATCAATGTTTATCTATTTATTATTATTTATAAATTTCAGGAAATTAAAAGATGCAAGTGGACCAGGAAGTAAGTACTCAAATGAGTAAGGAGTTTGCTTGAAAACAAACATCTGTCAATGAAACTGGGTTTTTGCTTTACACTTTAAGTACACTATAATTGACTTTTAATTACCAGTAGTTTATCTTTTTTCTACACATGTTTGATATCTTTCAGAGCAAAATGGTACTACAACATTCATACAGGTAAACATATGTTGCTCTAGTTAAGACAGGAGTTTTACTGATATTTTAGCCCATGGTTCAATTGATTTTGCTCTGGGTTACAAAATATTTTGAACCGGTTCAAAACAAATCAATTCATAAAAAAGAGGTTTAGTTTTTCTTGGGGAGAATATTAATTTGAAAAGGAAAAAAGTCACCCACCCATCCCCTGCAAAATACATTTTGACAACCCTCCCCTTTTCCCACTCCCACCTTCCTTCCCTTCCTTTGTTCCCCCTGATATCTTATTAGACAACTTCTTGCCTTGCCCAATCAGGCTTTCCTTCAGGCACTCAAAGATCCAGTCAACTATCACAGTATGCCACTGTCACAAGTACTTGTTGATTTGAATAGCAACATTTATTGTATTTAAGTAACTAATCATCAAACCCAGATACTCTCGTTATGCTAATCTGTTTCCAGTACAATACAATAACTTTTATTTAAACACAATAAAAGATTAAAGCATTACTGCAATAGAAACAATATCTTTTGCAATGCAAGCACGTAGGATTTTTTAAAAAGTGTATTGCACAATGTTTTGATGACATCGGTTTAAGTTCTCCAAGCAAAACTGAGTTACTCATTCTGCAGGAAAATCTGGAAAAAAGCTACTCTTACTATCAAAGCAATTTGAAGAATAAAAGTGTAATAAAACAAGAATTAGAGAATTATATAAGAAAATGTATGAGTGGAGAGGATCATATGTGATCTCGACCACTAACTGACGTCATCAAAACTATTGTGCAATACACTTTTCAAAAGTTCCTTGCATTACAAAAGAAATTGCTTTTATTGTGGTTTCAGTTTTCAGGATAGTTCAAACATCATTTTGAGACCATAACGAGTGCACAGGATCTTGGAGTTACTGACAAACCTCAGGCAGGAACAAAATGCTGACCTAGTTAAAAGAATCTCCCTATATACATTTGTACATGTAGTAGTTAATTTGTTTTTAAACTGAGATGAAATTTGAACTACAACATACAGTATGTACAAATGTAAGTTTTTGCATTGCTCAACAGAAGTGCATTAATGTTAGTGTCTGTTAACTAAAGGCTGTTTGGGTCACTGTAATATAAGGGTCATTTCACAGTATTTTGGCAAAAAAATATTTTTAAAGGTTACAGGACATTAAAAACTACTTTTTCAAGTAGCTGAATAATCAAACCTTATGATATTAAGATTTTTTTTCATTCCAGCGTGTCACCCAAAAGAAAAACAATACCACTGATTTGAGAAAAAAAAGACAAATTGTGTTATGGAGGGGGAAATGTTTTTATTTTTATTTTACAAACACATAGATTAATACTTAAAGGCATTCTATGCTGGTGGACATAACATACCAGACACCCTTAACAGTAATGTAATATAAATCTATTGGAAAAATGTTCTATCAGGATTAGAGATTTCAACCAATATGCAATTTTCCCCTCTGCAACAATATGAGGTACATAAATTAGTATTATAGTTACATGTTACATGTACAAAATGTAAGTCCAAATACTTTCCCTTACAAAAATGAACACTATCTTTTTGCTATCTGAAAACTAGTTATTATCACTATCTAATGGCTAACTTTTTCCTATCTTTTTCCTATCTATATACTAGCTAATAACTATCTAATTTTAGCTATCTAATTCCTATCTTTTTCCTATCTATACCCTATCCATACCCTATCTATTTGGAACCATGCAGATAGCCTATCCACATACTATCCGAAAATATGTTTTTTAGATAGGGGAAAATATAGCTTTTAGTTAGGAATTAGTTAGAATAAAACTAGAAAACAGATAGCATTGAGCTAGAAAATAGATAGCATTTAACTAGATATTAGATAGCATTTAACTAGATATTAGATAGCATTTAACTAGAGATCAGATAGCATTTAACTAGATATTAGATAGCATTCAACTAGATATTAGATAGCATTTAACTAGATATTATATAGCATTTAACTAGATATTAGATAGCATTTAACTAGAGATCAGATAGCATTTAACTAGAGATCAGATAGCATTTAACTAGATATTAGATAGCATTTAACTAGATATTAGATAGCATTTAACTAGATATTAGATAGCATTTAACTAGATATTAGATAGCATTCAACTATATATTAGATAGCATTTAACTAGATATTAGATAGCATTTAACTAGATATTAGATAGCATTTAACTAGATATTAGATAGCATTTAACTAGATATTAGATAGTATTTAACTAGAGATCAGATAGCATTTAACTAGATATTAGATAGCATTTAACTAGAGATCAGATAGCATTTAACTAGATATTAGATAGCATTTAACTAGAGATCAGATAGCATTTAACTAGATATTAGATAGCATTTAACTAGATATTAGATAGCATTGAGCTAGAAAATAGATAGCATTTAACTAGATATTAGATAGCATTTAACTAGATATTAGATAGCATTTAACTAGATATTAGATAGCATTTAACTAGATATTAGATAGCATTGAGCTAGAAAATAGATAGCATTTAACTAGAGATAAGATAGCATTAAACTAGAAATTAGATAGCATTAAAAACAATACATGTACAGCATATATATTTTATGTTTACGAGTTTAAATAATTACTACATGCCAAACATGAAACAGTATATAAGCTACATGTATATATAGTATTGCATGGAGAATATATGAAAACACAATATAACATTTCATAAAAGTTCAATCTTGTTTATTTTTTAAAAGTACAAAATTGGAAACTCAAAAGATAATTTAAAAGCAATATTTACATTTTTTGTGATTTGCTATATTTCAATTGACAGTACAAATATACTACACAAGGAGCTATACCTGTTGGTAGTAGAGATTGCAGAATACCCAGACACTACACTATAGCTAATTCATTATTCATTTTCGAAGTGTCCAATATGCCAAGAAACAATGAACCTTAAATCCTTATACCATAAAATTCTGATTATTGCCTCCCCCTTGACCCCTCCTCTGGTTATACAGGCTGATCGATCTGGTAATGCACCTCACAACCACTGTTTGTGGACCTGCAACTACAATAGGTGCTGATCAAAGCCAGGACTAGGCTATTAACCAGAGTCAGAATTTGAATTTAGCGTGTTGGTTTTTTTGGACGGAGGAAAACCGGATAACCCGAAGAAAAACCCTCGGAGCAAGGGTGAGATTACAACAAACTCAGCCATGAACTAGACTGAATTGTACCTGGATCATAAACATGAGAAGCATAGTTTAGTGCTTACCACTGCACCACCTTGGCTCCCCTGCATGGATGCATGTTATAATTAGATCACACTAGACTTACAAAATTGGGTTATGTTGAAGAGAAAATGGAGCCCATAAAAAAAATTTGGTCTCTGTGAGGCCTCTAAAATTAAAAAAATCCTCGTTGTAATGTAATCTTTGGATATAACTGGATCTACATGTATGCAGCAATCCTACTCCTAGCCAATTAACATTCTTGTAGAAGTATTCAGGACCAAACAAACCCTTGTAAAATCTCATCTGGTTTTTAGCTCCCCTTGCCCTCAAAAAACAATACCAATAAGTCTTAGTCACTTTCAAGTGAACTGAGGTATTCTGCAATCAGGTCAATTAAATTAAGGTTTAATTTTCACTCAGCTGCACTAGTAATCTCCTTTGTTAGGACTTCTTAACCTCCACTCTTTCTCTATTGCTTCCTAATGCCCTACAAGAAAACAACAACATACAAGAATATAGTCACTTTCGTGTATACATACTGCCAAGTAATTAGAAAACCTATTAAAAGCAAAGAGAAAAAACCTTTGGCAATGGGAAAAGGGCGATCGAGATACATGTACAACGACTGGAAAATATTAAAACTGGCTGGCATGGCCAATCACAAAAAGCGGTCAAAGAATGTATGTATCAAATAAGTACGTCGAATGAAACGTGCTCTCACTTGTTTATCATGGTTTTGAGGTACTGAATCAAATAATTTAGTGTTCTTTCGTATTCCAAATACTGCAGACTTCGGGAACTTGTGTTCCCGATCAGAAGTGGCTAAATTTGTATGTAAATTTGCGCGGTGCACGCACACTGAAAGCGGTTGTAACGTCGTAATCGACATACTTTTCTGAGCGAAATTGACAATGCTGCACTTACCTTCGATTCTCGAGGAATCCTGAAAATTGTTATTAAAGAAATAGAGTTTGATAATGCTAAAAACCATAGCAGTAGACAGAGAATTTGTAGCAAACATGAAACAGTCCAAGTCCAACGACGGTTGATGAGAAATATTATACGTATGTACTTTGAGCGCCAAATTAATTGAAAGCGTGCGCCCGTGCGATGGGATTGGTTACCGAACATGAACCTGGTATTCTCCGCGACGTGATTGGTTGAAAGTATATCACAATACCCGGATATTGCGAAAGGTTTATAATCAGTTAGTGATAAACAAGCTCAGGTCACGTTCGCATCCGCCATATTAAACGCGATGGAGAAAGCGGGTCCATTTGCGTTGCTTTCTTTTAAAAACTTGGCTTCAAGATGCATGCATGGCGATCAGTTGAAACCCAAAGCTACTAAATGGTGAAAAAAAGGCAGAAATCTCCAAACAAAACTTCCCGGAGTCGGAGGATTTGTGAGCTAGGACTAGGAGCTTGAAGTTCTCTTTATAGGAGATCGACGAACAGTTCCTGTACTCTGTAGTCATATATAGGTTGACGTTCCTGATAAAGCGAACCTTTGAACATTATTGGTTGGCCGAGAGACAATTCAAACTTCCTTGCAACAGTGAACTCGTCAGAGCTGTAAAATCACCGAAACAACACGGTTATTATACATGTAGTTCCTGAGCAGTGTCCCAGTCCAGTTGAACTGCAGTGAACTCAGACGAAGAAACGATGAAACATACAATGGCATGGGTCAATGGGAATTCTCAGGTACGAATAAGAACGTAATTAATAGGTATTTGTACCTTTGCATAAAAGTTGGGTTAAGTTTAATTTTGTATAAATCAGCTAAAATCAAAGTTGAACTGCATGATTGTACATAAAATGCACAAGACACGTGTGTGATATCAGTCTTGTATGATTGTCACATACATAATTTCAAAGTTATTACATGTGCACAGTGTAATGCAGGCTGGGCTAGATTATAGTAGCATATGTCTACTGAGAAAACGAAACGTAATATTAACAAACAATCAATTGCTACATCTCAAAATTAAATGACATGCTAGCCGTGGTTTGGTTATAGCGAAAATTGGCTGCCACAGTGAGGGTATATATAATTAATGTATATCCAGCAACTTATAGACCGGTTTCACTAACATGCAAATTAGCCGAACTGGAGGACAAAACAAAATAAATTTACTCTTCTGCAGAAATTGAAACACAACTCATGTAGGAAATTCTCATTGTTTTGCCCTTCATGCACCAGTTTGGTGTAATTTGCATTTTGGTGAAACCGGTCTATCGACTTTTTAAAACCTTAATTAACTTAAAGCCAGACTGGCCTGGTAAATATATTGTTGTACAATTATACATACATGACCAGGATCCTGGTATCTTGAAGCTAAGCTGATATTCCAGTTTGACAAGTTTTCACACAATTTTGATATGTTTCATTGCCAAGCATGTCCCCGTGCAGTAATGTTCGAAGCTTGATTAATGTTAATCCAGGATTAAATGTTAACCAAGGATTCTGGTCCCTTAACTTGTAATATCTGGGATTATTACAAATAGAAAGGTACTGCATGCTCATTCCTCGTCTATCTATAAGTTTTTAACCAAAAATCTGCATTCATCAATAAAATTTTAAGCCAATTTAATCAGGCTTTGACAAACCGGTTGCATGATCTTATGATACTTAAACCATATTGACATAAAAATACTTACTTTATGTATGTATTTCAATGGTTGTTTTTTGAATTATATTGCAGAATTGTGGTATGATTTTATAATTTTTGAAAATGATGGTTCAAACAGCTGCCTATCATGAACCCACATTAAATTATGAGGAACAACAGGATGAATCCAAAGAACGTCCCACATTCTATGAAGATCAGAAACACATGTATATTGAATTTTATTTAAATGACAGCATAACCAAAGATTAACTGACCCTAATACCTGCATCCAGAACCTGCTACATACACTATAATTTATTTTTTGTACATGTACATGTACCTGATGGCCATCAGGTGCACAAATTCCATCTGGAGAAAACTTGTTGTCATGAGACACAAGTTATCACGTACTGATGCCTATAGACTGAAGACCGATTAGAAACAGTTCTGTCATCATTGCATCATCACTGAGAAAACAATTATTGATTGGAGTTCTATCAAACTGGAGGTGTATGTTTCCTCTGGGACACCACATGGATCTGTCAGGTGCTGTACGTGGAAACAACTTTGAAAGAGACTTAGGGTGTTCAGGGATATTAATATATATAACTATCATACAATGTAAATGCAGATAGTTTCTGGATTGGTTTGTGTTCTTGCAAATGAAGGGCTGTGTGCAAAAAGGGCGTAAGTGACTCTTGATCATATTCTAAATTCTCCTTCAATTTCTTTGTTTTCTAAGAGAGAATTTAGAAAATGATCAAGAATCTGCACTTACGCCCTTTTTGCACACAGCCCTTCAAATACAATGTAGGTTTCAGGTAAGCTAGTTTTTAATATCCGTATTTTTATCATTTACAGATAGGTTTCGTTCGGTTAGGTTTGCTTTCTTGAAGATAGGTTTCAGATAGGCTAGTTTTTTACTATCCACATTTTTTTAATATTTTCAGATAGTTTTCGGATAGGCTAGTTTTCTACTATCTTACATGCAGATAGTTTTCGGATAGGTTTGTGTTCTTGCAGATAGGTTTCAGATAGGCTAGTTTTTTACTATCCGTATTTTTTTATATTTTCAGATAGTTTTCGGATAGGCTAGTTTTCTACTATCTTACGTGCAGATAGTTTTCGGATAGGTTTGTGTTTTGCAGATAGGATTCAGATAGGCTAGTTTTTTACTATCCGATTTTTTTATATTTTCAGATAGTTTTTGGATAGGCTAGTTTTCTACTATCTTACATGCAGATAGTTTTCGGATAGGTTTGTGTTCTTGCAGATAGGTTTCAGATAGGCTAGTTTTTAACTATCCGTAATGTAGATAGATTTTAGATAGCCTATCTATTAACTATCTTTCTAACAGATAGTTATTAACTAGCCAAAAGATAGTGAAAAGATAACAGTGGACTATCCGATAAACTGCTCAGATAGTAAAAAGATAGTAAATTTGTGCCATCAACTAGGAATTAGATAGCAATAACTAGCATGTGGATAGGAAATAGCTAGGAAATAGATATGTTCATTTTTGTAAGGGTTGCCACTTTTATTCCTTCCAATTTAATTTGGGAGTCTACAGATGAGATACATTAGCATCTGTTTGATTTTAGTTTTCCTGAGATACAGCGAAATAAAAAAGTGTTACAGAAGGGGAAAATTGTTACGGAGGGGAATTTTGTTATTGAGAACGAAATTATTTTGATTGGAATTAAAGAATTACTAAAAAATATATTTAAGTTTTGCACATTAATGTTTCAGTCAGCATGTTTTGCAAGCACCAAGCATGATTTCAGGATTTGTATGCTATAAAATTGTGAAGTCCAGACAGGCCTTTGGCAATTATGCTTTTTTTGCTTTTGGGTACCCTGTGTCGTTTGGGTACCCTGTGTACATTGACAAGGTCCACAAGTCACGTGTCTTCTATGGGCCTGTAACCCTCTCTGGAATAGGTCCTGTCACTGTAGCTGAACAAACTGACATAGAAAAGGTTTACCAGTGGCTTAAAAATAATGTCTATGAAGTTTGTTTAGTTTTTGAGCTACTCAGACTGTGGGCTTTAAGAGTCGGTTTCACCAAAAGTGTGAACATTTTTATCTGTAAATATGCTGAACCTTCTGTTAAGTAGCTACAATGTTGCTACAATGTTAGCCAATGAGTAAATGAAGTATTATTGTGCATTCTGAAAATATTGTACATTTTGATCTTAAAGAGCCTGTATTTTTTTCTCAGTTGACATAATGGCTGCTAAAGAAAACTACTGTTGTGATTTCAATTGCTACATGTACATTACTTATTAATGCTGCAGTGAGATAAATCAGATCTTGTGTGTGTACAATAAGATTTGAGACAGCTAATTTGTCAATTAATATTATTGAAAAGTCTAATTTTCAAGAGTTTGTTGTTGCTACAATGTACATTGTATGTTTGGTATTTAGGTCATGGACAAAACTTTCCCCTCCGTAACTTCCCCTCAACACCAGCAGTGCTCTTATATAATTATCTCACACAATAACAAAGACAGATAAACTCTTGTCTCTCATGATTTTAGAAAGTCAGGTAAATGTAAAACATTATTAAACTAAAGAAGGTGCTTGAGATATCGTAACTTCACAGAGTTCTTAGGCCAAACTTACAAATTTTTTGTTCCCCTCCGCAATGCTTGAATTTTTGTTTGCTCTCCCTGCAGCTTTAGTATCGATGGATACCAATGCTACTGTCAACAAAAAATAGTAAACAATTCCATAATTAAATAGCTACAAGTTGTTAAAAAGTTTTGTTTTCCCCTCCGTAACATTCCAAATACTGTGAAATGACCCATAAGTATATAATTATTCAGTTCAATGACCATACACATGTATGAGATTCATTTTTTTCTCTTGAAATACTTTTGCATTTGCTGGTCCTGGTCTTTGGATGCAACATGTGTACAATGTACAAGACAACCTTTGAAGTAGCTATATAGTAATAATTATTACAAATAATTATTATAAAGTCAATTACTAAATTTATAAATATACACACTGTATACTGTGTTCTTGTACATCAGGCAAAAAAGATGAAAGCTGATAAAGGGAAAGCCAAGTAAGTCATATTAGGAAAATTGTGGCATTTGTGTATCTACATGTACATGTAGAGCAATGATTTCAAGAGCTATTGATCCCATTTTAAATACTGTCAAATACATGTTATATTGTGTACATGTACATTTTTAATTATTCTTTCTCTGCAGAATAACCAAGAAAAAGGCAGTAATTGAAGAGGATGAGATTGATGAACCCAGTCGTATGTTATTTGGCGAAAGCAGTGGTAGGTGGCCTTGTGCACGGAGTTAGTGTACACGAGCGTAACATAAAATTCTAACGCTACGTTTTATTATTTTTCTCAAAATCTAAACATCCTATAACCCTAGGACTTCAGAAAATAAAACTTCAGTCTAGGTGCACAGAAAAACAAGCAAAATACTTTCGAAAATGGTTTTATTTGAAAAAATTAACAAATTTGTTCCAATTCTGTCTGAAAAAGTTGGTCATTTTCCACCCGATTTTTACTCCACATCGCAATGAATTTTTATGGTTTATCGGAGAAGAAAATTTGCACTCGTTCCAAGCTTTCATTGTGCCTTGTTTGCCTTCGATCGCGCAAATAACCCATTTCGCGCCAATCGCGCCCCTTTTCAATCGTGCCCTTTTTCTATTGCACCAATCGCGCACTTTTTCCATCGCGCAAATTATGGAAATGCCGCCCGAGTTTGTACCGTAAACACCCGTGTATAAGCCACAGCCGTAAATAAGGCGCACCCCAAGTTTTGAAGTTTTTTTTTTTTAAAAATACAAACAATTATTAGAAAATCTTTTGTCCATTTTCATAAACGCTTGTACTTGATGCCAAACTTCTTCCAAAAAAAAAGAATAATCTTTTGTTGGAGTTCATAAACGCTCGTACTTGAAGCAAAACTTCATCAGATTGTCATAAATACATAAGTCATAATCGCAACTTTAATTCGATCGAATATGGTTCAACCAACTTCGTGCGCGAGGCCAGGTCATATTTTTTCTATACTAATGTGGCACACAAGCACACAGCATATTTTTATTAATTTAAGCAGTACATGTATGTGATAATTATATACAGTATAGAGGCTTATCATGTTGTATATGTATTGGCCACTCTAGAAATGAGTAGGGGATTGGGACTGAGTGTGGATAATTAATCTGATTTAAAAATGTGAACCCCAAGAAATATCACATCAAAATTAGTAGCCTTTGAATACAGATGTCTTGCATTGGGAGCCACGATCAAAATGTGTCCCCTGACAGAGATGTCTGTAATTCAAGGCCAAAAATTATATTATTATATTACTTAGGTTTGTACATGTATAATAATTAGGCATACTAGCCAAGCAAATAATGTGACCAGATCCTGGCCGCAAACGTTATCAGTATGGATTTTTTCCCTCAAATTGCAGACGCCTCTCTCGGGGGATGCATTTTGATTGTGGCTCCCAATGCAAGATGATATGGCTGTATTCAAAGGCTACACAATCAGCAGGTTTACAGAATTTGAAGAAAATTGGTTTGATATTAAACATGTGATGCAATATTACAAATCTCTAAAGTATGAGTGAATGTATCCCTTACTATACATTACATACAATCATGTAAATGTACATTTCTCTCTTATTTTTATTAGCAACTTATTATTTTTATTTATTTATTACAACATTTGGGCGTAACGCCACAGGAAACAAACAATAGGACTCAAGGTCCCCTACGAGGCTTGTCTCCGCCATGTCAGTGGACCTACGATTTTACGTCCTTATCCGAGAAGACGTGAAGGTCTAACCATTTGCAGTTGGTTCACAAAGGCAGCACCTTCTACTCAGTTATTTTAAGACCCTGAGTGTTGGTCCGGCCGGGGTTTGAACCTGCTACCTCGCGCTCAACAGACCGGAGCTTAACAACTGAGCTAACCAAAGCTACTAATGACCATTCAGTTCATATCCTCCCAAACATCCTAATATTTGGTAAAGTTACTAATTTTGATGTAATCTTTCTTGTTTGGGGATTATTTTTTTAATCAGATTAATTTTCCACACTCTGTCCCAGTCCCCTACTTGTTTCCAAAGTGGCCAATTAGAATAATTTAAAATTAATTGCAAGCTGGAGACTTGCATGCATGCATCTTCAGTTAAAAAAATCATTTTGAAAATATCATGCATGTATAAACTTATAATACTGATTTTATTTCAGATGACGAAGTTGACTTCAACCCCAAGTCAAAATCAAAGTGAGTATAAAGACTGTATATAGTTACATGATGATTGTACATACATGAACATTGTGTACCAGTAGCTATACAAATGTAGCTGCTTTCTATTTACCAGTAGTAAGTTGGCAACTTTATTTTATTTTATAATCTCTTTTTTTTCTAGACTAAATGCAATTTAGACATGGTTAAATACGCCAGCGCAATCGGTCTACCTGTGGCACAGTTTCATACGGGTCTTTTGTTGCTGAATTTGGCGGGTTCGCAGTCGCTCTTTGCATTGCATTGCATCCCATCACTCTTCGCATTCGCATCCTACATTTGCTGTTGCAGGGATTGATTAGCTTTCCTCTCGGGTAGATT
The DNA here is from genome assembly GCA_030867875.1 of Actinernus sp. WN-2022. Lineage (NCBI taxonomy): Eukaryota > Metazoa > Cnidaria > Anthozoa > Actiniaria > Actinernidae > Actinernus > Actinernus sp. WN-2022. The sequence continues at coordinate 22,715,128 of JAOWCC010001368.1, read as the reverse complement.
TCCCTCCCTCCCTCCCTTCTCCTCTTCTCCACTTACATGTGACCCAGTGTACTGGGCTGGTTGGTTGCCTGGCAACCAAACTCTCGAGCACAGACCCTACTTACTAGCCTGGGCACTGAACCTCCAATACACTTCAACACACAAAGTTTTCCATAATACCCCCTTAGCAGGAAATTTAACAATAACTTGTACTTTTTGTATATCTTTCCCAGGCCCTTTAGTGATCAGAATGCTGATTGGCTGAAACCAGCCCACAGTGATGACAGCGATGATGACTCGGATGACGACATGGTGAGAATAAGATTGTTCATTGTTTGCCAGTTACAGTGCTACTACTGGAATTATATGGGGCCACTAATTAGACAAGGAGATCCGAACTCACTGCAAAACAAAAACAAAGCATTCCAACTTTATGTTATTATTACAATACTAGCATATCCATGCAATTTTCTTCATTCAAAAGGCTTTAACTTCAGAACTACACTAGTCCATCAAATTTGCCTTTTACTGGATTGAAGCTCGAGCAAGTTGAAATTTACTAAATATTTACTGGTTATTTCATGGTTTTCTATGGAATACATATTATTTAGTATACAAGGAGCCTTTAGTCGAGTTGTATCTGTTGATTAGCTGGGACCTGGCTTTGATCAGCCCCATACACCTCATTCATAAGGGCATGGTCACTGTATTTTAACAGTTTAACTACATGTTCAATGTTTGAAAAACAACATCCTTGCCATGCGAAAGAGCATACCAACATTGATAATTCTGTAGAATTTGAGTGTTGTAGATTAAAATGCTGTAAAGTTACAGCGATTTGAAATTAGAGAGATTTGTATGAGAAATACCAATGTAGGCCTTTACAGCCTCGCTTTCATGTATTTTCTACATTTAAAATTCCAATAACTCGACAGCAATTTGAAGCATTGCTTTCAAACTGTGGTCAATTACTAATTTAGGTACGATCTTTCATGTGGTAGCAATAGTTTCTATGTACACAGTAATTTTCCAATTTATGCAAATTAGGTGGCGACCATTATGAATGAGGTCTATGGTTGTTTCAGGTCTCGTTAGAAATTCAGAGTGAGAGTGTGTTAAATTATTGCCAAAAAAAATTCTATAAAAGCTACCCCTACCATCTAAAATATCACTTTGAAATCAATAGTTTTGCATGGAAAATCTCGATTAAATATATTGGTAGCAAAGCTTTAAAGATAATATTGTGGCTCAAAATTAGAGACTTTTGTATGAGAATAAACAGTTATAATGTCATGTTTTGGTGTTTTTCACATAAATGTACAGTGTACTTCTGAACATTGATAAATTCACAAGTGTTCATTATTTCACTTGTAACATGCAATTTTCATCAAAAACATAGTGTTAAATAAATATATAAATATATAATTATGTACATGTACATTCCATCCTGTTAAATCTGACATTTTAATCTTCAGCCTGCAGATGAATTTGATATGGATGATGATAATGACAATGACAACAATGACAACAACAACGACAACAACAACGACAACAACAGTGACAACAACAGTGACAACAACAGTGACAACAACAGTGACAATGATGATGTTGTTGACAAGGAAGAAGACAGTGATGAAAATAATGACATGAGTAATAGTGATGATGAGGTAATAAATACACATATAAATTATGTAGAATGCTATAATTTGAGTACTAGCATGCTTTTGGTGTTATTTCCTTTTACAAATATTAACTATACCATGTGCTGAACATCCTGACTATCACACAAAAAAAAATCAAAAAATACATTGATCACTGGGAATTTATCAATACCCATTCATCAATGCTGGAAAAACATACATGTACATATGTAGCCCGCTATCCGGCTCTCCTGTGGGATATGGGTTACCTGTTTGGGGCATGGTAATACTGGGATCAACACAAAATGCGGGGAGAGGGGAGAAAGGAAAAGGAGAGCCAACAGTGAGCCTATTGTCTTCTGCATATTGTTTTCTTCACGCTTGACCTCACTTGACAACCGATCACGATTAAAGCTGTCAACAACATGTCAAATCTAGCCAATGAATATTGTTCTCAATGTAAACGTGAAATGACAGCGTGTTCCACATGCAGTCTCGTTCGCGGTTCCAAAACAAACGTTGCAAGCGAGAATCCTCATGGATGACAAGAAAATAGAGAAACACCAAGGAAGAAAGTGACAGGAAAGAGGGGTCAAAAACCCAAAGAAACATCCATTGATGATTTTTGTTGCATTTATAAATGTAGCTTCAAGGTTAAATACTGGAATACAGGCGGTAGTCAAGTAATTTCTTTCTTCTGTCCCGCCAAGAGGGGAGTCGCGGGATTGTCTTGGCTTCGCTTTGTGAAAGAATTAATATAACCTTGGAAAAGTCTGCTAGTCTGTCTAGCTGTGTACATGTAGTCATGTAATCCTTGCAGAAGGAAAATTAGAACACTAGCAGAACTACGATGTATATCTGTACAAATGTACACAAAGAACTGTAGAAATATGGTTACAAAATCAAATTCAGTGGAGTTTAAACTCAAGTTATAATATCCAGAAAGCAATTTTATATAAAAATCATTACCGCTTCCCGGTCCATGTCTCGACTGTGTGGGATTCCTCTACTATGATGGCACTTGTGCGCTTGAAGGTCAAGTCAGCTTGTTTCAGTGCAGATCAGAACTCACCACCTTGAATGTCTTCCGCTGATGCAAAGATTATTTTCTCTTTCACTGGCTTCTTCAGATTGATGCCGTTCAAGCACACATGTGCTAACGCCTAAGGTCAATATGCTTCTTTTTTCTGGTCTTTCACAAGACCAACAAGCCGGCAAATCACTAAAATCTTTGCTGCTGCATACTGCTTTCACACTCACAAACAATTGGAAAATTATAAACTTTTGCCAAAGCCCATTCACCATAGGCAAAATGTCCAAAACGTCTTGGAGAATCAAGCAGAGCAAGTATCGCTTGTTGTTCTTGTGTCGAAAGCTTATATCAGCAACATTCATCTTAATGAGAGCTTCTGTCGACGCCATAACGAAAGTTCCAGGTTCTCAGGAAGACTTTGTCATTTTATGGCAGTGCAATGTAAAAGTTGACAAGCTGTCAAAATTAGCCAATTGGAATTTTCCGTTCGCCAGCGAATGAGAGATATGCAAAAGACAATAGGCTTACTGCCGGCTCTCCTTTCCCTTGCTCCCCTCTCCCCTCCTATCCTGGGTGCCAGAGGTTCTACTACCCAGCTCTCTAAGCCAAAGTTTAGGATCGACGAGAAGGCTGATGTCTGACTCGACTCTGTCTGAGTCAGAATTTGACCCTGGCACTCTGATTGGCCTAGAGCCAATTCAGTTGTAACGATTGCTGCAATTGGATCACATCATAGCAGTTTCCAAGGGCGCCATTGTTTACCCGTTCCATGTCATTGAACCCGTCGGATCGCTGGAGTTCACACGATTTCCCTCGAGCTCTATAACACTCCAGCAAACAGCCGAATTAAAGGCCATTTAAACCAGCTGACTTGTTCTGTGTAGTGCTTTGGCCCTTGGGAGAGGAAAGTGTAATTTATTTCAGCTGTCCGAAAGTGCTGGCCTTTCATAAACCATTGGGAATTAAGCCTACATTGACAAAACCAGTTTTAATTAATCAATAATAGTGAGATTCATACTTCACGCGGCCAGAGGTTCTCCCAGCCTTCTTGTCAATCCTAAACTTTGGCTAGAACCTCTGGCACCCAGGGTACTCCCCTCCCTCCTTTTTACCGCATTCTGTCTCAATTCCAGTATTATTTAGGGAGCACGCCCAAATATCGGGCGGAAATCCGATTATCGGAATTGGATCCGATGCCCTTTCCGATACTTGAGCATCGGGAAAATGTAGAGGTACTTTCAAGTCTTGTCCAATTCCGATAGCAAATATTCCGATTCGATGCGATGCGATCGGATATTACAGTGACTTGTTCGAAACTCACATCGATCTGTCCGATTTCCAAGTATGCTCTATTTAATTTTTGTAAACATGATTTACGCCAGCACCTGAGTTGAACTCAGTGGAGCCGAACTAAATTGTTGTGCTGCTCAGGCACCGATCCCATGCTTCGGAAAACAACAAACAGACCCCAAGACAGACATGAAGAACTACATTTTTATTCGACCTGATAGAGCAACGGACAATGCATTTCTTTCACCAGGATTAACGCGTGAGAAATTCGAATTCAGATGGTTTTGGTAAATACCCACCAGAGAGAGCCAGCTAGCAGGCTAGGAAAAACATAATTATACCCATGCATGCTAACCTGCAATCATACCCACCTTTACTATGATTAGAATTCACAGTGCACACGGAAAAGGGAGAAAACGGAAAGGAGGGCCTGATACAAATACTGTACTTCACAGAAGCATGTGTAAACAGACCAAATTCTGGTCTTTTTCTGATTGGTCAAAAAACAATAATTTGTTGTATTCTGATTGGTTCATACATTTAAATGTGTGACTTCTGGTATGCACAGTTGAATTACAATGGCTCACGCAAAATTTGTGACATGGTTCATGACAGGACGCAGGAAATGACTTGACAAGCATTTGTATGTCAGGCTCTTCTTTTCCTCTCTCCCCCTTTTATTTATTTGTTTGTTCGTTTGTTCGTTCGTACATTCGTTTAGTGGAAAAGAGAGAGCCTGATTGCAGGTTACATGCCTGCATTTACATTGTACACATGAATCTGCCAATTCCCACTTTGGGTATTCACACATTTTCCTGTGATACATCACATATATCATGTAGAGTCCAGTAAGCTAGGGCAAACAGAATGGCTATGGAGTGATACTAAATGCTGATTAATGTTGCTTGTATCTCAGATGTTGCCAATAGAAAAGAAAGCAAGAAAGCTGGACAAGAAAAAGGCAAGAGACAAGTAAGTGCAGTCAATGAAGTGATGATAATGACTGACAGACAATTAACATAGTATTACATACATACCTGTACGTGTGTTCACTGTGCATGTACACTGTACATCAATTTACATCTCAATTGTTTTGGACCTGGCTCCCCATTTTCTCTGGCTTGATATAGTCGGGGAGCAGAGTCCGGAAAATAGGGGTTACGCTCAACCCTCGCCACAGAAAAGGTTTGACACCTGATTTTGGTAGAACAAGTCCTCCTGAACAATGCCAGGTAGTTCGTAGAGTTGAATTGTGGTATACGTTTCGAGTTATGGCCATGTTTTGTTGAGTAATATACGATTTAGCATGAAAACGAGGCTATAAGATCTTTCTGCATTTACTTGCTTGATTCTTGACGAAATTGGACAAAATCTTCACAGAATGCTATATGTCAACGAGATCTTGAATAATTGCAAAGTTTGGTCGTATAAAATTAAAAATATCACGTGACCTATCACGTGACCCATAGGGGGCGAAAAATTATGAAAGCATAAAAATAATTAAATATGCGTATGTCACCGACTTTAACTTTTTACAACGTTTTCAGTTGAAAATCTATTGATCTTAATATTTTCTAATGTCTAAAACGTTATTGTAAAGCTCTTATGCGTGTTAGAAAACGTTATTGTAGAGTTAAAAAAAAGTTAATTGATCAACATCAAATCGAAGCTGTCTGAAATACTGCACTAAAAAATAGAAAGGAAGTAAAAACGCGAACACGTCGTTTTGAAACTGTATCAGGATAGCATATCTTTATATTTTTATCACAAAAGTTAAACTCTTCATTCAAATAAAACGACAAGTGGTATTTGCCAGCCTCACTTCCATGCTGATCCAGATCGAGGCTATCAACATCCAACATGGCGGCTTCCATGGTCACATCTGTACTCGTTCTGTAAGTATCAAATTATCGGTTTCTCCATGGTGTGATTTTTGTTTATGATGCATTTATTATCTAGAAAAAGTACTTTAAGATTCTAATAAATCTTTTCAAAGGATTTGAACCAAGTTAAATAATGTTTCAACGAATCTACAGTAGCAGGTGTGAGACAATTGTACCACTACGTGATAAATTACCCTAAAACATCAATTGCAATTGCTTGTATGAGTTGTTTACATGCTACCACATTTGAATTACAATAAATCTATACATACAGACTATAACCTCGCTATTTTGATTTTCCCTAACGCCTTCCCATCTTGATCTAGAATGGTGTCATATTGCTTGTTTGTTTCTCCCTATATTTTACTTTACTCAACTCGTAAGTGTTCGATGGTGGTTATAAGGTATTTTAGAATCTAAAGCGGCATTCGTGTTCGTGATTGATAAGTTATTTTCAGTTATTTAATTTCTAGTATTGTTAATTTCTAGTATTACTGTTTGTTTTATGTTAGTTTCAATGGCTAGTCAAGAAAAGGCCGAAACCTCTGATGCCTTCAGCATTCCCCTCCACCCGGCTGAATCCAAGAAAAGGAGACTTACGACATTTACGAAGTGTATCATTTGCCAGGCGGATCATAGTAATGAAAATCTCAGGAAAGCTAAGGAATCATCAGTCTCGACTTTTATTGATGCTCTAACCCTTCGCCAGGACGAGGTTTATTCCAGGCTTCGTGACGAAATAGATCAGCTTAGCAGTTGTGATATATTGTGGCACTCGTCCTGTTATTCCGCGTACACTAGTAAACAAAATATCTGGTACGCCACGACGAGTAACAGCCAAAGCGGCGACGTAGCCAATGAGAACAGTGCTGCCGATGGAGCGAGCAGAAGTTCTCGGTCTATCTTTAAGCGTATGGATTGGTCAAAGTGTTTCATTTGCCACAATAAAACCTATAAAAAGGCCAGAGACATGCATAATGTGTGCACGTTTGAAGCTTCTGAAACAATCAGACAGGTTGCTGAGAGTAAAGGTGACGAAGAAATGTTACACATTATCCGCAGTGTAAATAATGATCTAATAGCAGCAGAAGCCAAGTACCAGAAGAACTGTTTTGCCTCATACGCTAGTAGATCTAATCCAGTAAACCATCAGGGCTTAAGAGAAAGCGATAGAGAGTAATTATATGACACGGCATTCAAGGAAATGGCCGCAGAGATTAGTGAAGGTATTGAACAGGGCAAGGCTTACGACATGGTGTCCCTTCTATCAAAGTATCGTGTCTATTTGGAAAACAAAGGAGTGAATGCAGAGGGCTACACTAGACAACGACTGAAACTACGGTTGCAGAAATATTTTGAGGGCATAATCGTGTTTCATCAACCACCCGGCAAAAGCAAGCCTGAGCTAATTTACTCAAGCAGAATATCAGTTCAAGATGTCTTAAATGCTGCTGCAGCAAAATTGCAAACGACAGCACCATGTGACAGTAGCGACCGTACAATCAGTGCGCAGCAGATTTTTGATGTGCACGTTGGATTAGGGCCGAAGTCAGAAAATGTGATGGCATTTCATTAAGACCCCTTGATGTGAAGAACGTGTGTCTTGAGTCTGCAAAGCGAGTTGTTCCTAGCTGTCTTTACTAGTTGGTGCGGCTAATTATTACCACGGATGACTCTGGGTATGAAGATCTCGACACATCAAGCTCGTGTCGAAGAACAGAAGATGAGAGACGTGTTCTGAGCATCGTTCAAGACATCGTCCACTGCGCAACAAATGCCCGGGTAAAGCTGCCAAAGCAGATTAGCCTTGCGATGGCTGTACATCACCTGACATCATCCAAATTGCTGATCACGCTGTTGAATCGAATGGGGCATTGTTCGTCATACGATGAACTACAAGCAGTCGACACCAGTCTCGCCATGGAGGTTCTGGCTAAGGCAGAGGAGTATGGTACAGTTATACCATCAAATATATCCCCGGGGCCTTTCGTGCAGATTGCTGCAGATAACAATGACTTAAAGGAGGAGACATTGGATGGTAAAAATACGACCCATGCGACCACTATGGTCGTATACCAGCGAAAGCAATTTGGTCCAGCGCCACCACCAACTGCAATGGCAGATCATGCGACAAGACGGCGATCCTTACAGACAAGTGGTAGTGTGTACGAGCTACTGGAGTGTTCAGCACATGGTAGAAGACCTGCAGTTACGGAATATATTAACGCCGTTTACAAAGAGTGGTATTACGACCAGAGCGCAATCTTCTCCTCAGCAAGTATCACAGACGCTATTTGGGCACTTCTTCGCCTGAATCCGGCAAGCCTAATGGAGACATCGATCACAGTACTGGAAAGTCAGCCTGTCCCAAGCTGGAGTGGGTTCAACTCTATCTTGTTCCCAGATATGCCCCCTTCTACTAACATTGGCTATTGCCCTATGATAGACGGCTCGTCCACAGAATTCAGCACAGTCTACACTGTCATGAAGCACGCCCAGAAGATCAGCGCAAGCATGGGTCAAGCCGATTCTGTCATACCGTTTGATCTCGCCATCTATGTTAAAGCCAAACAAATCCAGCTGAAGTTTCCAGGCGAATTCTCTGACACTGTGATACGACTTGGTGGCTTTCACGTTGCACTCAATTTCCTGGCGCTGATTGGCAAGAAGTTCTACAATTCAGGTCTCGACGATCTTCTAATATAGTCTGGTGTGTATGCTGCTGGGACAACATCAGCCCTGATGAAAGGGAAGTCTTACAACAGAGGGGTCCGGGCACACAAGCTGGCTATGGAAGCTTTGTTCCGCTTAATGTGGAATGCCTTTGCACAGTGGTATGGCCTTAGCCTCTCAGAGGAAGAGCGCCGAATAGATATAGATGCCGTGGTGAGAAATATCGAGGCTTGTAGAAGTGCTGTCGCAACGAAGATGAACGTGTCGAGAAGTGTCGAGGAATTGGAGCATGATACTGAGGAGCTAACTTCACTGTTTAACATGTTCAAGACCGAAGCCAGAGCGAAGTCCAAGATGTTCGCATTTTGGGAGGAATATGGCACCATGGTGAACACGCTACTCCAGTTCATCAAAGCTGAGAGGACTGAAAACTGGCACTTACATCTTTCATCTGTAGCAGCGATGACACCATATTTCTTTGCGATGGATAGACCCAACTATGCTCGCTGGCTACCAGTCTATATAGCAGACATGAAGCAGTTAGAAGCCAAACACCCACGAGTTCACCAGGAATTTGTCGCCGGAAACCATTGTGTGAGCCGATCCAGTCAGCCCTTTTCTCAAGTGTGGACAGATATGGCTTTAGAACAGTCCATAAATGCAGACTCAAAGTCGAAGGGTGGAATCGTTGGTATTTCTCAAAGTCCAGCTGCCTTAGAGAGATGGTTTCTCACAAGTCATGAGCGTGCATCTGTGACAACGGCGCTGAAAGATATGTATGCTATACAAGAAGGTGATCGATTAGGTACGCACAGAGGTGGCACCCAAGAGAATTAAGCGAGATGAAGGTGATGTCCAGAAGCTTGTCAATTGTTTTACATCTGGCTTGATGACAAACCCTTTCACGCAGGATACCGACTCCCTTGTCAACTTTGCGACAGGTGTTGTTTTACCTACCGAGGTAGCAGACAGTCTGGTCAACAGCACTGAAAAGGGCCGTGAACAGATGGATACATTCATCGAGAAACGACTCAACACTAGTGAAGTCAATTTCTGGGATCCTGTAACGAACCTCAAGATAAAAACCTTCGACACTATGACAAAGAAGGTCAACGTGAAGGCATCAAATGAGAAACTTGTCACAGTTGGTGCTGACAGGGACTTGTTCGGACGACTTCTAATCGCTGCAAACTTCAGGCAAGTCAATCTCAAGGAGGTCCTCAGCTACGAGCTTTCGCCAGTACCATTTGCACTCGCGCACCAAGATGGTAGCTTGAGAAAGACCAACAAGAGTGCCCTGGCCACGATCATGGAGACCAATGTCAGCGTTCTTCCCAGATTGCAAGTTTCACCGCGAGAAACTGTGCATCTCATAGATGGCATGGCTTTAGTGCAGTCGACCAAGTCCGGTGGAGCAAATACTTTTGGCGATCTGGCAGCTAAATACTACACGATCGTTGTAGCGCCACTTTCCCAGAATAACTGCAATGAAGTCCACATCGTATTTGATCAGTACTGGGACACCTCCATTAAAGCCGGAGAGCGTGCGAGGAGAGGATCAACAAGTGCTCTCGAAGTCCAAATTAAAGGCCCATCTACACCGGTACCCAAACAATGGGTGAAATACATTGCAAATCCACAGAACAAGGTCAATCTGTGTGACTTCCTGACGGAATCATTCTGCAAGCTAGGTCGACAAAAGTTGGTGGCAAACAAGAAACTGGTAATCGGTGGAGGATCCAAGGATGGTAAACGAGCTGTGTGTGTCATGAACGATCACTATGAAGACGTAGCAGCACTGAACTCGGACCACGAAGAAGCAGACACGAGATTACTTCTACATGCCAAGCATGCTGCACACCCTGGTTCTAGAATTGTTATCCAGTCACCGGATACCGATGTGCTTGTGCTAAGCGCAACTCACTTTGAGGATCTAAACTGTGAAGAACTGTGGTTTAGAACTGGCGTCAAAGATCGGCTTCGGTATATTCCAGTTCACGACGTAGCCCGCACATTAGGTGAAAAAATGTGCAAAGCTCTTCCAGCCTTCCATGCCCTAACTGGCTGCGATTCCAACAGTTCTCTTGCAGGAATTGGCAAGAAGAAGGCTTGGGACATGCTCCATTGCAGCCAAGTGCATCAGGAGAACCTTGGCCTTTTAGGAAACCATTAAAGCTTGGATGATGCAACCATCGCCAAATGTGAGGCATTCATCTGTGATTTGTATTCATGTCCAAAGAAGACTCCAAGCACTGCTGACGAATTGAGGTACCTGATCTTCTGCCAGAAAAAGCAGAAAAGTGAGATGCTCCCTCCTACATCTGACAGTCTTCTTCAACATCTCAAACGTGCAAACTATCAAGCCATTGTTTGGAGAAGCTCCCTCGATGCATTGCAGGGTCTTCCATCACCAGAGGGCAACGGATGGGAGAAAGAAGACTCCATGTTGAAGCCAGTGCTCATGACGAAGGAACCGGCACCAAGAAGCTTATTGGAATTGACCACGTGTCAGTGCAAGAGGTCTGGATGTCAGAGTAACTGTTCCTGTAACAATACTGGACTATCGTGTACGGAGGCATGCTTTTGTATGGCTGATCGGCTAACACATGCATGCACAAATCCACACGGGGTAATGCTAGAGTACTCAGTTGATTCGGACGATTCTGATTCCGACTGAACATTTCAATTATGAGCAAAACACAGAGATTGTTGTTAATTGCCCAACAGCCGCTGAGTACCGAGTGACTATGTTTTGATGAAGGATTAATCATTTTCGCGAGACTACCCAAATGTAAGTGTGTGCAGCTCGAGGCAGAAATAAAGACAAACAAATGTCTGGAATATCTTATTATGACCACATTTTATTTTGCATCATTATTTGCTTTAAAAGATGGAAACATGAAAAATGGACCAAAAAAGAGAGTCAGCCTCGTTTTGATGTTGTTCCACGAGCTTGACAAGCTGGTTGAAATACGTTTTGGATATGAGAAAGTCATTTGCTTGTCAACATGGGTTTAATATTAAGATGTTTTAAACTGAAAAACGTCTTTTGTTTAAACGTATAGTCGGTGACATACGCATATTTAATTTATTTTTATTTTTTTCATAATTTTTCGCCCCATATGGGTCACGTGATAGGTCACGTGATATTTTTAATTTTATACGACCAAACTTTGCAATTATCCAAGTTCTCGTTGACATATAGCATTCTGTGAAGATTTTGTCCAATTTCGTCAAGAATTAAGCAAGTAAATGCAGAAAGATCTTATAGCCTCGTTTTCATGCTAAATCGTATAGTACTCAACGAAACATGGCCATAACTCGAAACGTATACCACAATTCAACTGTACGAACTACCTGGCATTGTTCAGGAGGACTTGTTCTACCAAAATCAGGTGTCAAACCTTTTCTGTGGTGAGGGTTGAGCGTAACCCCTATTTTCCGGACTCTGCTCCCCGACTAATACTTGAACATGTACCTTCTTGCTTCAACCAATCTTCTCATACATGTAATTTGCAGTTACAACCTCATTTCTCAACCAAAGTTTGAAATAAAATAAAAAAGAACAGTTTCACAATATTGCATTTTAATGAGCTATACCATGTTTTATAAATTAAAATTGATGTACATGTAAGTTGTAACTTGCAATCAACAGAAAACTAGCAGAAGAAGAATTAAAGACAAACATATCAGAAACGGAGGTGTTTGTATTACCTAGTGGACAGGAAATAGAGAAGGAAGGTAGGATATCTATCTATACATGTACTTGTAAGTCATGTACCTAGTATACTTTATAATTCGTAAAGGCATGACATCGCTGCAGATGTGCAAATACAGGTGCTGGTGTAATTTAAGTGCATAAAATAAACCAATAGATAACTGTCTAACAGGAATACACCTTAAAGGGCACTTTCAACCCCCAAACGATAAACTTTCTCAAGATGAAAGACACAAATAACTACTCAGATTAGCAGAGTAGGCTTTCCAGGTATACTGGAGAAAATTTGAGACGATTTTGATGAAGGATGGCAAAAATTTGAGTGGATGAAAAAATGTAATTTCTGATGAGTAAACAAGCATAGAGTAGTGCAGGAAAGAAAAGAGAAATTAGTTCCTAATCGAAAGGAAACACTGTCTATTGTTGTGCTGTCAAGTGCCAGCCAATCAGATTTTGCTAGATTAGCTCATGAATATGTAATGAGCGTCTTGTTTATAAGGGAATGTGTTAGGATTATTCAGTTATCATGGTTCTGATCTGACTCAAATATAATGTCTAATTTTAGGTAAGCTGGATGTAAAGTAAATAAAGTAGACAGGGGTTAGCTGATTAGAACCATTCCACCGTATACAAGTGCTTGTGTGTTGATCTTAAGATTAGGAACTTGAAATCAGTTCACTGTAACCAAGAGTTTCTGAAATAAGCTTTTGTATCCACTTTAATCTTTGCCATCCTCTATTGAAAACATTTTGAAAGCACATCAGGACATTCATATAATTGTTATTTCTCTCCTAACTAAAGGTGTTATTTTAAATTTGTAGGTTCTTTAGAAACTTGATTGACAGTGCCTCTTTAATAAAATTAGTGCAGGTGCAATAAATACATAATTAATTAATCAATTAATTGATCAGTTAATTAATTTTATAAACAATTAAATAAATAATGAAAAATAGTTAATCAATTTAACATGTACATAGTTAATTAATTAATTGTACATTTATATTGATTTTAAATTATTAAATAAATGATCAGCAGGTGCTGTATTACTGTTGTAATAAGTTGACAGGGCAGCCTTGAAGCAGCTCGTAATTATATTCACCAGTAGAGTCGATCGAGGGGCCAGAATTTGATCATGATTTATTACTGTAGGCTAAGCTTAGTAGTTGCATTTAATTTATTTTACTGCTCTGGGCCTGTTTGTTCGAAGTGATGGTAACTTTATCCTTAGGATAGAATTAAATCTGTAATTATAATTGGTAAAGTTTACTCCTCAGGTTAGAGATTTAACCCTGGGGTAGTAATTACCCTTGCTTCGAGCAACCAGGCCTGATTAGCACTGGTACTATTACATGTACAATGTTTGTGTATTAAGTAGTAATTCTATGGTTTGTACTGCTCTTATGTATACAGTACATTGTGGGTAAGAGTGCACAACCTACAACCCAAGCACTGTATTTAATATTTAAGACTCATCTGTTTGTTTGTTTTACAGCTCACGAGCCACCAGATCTGGCCATAATAAACCAAAGAATTAGAGAAAACATCCAGGCTCTCAATAACTTCAGCAAAACAAGAGAACCAGGAAAGTGAGTTTTGATTTGTGTGCATTCTATACCCTTGTGTTATCAACTATGTGCTAGATACATGTACATGTACAGTGGAACCGTTCTGTACGGACACCTCTATAATATGGACACCTCCTTTTTACGGACAGATCTCTAGGTCCTGGAAAAATCCCCATATATTCTTTGTTTAAAAAACCTCTATATTACGGACCTATTACGGATAACGTACAAAATGTACACCTAATCCCGGCCGCAGGTACATGTACATAGCAAAATTCATACAAATTCTCTTTATGATGGACAGTGTTTAATTAACAGAGCTCCTGTAAGCTGTTAATGATTAGAAAAAGAGAAATACAAAATGTACACAGTGCTGTAAACGTACATACTGTATTAGACATCAAGTTAATCTGCAAACAGATGATTTTGGATGATATTTTATGCCAAAAACACTAAATACTGTATTGTCACAAGAGACTTCAAATGACATCATAAGCTCGGCCTCTATAATACACTCAGACACTTTTATCCGGCCTTTCGGTGTCCGTATTAGAGAGGTTCCACTGTAAATGTACGAGTTGATTATAAATGGGGCTGTCTCAACCAGTGTCCTTTGCGTATCTTATAAGCTATGAGTTTCATTTCCTGTAATTCAATTCTGAATTAAACAAATTAAGGTATCCAAGTTCTGTTGATTACATGGAGCAGAGTTCATATGGGTGGGACAAAACTATGGCATGTCTGTAGCCTTACACTTCTTGATCAGCCCATGTGGTTGTTGCAGATCCCGTTAGGAATTCAGAGTTCAAGGTTTTCTAAATGGATATTTCCCTTAGGGGTCATTTCACTTCGCTTCATCAAAAGGGAAATATATCTTTTAAAGAAATATCCCCTAAGGGAAATATCTCTTTTGAAGAAAGGGATATATCCCCTAAAACTTCCCCAAAAAGGGAAATATACTTTTTTCAGGAGATATTATATCTCTTTTTCAGGGGGTATATCACTTCCTCCATTGAAATCTTTTTGCACGGGACTGTGATTTCGGTTAGAGCTAGTGAACCCGATTTAAAGTTGTTCAAAATTTCTCTTAAAACAGTATTTTTTATCCACTCAAATCTTTACCATCCTTTGTCAAAACTGAATCATTCAAATTTTCTCCAGTATATCTGTAAAGCATTTTCTGCTAATCTAAGTCTAAGTTATTTTTGTCTTTCATCATGAGAAAGTTTATCATTTTGGGATTGACAGTGTGCCTTTTAAGTACCAGATAAAGAATGAGCGTCCGATCTTTATGGGATTTACAAACTCGAGCTGAACAGGCGCAAATTCTTTATCACACTTATCAAACGTCTAGATGTAGAGAGTCTTGTTTTCAGTTATTTTGGCGATATGACTTATTTTGGCCGAGAAAATTGAAGCAAAAGTTTACATAAATCAGGACGAAATGTGTATCAGATTTAAAGATCATGTATTGTCGGTGATTTCCATTCTTTTTGCTTCATGAATTATTAATGAGTTTGATAAGGTATGTTACATGTAACTGTTGTGAGAAGTGAGTTGCACCTGTAGTTTTGAGCCAACTGTCAATGCTTTCAAAGTAAACCAATGATACAGTTGTATATATTTTTATGCAGATCAAGGAAAGACTATCTTGCTCTTCTGTTACGTGACTTGTGTAACTACTACAGTTATGGTGAATTCCTGATGGAGAAATTCATGGAGATGTTTCAGCTCACTGAGGTACTTTTATTAATTCATTATTAAAACAGCAAGTGGTCAATTAATCAACATACATGTACATGTACATGACTTGTAATATTAACAGCTATTTCATAAAACTTTATTGGATAGAAAGCCATTATGTGACAAGACCAAAGGAGAGCATGCATAGCAATCACAAAATATTATCTACAATGTAAAACAACCATATATATCAAATTAATGTCTGGGTCATTAATTTCAGTTAATGGCATGGAGCCATAGCCCTTTGGTGACGTTTGTATATGTGGCTTTTTATTGAGCAGTCACTGTGAGCTTGCAGTGCATTTGTTGCATTTGCTGACCTGCCAATACCCTTGTCCAATCCAGCACATAGTGCTGGGGAGATGAGCGAGGTTTCAAAAGGTCAAGGCCTGTGCTGCCAATACTCTTATCCGGTCCAGCATGGGTGTGCTGGAGATGAGTGAGGTTTTAAAGACCAAGGTCTGGTTACAGTGTTAAGTAACATCTAGAGCGCAACAAGTTGTCACGGCAGCCTTATCACGCTATCAGCTGGGCATGTCTCCCCATTTACCACCACAAACGCAGTGTTGTCTTTTGTTTATGCATCCAAATCGTGCTAGTATATCACTGAGTGAAGAACGACATTAATGCCTTGACCACACATCAGAAGCCACTTCAGAAATTTTTGATTCTGAGGAAGTCTACAATCATGTACATTTGTACATGTATATCTACCATCCATATGGAGGTTGAAGCATAATTTTTTTAAATATGTACATGTAGTGAACAATACCTAAAATAATTCCCTTTTGGTCTTGTCACATATTGGCTTAAAGTGCCTATATGCCCATTTTTTAGTCATTAATAAAAATAGATTCTACATCAAGTAAATTATAAGAATAGTAAAATATTAATTTTACTATTAATTTTTATTTATTATTAATTAATTTTTACTCAAGTCTGAATTATAGAGATTTCTATTTCCAACATCTAATGGGATTTATGATAATTATGTGATGTAACAGAAGTCCTTTTTTATTATACAAAAACATGCTGGCAGGGATATTTAAAAAATATATGCATCCATGTTACATTTGGGCCTTAATAATTATTATTATATCAGTGATGTTACAACATTTTGTATAAATCAGAAGTAGTTTCATTCACAAAGAGAAATAATTAATTATGTCCTTTTGTTGCCTTCCTGTGACATCACATCATTAATTACCATGATATTCAAAATATAAACCTTTATAACTTGTAGAGGCAACACTCAAATCAAGAAATATTTTACAATTTCACCTATTCATTTGATGTAGAATCAATATTAATGATACAAAAATTGGGCTTGTAGTCACTAATTTAAGGCTTTTTTATTGTCAATGGTTTCTGAAAATAGCTGTATACATTATGAAATTTTATTAGATCGAACTGTATTTAATTTTAATACAAGTCATTTCTTTCATCCACAGCTTCTTGAGTTTCTAGAATCCAATGAAGTTCAAAGACCTGTCACAATAAGGACCAACTCCCTGAAGACTAGGAGAAGAGATTTGGCACAGGTACATGTACAGTGTATTTATTTGGCAAACTTGCAATCTAATTGGATATGCAGGCGATGTGTCTGTCAATCGATAAATGGCAGTTTGGAACAACAAACAGTTGACAAAAGTCAACTAGAACATTTTCCACAGGTTTTAGTCTATATAAATTGGCAGCTAAGTTGGAAAGTATGCTACATGTACATGTAATTAGTAAAACAATAAGACTTCTCACTCATTGTTTCTATCTACATGTACAGTGATAGCTAGTTGACTCTGGGCCCCTTGCCAATTATCAGCCATGGAAAGCTTGAGCTCACAATCATTGTTAAATATATGTTTTAGGGACAGCTGGTCATTAATTAGAGAGGGTGGTGCAATTAAAAAATGCCATGCTCAATTTTTTGATGACCCCTCCCCTCAATTCCCCCTCTACAAATGTAGCTTACTATGACCCCCGTAATTTGCTGCATGAGAATTGGGGACTGGCACCCCCTTTTTCCACCAGCCCCCTGTAATTAATGACTGGTCCCTTATTGCTCAATAGATAGTGAGTAGCTTTAATAGCCAATCAGATTGTGCGTTTGGTGACAGTCGGTGCCTTGGTTTTGCTAAAACACATACATGTTTTGTATTTTCTCCTAATAAAAGGACAATTTTGAATCTAGATGTATATATATGTAGGTGAAATCAGAATATTTAACAATTATTCACCGAAGTGGAGGTGAATAGTGGTGGATATTTTCCGAGCCACTTCGGTGAGGTAAATATCCACCACTATTCACCAACACTGAGGTGAATAATTGTTTTAGTATATACATGTACTGTACCACACTCCAGGTGAATAGCCAGCACCAAATAGTTACTTTATTTTCTGTCAAATGGAAAAAAACTCCCGTGAGATGATCGCTGCTTGGTTGGTGGTGAATATGAAATCATATTCACTGTTTGAGTAGCCAATCAGAGCGCGCGAAAAGTGATATTCACTAACAGTCATGTACATTGTATATGTTGTCCTCTCCTAGGCCCTTATTAACCGTGGGGTGAACTTGGATCCTGTTGGCAAGTGGTCTAAAGTTGGACTTGTAGTATATGATTCCACTGTTCCCATAGGTAAGGTCTATAATAAATAGAGGATAATTACATAGCGATGCAGATATACAGTTTTTATCTCTGAGTGGTGAAAGTTGTAATGCATGGATAAGCTGTGTAATATTGTTTTAGCCTGCAGAACAGGCCCTTTGAGGAGAGACTCCAGAAAGTAGGTCTTGCAAGCAAAGCGAGTTTGTTATGATGTGAGCAGAGTGAGCTGCAAGAGAAAATAAGTGCCTGCTGCCATCTTACTGAAGTTTGATTTCTGCCCCCTTTTCCAATGGATTAAAGTGCACCTAACCCCTTTTGCAATTTTTATACATACTAATCTTTGAAAGGTTTTGAGTACTTCTGTGAAGAATTTTTTTGCTTACATAGAATACTCTATGTTCTATGCTTGTTTGAAATGGTAAAAAATTGACCTTTCCTGACCCATGACTGCGTAAGAAAGAGCCTGGGTCGATTCTTGATCTTATGTGACCTCATTAATGCATTATTCTCAATGGCACCTTTTTATCACAACAACATTGCTATATAGAGAATATACCAGTATATACCGGTACACAGTCTGAACAGTTATTTTAGACAAAATGCTAAATATTTAATCAAATTATTGCAAAGAATCTAACCAGTCTTTTTCTTACATGGTAATGGATCAGGAAAGGTCAAATTTTCACCATTTCAAACAAGCATAAAACATAGAGTATTCTATGCAAACAAAAAAAATATTCACAGAAGTACTCAAAACCTTTCAAACCATTTATAGTGTGAGCCAATAAAAGATTGTTGTTGTTTCAAAGATTCATATGTATAAAAATTGCAAAAGGGGTTAGGTGCACTTTAACTATTAAAAATTGTCAATCGAAATTTGTGAGCTCTTAAAGGGGCCGTCTCACCCACAGTGCTTAGCATGCTTTTGTTATTGTATATATCTGGGACTTTGACCCCTTGTTCACGGGAACCTCATTCTTTATGTTGGCGACATGATAATTTTGATTTGAACATGGATGACCTCGATGAAACTAATAGTACCTTACAAGTTGAATGTGAAGCCAACAAAGTGTTATACAGAAGTACTTGGCTGTACTATAACATTTACCGCTCACCCGTCACTGCTATAAACAGAGAACACACTCTGTTCTGTAATACTAATAATCATGAAAGCGAGAGGTTTCTCTACTCGGTTTCATTTTTACTTGCAGACAGAGAGAGAGAAAGAGAGAGATCTGCTAGCAGGCAATCTTGTTGCTGGCAGTTAAGCAGAGAATCAGTTCAAGAGAGAACAGTGAACAAATTACAGCTACGTTTCAATGGGAAATTATTATCACGGCGGATCTGTTGTCAAATTTCGTGCGAGTAAAACTTTGATCGATCCGGTGAATCCGAAAATCTTGGCAAAATCAAAGTCGTTTGAAACCAGAGAGAGAGACCTGTTTCCATAAGTTAAACGTCGAAGCCCTAAAAATGATTTTAGGAAATTGCTCAATTATTTTCTGGTCGACTAAGTGGAGTTTCGTTGCCAATAATATTTTGTTGACTATAATATTTACTGCTCACCCGTCACTTCCAAACCCTGTCATCAGTACTATATTAAAACAGAGAATACTAATAATTATGAAAATAGAGGTTTCTCCCCTCGGTTTTATTTTTCCCTGCAGAGAGAGATCATCTGCTAGCAGGCAATCTCGTTGCTGGTGCCAGAGAACCAGTTCAAGAGAGAACAGTGAATGAATAACAGTTCACTTGAATAGGAAATTATTATCATGCAGTCTTGGCGGCTTTGTTTGTCAAATTTTCTGCGAGTATAATCTTCAAATGATCAACCCGGTGAATCCGAAAATCTCGGCAATATCACTGTCTAAAATTACGGATTCCGCCCTTCAAAACCAGAAAGAGACCTGTTTCCACAAGTTAAATGCCAAAGCCCTGAAAATGATTTTAGGAAACTGTTATTCAAGTGGAGTTTTGTTGCAAATTGTGGTCACATAAGCCAGCCACGGTGTTGAAAAACCCAAATCGGCTCAAAGATAGTAGATACTCGAACTAATTTTTTTGACGATAGCTGGAAGGATGGCAGAGATGTAGAGAAGATTAAGACCACTGCCATAAAACTCTGGATTTCGATGGCATCGAAAATGGCTGCTATGCTATGTGAGCGCGCTAAGCACTGTGGGTGAGACGGCCCCTTTAACTTTGTCGGTATCTAAGATATTTACTCAAAACTTTACACTGTTAATTGTTTAAAAAATAAATAATTTCAATTGAGGGCTGTCAATTGACTACAAACAGTTAATGTTCCTTTCCTCCCCCGGGCAAGGGTGGGGATTTGACAATTCCTCCAAAAAAAAAATCAAAATCCACACACCCTTGGGACAACACCTATAAATGTTATCACAGTTCACCACCATAGTGCCCTATTTTCCTTATAAATAACTCCCCCCATCCCCTGGGCTTAACATTGATAGGTGCATAAGTCAAATGTAAATCCAACATTTTTGCTCCAGGGGCCACACCTGAGTACCTAGCAGGGCACTATATGTTGCAGGGGTCTTCATCAATGCTACCAGTAATGGCCCTAGCACCTAAAGAAAAAGAACGAGTCCTTGACATGTGTTCTGCACCTGGAGGGAAAACCACCTATATAGGTAACCAATGGTAACCTTTGTGCTGTGTAAAGCACTGTTGGTATTATCAGCTATTTAAGGATAATTTATTTAATGTTGTTGACGTACAGGAGTGGTTTCCCAATCTTCCGAGCCAAAAGGCTCATGTAAAAACGCATGACTAGTACAGCTATATGTTTAAATTATTTACAGAAATATAGGGTAAGCTACATGTATATATTAAATAATAAGGGTTTATAAATAGATACTCATTTACAATCAACACTGATATTAGAAAGAGCACAGCTTTTATTATGGCTAGATCATACCAAAAGAGTTTGTATGAGACTAGCTTCCTCTGCAGGTACTCTTTATGAGTCTCCATCGGTCACTCTAAGGCTCCCTGTGGAGAAATGGACGTGGGGGACTGGCCCTCTTATCCTTCTCTCTTCCCTTCCCCCCGCTTTTCTCATTCCCAGACCCCGGATTTGAGCTGATTTGAGACTCTGTGCTCAATATAGTGTTAGATGTACATGTGCCTGCAGAGGAGGGTATAGTATTAGACGGCAGGTGTAAAGTACAGGTCACAGGTCGGGTTGTTAAAGGAGCAGTGTCACGATTCTGATTGGTTGTTATAGACAATGGAAAAGTCACGCGGCACTGCAAATTTCCCTTTCGATTGAAATAAATAAAATGCTGCTTTATAAAATATAACATCAAACCTAACCATATAATACTAAAGTATTGTTTTAAAGCAATTTCGGCTCGAGATATCGTGCAAATACGCCGATGCAAGCGGATTACTCACGGTTCTACTTCTGTCACATCTTTTGATTTCTTGTCCGCCTGACACATTTTCAAAGCTTTGGGCATGAATACTAATCGTGACACTGCTCCTTTAATTCTAAGACAAATCCTAACCCTAACCACAAACCTAACCCTAACCATCGGATGAGTTCACAGGTAAATGACGGGTTCTCACTTACCTAGAGCTAGGGTTCACAGGTAAACAAGAAGTGATCTCACCTGACCTGTAACCTGACCTGTACTTTACACCCGCTGTAGTATTAGACTATAATTAAACTTTGTTATGAAGAAAGAAGACAAATGAATAAAAAAATTTTTGAGTTAACTTGACTAAATGGACCTTTTCCACTTGGCTCGATGTTGTCCCATTTCCAATATTTCGGGAATAATAATCTTCGTCCGAAGTATTTCCATAATAATGTATCTCCTCATGCGTAACCAGAAATAAAAGAAACCATACACAAGGGATGGTCACGTGATCTGAAATGGCACAGAAAAGACCTCAAAAATCAAAACCCCAGGCCAGACCGATCAAAACTTAAACCAAAATTGCAGAGAATGGTCAAGGACAAGACAATTTTAATTGAAAATGACATTTCCTCTATCTTTTCAATGATAAGAAACCAATACAAATTAAACTCTATAGCACAATCGAGCTGTAATAAAAGCTTGGGCTGCCTGTAGAATTAACATACATGTACAATGTAACCAATCATAGCTCACAAAATTCCATAACTTCCCTTACGGACGTTCCACATACTTAAGGTCTCTAAGTAATAGATAAAGAATGAGTGTCCAATCTTTATCCGATTTGAGATAAAGATCAGCCACTCATACTTTATCTTACTTATCAAACGTCTAGATGTAGAGAGTCATGTTTTCAGTTATTTTGGCGATACAACTTATTTTGGCCGAGAAAATCTAAGCCAAAGTTTCAGTAAATCAGGACGAAATCTGTGTCAGATTTAAAGATCACTTATCGGTCGGTGATTTCCTTTCTTTTTGCTTCATGAATTATTAATGAGTTTGATAAGAAAATTTAAAAGCCATAATAATAAACATCTTATTAACTTTGCTTGCTCGGCCTGTACCGTACTTGTGGATCCTCATTTCCCCCCCCCCCCCCCCTTTTTTTATGGTCTGCATGCTGATGCTTTGGAAGTAAAAAAGAGAAAAACTCGGTCCATAATTTATGGTATGGACCTTGCATTCTGTTAATAAGAGGTATATAATTCACAGCTGCAAAGTTTTTAGTAGATAGTACATGTGCTAACCATCCTTTGTTTTTTAATTAATTAAGTAATTAATGTGTGCTTTGATCATAGCTGCACTAATGAAGAACACAGGTGTGGTTTTTGCAAATGATGCTAACAAAGAGAGGACCAAAGCTCTGGTGGCAAATATACACAGATTAGGTAAAGAATGGTGATTACTAATTAATATGGGCCATTGAACACTTAAATAATGCAAATTGCTGTAAATTAGAGGAGAGACCACAATAAACTATCATTACGTTTGTTTTTTACAACAATGATTATATGTAATACCATGGCATGAGGGGTATTAGTTCATTAAATTGCCCCTCGAGCCGCAGGCAGAGGGACTTTTACAAATCCTCGAGGGGTAATTTAGTCACTAATACCCCAAATTGCCATGGTATAAGTTTGTAATACTATGATCAGCGAGGAAGGGAACTTTTTATTAGTATATTTGAGTTTAGTTGGTGAGGACACGGAACAATAGGCACCGGCGACACTTTGCGGTAATGTCTTGTGTTTTGAAGAAAGAGCAGCAAAAGCCCCAGAGATGCATAGCTTGAAAATAGATGAAAAGCGATTGGAATAAATTTAATCAATATTCAGTTTAGAGCCTTTGTTGGCTTCATTCAAACTAGCGCTCTCTTAAAAATGGTGGAGTATCCCATTGCTATCCTTTGTTATCCATCAACGCTTCGTGTTCATCTCCAAACAGGAGTCAGAGAGGAAAGCTAGGGTTCCTAAAAACACTAAAAAACACATGTGTTGGAGTGCTAATGAAAAATAAACTTTGGGCCCCTAAGGGCAACTTGTGGATGGTCAGTGAGCTGTTTTGGCATATACTAAAAATCACTTGACCGATGACGTCATCGTTTCGTCATACTAAGTGAATCGTGGGGAAATAATACCATACCTGTTCAAGTTTGAACTGTCTGGCATTAGAAATGAGGGAGATATGGGCAGGTACTTAAAATCACGTGACCGATGATGTCATTGTTACGTCATCACCACTAAGTGATTGATAGGGACCAATACTATGTCTGTCCAGGTTTGAAGTGTCTGGCATTAGAAACGAGGGAGATATGGGCATGTACATGTACATACTTAAAATCATGTGACCGATGACGTCATCGTTACATCATCACCACTGGGTGCTTGATAGTGACCCACTACCATGTCTGTCCAGGTTTGAAGTGTCTGGCATTAGAATGGCACCGTCAATATACCTTCTCCAGTATGACCAAATTGGATGCGTTCCTGAACGTCCGTCAATATATCTTCGGAAAATCAAACATTCGGAAAGTCGTTGAGTCGCAGAAAAAAAGGATGAATAAATTACCCGTATCCACATAAACCCAATAACTCGTTCTGCGCTTGCGCGCATCCACAAGTTAAAAACTATGAACAGATTCGAAGACAAATAACGTCATAAAATATACTTCATATGCAGATTGAAATAGGTGATCCCAAATGGATTATGTTGAAGGTTATGATGAACACAGGTCAGTTTGGGATCATTTTTTTCACCTGGGAGCGCAGGGCTAGTTATTCAAGTACATATACCAAGAGTTGATGTCTTTGACTCTCATGTCCAGCCTGCATTGTCTTCTAATATAAATTTTCATTAAATCTCCCTCCTGAAGACAATGCATCCATAATGAGGGAATTTAGTGGGTTGAATGTCCCTCGGAGAATAAAGTTCTAACCAAGGCAATTATGGTGTTATAAAACTAAAAATACTTGTAGTCAAATGGGCAGAGGATGGAAATAGATGGGGATGATTGTAGATGATTGTATGTCCTTAGTTCCAATATAAAGACAATCAGAATACGAGAACACGTGTACAATATTGGACTAGTTTTACTTAATCAGAATTTTACTTCCTTGCTACCTATATCTAATTTCCCTCGTTCTCATTTGTTTTTGTTTTGTAAAAGAGCACCTGTAAACACAGCGTACAGTAAAGCAAAATACTTCGTGGAAATTGCCAGATGAGAGTATGGTTTTTATGTACAAATAATTGTTTGTAGTTCACTTAGTGTGATCATCTACATGTATATCTCATCTATCCTTTTACCAACACAGGAGTAAGCAATACTGCAGTTTGTAATTACGATGGAAGAGCATTTCCAAAGGTATGTATGGGTTGAACTGTTATAAATGCAGCAGCATTACCAGGGAAGTGAAACTTTCTGTGCAAAAAATGCTAGAAGACTAACATTAATTTGAGTACATTTTCATCAGAATAGAACATAATTTAATTTTGAATAACAACGTGAAGACATGCATGGTCAGTGATCATGAAGTGAAGCATTCTCCTATTCTATAGGCATATGTCTCAGTTCATGTTAGGTCCAATTGTGTCAAATAGCACTTGTAACCAAACTCTCGGCTTATACAACTTGGGTTTTGAGGAGCTAGGTTTATATCTGGGAGGGCTTAGAAAACGAGTTTTCTCGATATCCATACAAAATATGTTAATGTTGATGATAAGTGTTCACTAGGTAGTATTCAAGCATAAAATATTACGATAATGAAGTAAAACCATTCTTTCAGCAATAGTCCCGCTCGCAGTCCCCCCCCCCCCTCCCCCCCCCCCCTCCCCCCCCCCCCCTCCCCCCACCATTATGAATATTTCATGTAAAGCGGTTCTGAAAACGAGGCGAACTGTGACTTGTCCGCGAATATGAAACAAGCTAGGGAATTATCTTTAAAACAAATGGAGAAATTCTCTGTACAAACGTGTAATATTTCTATCTACAGTACTTTGACTGTCGTAGCGTCGATGGAGTCACCGTTCGCCTCATTTTTATGCAGTTTTATCACTACATGACAATGGCGATAGGAACTGTGAGGAGGGGCATATAAGAGAGGAGAGGGCTTATAACCGGATGGGTCTATGACGGGGGGCTTATAACCGGATGGGTCTATGACGGCGGGCTTATAACCGGATGGGTCTATGACGGGGGGGGGGGGGGGGGGGGGTTATAACCGGATGGGTCTATGACAGGGGACTTTTTACCGGTGGGGTCTATGATGGGGGACTTATAACCGGATGGGTCTATGACAAGGGGGACTTACAACCGGATGGGTCTATGACAGGTGGGTCTTATAACCGGGATTTCATGTATTTAATGTTGCTGGTGTTTATTCAGGTTATGGGTGGGTTTGACAGAGTGTTACTGGATGCTCCGTGTAGTGGAACTGGAGTGATCTCTAAAGACCAGTCCGTCAAGACCAGTAAGGTGAGTTATCACCGTGGCTATGAGCTAGGATTGGTCAGTTGACAGTCTATAACTCCCTCGTATGGACTGGTTTTCATGAAATAAGCTACAGTAGAATACTTTATTTCTTAAATCGAAATCTAATCAGGGGCCAATACTAGCCTCATCCGCAAGCAACTCTATAGGAGTCACTAAGTGTCTCTTTACTTCTCCTTTCTCTCTTCCCACAACCCCTCTTTTTTCCGCGTTCTCAGACTCCGTATTTGGGCTGAGACTCCTCTTGTGTCTACCTCTTTTCCTCTGAGCCTCTTAGAACGAGCGACGAAGTTGCGAGATGTCGACTTGTTTCACTTGTGAGGATTCGACTCTAGTTCAATATTCTGGCGCGAAAGTTGATTGACATATGTGATATGCACGTGCGCGTCCATCCCGTAAAGCTTTATTTACAAACAACTGGTCATGTTTTGTTTCGAAAGATGCTTATTGGACAGCTTTCTTTAAGTCACCGGTGGATTTTTGCACCGGTGAATTGGGCGCGAAACAGGTAGCAAAAGTCCCTTAAACCAGAGAAGCGAAGGCGGGAAATTAAAATCTTGTTTTAAGAGAAGCGAAGGCGGTAAATGAAAATCTCGTAAGCGATCGAAGGCGGGAAATGAAAATTTCGTTTTAAGGGACTTTGAGAAAGTCTACTTAGTTGCCTGTGGTGAGGGGCCAACACAATAAAACTTTTACATGACAGCTCATGTACTTTACATTGTTTTCCGGCATTTAAACATTTACATGTGTAAATGTTTCCAGGAGAAAATATTATGGGTTTTCATGCTAAAACAAAAAGAAAGTGCTTTCTTTACCGTTTGGCTTAAAGGTGACTTCTGAGAAATCAAACTGACCTTTTCATGCTGGATTTTTCGAAAGCCTTCAACTCGGACGTGCACAAACGTTTACTTTCAAAACTTGACTACTATGACATTCGTGGCCAAAATCTGGCCTGGATGCTGTCATGGCAGGTGAATAGGACCCAACAAGTGGTCCTTGAAGGTGAACATAGTGAGAAGTCAGATGTAAAATCAGGAGTCTCTCAGACAGTGTTGGGGCCCCTCTGCTTCTTACTCTACATCAATGACATAGGCAGTAACATCTCGTCCCACTTGAAATTATTTGATGAGGACAGTCTTTTGTATGGCCTGATTCATGATGCCTATGACACCCTTACTCTTCAACATGACCTGGATAAACTTGTTTTTTCCCCTAGCAAATTCATCACAGTATCATATTCATCATTACTATGTCTTTGTTTTATAAATCTATATATGTGATAAGTCATTTATTTAACTATCAATTTTTCTTCTTATCTGTATTTTATATTTAGCTTTTGTGCTTGACTGCTTTGTGTGTTTATGTGTATCTGCTTTGCACTGATCTATCAAATTGTTCACTAATAATTTTTAGCTGCCTGACTAGCGTAGCCCTATAAATTATGGTTAATTCAGGCTGTACCTTCATAATATAGTCGTAAAATTTATATTATATTTGTAATCAATAATTTCTTTCAAGGTACAAATAAAGCTTGTTGTTGTTGTCTGGGCTCAGACATGACAAATGAACTTCCACCCTTCTAAATGCTATGTCCTTCGGATTTATAGGATCAAGAACCCGATCACCCATAACTATTCCATGTCAGGCCAAATTTTAAAAGCTGTTGGACATCAACGTTACGTACCAGTAAAGATGGAGTTTGCACATTGTTTTCAGTACAATCGATTATTACCCTGCAATTAGGAAACAGTTCCTTAAACTGACCAGGCATTGTCATATCACTTCACTTTTATTTCAATTTACCAATTACATTACAATTTATCAGTCTGCTTCCTAACTAGGCATTACCATCACAGAAATACTCAGCTGGAAAACACACACTCTAATGTGAAAATAAACCCAATAAGACCTTAGGCTTTATTAAAAGGAAACTCCATTCATGCCTGCCCTGAAAGGATCAAAGCACAGGCATACACTTCACTGATAAGACCTACCCTTGAGTATGGAAGTGCTGCCTGGGATCCTTATAGGATATATCATAAAAACTGGCTTGAGCAAGTAGTGACGTGCCGCTCGTTTTGCTACTAGGAATTATTCTAGAGAGGAAGATTGTGTTACCCGTGCATTGGATCATCTTAACTGGACAACATTAGAGCATAGGAGACAAGTTGCCAGACTAACTTTGCTCTATAAAACTCTACGTGACCAAGCAGCAACTAATGTTTCATTTTATGTGCAACATAGATCTGTACTAAAAACTAGGTATTCCCATCCAATGAAATTCATCCCAATTCAATCATCATGTGATGAATATCAATTTAGTTTTCGGCCTAGGGCCATCGTTGACTGGAACAACTTACTGCCCCGTGAACTCGGCAAGCAGCTTGAAATCAGCTGTTAATAATTACCTGCTTGCCTGAGCCAGCACTTCATGGTTTCCCTGTTTTCTGCACTGTACATATCTAATTATATCCACTTTTTTTTCATTTTGCACTGTGCACTGAAACTTGCAGAACGTCTTTTTGGGATATTGCAAGTCAAATATGTCGATGTAGATGCATGATATCACAATTATTGTTTTACATTTTGCAGTCAGAGAAAGACATACTCCGATGTTCGCACGTACAAAAGGAGTTAATTCTCGCGGCTATTGACTCTGTAGATGCCAAGTCTTCAACAGGAGGTTATATCGTGTATTCAACCTGTTCTGTCATGGTACGTTTAGCGCCGAAATGCGCAGCTAGTTTAAAGGAGCTATGTCATGGTACTGCGCATGTATTGAATAATCGCTCGGTTGGTGGCTGTCAATTGGAAACAAACAGTTAAACTTCCCTCCCCCAATGCTTGATTTTCAATATTTTCTCTAGACACTGTTTATATGCACTATTTGTTAGTCATTTTTTTCATATTTGCTTTGATTTTAAGCATCCCACATGGCCGAGAGGTTCGTTAGTTCAAATCAAAATCGGTGGAAATAGCTGTTTCCGGCCCGGAACGCGAATGTAAAGTCTATTACCGTGACGCAGCCCCTTTAGCACACTCTGAATCTGAATTTCTAACGGGACCTGAAACTACCATAGGGGTTGATCAAAATCAGGATCAGGCTCATCCACGGATCGAGTTGGATTTAGCATTTGGATTTTTGTGGAGGGAGGAAAACCGGAGAACCCGGAGAACCCGGAGGGAAGCTCTCGGAGCAAGGGTGACATACCAAGAAACTCAACTCACACGACGCCGCGTCCTGGGGTCGAACCCAGGCCACAGAGGCGAGAGGCGAAGCACTTAAAGTGCAACTAACCCCTTTTGCAATTTGTATACATATGAATCTTTGAAAGGTTTTGGGTACTTCTGCGAAGAAATTTTTGGCTTACATAGAATACTCTATGTTCTATGCTTGTTTGAAATGGTGAAAATTTGACCTTTCCTGACCCATGACCGCGTAAGAAAAAGACTAGGTCGATTCTTGATCTTACGTCACCTCATTAATGCATTATTCTCCATGCCGCCTTTCTATCACAACAACATCGATATATAGATAATATACACAGTCTGTGAGTTGTTAGTAAAGAAAACAGTTATTTTAGACAAGCTGCTAAATATTTATACAAATTATTGCAAAGTGGAATGAATTAGATGACGTAAGATCAAGAATCGACCCAGTCTTTTTCTTACGCGGTCATGGGTCAGGAAAGGTCAAATTTTAACCATTTGAAACAAGCATAGAACATAGAGTATTCTATGTAAGCCAAATATTTCTTCGCAGAAGTACCCAAAACCTTTCAAAGATTCATATGTATAAAAATTGCAAAAGGGGTTAGGTGCACTTTAACCTCTGCGCCACCCCAGCTAACCTCTGATTTGATATCACTGTTTACAGGGATTTTGTTGTAATTTTATACTGTCTGTTAATTGTCTAGCTAGGGTTAGATCAACAGGATAATAATTTAGTTCGGTGCAATTTGCTGTGCGTATTGTTGCTGAAGTAGAACGCGATCCTACTTCTGCAGCATTGCCGGCAATGTTGCGTGCAATGTTGCAGCGTGTCTATACCTTTAGGTTCTTTTTCGTTTTTGTGCCAGGTAGATTATAGAAAGATTTGTTTCAACTGGCCCCTTTGTTCTCGTCAAATCAATGATCTTTTCCTTATTTCTATTGTTGGAATTTATTTTTAATTTCCCCATCATGAGAACTGGATGACTAGCTTATGTAAAAAGAAAAAGACTGCGTCGGCGGGGAAGTTAAATACTGGTTAGTATGCTAACCGCCGTCTGACGTCCAGAGCGTTAGCCCTTCAACACAGCGAAAGAAATGACCGACCGGGTACGCTACCTATCAAAAGGATTCAAGCTTTATCTCAGTCAACGTTGTCAGCATATTCTAGGGATGGCTTTGACTTTTTCGGAGTCTTTTATCGCGTTTCTAAAATGCTACTCGTATATTGTGATAGGTTTTCGAGCTCGTAAGCGTCTTTCTCTTGAACGCAGACTACCTGTTTTTTAACCCTTTGTTTGTTTGTGTGCGCGTGCCACCTCTTACAAATACTACTACTAATAATAATAATAATGGCCATATTTATATAGCGCCATATCACCACAGTCTCATGGCGCTTTACATGATTACTGGCATATCCCGTCAGAGTGCTTTTACAGCGCTAATGGCTGCCACGCAGTTTACCCTAACCCTCCCTCCACACAAACCAACATTCTAAATTCCAATTCAATCTGTAGATTAGCCGGGTCCTGATTTTGAACAGCCCCTATGGTTGTTTCAGGCGTCGTTCAAATTCTGAGTTTATCTAAATGTCTTTGGTGGTCGTTACGTTCAATATTGCTTGAATGGTGATTACCGAGTTTCTCACTATGGGAACGTCAGCGCGGATTTCAACTTCAGAACTAGGTGCAGTTAAAACAACCGCGCGCGCGAATACGATTTTCCGCGCAAAACCTACGCATGCGCAGTCGTTTTTAAGGTCAAACCTTATTTGTTCATGTCTTTCTCTAATTTTGGTGTTCAGGTTGAGGAAAATGAGTGGGTTATAGACTACGCCCTCAGTCGACGGTTCGTCAAGCTCGTACCGACAGGACTCGACTTCGGTAGAGAAGGATTTTCAAAGTAAGATTACCTGTTGTTAGATTTTACAAAGATATTCGTTTCTTGCACAGAGAGCCCACATCTAAGAGCGCTTTGTTATTCATTATTATAATTTAGAGCTTGGGCTTCCTGTCGTTATTACATTACGAACTCTGTGGCAACGTTCAAGTTGTGTTTTGAATTTTCGAATTTTAATGGGAATGTGATCTTCAAGCAACGTGAGAGCGTCCCGCTGCTCTCCAGATTATAATAATGAATAACAAAATGCTCTTAGGTGTAAGCACCCTGTGTTTCTTGTAAGATTTTGTGTGTGTGCTCTGCGGCATAACATTAGGGACCTTAAAGTGCCTATCACCCTTTTGCAATTTTGATAGCTTATGAACCTCCGAAAAGTCAGTTTGAGTACTTCTGTGAAGAAAGTTTTGGTTTAAAGTGAATACTTTATGTTCTACACTCGTTTGAAATCGCGTAAATGTGACCTTTCCTGACCCATGACCGCGTAAGTAAAAGCCTGGGTCGAAACCTGGGTAGACGTCATCTCATTAATGCATTATTCTCCATGGCGCCTTTTTATCACAACAACATCGATGCATAGAAAATATACACAGTTTTTGAGTTGTTAGTAAAGAAAAACGTCATTTTAGTCAACATGTTAGTATTTCTTCAAATGATTGCAAAACCGAATTAATTATATGACGTCAAGATGACGTCTACCCAGGTTTCGACAACGACGTCTAGGACGACGGTATAAAACAATAGCCTTAATTACAAAATATAATAACTGCACGTGAAAATGCACGCAGTCACCTACATTTTGACCGTTCTCTTAAAAAAGAGAACGTGAAAACAACAAAGTTTACGTTCAAAGGAGAACGCGAACGTAAGAAAGTAAATCACACCGTTTACCGTTCGGCCTGAACGGAACTCTGTCCTGATCACATTTTTCGAAAATATGGTTATAAAAGGCACCTAAAGGCAACTAAAAGAAATAGTAAACTCCAAATTTCCGGAGAAAACACTTTTCTACGTTCCGTCGTCACAGCCGTCGTCACAGCCGTCGTCGCCGTCCTGGTTGCTTAAGCTCCCTTTTATACTCCGATGACCGAAAGAACGAAGACTATGTGGTTCAAATACAAATGTTTGAGGGTTTAAACTTTTTTAGTAAAGAAAATTCTCACAGTGAATTACAAATTAAGAAAAGGTAATGTTTTTGGCGAAAGAGTTTTGGCGGGAAACTGACGGGACGCATGCGCGCTGGGCTCATCAAAAGCGCATGCGCGTGACGTTATGCCGCGTTATAGCTCGTGTGCGTGTGTTTTCGTGCACGTTTTCAGTGTGCGCGGTTAATTGAAGAATGAATATTTTGGGATATCTCCTGTTTATTTATTTTCGCTCATTCCCTCCTCTCCAGGTTTCGTGGCCGCCATTTTCACCCCTCTCTCAAACTGACGCGGCGGTTTTACCCTCACACGCACAACATGGCTGGATTCTTTGTCGCTAAACTAAAGAAATTCTCCAACAAGAATCCAACAGCAGGTAACTTAAAGATTGGTTTATTGTATTTTATCTTGTTCCCGTTTTTCGTAGTTTAATTTTGTTGTTGCGTCGACCTTTTCAAGATCTATAGACCCTATGCACAAGTCCTGGTAACTAGCATGTCAACGAGGCCGGTAGGTCCTCTGGAATGTTGAAATTGAAGCGCCCGGGGAGATTGTGAAATGCACTGAACGAATGTGAAATGCACTGAACGAATGTGAAATGCACTGAACGAATGTTCAGTGAAACAATGCCGTTAATTTGCCATGCGCCTGGCTGATTGTACTATAAAAAAAAAAGGTAAATGAGGACAGATTAGCAACATTTTTCAACTAAACAATCATGTTCAACACGTTTCACACCTCCTGCTAGTATTTCAACTTCAACATTCCGTCCTCTTTTTCGTGTTGTGACCGCGCGAGTTATGCATAGTAGTATAATAGTCCAGTTTTGTATTCGAAAATTACCGCTGAATGCAATGACTACAGACGCATGTACACAGGGTCAGCTTCATTCTGGAGTTAAACATTCATAAATACCAGCGAGAAGGTGCAAAACGCGAAACTCCAACAATACACAGTGTTGTGAATAGCCCACCTTCTCGCTGGTATTTATTAATTTATTACGAAACTGGAGTATTATGTCACTGTGGCATTCATCTAATAGCTTTATTTGTACTCTAAGCCCAGTTTCGTATTCAGAACTATCGCTGCATTCGATGACTGCAGACTCATCTGCGCAGTGTTGGCTTCATATTGGTGTTAAACGGTCATAAATACCAGCGGAGAGATGAGCTATTCACAGCGCCTTCTCGCTGGTATTTTCGAATATTTAAACTTCAGCATGAGGCTAACTAGGGTGTGTCCTTCCGGCTTAAATATATATAATAATGTAATACAAGTATAATAACAATATAAAGTCAAAATATAAGAATAAAATAGCTATAATGATTTCCATGGAATACTTATAATTCTAATGACACTAATAATACGCGAATAATACCATAGTACTATACTAGTAACTAAACTACACGATCAAACAATTGCAAACTAAAAATCCTGCTTTACAAAGACCAACAAAGACGCCGTGTTTATCGCGCAGATTTGACTCGTATTTTTTTCGTTTTTTTCTTGACCGAGTGAAAATTGGGAATTAGATTTAGATTAACCCCAAGGGAGGGCACACTGTAGTTGGGAAATGACCCCTTCTCCCTCAGTTCAGAGTTTCCACATATTCCCAATCTTTGCTAAACTACAAAGAACGACAAAACATGGACAGCGACCAAGAAAAATCGAGGTATCCGTTTCTGACATAATTTCTTGGTCGCGTAACAACGGTGTCAGTGTAAAAACTAGGCACAATTCTATGGTTCAGATGCAATGTGCTTTCCCCACGTTAGAATTTTGTGTTTTTCATACTGACAACTCATCAACCCTTAAATGACAAGTAAGTCATCTACCGAGTTTTTCGCTCATTTGTTTTCGGATTGGGCTACCTGTGGCGCGCGGTCACAATGGGGCGAGGAGAAAAGGTGCCACAGGTAGCCCAATCAGAAAACAACTGAGCGAAAAAAAATACCAGAAGGCTAGCAATCGACTAGCGTTTTCCTCTTTCGGCGCGTACGTGTTGCGTTGAACGTTTACAGCTCGCTTTGTACGTGATACATGTTAACAATCAAAGTAGCTCGACAGAAGGTCGACCAATATTTGCCGCCGCCTTTTTCCGGTCATTGTAACACTCTTCAAAATCGATCGCCATATATGTCTTGTTTATACGGTTTTCTCAAATGATGGAAATGTTTATTGGTTTAGAAAAATAGAACACACATACATAGCCATTGCTAGAGGGATGGAAGATCGAGTGGCTTAAGGAATTTCTTACATGAAAGCCGCCGCTGGCTGGGCAGAATAAATAACGTAGCGATCTTATGGAACGAAAAGCAAACAAAATCGTCATAAAGTTTGCTAATCAAAAAGCGTGATTTACTCGTAGCTTACTCACAGCAAAGGGCAGAATGGCAAAACTAGATTGATCTGGAAGTGTTTTATTTTAAATGTGGGGAGTAGTGTAACGTATCTGTAGTTATATATTTATATATTTATATATTTATAAGAAAAGAGAGCAGGTTACGACAAGACGCTCAATCCGAGAGTCTTCCTTCGCTTATACTCTGCCGTGACTCTTCTTGTGACACGTTCGGTTTGCGTGACATGGATCCCAAATAGACTTCAATCACTTTATGTAAAACAAAAGTAAAACAATATCACCCTGAATTAGAAGAGAAATACCATGTAAATGTCCTGATATGCTTTTCAAACTTTGTCGATGGAGGATGGCAAAGATTAAAGTGGATTACAAAAGCTTATTTTCGAAACTTGATTTCGGTGTACGATATATATATATATATATATAAGTTGAATAATTTATCTACAATACAACAGTTTTCCTAGGACAATCACGAAAGATTAAAATAAAGTAAATGAACTCTACATTTACGAGAAGGTCGCATATTTTTCCTGATCTTATATACGTTAATATTTGCGTTGGCAGAACATATCCCGAGCCGGTGGAAAGGGAACGGGAATGATCAAGCCGAATTTCAGTTTTCCTAGGACAATCACGAAAGATTAAAATAAAGTAAATGAATTCTACATTTACGAGAAGGTCGCATATTTTTCCTGATCTTATACGTTAATATTTGCGTTGGCAGAACATATCCCGAGCCGGCGGAAAGGGAACGGGAATGATCAAGCCGAATTTCCGGAACGAATTGAGAATTCGGAGCTATTTTTGAAGCTGTTAGGAGATCTTCTCACGACCTAAAAAAAATCGAGATCTAACCCATACAGAGGAGACATGATTACACCTGATCTGTGGGTTCAGGGCCAATATCAATTCGTTTAAAACTTTGACATTCAACACTTTTTGTCCGTATTGTCAGTTATTGATTATAGAACACAGCCAGAGCGATGAAATAATTAAGCTCGATATCTAACAGCGCAGTTATTTCGTTCTCCGTTTTATCGCACTTTGAAGTCTGAACTGATCGGTGTTGTTAGACTATAACGTTTCAAACTATAGCGTTTCACAGACCAGAATGAAAAGAATCGTACGGATAGAGCTAACTGCACAAGAGCTTGGCTTATTTAGAAAATTTTCGGCGAAACAAAATAAACACTTTAGGATAACGTAAAGACACCTTACAGTTTGACCATCGAATCGCTTTTTTG
Source organism: Actinernus sp. WN-2022 (assembly GCA_030867875.1). Taxonomy (NCBI): domain Eukaryota; kingdom Metazoa; phylum Cnidaria; class Anthozoa; order Actiniaria; family Actinernidae; genus Actinernus; species Actinernus sp. WN-2022. The sequence continues at coordinate 22,679,209 of JAOWCC010001368.1, read as the reverse complement.
CTGTGTGTAATGTTAATTTTTAGAATCCAGATGAGGCGAAATTCACAAAACAGAGAAAAACTGCAGCTGTTTTGAGCTGAAATTATACAAGATTTAACTTCTAAAATTAAATATTCTAAACTTTATATATCGTGGCTCGTTATCTACGAAATTAGGGAACTAGGATTCACAATAAAGTGATGTTGGTTATATGTAGGTTCATATCTGCTAACTATTTTGGTTTTGACGAAGCTATTCAGCAGTTTTGACAGAATTTCGAGATCTTTAAAATTTATTTAAAAATAGCATAGAAATAAATTTTAAGAAGGAAAGAAACGTAAACTGGCAGTGAAGTCACACATTCAGCGATCCGAAACCAACAATTACCGAACGTACTTTTGATAAAACTATTAACTAAAATATCATACCACAAATAACAGGATCTCAAACCTACCAATAAAACTGGATAAGAGAATTTCAGGGAGAATAAATAGAGTTTGATAGAAAATTACGTAAAATATGGCAGTGACATAAGGTAAGTCAGAGACGATTTATATCCTTTTCTTAAGCAAATAATGAAATGTTTTATGAATTTGTTGTCAATACATTTATGAAATTGTGTAAACCTTTAAGCTATTTAATCTCTTCACGTCTCCCCGATTCTTTAAATCTTTTAACATCTCGTAACAGTTTCAAAAATACTGACTTCAACATCTCGCTTCGCACCTGAAATTCGGCAAGATTATTCGGGTTACGTTCTGCTATTGGAAACATTTATTTATTAAATCAGGAAAATATTCGACCTACCAGTAAATCTAGAGTTCATTTACTTTATGTTATTTTATTTACTTTATTTTAACAATGCTTCAGTGCAGCTTCAGTGTTTAGAGATTAACTGAAGAGTGGATCGACTTCACGTCGGTCTACGAAACAGATTTGTATTAAATCTATGTACTCAAAAATTGAGTAGTCTGCACATTGGCTATATATATATATAGGCTTTCCCATCTCGACCCATAAAGAGAAAATGCCGGGAGTACACACGGTTACGTTCCACAATGACATGCACCATCGACTGGCTGCGTTGTCAGCGTTGTTGGTCCTGATGATGTAGTGGTAACACAGTGGACTAGAATGCCGAGGCCGTGGGTTCAAATCCCACTCAGGGCACACATTTTCTCTTTCACCTTTATTCTGATTATATATATATAACACCAACAACAACTACAACAATAAAAAAAAAAGTAAAATAGAGTATTAATTTAGTCAGTCAGTGCTCTGCCACAATGTAACAAATATTGTAGATAATTCTGCAAGCCCTTCATTTTTGTTAATGAGATGACGTCTACCCAGGTATCGACCCAAGCTTTTACTTACGCGGTCATGGGTCAGGAAAGGTCAAATTTACACGATTTCAAACAAGCGTAGAGTATTTTCTGTAAGCCAAAACGTTCTTTACATAAGTATTCAAAACATTTCGAAGGTTCGTATCTATAAAACCTACAAGAAGGGTCATTATAGGCCCTTTAAAGGGAACCTCGGCTGAAAAACAATGTTTGCTCTCGAGTGTTTGTTATGGATGCCTAAGTCTATTTCTGTGTTTGTCTCCAGTAAATTGTACACTACATGTCATTTCTGCAACAATTTTCCTGTCGATAAAACTCATTTGAATTTCCTGCGCGCCGCCATCTTGAATTTTATGACGTCACAGTGTTGCCTTATTGTCAGAAAACAATAGCTCTTTTGTTATGCGACAATAGGGCAACACTGTGACGTCATGATATCCAAGATGGCGGCGCGCAGGAAATTCAAATGAGTTTGATCGAGAGGAAAATCGGTGCATAAATGACATCTAGTGTACAATTTACTGGAGACAAACACAGAAACAGACTTAGGCATCCATAACAAACACTTGAGAGCAAACATTGTTTTTCAGCCGAGGTTCCCTTTAAAAACATATTGCAGGCGCTGGATTAAATGTTTCGGAAGGCCATTTAATATATAATTACATTTATCAAATTTGTCTCAAATGTTGTTCTCCAGTATACCTGGAAAGCGTACTCTGCTGATCGGAGTAGTTATTTCTGTCTTTCATCTTGAGAAATGTTATCATTTGGGGATTGACAGAGCCCCTTTAAAAACTAGTCTAGTGAACTCAATTAAGAATTGTGTTCCAGCTGAGAAAATAAATGATGATTTGTAAATAAAAGCTCAGTTCCGCTGTTCTAAAATCAGTCCAATTTTTCATTCATTTTGTACAAAATGGTTTTCAAAAGTCGTTTTATTGTAAATGATATTATTCTTCTTCACCTGTTTCTCGTATTTCTCTGACATTGGCTTTTTTGGCACACTTAAAAACTTAATATATCCGGCTGCCTTTCTGTTATTTGATGAAGAGAGGATAAAAGCTTAACCAGGAGCGTTTTTGACAGTTTGTTGACATTTCATTCCCTATTAACAAGCCTCCGATTGCGTGATAATAATATTTATTGACATTGCCATCTGTTGCATGAAATTCACTTTCGTTATTTAACTACACATTTCAGTATTTAGTATCTGCGACTTTTCAGCCATTTTCCTTCTCTGCTAGTTGAAAAAAATGTTTTGCCGTTCCAACCAAGCTAAAAAGTAGAATACCATGGGAAATAATGAATAGATGGAGAATGCTTCATTTACAATAGCCATTAAGCGGCATCTGTATACTTAGGGTCCTTAGGCCTTTAATTCGGTTATTCTACCGACCGAATAGTTTGCCTTAATTTTCTCCAAACAGAGCGAAGCAGAGCTCAGTGAATTCGAGGCAACGTGTAATCAATCGATGAGCAGAGTGACCAGCCAGTTCATATGCAGTACTCCGATGTTTACTCGCTGTTCTAGGAGATATCCAGTTTACAGCTCGATTGGGATTCGTTCAGTAGCTTTTTCAGCTTTATTGGGTTGAGAATGAATTAAGTAAGACCAGAACAAGAAGAGTTGAAGGAGAATACGGTTCAATGTAGAAATTTCCAATCGAAAACCGCATCAACTACAGCTGCAATAACGTGGCCAACGGCATTAACATTTTACGAAAGAAGATACGATGTATGATCTTAATATATCCAGCAATACGACTCATCGGGTTAAAGCTGAAAAAACTTTGAAATGGAAAATCCAGTTTGGTGTGAGTATCCTGATATTTGTGGTGTCTTTTTTTGGCAATGTTATGGTGCTGTTGATCGTGAATGGAACCAAAACAAAACGTCGCAGAACACCCTACGAACTGTTCATTGCGAACTTGAGCATCTCGGACCTCGTTTTCGTATTCAGCTATCTCTTTATAATGTACTTCGAGATACCAAGATCGTTATTCTTCTGCGCCGCGTTGCATCCCGTGATGAGCGTAACGATGGGAGCTAGTATTTTCACCTTGACTTCCATGGCGGGGTATCGTTGTCGAATCATTCTGTACCCGTTTAAACGAAAGCCGACGTGGAGGGCCGTTCGCGTTACACTACTCTGCCTGTGGTTATTAGCCATTGTATGTATGATCCCTGTGTTTGCGGTAACAAAACCGTCTCCCGATCGTGATTCTTGCTTCGAGGTTTGGCCTTTAGAGATCCTAAACAAGGCCTACACGATAGCTCTTTGCCTGATTCAGTACGTCCTCCCTCTAAACATCATCATCTTCTCATACGCGAAGATTATCCTCTACCTCAAGCGCCATAGACTCAATCAGAGAACCCATCGAATGTCAATAACCGGACAAGAGGACAATGACGTCAGGAGGGCATTTATCGTGATCGTATTACTCTACGCAATTCTCAACCTTCCAGGTCAAATTGCCTGGATCCTTCATGTGGTTTTGGGTTTTAAGGAATCCGCCAAGGTGTGGTTCACGTTCTCGGATATTTGCCTCGTTGCCCACAGCTGCGCGAATCCCTTTGTCTATGGCTTGATTACACAGCGATTTCGCAAGGGTTTCGTGCATTATCTGTCCAGATTGTTCTGCTGTTGTCGTTGGCGCACTTTTGATCTCACGCATAAAGAACAGGACAAGAAGAACAAGGCAGGAAGGGCAAGACAAGACATGGAAAGCTGCGAGAAGCCTGACCTGTACCACACTGTCTCTTCCCCCGAAACATATTTTATTGGCACTAGGAAAACTCAAACAGAACGATGTTAATGACTAGCTCTATTAACTCTATTAAGCCCTCTATTAACTATGGTGCCGCTAGTGGTATATATACGACACTGCGTCTGCTTATGTTGCTTGTGGTTATGCCGATGCAGTCGGCGTATAGTAGGACTGATTTGTTTCGCAAAAAACTAGTCTTCCGTTGTGTCTTCTATTCCATGGCAGAGTATATGAGCAGACTAAATATATCTAGTAATCGAAAGGCCTTACCAAAGTGGCATTGGCTGTGTTATTATGGCAGAGTAACTAAAGTTATCGAGTTCAGTATAACATCATAAGTACGTCACTGATCTCAAGGAAAAGCTGCAACATCAGTGGTTGTATAAACGTTATCCCCGCTGACGTTGAGTCCGGTCAAACTCGTTAATATAATGTCAGACAGTAGCAGTTAGGCTCGGCGTCAACGTTAATGCAACCAGACCTAGGACATGCATGTTGGTGGCCAGAACCCACCGACCACCACAAAGAACATCTGCTTGTTGCGTGCCTTTTTCATGCAACTGAAGGATATTATGTGATTTATTTTACTCGCACGTTGGACGTGTTATGACAGAGCACCTTGTTTCAAACGGGTCTGTGAGATGTTGTTCGTTGTGTAAATATGAACCCGACTTTGTTAATCGCAGTTAAAGCCTATTCAAACACGCTGTCAACTATAGGCCATGACAGGGCGTCACTGAAACGTGTTTTGTTATCAAGCAGCCGTCAAACGGAAGCAATTAGGGACTAGATAAGTAGAGGTTAAGCAAGTTATTTAAGTAATGATCCGTGTAAAAAGTACGATAAAAGCCATTGTTCTGCGGCATTGAGTCTCCCTCACATGGGATTTGTCTGTGTTTTATAGACTACGAAAACACTGGGTGATAATTATGAATATTCTGAAATAGAACTAGTAAAATGTCCATTTTTATGAACAAATTCTCTTTCAACCTAGAAAAGCTAAAAACAATAGCTACGAAACAGGCACGACATTTGGAACGACATTTGGAACCACAGTGCAAATCGTAGTTTTAATATTTTGAAAAATTGGAGGTAATTGACGTCTTCCTAACCTAAGGGCGGTTTTCATGTTTCAACCAATGAGATCAAGAATTTTCACAATACAAAATTAACACCTTGCTCCACTGAATGCCGTTCGGTGCCGTAGTTCTTACACGAATCATTACTTAAAGTGCAAGTAAAGCCATAAAACAACATTATCTCTTTTTGCTCCAAATTCTATTTCTAATATACTTCAGTTGTCTAAATAAGTATTCTTTGAGAGACTGCATGGAGCAGAAATTCAACTAGAATAACTAGAATAAAAGTTACCCGAATAACGGGATTGATTCATCTTGTGATGTCACCATTGAAAGCTACGGGATTTTATTGTAGTAGTTTTCTCTTGGGAGGGAGTTGATTCATCTTACATGTATGATGTCACAGGATCCACGACAAGTAACCAAAATTAGGGATTAAATGTCAGAAATTTTACAAAATCTGCAAGATTAATATATTTTTGTGAGAAACAAACACAATAGCACAATATAAAATATATTTTTTGGCATGAACTTGCACTTTAAGTAATGATTCGCCTAAGAATAGGAACACTCAACGGCAGCGGATTGCAAAAAATGTTAATTTTGTATTCTTTTGTCTCATAATTTCATTGGGTGATACTCGTACATTCAATAGAAAACAAGCAAGGTAATATATTTTCATTAGATAACTTTTAATGTTCTAATGTAGTTTTGATCGAACTAACTGTGGCCTGATTTCAAAGAGAATCGCATAGCCAAAGCTGAATCGCACGGTGCATTTGCGAAATCAGACGCTGATTGGCTGAGACGGAGTGGTGATTCAGAGTGGAATCACCACTTCGTCTACGCGCGCTATTTATAACTTAGCAAAATATCAACAAAAGTACTCAATCTTCAAGTAATTCATCGGACTATGCGATTCAAGGAAAATCACATGCCTGACTCGGTAATTCCTCGTTAAATTGCACTCGAAAAACCGATATCGCCCTCGTCGTTTCGGTTTTCTCGTGCAATTTAACGTGGAATTACCTCGTCAGGCATGTGATTTTCCTATAAAATCGTATTTGGGGAAAGTTCTCAAATTTGTCATTCGAATATTGTTGTCTTCCCCCTTTCCTTTTGGAAATACAAAATTAACACCTTGCTATATTTGAATGTTTCTTACACGAATCATTACTTAAAGTGCATATAAGCCCTGGCCAAGTATCCTTTTTTTTTTTAAAGCTTAGACCTTAAAAGTAGAGAAAAAATTCCGAAATGTCTTCATTATTTTTTTAGCGACTAAACTTCCAAATGTAGAATAATTTCCGCGCATCTTCGGGGACTGGGACGAGAATAAAACGTGACGTCATCAACAGAACTCATCTCTTCGCGGGTATAAAACGTTGGCTTATTTGCAAAATAATTGAATAGATAACCGACAAAGGTGATAATATCACGATAAACGTTTCGGAGCTTAATTCGGCAAGGCCTTTCATGCAATGGCGCATCGAGCGTGTTCTGTTGATGACGTCAAACTAGATCCAGTGCCAATTTTGTAAAGCACTCTAGCGCGCTTGATTTTCTTCGACAGGCAACCCAAGACACGTTTTTGGGCAACTTTGAACGGCCAATACACCATGACAAATAAATCAAATTAACTTTTTATTTCGGAATCCTTTGTCTATGGCCTCTAGTCTCTTCGTAAGAAATATAATTAGCCAGGGCTTGTATGCACTTTAATAAATATCGTAGCAGCAGTTCAGAGTGAGTACATCGTTGGCTCAAGTGGTAACGCATAACAAAGTCTGTCACTCATTCTTAGCAATATCAGCTCTCCTTAATTTAAAGATATATGTCTCGTATCCGGAGATCGATATCGTCGTTTTCATTTGTGTACTTGTATTTATATATTTATGTAGTTGTATGAATTGTTTTTGCACAGATCCAGTTCCGTCCATCGCAGAAACCCCTGCACTCCAGGAAAAAGAGAAGGGGAAGACGCCTGAGAAGATTCAAGAAGCAATACCAAGGCACAGTGCTACACGCAAGAAGAACAAACAACGAACTGAAACACCCGACAAGCACAAGAAGAAACAAACCAAAACAACAAAGGCAAAGAAAAAGTAGTGAACAAGGCTAACTGGTCACCGAGGCTTAAAGTGGCATGAGATCAAACATTTGTATCATTAATATCGATTCTACATCAAGTGAATAGTAGAATATTTCTCGATTTGAGTATTGCATCCACGAGTTAGAGGTTTATATTTATAATATATTCAAGCCGGTGACCTAAAACCGGTCTTCATAGACCCATTCGAAAAATGGCGTCCAATTTAAAAAGCTATTGTCCTGGTAACGTGAACACGAGGCTAGTCAGTACACACAAAAGCTTTTTAACGTGTAAGCGAGGCTAGTCAGTCCTAAACAATAGTAAGTTAAATTGGGCGCCATTTTTCGAATGGGTCTATTTACTATACAAAAGCAGAGATAAATGACATTTTGTGATACATCTGTTATATTTGAAGGTGATATCAGTGATTTTACCAAATATTTTATCAAAATCAGAAAACGGTTTCATTCACAAGGAAAAAGAAGTGAAAGTAAATTCCCGAATTTACGTGAAATTTAAGTCAACATTAGCATATTGGAAACAGAAACCTCTATAAACTCGGAGGCAAAACTCAAATCAAGAAATATTCAACTATTCACTTGATACTAATCGATATTAATGATAAATAATTTGACCTGATATACACTTTTACGCTAAATTCATTCGTTTTTTAGCCCTCTTGGGAATTTGATAGCCCATTGCATTAATGCATCCAATTTGAATAACTATTGATTGGGAGTCTGTAGCCTCACATTCATGTTAACCGCTTTTGTGTGGCAACTTGAACACGAGGCTGAAGTCTCCAGGACAATACCTATTTAAAGTGGACTCCATTTATGCAATGGGTCTATTGCTTCTTATACAAAAATCGAACTTACCTAACGAGGCTTTGGATAAAATTAGAAGGTTTCCTCTGAGCCAAATTGGAATTAGATCTGTCGGACCAATGAAACGTGGGTAAGATTTTGGGTAATAGTGACGTCATAAAGTGAAAAGGGGCTTATATCTCCTCGTACACACCATCACGTTTTGAGATAGTGATATTTTTGCGTATTTCTAAAGTAAAGTTGCTATAGTTTTCATGCCCAAATCGTTTTTTTGATATTATGAAGGGAAGTCTTATTTATTGGGATCCGAATCTTGAGATTTCGTGTCCTCCATTACCCGAATCCGTTCCTGTGACAGAGATAATTTCCAGCGGACGTGACGTAATTTTCTCAACACAACAACATACGGGGCAATGTTTCACGGCACAATTTTTCGCACGAAATTATAAGTGAAGTACATACAAGAGCGACGCGTTGGTAAAATTACGAAGTATTTGGAACACACTTCAGTAATGGCGGACGTGATTTCGATGGTAAACTCTCTGCAAAATTCAGTTTAATTTGGTCCTTTGGTAATATTTTTCACTGATTTCGATATTTTCGACACTGTCATTTTGGAAGACAAAAAGGTAGAAAAGAATTTCGTCGTAGTAGCGCTTTAAACGGAGTTGATAGTGCCGCTATCATGAATGTGTTTAATTACACAGCCGTGTAACTACTTAAAACCAGGGCCACTTAGACACCGAGAACCAAACACATTGCAAAAGGAAAATAAAGCATTCCAAAGCCATGCGATTTCCATTTTGACTTCAGAACTATAGTCGACCAAATTCGTCTTTTACCTGATCGAAGCAAGTCGAAATGTCTTGTGATCGAAACTAGACTGATTCGCTCGAGCATAGTTAATAGAGTGGAATTGTTAGGAAACCCGGCAAACGTCAAAGGGGCTAATAAAGGCGCTGCAATTCATGTTGGAAGGGGATAAGACAAAATATTGTGCACGGTTATAGTTCATTAGCGTCCCCTGGACGACTGAGCTGAACCCACACGTTGCTATTGGGTGATTGATTAACGTATTGGAATTTCTATTGTGTTGTATGCACGGTTGAAAAACAAAGACATAACAAAGAAGGTTGCTGGGTTTCATAACCATTCCACTCTATTAACTATGGCTCAAGTAACCGTAAGTTGGAATGCTTTGTTTTCGTTCTACAATGTGATTGGTTCTCGTGGCCCGGTTTCAGTACTCGCACTGTAAAACTACCCCGAACAGGTTGTTTAGTTAGTTTGACCATGGTTCAAGCACATTTTACACTGCAAGCTACAAACGCTTGCTAATATTCAGGATACATTTAGTATTCCAGTGGCTAACAAATCCCGACATTAGCGATTTGTAGTGGTCTTTCTGTGTACACGAGTTCTGTATATGGCTTTTCAAACGTCTAGGTGTATAGAGTCGTGTTTTTCAGTTATTTTGGCGAGACGACCTATTTTCGGCGGGGGAAATCGAAGGAAAAGTTTATGCAAATCAGGGCGAAATCTGTATCCGATTCACAGATCACTTGTCGCATATTGATTTCCTTCGTTTTGCCCTCGTGAATTATTAATGATTTGATGATAATTTTGTTTTGAGAATGACCGACAAAGTTCAAAACGTTTATTTTTTAATCTACAACTTTGTACAATGAGCTTCACGAATAAAAATACACCGCACGCTGAAAGATCAGCGAAATATGTACACTGGCAAAATAAAATACACAACTACGCTTGAGCAGTTGCAGTTTGTAAACGACTTTGGTACGAGCACCGAAGCATAGCCTGTTTGGGTTTCTTGTGTTTCCAGACGTGTGCACCACCACCAAGACCCGAAAATCTGTAGACCCAAAAATCTAAATCCCCTGCCACCCCACCCCCTTAAGAAACGCCAGAAGAACCGCTGCCAGGCTAATCGCTGTAGAACGGGTGTCTCTGTTCGTTTCGATCGCTACCATTAGCTGGATTGCTATTTAATTCGCTCCGACGCCTTTAGGGGCTTGAAAGTCTGCAAAGACGTTTGGCTTCCAGCAATGGTTGGTAGCCTTTTAGCAGAATAATGAATTTTATGTATCCGTCTTTCGCTAACGCAGACCCATAAACAAGGACCCGCACTATAAAAGGGCCTCGACCAGGTTAAAACCACTTTAATCAGCCTTTGAGAGATCTCTGACATTTGGTATCGCGTGAAATTGAAATCGAAACTGATTTTGAATGTCAAAAAAATACTAAAGAGTTTGTAAACCGCGGTTCTAATTAAAATGCTATTGACAGGCATAACTGAGCAACTAGCTTCCTGCGGTTTACTTTTTCGTGGCTATGTTTTAAATTTAGCTTCAGCAATTTAGTATTCTAACAGGAGAAGACTGCTGCTTACTTGTTCGACTGTTCTGGATTTCTTCTGAATCGGAGGGAGTGTATTTTCCCTTTTATAGTGCGGGTGCCAGTTCAATAGTAATATCTCTTGCAATTTTTATACGTATGATCTTTAAAAGGTTTTGAATAGTTCTACGAAGAAATTTTTGGCTTGCAGATAATGTTCTAGGCTTGTTTGAAATGGTGAAAATTTGACCTTTCCTGACCCATAACCGCGTAAGAAAAAGCCTGGGTCGATTCTTGATCTTATGTCGCCTCGTTAATGCATTATTCTCCATGGCGCCTTTCTATCACAACAGCATCGATATATAGAGAATATACACGGTCTGTGAGCTGTTAGTGAAGAAAACTGTTATTTTAGACAAAATGCTAAATATTTATTCAAATTATTGCAAATTCAAATGAGCTGGATGACGTAAGATCAAGAATCAATCCAGGATTTTCCTTACGCGGTGAAATCATGGGTCAGTAAAATCGCGGTGAAATCATGGGTCAGTAAAGGTAAAATTTTCACCATTTCAAACAAGCATAGAACATTGATTATTCTTTGTAAGCCAAACATTTCGCAGAAGCACTCGACTTTCAAGGATTCATAAGTATAAAAATTGCAAAAGGGGTTAGGTGCACTTTAATTTAACTTAAGTTAAATACACTGCTGATTCAGTGTTGATAAAAGTTGGAGCGGTGTGGATAACATTCAAAGCAAACCATATGCCAGAAGAAATGCATAACTATGTACAAAATAAAATATCCTAAAACCAGTCGAAATGACTGTTGATATGATTATCTACAGAACGTTAACGGCAAAATGAACATCCTTTACCTTTTCTTTATATCCTCTCTTCATTATTTCCTCTCACCCCCCACCCCTTCCGCACTATAGCCTCCCCCCCCCCCCCCCCCCCCGCTATACTTTCGCTGACCCCGCACCCCACTACACCACTATCCCTAGAAGGTTATCCCGCAAGCTGTATTGCACCCGAAGCTTTGAACTGATCGCTATAGACCGCTTGCTGCACGTTCTGTAATCTCCACTCGTTTTCTTTATGTTCATCAAACTCGTCATCCTCCCCGCTGCACGTCAGGATGCAAAGCCTGTACATCAGCAGCGACAGCGCAATAGCATTCTTACACGTGAAGAATATGTGCATCTCACTGTAAACACTAAACTTGATTATCAGCACTAGCCGTAGCACTAGAAACGGTCCATCCTGCATGAAAATTCCTGCAAGGATACCGAATATATCTCCGTGTAGTAGCATCTCTCTTCTAGATATTTCCTTGACCTCGCCTCGCGCCATTGTAATGGGGTTGATTTTCCTCGTGCGAATCCCTTTGAATCCCTTGCCTCGGGTGAAGTCCTTGTCGGTCGTCTGCCTTCTCTTAATGCGCAGGCGCTGGATGTACTTCTCTTTAAATTCGTCCTGGTTGCTATGGTTACCGTACTTGTGAAGGCTGATCTTACGGTTGATAGCTTCGTCAGGAGCAGTATCCACCTAATAACGTAAGTGAACACTTAATAAGGTAAGTGAACACCTAATAAGGTAAGTGAACAGACGTTTGAGAAAACATCGAGCAAGGTTATGAACCGGGCAAAGATCGATCGAATAATTGTTTCTATTACTGGCCTTGGTAAAAAATCAAATGCACTAACACAAACCCTAACCATAAAACTTATCCTAACCATTTCGAAAACAAGTTCCCAGGTAAATGATGAGTTGTTTACAGGTAAAAAAAAAAGCACAGGGAGAAAAAACGTTTTCTGGGCGGCGAACCCATAACGTGCAAAGTGTTAACCACTACTCTAAGCGACTGCACCCTCGAAGCGTCGCAAATTGATTATAGTACACGTGATGGAAACAAGCTAAGTGTCTACCAATAGGCGAATCCTTGCTGACGTCATTGTTTACATTTTTGCCTCATTAGCATAAATTAAACTTCAAGCTACTAACAAACAATCTACATCAGTTGAAAGAGAATTTTAAACTTTAGTCATTACCGAAAATGTGAGATAAATATGTTAAATATTTACGGAGAAATTCACTTTTCAAAACTGTAAAATCGGCTGGGGGACAAGAGTTGCTGACAGCCATACATTCTTTGTAAATTTAGAGATTTTTAAACGCTCATTCCTCAAAATATATTTATCATATCACACTCACATTTTCGGTGATTATCAAGTGTGACAAGCTCTTTCGATTTGTGCACTCTGTTTGTTTGTATCTATGTCGCTTGAAGTTTGATGTATGCTAATGAGGTAAAAACGTAAACAAGGATTCGCCTATAGACCAGTTTACGGTTCATGCGCAGTTGTTCAAGTCTTGTTTCGATTGGCGTACCACCATTGTCTAACATCTGGTGGCCCGCCAAATAAACAAAGGATTTGTAAAACTGCGCATAAACCGTAAACTGGTCTGTAAAGAGAAGCTCTCAGATGAGACCGCCCTGAACCTAGCCTGATTTTCAGACGGTACGAGGTCGTCCGCTCACTTCCTCGGAGAAGTGAGCGGACGACCTCGTACCGTCTGAAAATCAGGCTACCCTGAACCCGGCGTGCAAAGCATTATTTGTCAAAGCAAAAAGTTGATTAAGTTACTTATTATCTCGGTCATATTTCCTAAGAGTAATTAATTAAATTATATCGATCTTTTTGATTCTATGGATTATCGAAGTAATTTGAAACCAATCTCGTACCCAGACCCCATTTGTTTCTTACTGCGCATGCAAATGGTCTGGGTACGAGATTGATTTGCAACCGATTGATTTTAAATTTTCTGGATGTTCTATTTCTAGGGTACAAACTAAAGCGGCACTTAGAAATTTAGGTGAACAAGTACGCTTCCCTCAACTATATAAAAAAATATCGGCTGAACGACGCCTCGAACCGAAACCCTAACCCATCTATTAACCGAAACCTTAACCGTCACTATCCCTTACGCCACGAGGGATTTTGTTGTCAATAACCGCTTTTTTAGAACTTTTATACTGCATGCTTGGTTAGCAGGCGTTACATCATTAGACACCAGTTCCTGCTCTCATTGAAGTGTTTTAGTGCAGTGCATTTTGGGAATGCGTCCATCTAGCCCTATAACCGTGATAGAAACGGCGCTGATGGTCCAGTTCGGACCGGAAGCGCAGCTGGTCGTCGTCTCCGCATCCTTGAGCCCCACGGAAAAATGAAGTCGAAATTCTCAGAATTATATCCTCGGCAATAAATCTTAGCAAGGACTTAATTACATGCACATTTTGCATATAAATACATGCGATACACGGTCGATGGAAGGACTACGTTCCATTTGTAAACATGGTTCGAGTGCAATTTGGGATTAATTTATACGATCGAGTGAGATTTTCAAAGAATATTAAAGTTGCATGAGCCCGTAGGGCGAATGCAATTTGAGCTCTTTGAAAAATCTCACGAGTTCAAATTAATCCAGAATTGCACGAGAAAGCCATGATTACTTGTTAATAATATTCATCCGCGTATTTGTGCTTTTTGTCGTGATGTTATGCAAAGGATTTTGCTTCAGTTTTTCTACTTCTCCCTGCTGTAAATGTTAATAATATACATGCAATGAATTCTCGAAGTTGGCTGAAAGCAGCTGTATTTATGCTAAATAGCGTAAACCAGGCAGTGCCGAATCATGTAATACACGAGTGCCGAATCATGTAATACACGAGTGCCAAATCATGTAATACCTCAAATGTAAACAAACTATAACCAACCAGAACTCATGAATTGGATTGACTGAGAGGCGGCGGTGTTTCCAAACTTTTGCAACAATGTAGAACAATAACAAAGAGAGATTTCCACATTTACAGCCGGTCGATGGTCTATAACTCTATAGAAACACAGACAGTTGAGCGCGCGCTTGAGCTAGTTGTGAGAATTTACGTTTTGGTTATCAAATTAAGCGAGCATTTCCGTGCTTTTATTCGTTTATTTTATAAAGGAAATAGAAAACATTTCCCCCTTGTTTCTATAGAGTTATAGAAACACTTGTGGAAGTTTGGGAGAACTCGAAATAGCTGTGGAAACCTTCATCTGCTAACGGGAGAAGTTGAAAAACTGAAGCAAAATCCTTTGAATAACATCACGACAAAAGGCATAAGTAATCAATTGGCTTTCTCGTGCGAAGAGAGAAGAGAGAGCAAAGAGAGATTTCCACATTTTCAGCCGGGAGAAGTTGAAAAGCTGAAGCAAAATCCTCTGAATAACATCACGACAAAAGGCATAAGTAATCAAATGGCTTTCTCGTGCAATTATGGATTAATTTGAAGTCGCGAGATTTTTCAAAGAGCTCAAATTGCATTCGCCCGTACTCTTTAAAAATCTCACTCGTTCAAATTAACCCGAATTGCACTCGAATCCATATGATTACCTATACCAATTGTTACGTCATACCTTGTTTGACGCAATCCTGATTTGGTTGTCTTTACCCGTGGTTGCCGTGGTAACGAGCGTAAACTGAAGTAAGCTCCAGGAGTACACCCCAAGTACAGCAAGTGTGATTTGCCATTTACCCACAACCTTAGAAGATAAACTTTGTAAGTTGATAAAAGAGCGCTTACCGCATTTCATCGATGACTAATGTGAATCTCTTCTGGACTGGGCACGGGGAGGACAGGTGGGGTGGGAGGGGGAAACGAGCTGAGGTTTTGAAAGCTAGCCCTTCGTCACCCTGGCAGCAGAGCATTCTTCCGATAAAAGAGAAATTAAAGAGAAAAGAAGGCTCTGCCGAAATCCTGTCGAGTTCTATTGAGCATGTTCGAGCGTTTCAACTTTTGGGCTAGTCAGTCCGGTTTACGGTCGTCAAACCGGCTTTTTACAGTACACACATTGGTGAGCATGATCTCGAGGCCATTCGATTTAGTCTGCCGGGCTTGAAATAAAATTGTATCCAAGCAACTCTCGAGCATGCTCAATCAGTAGAAACTATAGGAGGGAGGTCGTTGTCCCCCCCCCCCCCCCTCCTCCCCTCCTCCCCATTTCCATTCCCAGAAGAGATTGACAGGAGTAATCAATGAAAATGTCCCAGAATTCATCATTTTGCCCCCCAATTTCCCCCAATTTCCAGGACTTCCCTACGTCCCTGATGCTAGTGTCTGTATGAAGGGGGGGGGGGGGGGGGGGTCTAACAATTAACCGATTACTGCCCTCCTCTACCAAGCGGTGAAGTGTGAAGGTAATACTCCTGTCTTGATGTCTACAGATCGTCTCACCATTAGAAAACCTGTTTTTTCTGCATACTGCGCATGTTGGCGACGCTTTTTATCAAAATTTCATAAAATGGTTACATTTTACATTTCGGTTCTTCAGTTGTTTACATAATTTATGCTCATGTTGTATTGGATCTCTCGCCTGCTGCTCGGATCAGTATCTAACGATACAACACGACTTCTCATTCTGTAAATTAAACATAACTTAAAGCCCAGATATCCCAGACATGTGCTATTTGCACACACATTATCTATAAACTTGTTAAGAGATCGATTTAAGCATGTTTATACGTTTTACTCACCTGTGATTCCTCAAACACTTCAAACAACTCGAGTATGTCAGCGGCAGTGCCAACGTAACCTAGCAACAAGGCTGAAAGTTGGTCACGTGTTATCCCACCACGTGGTAGCAACCAACGTCCCATGATGATCCCAATGATCAGACCAAGCTCGCAGATCTTCTTGGCCATCGTCTCCGTGCCGATATTCCAACACTAAGCCAAGAACAAGAAGAAAAAAAACACTGAATATCTAACGGAAGGATATGCTTTCAACACCGCTTGTTCACCCCATCTCAGCAGGCGTGCTAGACGCTCTAGAGTCCAGATCGAGATATTGTATTGCCCTCCCCTCCCCCGACTCCTTTTTACAGAGCATCTAAGCGTTGAGAAAAAAAACTTGTAGTTAGAAACCAGCTCCTTACCAACATTCCAACACTAAGCCAAGAAGAAGCCAGAGTGAGAAAACCAGAGTGAGAAAACCATGTTCTTCAACGAGAAAGGACGCAGCTCGGTTGAAACTAGTCGTTTACATATGAGCCAGTTGTTCATCTGGGAATTTTAGCCCTAGGTAAGTGAGCTCTTGTCGTTTACCCGACTGTCTTCTGCATATGAGCCAGTTGTTCATCTGGGAATTTTAGCCCTAGGTAAGTGAGCTCTTGTCGTTTACCCGACTGTCTTCTGCTGTCTAAGATGGTTAGAATTTCTTTAAATTCCGGGTTATGAGAGCTGAATAACCAATCTCGTACCAGACCCCATTTATTGAATAACGTGACCGTGGGGATTGGGGACGACTGCAGCGTATACAAAAATGGCGGAAATTTCAAAATTTCACGAGAACCTTCATGTTTTCTGCGAAGAATAAGTTTCATGGCAACGAAAGGCTTCAAACACTCAGACCATTCCCTTCAGAAACGAAGAAAAACATGTTTTTAACAGTGTACTTTAAGTTTTGAACACTTGGATAAAATTGGCTGCAAACACGAGATTGACTGCCACAAGATAGTGGTTACGGAAAAATTCCCGCCGAATTACGCATCATTTTGCGATGCGCCCGCGTTATTCTGATCAGCTGTGTCATGTAGTAATGCCTCATGAACTAATAATAATAATAATCATAATCATGAACTAATAATAATAATATAATTATTATAATAATAATATTTATGGCCAGGAATAGCTTTCGCGCCTAAGTGATTTTCAGAAAGGTCCTGGAATAAAATAATATAACAGCAGAATAGGAACAACAATTTACAATAAAATCTAAAAACTATAAACATTAATTTAAAAAGATATAAAGAGCGAGTCAGAGTAGAGATAACAATGGTCTAAAATTGGTTTAAAAATCACGTTTAAAAGTCAAATTACTATTTGTATTTCTAATCTCCATATCTAAATTGTTCCAGTCTTTAATAGTTTGATAAATTGGTTCTCTGTTTCCCCAGTTTCTTGTAACGCGGGGCAATTTCAGGTTGTCTTTGCTTCGTGTGAACATGTCTATTTATTAAGAGTTCCATGTTATGAGACGTGATTCCATTAACGCATTTATAAACATACAGACAACGGTAAAAATAACCTGCGCTGCTCCAGGACAGCATTGTTCTTGTCCCCCCTATACAATATCGACATAAATATGGGGCCGGAGAACAAGACCGTTATAGAAAAGAAGCCGCGCATTACGTGGTAGCAAATACTTAATCCTGCTTAAGAGACCTAATCTCTGATTTATCTTTGACAAGATATTGTCAATATGATCAGTCCAGGTAAAATTTGAAGAAAGCGTTACACCTAATTACTTAAAATTCCCAACACCCTGGACTTCATTATCAAATATTGAAACTGATATAGCAAGGGCACCCAACGAGTACTTTTTGAAATTCGTTTGAAACCAGTTGTCAGCAGCTTTTCTAGCCATTTTAAGGCGCCTACTATGTCTTTTGACGTATTCTAGAAAGCTATTAGCTGTTCGGATCTTCTAGGTGGAAATCGCGTCAACCGAAAATACTATGGCAAAATATTCCCGGCCTACGAATTTGTTAGTAGTCTAGAACATAAACAAGAATTTTCTAGCCCAAGTAACCTCATGTTGCAAAGTTTTGTGGAGGTACGATTTTTTTAGGGATTCTTTTTTCCTTTAGGCAATTCTTAGGGAATGAAATTGTGTTGTTATGACTCTATTGATCAGACGAATTGGGACGTACGAATATTTTAGGGGAACCTTTTAGTCTCTCTTTTCTTCTATAATTTTCTAGGGATTGAAAACAAATTTTCTAGCCAGTATTTCAGAAAACAATTTTCTAGGGACAATTTTTTCAAATCCGAAAGTTTTAGGCTAACTTACTCTCCCGAACAGCTTTTTAACCGAAAACTTCGTTGGGTGCCCTTGATATAGTTGAACTATTACGTTTACGCAGTTTGCGATCACTGCCGATAAGCATAGACTTAGTCTTTTCTAAATTAAGCGTAAGCTTATTCACGTTCAGCCAATTAACATTAAGACCGGTTTCCAGCTCTTTTAGGTTCAACGAGTAGCAGTACAAAACAGTATTATCTATACGTAGAGGGATGGATACACCTGAATGTTTAACAATTATACTATATAAATTGTTTATATACACGAGGAATAATAAAGGTCCCAGTATGCTTGAGGCACTCCAAATATAACGGGTAGCACATCAGATATCTCACTACCGCACGACGTACGACTTAAATCATTAAATCATTAAATCTCCCGGTTAACTCAGTGGTTAAGCTCCGGTCTGTCGAGCGGGAGGTCGCGGGTTGAAATCCCGGCCGGACCAACACTCAGGGTCTTAAAATAACTGAGCAGAAGGTGCTGCCTTTACATAATCCAACAGTTAGACCTTCACGTCTTCTCGGATAAGGACGATAAATCGTAGGCCCTCGGAAACCTCCATAAATTAAGGGCTTTAAGCCTGTTGAGATTCTCCGTCCACCGAGTGGTAAACAGAATAAATGTAAAAAATGACAGCACTTGAAGATGAGCCCATCGACGCCAACTTAGAGAGTAAAATCCTGTGTCGAAGGCCTTTATAATCTAAAAATACAGCTACGCAAAGTTTTCCACGCTCCATGTTACTTAAAACGTCATCAGCAAAACTTGACAACGAAGTAATTGTCGAGTGTTTTGGTCGAAAACCAAACTGCTTATCAGTAAGTGGTTGGCATTCAGATATTCATAAAGCTGAGAGTGAACGATCCTTTCTAGTATTTTGCTAAGAGTAGGCAGAATAGATATTGGACGATAGTTCGTAGCATGGTTTAGCCCTATGGTTTCAACATCATTTGCCGACACACAGAGTGGGCACCGTCAGAGATTTGGTTGCGTCCTCAGTGGTTCTTTTACGTCCCCATTTCTGGAGATAGGACCGCCATTTTACGTGGTTACCCGAGCCACAAGGAATTCACATACAACAACTGGTGTAGAGCACACCGCGGCAAAACGGTATGCTCCGCTGGCCAAAAGAACGAAGGCTCCGCTATCAAATACAAATTACCGAGGGTTTCAACTTTTTTAGTAAATAATTTTATAACTTAGTAAACTCACAGTGAATTACAAATTAAGAAACTTCAACCTGTTAAAGTCTTAGGCTTAGCTTTTAAGTAGTTTTCTTATTTTTTGACAAAACAGTTCACAAATGAATACTTTTAAGCAGAAACGTTAAAATCACGGCATGTGCCTGTTGTTTCATTTCAGTTTGCGCGGGAAACTGGGGGCGGCCGCGCACGGACAAGAAATAGCAAATACGCATGCGCGTGACGTTTTGCCGCGGTGTGGGTGTAGAGAACCTTGAAGGGGGTGCGAATCAGAATATTGAACGTGAAAGGCGGAAGCACCTAACTACTACGTCACCGCGGCTCTCTTCAACACTGCTTGTTCAACCCTACGGGAAAACTTCTATCGCGTCTAGATATTTTTTATTGCCTTATTCTTTCCAAGAAAGAACATGTTAGCTTTGAGCTAGAACTAGAAAACATCTCGGACACTAGGAGTTGATAAAGCTGTGCTAAACGCCTTGGGAAGCGTACTGCAGACGAAAAAGAACAACTCATACTAGAGACACTTTCAAAAGTCCCTCTTTAACACTTGGGGTAGGAACCTGTTTGCTGTATGGCATTCAATAGTGAGCTTCAGACTGGAGTACAACTTTTGGACTCGAAATTATCTCAGTCGCAAGGAAAGTAGGGATCTTCCAATTTGATTTGCCGAACGATTTATAGACATGACAATAAGATACTAAGATTGTTTATTTAATACGCATAATTATAAAGTGGTTCTCAATCGTGGAAAGTTATACTCGTACTCGTTATCTCACTCGAATATATAGCTCACTATTAATGACAACGGGGGAGGCCTCGTGCGCAGGCGATTTATTTGGAAAGAGATAATAGAGATCAAAGGCCCACTGGAAGGAACAGAGATAGCGCAAAGGACCACGGGAAGGATCAGAGATAGCGCAAAGGACCACGGCAAGGATCAGAGATGGCGCAAAGGACCACAGGAAGGATCGAGATAGCGCAAAGGACCGTGGGCAGTGATCAGAGATAGCGCAAAGGACCACAGGAAGGATCAGAGATAATCTCTAATCACTGCTAGCGCAAAGGACCAAAGGAAGAGTCATCTTCCCAAGCTCCCCAAACCCACCAAAAGTGCCTGGATATGAGGTAGAAAGGGGGGTGGGTACATTCACTGATATATATGAAGCATTTTCCTGGCATGTGCACGTATTGTGTCTGCCTCGTTTCCAGGCCTCAGGCATGCGCCTCGCTCCTCCTAGGAACGAGGCAGGTATTGCATGTGCCTAAAGGGACTATGTAATGGTGTCGCGCATGTACGGCGCGAGGTTCGTCAGTTCATATGAAAGCCGGATGAAAATAACTGTGTCTGGCTCGGACTGCGAATATAAAGTTCTCTCACCATGATACATCCCCTTTAATTTAATGGTTTGATTATAACCATCCCACATGTGCACGAGGTTCGTTAGTTCATATGAACATCACAGATAATAACTGTGTCCGGCCCGAACTGCGAATATAAATGTCTCTCACCATGATACAACCCCTTTAATTTAATGGTTTGATTATAACCATCCCACATGTGCACGAGGTTCGTCAATTCATATGAACATCACAGATAATAACTGTGTCCGGCCCGAACTGCGAATATAAATGTCTCTCACCATGATACAACCCCTTTAATTTAATGGTTTGATTATAACCATCCCACATGTGCACGAGGTTCGTTAGTTCATATGGACATCACTGATAATAACTGTGTCCGGCCCGGACTGCGAATATAAAGGCCTCTCACCACGATACAACCCTTTTAATTTAATGGTTTGATTATAACCATCCCACATGTGTGCGAGGTTCGTCAGTTCATATGAACATCACAGATAATAACTGTGTCCGGCCCGGACTGGGAATATAAATGTCTCTCACCATGATACAACCCTTTTAATTTAATGGTTTGATTATAACCACCCCACATGTGCACGAGGTTCGTTAGTTCATATGAACATCACAGATAATAACTGTGTCCGGCCCGGACTGCGAATATAAAGTGCGCTCGCCGTGATACAACCCTTTTAATGTAAATACTTTCACGAGTGTTGACTCACCCCAGAGGCAGTAGCTTGCGTAGACTGACTCCCACTAGCAGAGATCTGCACGCGTACATGGTACAAGTTGATTTCTAATATCCATACTATGGGCACCATAGTCAACATGTAGAAGAAACAGCTAGGCCAGAAGCTACAGAAGAATTTGAAATACGGTTATTAAGTACTCAAGCATGCATGTTAAGGCCTGGTTCAGGGGTCAAATTTCGGGTAAAAACTGTTTTCCTTATTTCAGCACAGCCGAAGTAAGTCAAGTAAGTCAAGTTTCTCACAATAATAGGTATCGCTATTCTTGACTACCTTAAAGTGCACCTAACGTTTATTTTGTTATCATCATTATCGATTTTACATCAAGTTTTGAGTACTTCTGTGAAGAACGTTTTGGTTTACAAAGAATAATCTATGTCCTACGCTTGTTTGAAATGGTGAAAATGTGACCTTTCCTGACCCATGACCGCGTAAGTAAAAGCCTGGGTCGATCCCTGGGTAGACGTCATATAATTAATTCGACTTTGCAATAATTTGAATAAATACTTAACATGTTGACTAAAATGACTTTTTTTTTACTAACAACTCGCAAACAGTGTATATTCTCTACAAATCGATGTTGTTGTGATAGAAAGACGCCATGGAGAATAATGTATTAATGAGATGACGTCAACCCAGGGATCGACCCAGGCTTTTGCTTACGCGGTCATGGGTCAGGAAAGGTCACATTTCCACGATTTCAAACGAACGCAGAACATAGAGTATTCTCTGTAAACCAAAACGTTCTTCACAGAAGTACTCTAAACTTGATGTAGCATCGATATTTATGATAACAAAATAAACGTTAGGTGCACTTTATTAAGTTGTTTGTGTGAAGTAAAACGTGTCACGTGGTCTGTCACGTGACTTAGAACACGAAATCAGTAAATCAAAAACGCGGCTCCGAGTTTAAAACAGCTTGGATGAGTAGATATGTTTAGTTAAGGTTGAAGCCTTTTACCTAAATCAACTTAGAAAAGATGACTACAATGTTTCGTTAACGAGTAATTAAGGCGAACATATGCAAAATAGGTCACGTGACTTTTTGTACCCTTAATATCTCCTTATCTTTACATGATAGTCATGTTTTCTAAGCGTGATCTGAAACACTGCGGGAGGAGTAATGTTTTAGCAGGGTTACTTTATATTCATATGTTATCGTCGTAGCCGCATTTCACTTAAACGATTTTATATAATTATGACGTCATCGATCACGTCATACGACAACCACCCACTTAACAAATTTAAGGAAGTTGATATTAGTATTACGGTGTAACTAGTTTTTGTTTAAAGTGTTATTTCTGTCAGAAAACATTTTTTAACGTACATCTATTTTCCGTTAAATGAACCACTGGCAGGCCTTAGCATGCTTGAGTAGCCAGAGAAAACAACCTAACTCGTCCCCAGTGTCTTATGGCCGCCATCTTGGATCTGACCGAGAAGACACTGGGAAAGAGGTTGAAAACAGCCGCCTCATCGCGGGCTCACTTCCCTGCCCCGTGACGAGGTGGAATACTCTTTGCTGCCTTACTATTCTTCTCAGCAAATTATTAAGGTATCCTGGTGGAATTGAAGTCTAATTGAAAATGATGATCCAGTCCCATCTAGTCTACTAAAATTAGTTATAAACCTCATTAAATAGTTAATTAGGGTGCCTGCCAATCCTGTGCGATGAATAACCCACGCGTGACTGCCGTTGTTTACCCCAATAAAGAATTGAATGGCAGATTAGATTTTCAGTCCGTATTTAGGACAGGCAATAGGGACTTTAAGATACCGCAACGGCAACGCGGTGAACAATGGACTTAATTACAAAATACAATAACTCACGTGAAAATGCATGTAGCTGCATTCATTTTAGCCGTTGTCTGCAAAAACACGACGTGAAAACGCTGAGTTTTACGTTCCGTAGAGAACGAGAACCTGAAAACGTAAATGGCACTGCTATTCGTTCGGCCTAAACGGAACTCGGTGCACATTCTATTTTTTCGAAAACATGGATGAGAAATGCAACAAAAGTCGAAGAAAAGAAACGATAATAAACAAATTATCGATAACACCGTCGTAGTTTCTAAAACTCCCTATTATCGTTTGTTGGGTACAGAACTGATTAATAAATAAAACATAAGTGTCTGTTTACCTGATACAACACTGATTAATGAAACATCAATGGCAGTTTTAAAATTGCATCAAGATATACAAATACTGATTTATGAAGCATCAACGTCTGTGCCACTGATACTGAGACACTTGCACACTGATACAGACACTAATGTTTTAATAATCAGTTCTGTATCCAACAAGCACTATGCTAATGTCTGTAAGGGTGGTCTCACAACCAGTCACTGACCTTCCTACCGTCTTGATGCATACAGACCATCTTACCATTATGGGACAGGTTTCAGTTCTACACACTACGCAAGTCCGTGACGCAAACTATAGCGCCAAACTTTAGTTTTACGCTTTTCATCAAAATTTCAGAAAATTGTTACAGTTTAGATAGACAAGTTTAAGAAGTATCGGTTCATAAGGTATTTACAGAATTCGTATCCGTGTGCATCGGAGATACAGATTATCGCGGCGCCTGCTGCTCGGAACTGTATCATATACACTAATTCTGTAAACACAACTTAATTACATGGCATTTTTCTCGCTCCGCGATTAATTTTAATAGTGTTAAAGGCAAGCTTACATTGGAAAATAAACAAAATATAAAAACACAAACGAAGAAGCAGAATACATTAATGTACATCCCCTCGCAGGTTCCCGTTAGCCTGGAGGGGAGTCAAAGCCGCGTGTTACAAATCCTAAATTTTCCTGCCACTTTGGATACTAAAATAATGAATTTGAACACTGAAATCTAGAGAATATTGTGCCCAACTCTTTTAGAACGTGAATACTTTTACTACGGAACCAGAGAATCTAGCCCGCAAAAAACATTGTGTGCATTCCGTTCGTACTGAAGTGGAAATTGTCTTGGTTTGTATCAGTTTTAGATTTTCCTTGGCCACCGAGGTACGTACTTGTTTTCATTTTTCACAATTATAAATCTGTACCTGTATTTAAATGAGAGCACTGTACGTCATGTAATCGAATTGAACCTTCAGTTTCTCGCAAACAAACTACACAGTTTAACATATAATATCCTGAGATAGAAGAGAAGTACCATTGTGAATGTCCTGGTATGCTTTTCAAACTTTTCGATAGAGGATGGCAAAGGTTAAAGTGGATTACAAAAGCTTATTCTAGAAACTTGTTTTCACTTACTATGAACCGAGTTCAAGTTGCTCTAAATTTTTCTTCCAGTAAATTAAAAGCAGTATTCTTCATCGAAGCGAATCTTTGCCACCTTCATCAAAATGGTCTCCAGTAAACCTGGAAAGCATGCTCTGCGAATCTGAGTAGTTATTTGTGTCTTTCGTCATGAGAAAGTTGATCATTTGGGCACTGAGTTCCTTAATGTTTTTCATTAATTATGATAGACAGAGGTGAATTAACCCGAACAATTTAGTAAGGAATAATTAACTGTCTGTTAAAAATAAACCTCAATTAGTAGGCAATTTCTCAAACTTTATATTGGGCCCAGATTTTGATTAAAAACGCAATACCTTTCGAAATCTTAAAACGGGATTCAGTACTTCCTTATTACTGAGCCGTTTTTTTAGTATTTGCTAGGTTTCAGCCTAAGAAACTAGAAACATTACTAATTAACTCGCGTTCAGAGTGACTTCCGTGATGAAGTTTGTTCCTCTTCAAAAGTAAAAAAGTATAAATTATGATCGAAGTTATGAGTTTATAAGGAATCAGTACAAAGAGTAATTTAGGTAGATTATATTTGCCAATGAGATGGCAGAGTCGCAGTTGAATGAAACCATGTGAAGCTCAAGATTCGATCGAGAGGGACGGTTAAACTGATGTATCGTGCCGATACAAGCTCGATATTTAGTTGTTTGAACTCGAACGACGGGACCTTCATTGTAAAGCGATTTATTAATAATTGGGGGTCATACATGATACATAAAATGACTATAATACTTACTACTTGTACTCGTGCCCTTTTCGTGCAACCAAAGTATAACACATCTCCACCAGCAGAAACAGAATCCCGATTATTAACCACCAGTATGTTTGATTCTGTTGACAATGAGCTAGCAACCAGACTGACATGAAGCCATGTACGAAGAACATTACACGCGTTAACACCGCGTAAAATAACGGCAAAATGTCACAAATTCGATTCTTCCAAACACTAGACTTCATCTTGGCTAGCGAAGTGCTTTTTTGTCGCCTAAGAGATTTCACTTAGTGAGAATAACATTAATAATTTGCAAGTCCCAAAGGAATTCATCCAAAGAATTCATAAAGTAATGGTTAATTGAATTTGCGTTATTTTCTTCGGTAGTATGTTGTGATTGGTTGCCTAGTAATTGGTTGGAACCTTTGTTGACCTGTAGTAGACGACGTCAATAACACATTGCGAAATGAACTGAACTGGCAGCAGAGGTGACGTTTGTGACTTCCAGGGGGCTCAGCCTGCGGTACGAAAGTAAAACTCAAAGAGAAACTAACCATAGGAGATTCGATATACCAAAAAATTCTCGGCTGCTAGAAATCAATCGAATTATATAGCAATCGATGATGCTTAGCAGGCGAAACTGGGAAAATTATTGCATGTGTCAATCAATATTTGTGATGGAGGCAGTGACATTTCCTCCCGGGGGGAGGGTGGAGGGTACTCCCCCAACGGTGCTGCCCCAAACGGTATCGTTTTCGAACTGTTTTAGGGTTATAAATTTGGCCCTGTTAATACTAATAGTCTGGAATAGGGTATGACTTTGACATGGAAGTATGAGACCGCAATAGGTCTCGTTCTTTTTCCATTGATCTTCAAAATAAATCGATTAGAATAGATAACGTGATTAAAGGCCTTAAGTGGTCCATAAAATGGAGTAAAGGTTTTCGGGGCCAGGTCTGAAAAAGAGTATGGAAAAATCATATATTTTGGTCTGAATTAGGTCAGGTTTTGACGACGCATATAAACACTCCCACCCTAAATTCTAGGTAGTATAAAGCTGATCAAACAACGTATATATAGATATATGTAATAGATAGTACATAGAGTAGGCGTGCTTTACCGATAAAGCACGGAAACGAATGCTGTATATGGCTTATCAAACGACTAGATGTATAGAGTCGTATTTGTCAGTTATTTTGGCCGAGAAAATCGAAGCAAAAATGTATGCATGCAAATCATGATGAATCTGTATCAGATTTACCGATTACTTATCTTTTGTTTTCCTTCATTAATTATTAATGAGTTTGATAATGATATACCGATATTTCGGCTAGCCAAACCAGCCTTCATCAATTAATATCTTACAAACGATCTCATCTTAGAGAAACGGTAAATAATATATTAGTGTGCAAGAACTTTAATTAACCCTTCTGGGTTGTATCTCTCCATTATTTCTCGATTGGCTCGGCTTCCTTTGCTACTCATGGGTAAAGACCGGTTTAACATGAGAATTGCCTATTATAAATGCAAGGTTGTATCTGTATACGGACCTCGGGTTCTATTTGGTTTAATTTAGTGCCTCGGTTATCGTTATTGAACTCTAGCTTATTTATGTACACCAATTTGCTTTTTGCCTTAGTGTGGAATATAAAACCTTTTTACAATAGCCACGTCCGAAATACACTCCTCATTTGTAAGATCTATACCTGATGAAGAAAGCCAAAATTATAGCTGTAATCCTTGGACTCCTACTATTTTCAATCTTTTTGAACACGATTTTTGCCGTTTCTTTATCATCATTTGTATTTAAGTTTGGTTTATTGTAATTTTGCGCAATCGATGATAGGCAGGAGGAAATTAAGACTGTCAATAGTCCATGTTTTGAAAAAAGAACATAATTATCAACTCATTTTAATATTGTTTTTCATTATATCAAACAAAATGTTCACCGCGCCAAAGATCCAGCGGTTTGCCTTCTGGCCTCCGATAATAATAATAATAATAATAATAACTCAGTAATAGTAATAATCTTTTCTGATGTCAACCATAAAGTCCATTAGAAATATTTTGGGTATTTAAACTGAAACATCTCGACTGATAGACCAGTTCTCGGTTTTTTCAGAGATTTGAACGAGGTGCAAAAGTATTCGATTTATAAGAAAACCTGTGGAAATTTCTGACGTTCGGCGCTCTGGCATCTAGTGAATATACACCCAAACATCCTCAAATTTCCTATGTATCATGCATGCCTGTGTACATTTTAACAACTGCATGAAGCTTAAAGTGCAAGTATCATGTCAAAAAAAATATGGACTATTGTGTTTGTTTCACACAAAAAGGTATTAATCTTGCAAATTTTGTAACATTTCTGGCATTTAATCCCTAATTTTGGTTACTTTTCGTGGACCCTGTGACGTCATAAGATGAATCACCTCCCTCCCTAGAGAAAACTACTACAATAAAATCCCGTAGGTTTTCGTTGTGACATCACAAGATGAATCAATCCCGCAATTCGGGTAGCGTTTCTTCTAGTTTAATTTCTGCTCCTGCCTCTCAAAGAAAACTAAGTTAGACAACTGAAGTATATATAGAAATAGAATTTGGGGCAAGAGAGTTCATGTTGTTTTATGGCTTTACTTGCACTTTAAAGGTAATTACTTTCCTACTGTTCACACGAAAACGCTTCACATCCTCAACTGTTCCTCTGTTATTAGTCTTGCGTTGAATTCTCACTAAATGCGAGTATCCAAAACTTTCCAATATGTCCGTTTTCTTATGAATCGAACACTTCAAAATGTTGGAAAATAATTCCAAACAGAGCGGGCGTAAAATATGGGCTCAATCCCTGTTTCTGGGAAACTACCCACCCACCCCTCCCTTGGATATGCATCGTTCTATTAATGATTACCATTAAAGGTTACGGTGAAGTGTGGGGGAGGGGGGTGGGGGTTTCCCAGAAACCGTGATTGATCCAAAATATGAGTTTCGCCTTAGTTCTTATCCTGAGAAAAAAAATGGTGACTATAGTTCGTAGTCTGCGTCAGCGGGGAAGACAAACACTGGTGTAATCAACTATAATCAATGAACGAAAAGCGTTCATTAATACCGCGAGGTGCCAAAGTTCCTAATTTGAAAATAGAGTTCTGTTCTTTGCGTTAACGGGTGTCGGTAGTATTTTCAAATTAGGCACTTTGGCACCTCACGGTATTAATGAACGCTTTTCATTCATTTAATTTCAGAATTCACATATTCACTCACACTTAGATCAGTATGTTTCCTTAGTTTACTCATCAACACTTCCTGTTACAACTACTGTATTAGCATTTCTACTATTGGCGCAATTTTCTTTGATCCCAATTGATCCGAGCACATGTTTCCTCAGCGGTAATCAGGTACTCAACACTTTATAAACCGTTTCCACACCCACAATTCCCTGTTTTGCTCTGACGAAGGGCTAGCGCTCGAAACGCGAGCTGCTACTCGCTTTCCAAGGCAGTTAGCATACCTTAATGGACTTTAGTTGATTATACCAGTGCCCAGTGCTCTTTTTTTCATGATTGCCATTCTGGCAAAAGCGCCTACAACAAACTTGAGAAACAGTGGAGCTACAACCCTGATCAAAAGAGTTTGGGGCACAAACCAAAAAATCACAAACGACACGCTACTTCTAATGTAGTATTCTCTAATTACCTACAATATTCGATTAGTATTTCATTAGAATGTGACCAACCCAAAACAATGTTGAGATATTGGACCTCTCTAGTCAAAAAACAACATTGACCAGGTTTATGTCTGATGGTTTCTTGTTGACAACATTAATTACTAGGCCATTCTTCTCGTCAAGAATATCTGGTCATTTTATTTCGCTTCCTAAAAAACCTTAATCAGTTGAACTATGTTCGATCAGGTTTGAGCCGATATTTTACTGTGATATTGCTCATTTACTTTGTATTGGAAACTGAAAAGTTCTCTACATAGTCATAAAAGAGAGATTTGAAATGTTTCATTTCACTTTGCTTTTAAAAAGTTTGAGTGGTTTGCCAAGATGCTTTGAGTTGTATTTTGGACTCTCTATCTATAGTGCCTATAAGTGCTCCTAACCCCATTTTAGTTTTATCTATTTTCAAAGGCTATATGAAAACCAAGGACGAATGGAAAATAAAATAATGTAATCAGTGCAATCACTGATTTTAAAATCGTTATTAAAGTCCCGGAAACATTTTATTATATCTAAGATCATCACAGCGATAATAGAGAAAAACAGGTCGTAAGCTTGGATTACCGAAACCAGACCAAAATGATCGTTTGAGTTATATTTAGTCAACGAGGTATAAAAAGTGAAACAGTGAAAATCTGTGCCAGGTATCGAGAATTATTGAAAGGAAAAAGATGGTCTGCAAGGGCCGCTTCACAGATTTTAACAAGATACGTCCTATTGCCTGCACTCTACTATAGAACTGCCACAGTGTTAG
This sequence comes from Actinernus sp. WN-2022, assembly GCA_030867875.1. Lineage (NCBI taxonomy): Eukaryota > Metazoa > Cnidaria > Anthozoa > Actiniaria > Actinernidae > Actinernus > Actinernus sp. WN-2022. The sequence goes on along the minus strand of JAOWCC010001368.1, from coordinate 22,649,055 downwards.
GCAGACTCATTCAACTTCTGTACTGCATGTTATCTGGATGGCCACTGACGTCCTATTGCCTGCACTCTACTATAGAACGGCCACAGTGTTAGGCAGACTCATTCAACTTCTGTACTGTTATCTGGATCACCACTGACGTCCTATTTCCTGCACTCTACTATAGAACTGCCACAGTGTTAGGCAGACTCATTCAACTTCTGTACTGTTATCTGGATGGCCACTGTTGTTTCTTTGAAGACCCTCTGTCAAGAAAAAATGGAAATGTCGACAGTTTGCTTGGGGTGGATTACACATTGAGAGACTAAATATACGACCGGTTGCGAAAAAAAGCTTATCTCCATAGTCAAATGCTATGCTTTTTCAGTGTGACTACTGTTAGCTCGAGACCTGTATTCTGATTGGACCCATTATACTGTAGCTCTAATGTTTTTGCACTGCTCGTTCTGAAGGGTAGGGTGTTTTGTAGTGTTGGGTAAGCCAATGTGTGGCTCGTTTCGAGCGGTACTGTCTGGTTCGTAACCGGGGCCACTTAGACAACGAAAACTAAACATTGCAAAATGAGAACAAAGATTCCAATACAAATCCTAGCATATCCACCCGATGTTCTTCTTTCAAAGACGTCGACTTCAGAACAAGTCCACCAAATTTGCTTTTCACCGGATCGAAGCTTGAGCAAGTTGAAATGCTATTGTATTGAACTCAACACTGATTGGCTCAAATAACCGTAAGTTGGAAAGCTTTGTTTTCGTTCTGCCATGTGATTGGTTCTCGTTGTCTAAATGGCCCTGGTTCCAGTATATAGTCGCACAGTGATTGAGAAATATATCCTGTGCGTATAAATGCACAGGGATCCACTCTATTTAGGGCCTCGGGCTCCCTCTATTTACCCAAATAGATCCCAGTTCCATAAACTTGTTGGGAGACGTTTTCCCCGACACTAAAAAACCTGAATGACTTGTTAAAATTGAAGCTAGCACCATGGATCTTAAGAGGACAATCACGCGCCGAGTCGCGCCTATTGGGTGGCCAGTTATCCGACCACGCAGCTGAGTAGACCAACGTATTGCTTCCTACAGATATTGCAAGTCGCTTAGTACACTACGCATCTGGAAACACAGGATGCGCTACAGTTAACATGAAAGTCCCGTCCACTTCTGGTACTGGAAAATGCGTCAACACATGTAAGCAGTTGACACGAAGCGCATCTTGTTTTTCCACATGGGTAGGTGCCAACCCTCTCATCTGGAACCGTTAGGAAAGAACACTTACGCTTAAATAGGAGGTATTTGATACTGAGAAACACATCCAAGCGTACACAGAATAAGTAGTTGTTGCACACTTCTGGTTATAGCTATTAGCTTTGGCTCAACTCGGAATTTCTAACGGGACCTGAAACCACCCGGCTAATCCACAGATCGAATTGGAATTTAGCGTGTTGGTTTTTGTGGAGGGAGGAAAACCGGAGGGACCCGGAGGAAAACCGGAGAACCCGTAGAAAAACCCTCAAACACCTGCTGGTCGCTTTTTCTAATTACAGTGCGGTTCATATTTACTAGCGCTCTTGGGAGTGGGGGGGGGGGGGGGGGGGGGGGGTGGGGAGAGAAGAGGACTTGGGTGGGGAGGGGAAGCCTCTTCCTTGATCCTCCCCAGTCCCCCTCTTCTCTTTCCCCCCTTAAATTAACATCGACCAATACCACCTCGAACACCGAGAAGTTTATTGGTACCTGTACGTGTACGATCATTCGCTAATGCTTGGATCCGTGCTGGTCAGGAGCTTCCCTTCTATCATTTCTTTAAACATCTAAATCGAGTGATAATTCGAACTGGGAAACTAGTAGCCTTTTTTAATTCGAGCATGTTCGTGCTTTCGGAAGTGCTTTCTGAAATTCATTCTCAGGTCATCCTGGTTTGATTGGTTTAGGCTGATGGTATCTAGTGCTGACCTCATATCACTGGTCGCGTAAATATGAAAAGCTGTTCTGGGCCCAGCATGCCTTGCAGGATTGTGCAATGGCCGAGTGGGGTCTATGGGAGAGTCTACATCCATCATTCACACCGCGGCAAAACGTCACGCGCATGCGCTGTTGATGAGCCTAGAGCGTGCGTCCTGCCAGTTTCCCGCGCAAACTGAAGAAAAAAGGCAACACCTATGTTTTCTCGCAAAGCACTAACACGTTTAGTTCAGATTTGCTTGGTTTTTGGCTTTTCGCCACACGTAATAACGTGTAACCCGATAACCAATCTTTTCTGTGAGCTCTTACTAGATGCTTCTTAGCGCAGTCCTGGTCGGTACTGCAGTGGCACCGAAGCCCGCGTACTGTTTGCCATGCCATACTGACGAGTTCTAATAAGAACGAAACAGCTGTCTATGGCTGCAATCTAGTTCGAGCAATTTTCGTGTCAGGCCTATCTAACCGTAGTGCTTTGTGTTAGAATTTTACGTTGTATATCAGCTTTGCTGTATAGTCTTCGGACTTTTCATTTTTAATCGTTTATGTTTTGGCTGTATAGGTCCTTACTTCGGATCCAACGTATTTTTGCAGGATTTTTGTTCATGGTATTTGCTTATGTATTTTCAATTGTGGATTTTTGTACTGTAGGTCTTTTATAGATCCGATTATTCCTGCTATTTGTCATCATTTCTATAAAGCTGGTCTGGCCAGCATCACTATTTTTCTCGCAAAGCACTGACACGTTTAGTTCAGATTTGCTTGGTTTTTGGCTTTTCGCCCCACGTAATGACGTGTGACCCGATAACCAAGCTTTTCTGTGAGCTCTTGCTATATGCTTCTTAGCGCAGTCCGGGTCGGTAGTGCAGTGGCACCGAAGCCCGCGTACTGTTTGCTATGCCATACTGACGAGTTCTAATAAGAACGAAACAGCTTTCTATGGCTGCAATCTAGTTCGAGCACTTTTCGTGTCAGGCCTAGCTAACCGTAGTGCTTTCTGTTAGAATTTTACGTTGTATATCAGCTTTGCTGTATAGTCTTCGGACTTTTCATTCTTAATCATGTTTTTAGGTCTGTAAAATGTTTCGTAAAAAAAAAAACAGCAAAACTACTTGGAAGGTTAGCTTAAAACTTTCACAGGTTTATGTTTTCCAGCTAATTCGTAATACACTGCTAGTTTACTAAGTAGAAAATGATTTACGAAACAAGTTTAAGCCCTTGGAAAATTTACCAAACTGTATTTTTATAGGCCCAAAGTGAGAACTGACTATGGTGTACATACATTTAAATTTTCTCTCTCAAAAAGTTGGGAAGATATCCCTGTTGATATAAAATCTACGCTATCTGCAGTTTAAAAAACGTTACAAAATGTTTCTTCTCAAGTCACAGGTCTAATATTATGTGTGCTTTTTCAGTAATTAATTATTGAATTGCTGTTGTCATAACTGTTTTTTCCTCTGCTCTGTTATCTTGGCAAAAAAAAAACTCGCATCCCTGACACCGGATAGATTTATTTTTTCAATTTTTCATATGGCGGTGGTTAGCTCGAAAGCTTATTGCTCCTCTAACCACCGCACACTTCATTATCTAATTTATTTTTCATATCTAATCTTGTACTTCTCTAATTGTAATACTACTTGTAACCTATTCTGTATAACTTGCTCTGAAGCAATCTCGTTCCCAGAGCCCGCGCGTTTTTCGGCCAGCGGTGACCAAACGCCTTGGCGCTGGCCAAAAGATCGCGGGCTCTGGGAACGAGATTGGCTCTGAAGTGTTAATAAAATGAAACTGAAACTGTATTCGAACAATCTCCACGCCAGAGCCTCCGTTCTTATGGCAGTGGCGCATAACGTTTGCCGCGTATGCCCAGCATTTGATTTCCCCCACTTGACGTAACTTTTGCAATAACAGTCAGACACAAACCGATCAATACGGGTTCTCGCCTCAGGCTGTGATAATCCGGTTGTAATAATTGCGTGGTATTATTACCAGGTAAAGAAAGTTGTTTAACTGGGCTAAAACAGGTGGTCGTAATAACGCGGTCGGTCGTAAAGGCTGGTTCTCATATGATCGCTGACGATCGCTAGCGATCGCCGGATCGTCCAAATCACTCAACCGAAGGATCGCTCGCGATCGCTGGCGATCGCTGCCATTTGTTCACATATAATCGCTGGCAAGTTTGCGAGGTTGTTGTAGACTGACTCACCTGTTCTTTGAATACGTCATGCTTCTTTCTCCTGACTTCATGTGGACTTTGGACCGAGGTGTATTATTCTGTTGGGGTTAAAAACATTACAAGTTGCAGCAAAATACAACTATAAATTGCAGGACGAATTCCTCACAATTCTTTTCTTATTCGCTGCACGTTTTTGACTCACGGATCAACGTAGATTCGAGTCTCTGGAGTCTGTCACTTAATGCAACACCCAAAAATAGTAAGGGAAACATTGCAAATGCCCTGATATGCTTTCCATATTAGCTTGATATATAGAGAATGGCAAAGATTTGAGTGGTAACGAAATAAGAGTTCGTTCTAGCAACGACTTGATTTCGGTCAACGGGGATTGAAATCAAATTGCTTTAAATTTCATTTTATAGCAGTATTTTACCTCCACTCGAATCTTTTCATCCCATATTTAGAGTCTCAGATTTACTCCACTATTTCCGGAAAGCATACTCTGTTACTCTAAGTAGTTATTTTTGTCATTGTTCATAAGAACATTTATCCTTTAGGGGTTGATAATGATCTTTTTTGACTCACGGATCAACAATTCGCCACTTGATTACTCACTAATTAATACCCATTCACACCAAAGCTTCAACATGTGTAAAAGCAGCTTAAAGCAGTGTAAAAAGCAGCTTAAAGCAGTGTAAAAGCAGCTTAAAGCAGTGTAAAAAAGCAGCTTAAAGCAGTGTAAAAAGCTGTTGAATTAAACAAGATTGAAATAATACTCGTTCGCACCGCGCGGTCGCCGAAGCTAAACTAGTCTCAAACTGACCTGTTCGAGGTAATTTTTACCCTGTGTAACTAAGCACATTCAAGATAGGGGCTACGTAAACTCAGTTTAATTAATATGTTTAGTTAGTGTCAATGGGATATTACTCGTAGTCTATTGGTTATGCAAATTTAAAAAACGTGTGCTGACGTAGAACAATCTCCATACTCTATATATGCCAGCGCTGAATGCTTCTAATCCATGTGGGAGTCGCTCGTGTTTATGTTCGGCTTACAATATACAATCGTATGTCATCGGGTCAATGTTTCCGTTAGTATTTATCTGAGATAACACATGCATTCCACAAAAAAAGACGCCGATGTAAATATACCAGTTTACTATTCATTCGCAGTTGTTCAAGTCGTTTGTTTCAACTGGCGGGCCACCATTGTTTAAATAAAGGATATATACGACTGCGCATGAACCGTAACCTGGTCTATAGCTCGGAAGCACTCTAACCTTGTCTCTCCGAGACTTCTGGTATGGATTGAAGATGTGTGCTTTCAGCTTTGACTCATCTTGTTCCCCTGTGACAACAGTTGGTGAAACGTAAGGCGTTGAGACATACGAGTCTCAGTATTAAAATCGGTGGATACAACACAAGAGATATCAGGGTTGGCACAGAGATCAAACTTCTCTGACTTTTCCCTGACCTTTTCCTGATTCAACTGACATTTTCCCTGACCAAATACTCAAAGAAATAGGGTGCCGTACGGTAGCCATCTCGAATACTTTACTTACTCCAGTTTCCTATTTACAACCACACTGAGAAGAATAAAATCAAAGAAAAACCTCCCAAGATTTTGCGAATGCACTTTGACATCCTAATTCGAACCACGAGACACTAAACTGAGTATGTTTTCTCTGTCTTTCCTGATAACAATATCTGCAAAATGTCAAATTTTTTTCTGACCTGCATTGACCTGCACTGACCTCTAATCAAAATGCCAGTTTTCCCTGACACTATCAACAATCCCTGACTTTTCCTGACCTTGAAAACATATTTTCTCTGACCTGTGGCAGCCCTGGATAGAGCAGATTTCTTATGACTGAGAAAAAAATAGAGCAAGACAATAGCTGTACAGCAACCGTACTGTAGCTCACTGTAACCCGTAACTCTGTAATTTGATTGGATCAGCAGGGCAAAAACAATGGGAAGCCATTTCAATGTCACGGCATGTCGTACAGTAACCGTGCCGTAACGTGCCTTAAGTTATGGTCGTAACTTGTCCGCTCATACGAAATCCGCTGTAAGGAAAGACTATGCGATAAAGTACGATACCGTTCGACACAATACGATATCACACGACACCACACTGCGAGCTTATACGAGACATTGTCAGTTGCGATATGAGGAGAGGTACGTGACGCGTGATCTGAGCCGGACTAAATTAAGAGACTATTTTGTACAGTTAGTTTATCAACATTGTATGCATTTTCAATTCTGGGGTTTTATATAAACAAACAAAACAAGAAAAACCGGATTTCCCAGTCTTCCTGTATACAGAAAACAGGTCAGCAAAACGCTTGCGCATGCGTGAATTTCACCTGTTAAATCACTCTCGCACACGTCATTTTGGTTGAATTTTCACTCGAAATTTTGACTTCAACGCATTGTTACAAGAAAGTACAAGCTTCGATTTTTAAGTGCATATCATGAACCAGTCCCAAATTTAATTGGCTTCATCACTAAACTAATGGAACTCTTGCGATTTCGCCCTTAATCCTCGGTCTTTTTTGCGATGTGCTCCATATAGGAGCATTTAGAGATGCTCCCGCGATTTTACCCACTGACTGGACATGCGCAGCTGGCATATTCACCTGCTAGTTTATTGTACTCGGTAGTGTTGTAGCTGAACGGTACAAACTCCCTGGTGTTATGAGTGACAGACTCATAGGATGGCTCCTCCTCTTCATCATCGTCCTCGGCAACTTTTTTTTCTTTCTTCGGGTTGTGCGTTGCATCTTGGTCCTCGGTACCAGACTTCCTCTTCTTTTTCTTTCGCTTCTTGCCCTCGCCTGTGCCACCCTGGAGAGTTTAGGGAGCAATTGAGCGAGTGCAATCACAAAGTAATTCAGACTATGTATCTTATAGTTACGACAGATACGAAATTCACTTTTTAGTACTTGAATGTTGTTGCTGTTATTATTGTTAATACGATTATGACATGTGATGACGATGATGACGACGATGATGACGACGACGATGACGACGACGATGACGGTGGTGGAGATAAAGGTGGGGGTGATGATGGCGATAAAGGTGGGGAGGAGGAGGAGGAGGAGGAGGAGGAGGAGGAGGAGGAGGAGGAGGAGGAGGAGGAGGAGGAGGAGGAGGAGGAGGAGGAGGAGGAGGAGGAGGAGGAGGAGGAGGAGGAGGAGAAGAAGGAGGTGGGAGTGGGAGGAGGAGGAGGAGGAGGAGTAGTAGGAGAAGGAGGAGGAGTAGGAGAAGGAGTATGAGAAGGAGGTGGAGAAGGAGGTGGAGGAGAAGGAGGAGAAGGGGAAGGAGGAGAAGGGGAAGGAGGAGAAGGAGGAAGAGAAGGAGGAGGAAAATGTCATCGCGTCGTTACAGGGGTCTGTGGAATCCGTGCATTGCAGGATAGTTTGGTCATGTCATGTGATGATAATTTTAGATTTAAAAAAATGTTGATATAAAAGCTTTTCGACAAACAGAAGCACTACATATAAAGATGTGGAATGTACATGGGCTTACTTTCTGTCTTAGAGGCGTGGTGTCCTCGGGTTCGCTGTCACTTTCTGAACGGGTTCTCTTCCCTACTGCCACTGAGGGCGAATAATGATAAAACACACCTTAAAATGTGATACTTCAAAAATGCATTACTCGTTATTGCCTTCACCAACTTGACTTTCTTTAAAATAAACCTATTTACTTTCTTCTCATTTAATTTTACTTCAAAGATGTCATTTTTAATGGCAATACATTCAACTTGCTTCGGCTTTAGGGGCCGACCATTTGACTTTTGAGGGGGGGGGGGGGTGTTTTTGAAAAAAAATATCCTGCAAGCCAACGGTGGCGAAAAAAAATATCCTGCAAGCGGAAAAGCTTTGTTCTGGCTCCGCTTTTTTCGCAAAAAAAAATTCGTGCAATAACACTGCTAAAGGAAAAAAAATCGAGCACAGACAAGAACACCCACCCCCCCCCCCCCCCCCCCCCCCCCCCCCTCCCTCAAAAGTCAAATGGTCGGCCCCTTAGTTCAGGAGGACACTAAAACGAAAACTGATCCAGATAACTTGAAGAATTACCGTAAACAATATTTGACTTGGAAAATTAATTTAATTCTGTTCTGACTATTGCTGATTACTTACCAATTTCATCTCGTTTATTGCGTACCTTCAATGTTGTCTGGCGGGGAATTTGTCTTCGCCACAGCTTGTGCTGTTGTTTGTTCCCATTGTTGATTTATCTATCGATTATATAACAGACACTGTCTTTAGAGCTTGCGCTCCGATTGGACAAAAGTGGCCTGTGAGAATGTAAATCATGGAAATGACGTCGTATCTCACTTAGATCGTGAAAATGACGTCATATTTGTGTGAGAGTACAGTTTTCAGGTGATACTTCTAAAACAGGTGACTACCAATCTAAATAAGCCTTCAAGTTATTTCATAAAAATACTTTGTTCAAAAATAACCCCCTGAGATAGAAGAGAAATATCATGTGAATGTCACCGATGTTATAGTGATATTGAAACCGTTTGCCCGAGGCTTACAGGGGCACTATCAACTCCCAAATGGTAAACTTGCTCATGATGAAAAACAAAAAGATCTACTCAGATTAGCAGAGTATGCTTTTCAGATATACTGGAGAAAATTTGATACAGTTTTGATGAAGGATTACAAAGATTCGAGTGGATGAATAATACTGCTTTAAAGAGCAATTGGAAATCGGTTCACTGTAAATGAAATCGAGTTTCTAAAATAAGCTTCTGTAATCCACTTTAATCTTTGCCATCCTCTATCGAAAGAGTTAGAAAAGCACATCAGGGCATTCACGTGGTATTGCTCTTCTATCTCAGTGTTATTTTTGTAGTTTGTAAAGCATATCAGGGCATTCACATGGTATTTCTCTTCTATCTTAGTGTTATTTTTGTAGTTTTGTTTTAAAGAAACTTGAAGGTTTCATTTGATTGGCAGTGTCCCTTTTATTTAGGACACCGACCTTATCGATGTCAGCTTGTGGCTGTCCTGGCCTTGCCTCGCCGCTCGTCTCACTTGCTAGTATCTGGACAGGTAATACCTAGAATAAATTACAACAGATCGTATTGATAAAAATATCAAAACAAGCCTTGTTTCGACAATCAATAAGTTCCATTCTCGACCAGACCCTCCTAATTTCTTACTGCGCATGCTCGACGAAACAGAGCATGCGCAGTAAGAAATGATCATGATAAAGGTTTGGGTCGAGAACGGACAAAGTTCATATTAATGGGAAGAGATGATATGGCATGTAGCAGGGGCGAGGGGTGCGGGGGGCAGTTGGGCCCAGTCCCAGAAGAGATTGACAGAAGTCATCAATGAGAACGTCCCAGAATGCATCATTTTGCCCCCCAGAATGAAAATGTCCCACAATTCACCATTTTGCCCCCCCCCCCTCCCCCCAATTTTCAGGACCTCCCTTCGCCCCTGTTATGTAGTATACATATTGAACAATGTTCATTTCTGATATATAGAACATCAAATAGATGAATTTAGAAAGGACAACAAGTCTATTTCGGTGTCACATATGTTCTGGTTATTTTGACACTGGTTTTATCAATGAAGAGTTGATTATGGGAATGCTAAATAACCGCCGTGAGTACAACTTAGTCAGAGTCAGTCCATTTGTGATATATGTCATGATATGTCGCTTGCTATCAGACTCTCTCTTCCACTTTTCAGCTTTGCCAAACAAATATCCAATAAAAAATGTAGTCAACTGGTGGCATGTTAGAGCGAAACCACACCGCGGCAAAACGTTACGCGCATGCGTATTTGCTATTTCTTGTCGGCGCGCGGCCGCCCCCAGTTTCCCGCGAAACTGAAATGAAACAACAGGCACATACCCGTGATTTTAAAATTTCTGCTTGAAAGCATTCATTTGTGAACTGTTTTGTCAAAAACTAAGAAAACTACTTAAAAGCTAAGCCTAAGACTTTAACAGGTTGAAGTTTTCTTAATTTGTAATTCATTGTGAGTTTACTAAGTTATAAAATTATTTACTAAAAAAGTTGAAACCCTCGGTAATTTGTATTTGATAGCAGAGCCTTCGTTCTTTTGGCCAGCGGAGCATACCGTTTTGCCGCGGTGTGGAGCGAAACAGGGTCAAAACCATGTCTAACTTCCCCGCCAACATAGACCTACTCTTTTTTGTTTTACAGAAACTAGTCCAATATCCACTGTATCATGTTAATTTGACCAACTTACCACATGGAATGGGTTAGTGAAGGATGCCAAAATCGCTTTTGCTTTCTTTATCCCTTCCTTTTCTTCTCCTTCTTGCTCCTGAAAAAAAAGACATCCATACAGGATGTGAAAAACCAGACCTTACAGGATTTGCACTTTAATATAATAAATTAAACCACCACAGAATCTTATTTGGAAAAAGATTGTCAGAGAGATTAATGTAGTAACAATATTTATTGTTATTTAAACACGGTAGATCTATTCAGGAGAATAAGAAATGACAACTAAATACCTACTCTAATCTACTAAAAAAATTAAAAGCTACTGTAACTACATCTTAAATTATTATTACATATACTATAATTACAAGAAAAATAAAACCCTGTTTTACAAGGATGCCATGTGGAGTAATACAAACATATCACTCTGGAAAATTGTGACTTCGTAGTCGTCGACATTCCCAGACTGAAATCGATTGTAATCGTAGCTGAAAATTTGTTTGTTTTGGGGGTCAAAAAGCGTAGCTCATCCATTCCCCATAGTTACACAGTTATAGCCACAATCTATTTTGGTCGGGGAATATCATTTGTCATTTGTCGTAAGTCCTATATCCTTTGTCCTATGTGCTATAAAATAGGTGAATATTGTCAAAGCTTCCATCGAACATGAATGTTGCTACAGTGATTAGCTTTAGTGATTGGTCATACAATTAATAATAATAATAGGCCATATTTATATAGCGCCATATACCACAGTCTCATGGCGCTTTACATTTTACTGACATATCCCGTCAGTGAATTTTTTCGGACTGCAATTACGGCGCCAATGGCTGCCACGCAGTTTACAATGTTGAGTGTGTGGTTAGTGCAATGGCCAGGCTGCTGTGCCGGGTGACAATCCCCTTCTCTTTTTCGAGTAGTACAACAGGTTCTTTCACGTCCCCTTCAAATACTGATTAGAAGTAGGAGACAAGGCCAACGTCTTATAAACGTCCCTGCCCAAGGACGCGGCCGGGTTCGAAACCCCGACCTCCCGCACTCTAGACCGCGCTCTACCAACTGAACTAACCAGTGAGGCGGTTAATTTGCGCACGTATGGCTATAGGGCGTTTTCTCGCGCAGCTCCATTACTGTGGAACGCACTACCTAAGAGTATCAGGCTATGCAACTCTCTCGAGCGTTTAAAAAAAAACTTAAGACACACTTATTTAAAGATGCCTATTAGCTATAATACTTCGTATCTAGCCTATATGACCAAAGACATATTACACATCTTATCTCGAATTATCTTTTTAATAAAATAGCTTAGGTCACATAGGACACAAGTTATAAGGACACGAGCCATAAGTTAGGACACGAGTTGTAAGTTAGGACATGTGTCCTAACTTTAGAACATAATCTCGAATGTTCTCTTAAATAATTTAAATAAAATAGCTTAGGATACATTGGACACGAGTTAGGACAAGAGTTATAAGGACACGAGTTATAAATTAGGACATGAGTCATAAGTTAGGACACGAGTTGTAAGTTAGATTTGACCACTATATGATTTTATATACATGTAATTTGATACCGAGATATTAGGATATATTATAGGTGTCGGTAGTTACATGCTAAAACCTCGAGTAATTTATGATGCAATTGTTGTTTTGCAACCAATTCCCAGAGATTCAAATGTCAAAGGTCAAGGTAAAGCGACCTTATTTAACGTCGTTAACTCGTAACATTCTGGTAAACTTGAGGCCGACGGGAAACCTACGATTTAACGTCCTTATCCGAGAAGACGTGAAGGTCTAACGATTTTGTAGCTCGAAACGTGACATTTGGGGCTTTCTCGTTGTGTTTTTGCGGAAAACGATCGAAATGTTCATTTTCACGTGCAGTTATTGTATTTTGTAATTAAGGCTACTGTTCTATGCCGTCGTCATGGACGTTGCCGTCCTGGTTTGGTATAAAGGTCCCTATTGTGAGACCCGAAGTGTTGGTCTGGCCGGGGTTTTGACCCCGCCCCCTCCAGTACATCGGACAGGCGGGTAACTACTGAGCTATAAAGCGGGAGGCAGCTATGTTGGAAGGAGTAATAAAAGAAGCTAACGAGGAATTTTTTGTTAGCCGGCCCACAAACATGGCGGCAATGATGTCACGTCAGTGCCAACGAAGAATACCGAGGTCAAGAAAGGTTTACACAAATGTCGACAAAAGATTTGGAGCTAAGAATTAAAATGATACGTACAGCAACAGGTTCCTGTGGGTAGTCAAACAAGCTGATAACCGGTTTGACAACTTCGATTGGTGGTCCAGTGGTCACGTGACCCTCGAATGGCGCGGTCTTGCCAGAAGGGACGGTTGCATCGCCTGTTTTGAAAACACAATGTAGAACAAGAGTGAGTTTAGTAGAATGGGAGTCAATCAGACGTGCAAGCGATCGTTCTTGTTGTGTATCCAGTGATACGTGAACCAATGAGTTTTTTAAACTTCACCACAATCAACCGCAACAAACCAACATGGCATTCAACCACAACCACCACAACGAAGGCTCTCACCACAGGTAACCCAAGCTCTGTAAGTGGCTATATTTACTAACATTTGTATGGATTTTTTTTTAGTCACTAATATTGAATAAAAGAGACAGTACTTACAGCATGTGTTTATTTGTCCATGCAGTTAGCAGAACTGCTGGGGTCAAAACTTGCCGAAAAACGCTGAAATTGCAACTAGAGACAGCCCATGGACAAATAAACACATGCTGTAAGTATTGTCGCTTTTATTCAATATTAGTGACTAAAAACAAAATCCATACAAATGTTAGTAAATAAAGCCACTTACAGAGCTTGGGTTACCTGTGCTCTCACTTGCCACAAATAGACGCACATGGAATTATGGGATTTTTGGCTGCATGTTGATCATCAAATTTGAAAAAAGAAGTTGTCTTAATTTTCTAAACCAATTATAAAATCATGCTAGAGAGATTTTAGAAACTTCTTAAAATCTGTTTCCATGGCACGGTCATTTGAGATACCAGGACGGTCCATTAGCAGGAGCGTTCATCTCTCATACTTGGTCTGTGAGTCAGCACACTCCCGGATCAGGTTATATTTAGAACATCCGAGGTGAATAAATCCCATACCCCCGAGCGGAAGGCCGATAAAATGCTTATTTTTTTCACAAAGGCGAGGTTTTCTCGTTGTACGCAATAACAATACTATTTCCATAACTCGTTAGGAAGCATTGTTTGTCTAGTACATTGTTACATGAAATTACTGTTCGCAAGGCTTCGCGTTGTTTTTTCTCTAAAAATAGCCTGATCTGGGAACACGCTGACTTACGAATGCATAACAGAGGGACACTCCTGGTAATGGGCTTCTGGCGACACTAGTGGTTTGTTAGACTTGCTCCAAGTCGAACTCGCTGAGTCACTGGGTAAGCGATTACTGGGTCAAAAATCGAGTGCGAGAATCGGGCGCTTTCTCAGTGTAAGCATATTAATAATTCATTTTGTCGAATTTTCATACAAACCTTCTAAAACCTAACCCCCAAATTTGAAAAAAACCTAACCATTTTAAATCCCAAATCATTAATAGAACGAGTCTAAATACACCTGAACTTAATGGGAAATTTAGCGAAGTTTTCAAGTGTTTTCAAGTGCCGAGAATCGAAGCGAGAGGCGAGTTCAGGGGGCTAAGGACTTTGAGAAAGTCTAGTGGTTTGTATGCGATATCTTTACTGTGTTTGGATTGCAAGGAATAACAGATATCACAGTTGCATCTACAAACAGCAGTTTCAGCGGTATTGATCCAAACTTCAATGTAGCGAAGCACTATTCAAACTGTGTGGTTGTGTGATACAAGAATGATGGTTTCAATAGTTCTCGGATAAGGACGTAAAATTGTAGGACTAGTGTCCCCAATTAGCTACGAAGCTAAATACATTGACACTTAAATAAATAAAGTCACTTTGCTTCATTATATCAAAGTGAGGAATTTGGGCCAATACCACTGAAACTGCTATTCGTAAACGCAACTTGTAAAAAATGCTATTGTCGTCCAATTGGCCTATTGCAGGAAAGTCACGTGCTGATATATCACTTCAATAACGAATGAATCGAGCTCGTGATCCCATGGGAAAGCTTTACTGGATGGCAAACAATCTTCTAAAATGCAGTTTTAGAAAGATCGACAATCGATTAGCACTCACAAACAGGTTTTGTTAAGAACACTACGGATATCGTACAAGTGCGATTAAATAAATGAAGTCAAATAGTTTTGCCATCCAGTACCACCACGTGATCGTATCTGTAGAGTGGATTACCATTCACGTAAGCACCAGAAAGTAATACTGATTGAGGCTCGCAAAGGATACTCGCTATTCAGGGTATCACTTACCATTAGAAAGAGTACGAGTCGCAGATTTCGTTGTCCCTCCCGACATCCTTTGCGCTGTTACGCTCGAGGAACCAGCCTACAAGTGGTCGAAAACCAAGTGAAAAAGATATCTGCTAGAAACGTTTCACTTACGCAAAACTCGAGAAATCTTGATGCACCTTTCAAGTCGATATCAGAACGAGCTCTGTTCGATATCCCGAAGCGGACCGATCATCCAATCGATATTAAATCGCGTTAGCACGCGGATAGCTAAATGTGTACATTGCAATCTGCTTTCCTTGTAATTCAGTTCGCTTTTGCTAGCTTTCAAAATCCACGAACTACGGAAGTCGTGGATCGGATCCCTAAGTTAATTGTTATTGCTATTCAGGACTCGGTTGTTCAAGACTGAAAGGTTACGCGATACCAAGTGGTTAAATTTGCTAACCCGAGGTTAAACTTATACACTTATAGGGTTCCATTTATAACGCTATTCTCGGGATAAAGTTACCCTCTCTTCGAACAACCAGGTCCTGTGTTGTGTTTGCTTCTCTACGTGTTAGAAAGTAAGTTTGTTTATTTTTCCGTTAGATTGTTCGTCCTTTGCGCACATGCGATATCTTAGTTAACTTACCGAAGCGTGTTCTCTTCTTGTTGTTGTAGTCGCAGATTCAGCCTGTTTGACATTTCAAATTCATAAATTAATACAATTGCTGATGTACAGAACCACTAACAATAAAACTACGATCAACATACATCCTCGTCACCCTAACCAGAAATCGTTAATTTGGGCTCAGTAAAGTGTTTTAAATCTTGTTGAACAATTTTTGGACAATTTATGGTCGTAATATTGTTTTAAAATGCATTACAATCCTTGAAATGACGTTGTTTAACTGTTAATGAGTTGAAAATGAATTGAGTCACAACATTGAATGTTGTTTTTCAGGCGTCAGACATTTGATCCTTGCAATCTTATTGAAATATCTTTTAATAAATGGAGCTGACATAACTAGAACTGACTTGACTTGAATGAAGTAATTTAAATTTGATTCCTTAATAAACGAAAATGGTAGACGCTAAATATATATTTTCCCTATTTCGGTCATTTTGTTTTCCACTTTGACCTTTAAATAAATGATAACTGGCTAGAGCTCATATGCACTTTGACCTTTAAATAAATGATAACTGGCTAGAGCTCATATGCACTTTGACCTTTAAATAAATGATAACTGGCTAGAGCTCATATGCACTTTGACCTTTAAATAAATGATAACTGGCTAGGGCTCATATGCACTTTGACCTTTAAATCAATGAGAATTGGCTAGAGCTCATATGCACTTTGACCTTTAAATAAATGAGAACTGGCAAGAGCTCATATGCACTTTGACCTTTAAATAAATGAGAACTGGCTAGAGCTCATATGCACTTTGACCTTTAAATAAATGAGAACTGGCTAGAGCTCATATGCACTTTGACCTTTAAATAAATGATAACTGGCTAGGGCTCATATGCACTTTGACCTTTAAATCAATGAGAACTGGCTAGAGCTCATATGCACTTTGACCTTTAAATAAATGAGAACTGGCTAGAGCTCATATGCACTTTGACCTTTAAATCAATGATAACTGGCTAGAGCTCATATGCACTTTGACCTTTAAATCAATGATAACTGGCTAGGGCTCATATGCACTTTGACCTTTAAATCAATGATAACTGGCTAGGGCTCATATGCACTTTGACTTTTAAATCAATGATAACTGGCTAGAGCTGATATGCACTTTGACCTTTAAATAAATGATAACTGGCTAGGGCTCGTATGCACTCAATGACAACTGGCTAGGGCTCATATGCACTTTGACCTTTAAATCAATGACAACTGGCTAGGGCTCATATGCACTTTGACCTTTAAATCAATGAGAACTGGCTAGAGCTCATATGCACTTTGACCTTTAAATCAATGATAACTGGCTAGAGCTAATATGCACTTTGACCTTTAAATCAATGAGAACTGGCTAGAGCTCATATGCACTTTGACCTTTAAATAAATGATAACTGGCTAGGGCTCATTTGCACTTTAAAGTAGTCATGCTCGACAGGTATGCAAAACGCTTGCGCATGCGTGAATTTTACGCGGGAAATCACGCTCGCGCGCATCATTTTGGTTGAATTTTCATTCGAAATTTGGACTTTTTACAGAAAAGAACAAGCTTCGATTTTGATGTCCTTTCATGAACCATTCCCAAATTTAATTGGTTTGATGACTAAACTAATAACACTATTAACTCTTGCGACTTTCCCTTTAACCCCCGATCTTTTTTGCGACGTGCCGAGTTTTTAAACAGAAACCATTTAGGAGCATTTAGAGGTGCTCCCGCGATTACTACCGCTGACTGGGCATGCGCAGCATTTTGCAGATCTGTCGTCATAGACAATATCGCAACCCCACCATCGCAGTGCACTCTGGGATGGATATCTGAGTTTTCCATTGTTGTTGTTGGGCGGACATCTTGGATTTAACAATGGCAACTGAGATATCCAACACAGAGTGCACTGCGAAGACGGGGTTGCCATATAGTCTATGCACATGTGTGTGACTGTCGATGCTACCAGTTGACTTATGCCATGCACATGCACTCAGGATTAGCCAATCAACAGCGTTTCTGTCAAATTCACATGCACATTGTAATATCATAGTCATAGATAACATAAACAGTGAAAAACGCGCGCTCTGATTGGTCAATAACCATGTGCCATAGTGAACATATACACCGATGACGTCATGTTTTTCACGAAATCATTGTGTCCTGCTCTTTCGCTAAATTTAAAATAATTTGTATAAAAACGACGTCTCGTGCAGTACTTCTTTGTTCTCGTGACGTTTTAATGAATACGAGCATCTGTAAGAGGACAGACGCACTGAAAAATGACTGATCAATCACGGTTTCTGGGAAACTCCCACCCCTCCCCCACACTTCACCCTAACCTTTACTGGTTAATCATTAATAGAACGATGCATATCCAAGGGAGGGGTGGGTGGGTAGTTTCCCAGAAACCGGGATTGAGCCAAAATGACCTCTATTTGTTAAATACAGTAGTAAAGCAGCTTCGTTAGTACCGTGGTGAGAGATGACTCCCTCGTATTCAGGATCATCTGATGGATCTCATTTACATATTGCTTGACCAGCGTGGGGACTGGGTTACAGCATGCCAGTACACCCGTAGGCTCCCTGTATGGGGAGAAATTAGGTAAAGATACGAAGTGAGTGCGAGAAGAACCTAAAGGCATTGATTTGCCTAAAAGCATTATTCACTCGCTTTTAACGTACCCGAGTAAATAAATAAAATATATATATATTTGTTATAGCAGGCTGAGTATTACAGCTTAAAGCTGGTGGGGGTATCATGCTTTTACTCCTCACACACTCCCCACTACATTAACTGTTTTGGACACACTACACTCGACTCACGGTTGATTTTTACGGAGGGAGGAAAACCGGAGAATCCGGAGAAAACCCCTCGAAAGCAGATAAGGAATCAACAACAAACAACTCACATATGGTTCCCGAGCATATATGGTTCCCGAGTTACACTTCTCTGTAATAAACAGCTACGAACAAGGGTGGCTCGTGCATTGTGCAACTATAGAGCGGTTTTCAGTTGAGTGTAGTAAAACCAAACGCAAATTACCCACAGCCAGCCAATCATAGGAGCGAGTAATCACAAGTAACTCATAAATGGCTTCCCTGTGAGCCAATGACAAACCAAAGCAAAACCAAAAACAATTTGCGTTTGGTTTTACTTTGGATTCTGATTGGTTGGTTTATTTTCTCAGCCAATAGGAGAGCTTAGTAAGTTTACGCAAAACCAAAACACTTCCGACACTCAATTGAAATCCGCTCTATTGCGCATCTAATGCATGCGACGCAAACGCAAACGCAGACGCAACAAACGTACGCAAACTCGGCGCAGTAATCATTTATGGCAATACGGCACTGGGACGGTGCTTACGTTCGCTTCTAAACGTACAACTTGGCGTTTTCACGTAGTGTTTTTGTAGAGAACGGTTAAAATGTATCCCTTACAGCTGTCCTTTCCACCCAAGTTGATCTTTGGTTTTCCTTCTAATAATACTCGCAAACTTTCAATTTGCCCTAACTTTTAGTCAAATACAAGTTTTCCCTGACCGAGATCAAAATTCACTGACCTTTCCCTGGCCTTGAAAAAAAAATCCTGACTTTTCCCTGACCTTTCACTGACCTTTCGCTGAACTTTCGCTGGCCCTTCACTGACCTTTCCCTGGCCTTGAAAAAAAAATCCTGACCTTTCCTTGACCTGTGGCAACTCTGAACAATGACAAAACCTCGCCATCCACTCACCTTGGAAGAGTCTCGGCAATGTTGAACAGCATGTGATTGGGAAGAACATAGCTACAAGAGAAATCAGCTTTACTACAACGTACATGTCACTCTATCATTTGGAATGATATTGGTGAAAATCTTAGAAATCTCACCATAAAAAAAAAAGACTTTAAAAATGAAATTAAACAAAAACTTATTTCAAAATATTGATTTCTATTTTGATTATTATTTTTTCTTTTTTTCTACATCTAGCCTCTAAGACTCGTCTCTTTCACCGATTATTCTGTATATTGTACTTGTAATGTTTGCATCATATGTAGTGCTCTGTGTATGTGTGCTTGACCCCTGGGATGCCTGACTCGATTAGTTTGTATTACTATTTCAGTGTCCAGTACTCTTGCTATTTAATTTTTCTATATATTTACATGTAAATCATTGCTATAAGAGTACGAATAAAGTTGTTGTTGTTACTCTATAGACACGTCAGTTTTTATGGCGTCTTCTTCATAGCAGTATTCTAACATTTATTAAATTAAACCATCCAGTTTGGTCAACAAGCTCAAAATCCACTCTAAATGATGCTTTACGAAACGAGAAAAGGAGAACGTTCCCATTACATATGGGATACCACACGGAACAGCACTAAGTTAAGGCAGAAACTAGAGCAGATTTCGTACAAACAAACTACAGCACGGTTACTGTAAGGCATGCCGTGACGTTGAAATGGTTTCCCATTGTTTTTGTCCTGCTGATCCAATCAAATCACAGAATTACAGTACAGCACGGTGACGGACATGCCGTAGTTTGTCCCATTCATACGAAATATGCTCCACTTACGGTTGCGCGGTTACCGTACGACGTGCCGTGACGTTGAAATGGTTTCCCTATTGTTTTGTCTTTCTGATCCAATCAAATTACAGAGTTACGGTAACGATAATGCCGTAATTCTGTCCCACTCTCTGCATCAACATTCAAATGGCTTTCCAATGTTTAAGTCCTTCTTATCCAATATAATCACATACTTTTTTTAAAGTACAGCAAACTAACTACACGGTTCCGACATATTCTCTAAAGCGCTACACAAACGAGGTAGCATTGAATCATTTGTGTTTCCCAAAATATTTCCTCGTTTCCGCACGCACGAAACATTTGGTACGGAAGCAAAATTTGCTACCGACAAGCAAAAAGTTCAGAAACATTTTTTTTGCTTCCTAGAAGCCAAGTTTGCTTCCGCGACAAATGTTTCCCCGCGTGCCAGCATCAGTTTGTCGTGAAATGTTGCTTGGATTGCTCAGCCAGGCAGCAAAACATTTGTCTTGCTTCCCGCTCGTTTGCTCACTCAAGAAACATTAACAGCAACAATGTTCCGCAACAATGTTCCTCCGGCGTTAGCGGCGCAGGCCTTAACACCACGATGTTAAAGTGCTTATGAGCCCTGGCCAGAAATCCTTAACTTGGGTGCAGTAAAGTGTCTTAAATCTTGTACAAATATTTCTGAGCGATTTGTGGTCGTACTATTGCTTAACAATGCATAACAAATCCTTGAAATTACGTCATTTACATCAAATTATGCAAATGAGTTGAACACGAATTTACATCTTCGGTCGTTTTTCAGGCGTCAGACATTTGAACCTTGCCATCTTATTGAAATATATTTTAATAACTGGAGCTGCAATAAAAACAGAGCAAAATCGACTAGAATTGGCTTGTGACTGAAATGACGTCATCGATATTTGAAACTGCAGACGCTAATAATAATAATAATAATAATAAAGTCTTTATTTACAGAGGGTAGCACTAAATAGCAAAGCTAACAAACTTGTGGCCCTCAATAACTGACAATACAAACTAGTTATATAAAAAGCTAAATTACAAAACTATATATAAGATAAAAACGAGATAAATACACAACATCATTAAAATATTATTATGCTATATATATATACTTTGTGCAATACCTTAAAATATTAATAATAAAATAGAAAATGACAGACTGCCAACTATACAATAAAATGATTTAGAGATTGTTGCTGCCTAAAAACATAACTCCATATAGAACTCTTAAAGGAACTGATAGATTCTTTCTGTCTTAACGATAATGGTAGACGGTTCCAAAGCTGGCATGTTGTAACATTAAAAGTCCTTCCTCCCTCAGTCTGTCTATTAAATCTAGGACATACTAAGTTGAAATTAGAGTATCTTGTATGTCGCTCATGTAAATCACTGTTCAATTTGAGTAGATTTGTCAGATATAAAGGCACCTCACCCTGCAGCCTTTTAAATGCGATAAGACACTTAGTTAAGTTAGCATCCTCATAAAAAGGTAGCCACTTCAGCTGGTTAAAAAGCTAATAATTTTGTTTTCTATGTCGGTCATTTTGTTTCCCACTTCGACTTTTAAATCAATAACTGGCTAGGGCTGCTCATATGCACTAAGGGGCCGTCGACATATTCGAAATGCCCCGCTTAACGCACAACGGAAGTAGTATATACAATGGGGGTTCTAATTCACATCCTTGTTTAAGCCTTTTTTCTCCCATCGTATATCCCTACTCCGCGAAAAAATCGTTGAAATGTGTTCCTTATATAAGCCCTCCTGATTCCCCCAGGAAGAACTATACGCCGCTTGCTTTAAACCGCTTTTCTACACCGCTCGCGGCCGTCGAAGTCTTGCGGCACCGCTATTGTATATACTACTGCTTTTGATCGTCGAAAAATCGCCAAAAATGTACCTTATATAAGCCCCATTTATTCCCCAGTAAGAACCATCGCCAACCACACTTAATGCAACCATTAATAAATCCCAAGCCAATTTTATGCAACCATTAGCCCCACTATCCCCCCGCTAAGGACCACCACCCACAAATTTTGTCGTTTCAATTCGCCTCCCCATATAATCCCCCCGCGGCTGCGTAGTAGCTCCCACAGATGGCCCACCTACCTCAGAAAATTTATAATTTTTCAATTAGAGATACGTATATGTAATGTATATCTGAGATACCGAATTATATGAAAAAATGCGCGGCGAGAATTTATGTAGTTGGTTAAAGGTCGGAGAGCAAGCCTTCTGTGACAAGTCGTGCATAGGTACATATTGTAGGACCCATTTATATAAAATAAGGCAGGGAAGGCGGATTCCAACACCTTGTCGCGGGTGCGGAAAGGGAACTCAGAGCACTTTTTATACTTGTGTTGAGTGCGGCTCTATATCAATACGGTTAAAACTAATAAGGAAGGAAAAGGCAGCAAGGCGGCAGTTCTTAGAAGTACTGCAAGAGCTTTTACGGATTCGAAAACCCATCTAGGGATACGTGTGAAACATGGCTGCTCAGAATTCCCCACTAGTATTCGAACGCACTAAATGGGTTATTGGTAAGTTCTTACGAGGCTGGCAGATTGATGTTCCAGAGGGTCACGAATTTGGTGCCGACCCAATGGCATTCTTAGATGGTGTCCGCCATACGATCCATAAAAAGCTAGAGGAAGAGATTGTCGATCTAAAGGGGGTAAAGTTCCAGCTAGCCTTGAGAGTACAGCTACTAAAGTACAAACTCGATGGTAGTGAAGAATCCATCGACGCAATACTTCGCCACAAGCAGGAGGCCGTTTTACAAGTCCATGAAATCAATTCCGCGCTAGATAAGTCTTTCCCTGCGATCCAAGAGACCCTAGAGAAATGGACGCATAGAGGCTCAGGATGGGTGGTAGACCGAGTAGTTCTGCTTTGGCTCGACATTGCACGATATCAACCATTACGAGGAGGCTCATACATTCCACTACCTAAAGAAGTCCAAAACAAGAGGGCTGTGATTAATGTTCAAAATAAGGGTGATAACTGTTTTCGTTGGACAGTCCGATCGGCAATCTTCCCCGCTGAGATTAATACGCAAAGACCATCTAAGTATCCTATAGACGACGACCTAGACTTTAAGGGAATCGATGTGCTAACCCCCATATCACAGATTTGCAGGTTTGAGAAGCAAAACAATCTTGCAATCAATGTCTTCGGCTGGGAGAAAGGTGTGGTTGTCTACAGGATTAGCAAACAATGTGTAGACACCCGCCACATTATAGATGAATCCGGGAAAATTAGCATTATAGATAAATCCGGAAAAATTAGCAAGACATGTGTGGACACCCGCCGTATCAACATGCTGCTCATAGAGGAATCCGGAAAGTATCACTATACTTGGATCAAGGATTTGAATCGACTTCTCTACGATCAGAGCAAACACCGCGAAAGGAAGCACTTCTGCGAGAGGTGTTTACATGGATACTGTAGAGAAGATCTCCTCGAAAAACACATTCCAGAATGTGAAGGTATAGGACAGACAGCAGTGAGAGTCGAGATGCCTAAGGAGGGTAAGAACAAGCTATCCTTTCAGAACTTGCACAAACAGATGAAGGTTCCCTACGTCATTTACGCCGATTTTGAGGCATTGACCACTAAGATCGAAGAACCAGAGCCGGCAGCAGAGCTGGCACCAGAACTTGATCAGGCAGCAAAGCTGCAAGGCAACACCCAGAAAACTCAACTGCATGAGGCCTGTGGATTCGGCTACATCGTGGTGAGATGTGATGGTCATACGGAGACTCCAGTCGTCTATAGAGGGCCCAATGCTACGGAAATGTTCCTAGAGGCAATACAAAGAGAAGAACAAAAAGTTGAAGCGGCTCTATCTAGACGTAAAGCCCTATGCATGACTCCAGAGGACAGCATAGCCCACCGAAGTGCAACAATTTGCCACATCTGTCAGAAATCTCTTAATGGGGATTCAGTTCGCGATCACTGCCATATCACTGGAAAGTATCGTGGAGCAGCACACAATGCCTGTAATCTACTCCTGCGGATAGACCCAAAGAAGACCATAATACCAGTAGTCTTCCATA
The DNA here is from genome assembly GCA_030867875.1 of Actinernus sp. WN-2022. Lineage (NCBI taxonomy): Eukaryota > Metazoa > Cnidaria > Anthozoa > Actiniaria > Actinernidae > Actinernus > Actinernus sp. WN-2022. The sequence goes on along the minus strand of JAOWCC010001368.1, from coordinate 22,625,099 downwards.
ATTTGCGGGGATACGATTCTCATCTCTTAATGCAGTCTATTTCCAAAGTAGAGGGGCAGATAAATTGCATACCAAATAACATGGAGAAGTACATTTCATTCTCCCTAGGGAAACTGCGATTCATCGACAGCGTTCAGTTTTTGCTATCCTCTCTTGCTCAGCTAGTATCGGCTAAAAACCCGGAAGGATTCCAAATCGTAGCCAGATACGAGCAAGACGAACATAAGCGCGGGCTTCTTCTACGCAAGGGCGTCTACCCATACGAATACATGGACAGTTGGGAGCGGTTTCAGGATGAGCTACCGCCGCGCGATGCTTTTTATAGCAAGCTTTCTGATGAAGGAATCTCAGATAAGGACTATACTCACGCACAGAAGGTTTGGGCTGCATTCGATTGTCAAACTATGGGAGACTACCACGACCTATATCTTAGAACCGATGTACTTTTACTCGCAGATGTGTTTGAAGGCTTTCGAGCGACATGTATGCAAAATTATGGCTTGGACCCAGCTCACTATTATACGAGTCCTGGCCTATCGTGGGATGCATTGCTAAAGAAGACTGGTGTAGAGCTTGAGCTGCTCACAGACTACGATATGCATCTTTTCATCGAGAAAGGGATGCGAGGCGGTATTTCTATGGTCAGTCGACGCCATGCAAAGGCCAACAATCCGTATGCGGCAGAATGCGACCCAATCAAGCCCACTACGTACATACAGTATCTGGATGCAAACAACCTATACGGATGGGCTATGAGCCAAGCGCTACCAACAGGAGGATTTGAGTGGTACGACGTAGAAAAGCTACAGACTATCGACCTCGACATCGAGTCGTATGTGAGTATCCTCGATATAGAGAAAGATGCTGATAAAGGTTATATCCTTGAGGTAGACCTTGAGTATCCTCTAGAACTCCACGACGCTCACAACTCGTATCCACTAGCCCCAGAGCGCATGAAAGTACAGAAAAAATGGATGTCAGAGTACCAATGCGGACTACTAGGTGAAAGAGCGTTTCCAATCGAAGTTGAAAAGCTTGTGCCTAACTTATTTGACAAAGAACGCTATATCCTACACTATAGAAATCTACAATTATATCTTTCTCTTGGTATGAAATTGAAAAAGGTGCACCGAGCACTCAGATTCGACCAAAGTCCTTGGATGGAGCCATATATACGTATGAATACGGACCTTCGTAAGCTGGCTACGAGCAATTTCGAGAAAGACCTCTACAAGCTGATGAACAACTCAGTATTTGGTAAGACAATGGAGAATCTGCGTAAGCGCGTAGATGTTAAGCTGGTGCGTGCAAGAGAGGAGGACAAGCTTCGTCGGCTGATATCGAGCCCAACATTTGCTAGATCGAATATCTTTGACGATGGCCTCGTAGCCCTACACATGCATAAAAGCAGGCTCGTACTTAACCGTCCAGTTTACGTTGGTATGAGCATCCTAGACCTATCCAAACGCCTGATGTACGATTTCTATTACAACCAACTTAAGCTCCAATATGGTAATAAATGCGAACTGCTATACACAGACACAGATTCTCTATTGCTTGAGATCCAGACTGAAGACGTTTACGACGACATGGCCAAAAATGCAGACCTATACGATACAAGTGATTACCCAAAAAACCATCCACTATACGACACTACCAATAAAAAGGTTCTTGGAAAGATGAAGGATGAGTGTGCAGGAGTTGCCATCGTAGAGTACGTTGGACTTCGACCGAAGATGTATTCGATTGTATGCGCAGACACTAAGGAGATTCGCAAGGCTAAAGGAATACGGAAGTACGTTGTGAAGAAGCACATGCGACACGAGCAGTATAAGGAGTCTCTTTTCGATAGGAAGACCTTCAGACATGGAATGAATATGCTGCGAAGCATTGGGCACCAGATCTATGGTCTGCGAGTTAATAAAATCTCCCTTTCACCACTGGACACAAAACGTTGGATTTCTGAAAATGGAATCGATACATTAGCCCATGGGCATAAAGATATCTGTTTGCCCCAAGACGAACTAGCTTAGGATCCCATTCGGAGGTAGTTCGGTATCAAGTGGTACGACTTGTATCTCTTCACGCACGAATCCACGCGTTGGTAGTTGCGGAGCAACATTCGAAACTTGCGGAGCATACAAATAATACAGAACTGGCTGACCCGAAGAAACCATACTACGTGAAATGCTATATGTTTTCAAACTCCATATAGGATCGGTAGCACGCTTTCGTCCACCTTCTAGCTCACCAGGAGCATATCGATATCGAACACTGACATCGAATGGAAGTCTTTCCTCTTTGAGCCCAACTAGACGTATCCGTTCGTCCCGAACCGGCACGGGTTCTGCTGGGTTCGATTCGATTTCGTTTTTGGTAATTGCTATGGATGGTTGTTTTCCTGTCAAACGAGTAGATTCGTTGTTTAAAGCTTTTACGACCGCAGGTAGACGAGACACCCATTCGACAGATCTATCATCCTTTCCCTGTGAAGTAAGTACCATCTCCTGAGCATATTGGTATCCAAACAATCTCTCAGCTAGAGTACGATTAAATCGTTCGACGATTGCTTGATCCCGGTGAATATCCACACGACCACGACGTACAGAAACTTTATGTTTATCTAGTAGCGAAGACATTGCACCCATAAATTCGCGCCCTGGATCGACTTGTAAAAGTTTTGGCCATGTTAGTGGACTTCGCTTATATATTCGTTCGAATGCCGCAGCAACTTCTTTGGATTCTTTAGTGGCTAATGGTTCGGCTTCTTTGTATCTGGATGCTACATCCACGATCGTCAGCGCATACTTATATAGCTTTCTTCCACGTCCAGGTCGATCGTGAGGTAGAAATATCAAATCGGCTTGATGGACCTCATTTGGTGTAGATACATTGAATTTAGGTCGTGGAACGTATTTGGGGGGTGGTAAATAGATCTGCCATATAGCTTGTTTTTCTAGCCACATCCGAGTCACATCTTCAGATATGTTTGTCGAATTGGCAAGATGTCTAATGGCTGCTAGTCCTTTCCAATAACCCTCCGGACTATAGTATCGTAAACTTAGTTTAGTGTCCATTAATATGTACATACATATATGTGCATACACATATGTGCATTCTAAGCTTCAATAAGCAGAAAAGTTACTACCTATTAGTCGCATTTTATTCGGAGTAATTACCTAGTAATACTCTAGTAATACTCTAGTAATCTAGTAAGTGATCTAGTAATTACGCTAAACGTAAAAAAGCTCGTTTTTTAAAAGCATAGCTATAACCAATTCTTATAAGAATCGAGTGGCAACGTATCCAGTCGCGAATACGCTACCACCTAAGGCCACCAATTCGGCAGTTTTCCTAGAATTAGATGGTCGATAATAATCTGAGAGTTTAGGCTTTTGCAGTTTCATTTGTAATATGTGATATATATGGAGTTTTCGCATTGCATCGATTCTATCTTTAAGTCCAACGTGTGCGTTATTTTCTTTCCAGCGGTTCCAGGTGGCTTGTGCTTCTAGTCGTTTTTCTCGATTTTTCTCATAGGTTGCCATAGCGGCATTTGCCTTCTCCTGAGCTTTATCGTGTCTTACCATCTCTGCGGCAGCCGCATTAGGCCCGCTAGTTGCTTTTTCTATTTCGTGTGCGGCAATACTAGCGGCAGCACTAGTTATGGCGAAGACAAATCCCATAAATATTATCGATGCCATGGCTTCGAAGGCGAGGTAGAGTCGCCCCCGTTACTCGATAGGCTTCAAATACCCTTTATCCTTTAGGTATTTCCTGGCAGCCAGACTACCAGATAACACTGCTATCCACTTCACGAAGTTCAAAACGCTAGACGAAGGATCGTTAGTCAAAGGTTCTTTGATTGCTTTCTTTCCGATCCAACCGATACCTGCCGCAAGTCCAGTCAATATGACAGCTTCCTGTATTGTATTCATAAATTCTTTAGCCATCTAATTGGAACAACGTTTACATCACCGGCCAATGTTGGACGTTGCATATGTGTCTACAGCGTGGCTTCAAATGCTATATCATGCCTTGAGTTTTTAGGTTACGACCTTTTGGGGTTTCTTTGGTAGCGGCAGCTGAGCTGTCTGTGGCGGCAGCAAAGCTGGCAGCAAAGCTGCCATTGGAGCTGTGGTTAACTTGTTGCGTTTGTTTGTATTGCTTATACTGATAGTACAAACCCACAAATGCTATGCTTACCCCAATTACAGCAAGTGTGGTATTAGTTGATATCAAACTTGGCTTATCGGGGGCAGCAAAGCTGCCAGCAAAGCTGCCATGACTGTCTACCTGCGCCTGCGTTGCCGCCTGCGTTGCCGCCTGCGCTGCCGCCACATTGGCGATATTTTCTTTCCTTCTTTGCGCTATGAGTTTACCTGCAGCGACTCGTTTTGGATTTGGTGGGGGCTTTACTGGTTCTTTCGTGATGGGATCGTTTCGATCTTCGGAATGGGTATCAATTTCCATCTTGTTAAGAGTAATTACTTAGTGGTTGAGGTAACTTCAATACGTTAATTACGCTAAAGATTCTTAAAATTTGAATATGCCTCATGTACTTCATCGATTTGTGGGGCATCCACTTCATATTCGCTGACTTCGGCATCCTGTTCCGCCTCGGAGTCCTGTTTAGTGGGCATAGAATGGTTAACAACGTGACAAAGGGCAATAGTTAGTGCTACAAGTGGACCTGCTTTGTAGGCCAATCGGCCAGCCAGTGCAGATAGCTCGTTTCGGACTAAGCGGTCTTTCTTTAGAGCTTTCAACAGCCTTCGTCGTTGTCGAGAATCTAGAGGCCTCACATATGCTACTACACAAGTTGCTAGACTTAGTGCTCTATCCACTAAGCAGTCATTTATTTGCTTCGCTAAGACGGCTTGGTATCTACGATATAGGCGTTCTATGTCTTTATCAGGTAACTTAGAAATGTCCCCAAGAGAAAAATTCTTCCCTAGATATTCTTTTGTCGTACCAGTCACGGCTAGAATAGAAAGAGCTTCCCTATGTTCGATGATTTCTATGCTACGACGAAAGATTGCTGCCGCTTCATCGGTGGTAGCGGCGCAGTGTAGGTTCGTTTCGGCCTTTGGTGGAGGACCCGGCAGCTTTGCTGCCACATCTATTTTGCCGGATTCAGTTAGTATGTTCATTAATTCATCATCAAAATCTTTATCCATCTTACTTCAACGTATTGTGACATACCATAGGTGAAGGTATCTCTAATACGGTTGAAAAAGGATGTCGCAAACAGAAACATATATGTGCGAACTTAGTCTCAAGTTCTGAAATGAATAGCTTCTTATCATCTAAGGATATGCTAGCGCCGTAGTCATCGAATAGATCCTTTAATCCCGGTGCGCTTGCGATGCGAAATGCCACAACGATTGCGCAATTCTCGCGAAAGTTCTTGCATATACTTTTTTGTGTTTGTGATGAGGCCCAAATCGAAATACCAATGTGGCGTGCAGAAAAGGCTAAATCGGATATCTTATTGGTCCTTCCCTTAACATCCTTGCTTGCCGCACAATCATCAAGGATAATAAGTGTATTCGTTCCTTCGAAAAAACATGCACAGTCGCCTAGGGTTGCATCAATGTCATTCTGAGAAGGCGCTAGGACAATGAAGCGAAGATCTCCCTTACCAACGCCTTTATAGGTTTTATTGTTAGCATAGGTGGGACAAATTAATACGATATATTCAAACTTAAAACGAAATGGACCTCTCAATTGATCAACTATGAACTGAGTCTTTCCGCAGTTTGTGGGGCCAATTATGAGTGCGTTAAAGGGAATTTGTTCTGTTAATGTGTCCATGTTAATGTGTCCATGTTAATGAGTACATATTAATGAGTACATGTTAATGAGTACATGTTAATGAGTACATTAATGAATACATTAGTGATAAACATTTTGTAGCATTCCTTGTTCAATAGTTGCTTGTGCATCGGAAAGCACGAATATGTGCATGTTCACCTTACCTGAGCCTCCACTGCGATGAATCCTAAGGCGAATGGATGCTCCAGCATCTTGTTGGGCTAAACCATCTCCATGAACTATACCGGTTTGCGAGGTGCGGCAATCGATGAGTGCGGCAAACTTGTTCTCAAAGAACTTCTTATGCGTCATGGATGTAGCGGCGGCAGCCTCTCCGAAACGCGGGACAAACCAATTCTTCGCTGACTTCCATAAATCCTTTGGTAGCATCCCAAAAGAATATAGAGCGTTAGGAATTCCATTGACGTGTACCTCGACCTTGGTGATTCCTGGATTTACGAATTTCTCACTATCTCTAGTGCCTGCCACATGAGGATCCACAAATAGAAGAAGGATGCCATTGAGAGAGAGACGAAGTACGTTTATGCTTTCAGATACGAGTGTATCGGTGGATAGATTGATTGAGACGGTTTTGAAGTACTCATAATGGTTATACAGAAAGGCTTTACCGCTGGCGTAGGTACTATTGGCCTGCGCCGCAAGATCGAGACTTTCGATGACTTCATATTCTAGTTCAATGTTCGATAGTTTGTACGTTCCTACTTTCGTACTGTCGGATCCGACTATGACGTCTATGGCCGGTGCCAGTGTCAAATGAAATGACATCTTATCTCGAATCGCATGTGGATAAAAGACGCCATGGGTTGTGATAACTTCATGATCAATAGGTATCTTATATACGCTACCGTATGCCGCTAGTGTCGCATTATCAGCCGCATTAGACGTAGATGCGTTACTGGCCTTTGAACGAAGTTTGTTCACATTAGCAGATTGAATGCCCCGCTCTACGCTATTCTCTCGTTCTACTTCAGATAGGTATAGATCGCTATATACCTGTAGTAGATCGGGTCGACTTAGATCTTCTAATCTAGTAGTTCCCATCCATACGACTCGCTTTGAGACTATGCAACGTCCAACGTTGGCCACCAAATAGTTGTCGGCATGACCCCCGGATAGAGTGATATTGGCACTAAGGGCTAGACTACCAGGTACTAGAAGTCTATTTTCGCCTAACGTAGGAACGTTAACAATTAAAGTTTCCCCCGGATTGGCTGATGAAGGAGTGAAAGTTACACGATGGAACACACGACTGGCTTTAAGAGATCTACCTTCTCTAGGAGAATAGTCAGGCTGGAGCGTCGTTGATATCATGATGTTTGTTTCACAAACCACTACAAGTTAATATGTTTGTTCCACAATTGAATACTAATAGTATATCACATATCAAGTGTTCAATATGACAGAAACTTTAGACTTCGATCCTATATCTGAAGAAGGTAGAGCCGATGTGAATGATCTTACTGCCGAAGAATGGGCGGAGATTAGACCTGATGATGGCGAGGCAGAAATGGATTGGTGGAATAGAGCTAAGCATAGCTTCAAAAATACGACGAAAAGCATACGTGATAGGTTATGGAAAAATCGTAGTAACTGGGGAACCAGTTCAGCTGAGTATATAGAATTAGTCAATCAAGGTGATGATGTGGAAACGCCGTTTACGGCGGGCAGTAGCGGCAGCAAAGCTGCCACTGCGGAAACGCTATTTGAAAGACTGGAAAGACGGACTGAAAATGCACAGGACCAAATAACTATAAAGTTTCCAAAAGCAGATCTAACGAAGTTCACTGCTAGTTTGGATGACTATGATAGGGTCGTGATAAAACTCAATCGTAAAAATGCTGGATCATACTTACTGTCGGACGCCGTAGACACTCCCAACGCATTACCGAAAACGCTTAAAAACGCTCTTGGACCTACTGCGGAAAAGGAGATTAGTATGAAAGAGGATATGGCCACCGAAAAAGATAAACAAAAGGCCAAGGAAATAAAAAAGATGGATTCATTAACTAAGGGAACTCCAGAATATGAAGTGGCAAAGAATAAAGTAGTAGCACTAGAGGATCAGAAACAGGAGATCGAGAAAGAAATAGAAGCCATCAAAGATCGTATGTCGTTACGAGACCGCATAAAAGCCATCTTCAAGAAACATGGATTTACGGTGATTGGAGTGTTAGCTGTCGCTGGTGCCGTAATTGGTACCGTCGTTAGTATATTGACAAAGGGCTTGGCTTCCGTTGCTAAGGTAGTTGGTGGTGCTTTGAAGGATCTTGGAAAAAAGTTGGCTAACGTGCTACCTGCGGCGATAGGCGCTATTGCGAGTTTCATATTCCGTACCGCTGGAGAAGTTTTCGGCTTCCTTGCAAAGAATGCCTGGCTACTCATCGTAGCTGTGGTTATATTCCTAGTAGAGCAATATAAATCATCAAAACGTCAGCGCTAACGAAATATCATCCATGAGGCTACGCCGGCCACAATACCCACGATTGCTAAATTGGTTTCGTGATTCGTTGGCGATACGCCGCGACTTTGTCGCCAATGTGTCTTAGGAATATGTGTAGCTACGCTGTGTGCGATAGGCTTATGCTTTACTGGCAGTTGCGAAGTACCTGGTTGCCCTTTTGGTGCTGGTCCTTCCATGTGGACTGGTGGCGGGGGTTTTTCATCGCGGTTGATATTATCGTTTATTCCTAAACTTAGGCCTGGCTTATTCGACATTTTCAGGTAGTTGTTATAACCCACTATGCTCTTCTTATTGATATTCATATTGCTGGGTATTAACATACAACCCTTAGCGATCGCTAGGTCGAGACGAGAGTTCGTGTCATTCAGGGCTTTGTTATATTGCACTAAACTATCCCAATCCTTTTCCATGATGGTATCTCTCAGCAGTTTTTTTAAGTCTTTCTGGACACCGGGTGACAAGCCTGGAGACCCTACGATCGGGACCGTTCCCACACCCTGGGCTCCTAGGATACAGAACACGTAGACCTTTACAGACGTATTAATTCGGACTACCCCAGCCTTAGTCAGCCCCTTGCCCTGCTGCGGAACGAACCAATTGTGCTGCTTTTTCGCCATTTCGTTGCGATAGAACCGCGTCGGAATATCTAGTGGCCCATTCGTATCAAACCCCCACGACTTATCAGTAAATCTTGCTCGGCGCAAGGCGAAGTTAACTTTGGCAACTCCAAACTCTCTCCTGAGCCTGTCGTATACGATGGAGTTCCATGGAACGTTGTCGTTCTTATTAAAGATGTTTTCTCTGGGGAGGGGGACTCCCAATTCAAACAGTAATCGCATGATCGTGTAGTACACATGAAAGCGGTAAAAGCTACGAATGTAATCAGTGATTGGTGCGTCATCTGAAAGATGGTCATCGAACGACACTCCGCAGCCAGCCGTTGCGCACCAAACTACGAAACAGAATTGTTGCTGCCAATGCCTCATTGGTAGAGCATCTAACCATTCTGTCGCTTTCTTGGATTTATCGTCTTTGTCATCGTCGTCGTTGTCGTTAATGGTGTCAGTAGGAAAATCGAACCCCAGCCCTAGTAAGATATCTCGCGGCTCCGACATGAAGAACTGATCCTTCGTTACGTAGATCTTGAGAATTCGCATAAAGGGGTCTATGTCTTTAGCGTCGATATTCCAGGGAACGGCTGGAACTGGATACTTAAAATCAGTCCTTTTGAAGGGAAGTGGAAAACCCACAACTGTCGCATGTTTTTGCGTTGTCACGCGTAACGCTTCGTGTAGACGATTTCTGACATCTACTGGTATGAGACCACTTATATTCCAATGCTGCCCACCATCGTAAAACATGATTCTAGTCTCGTATGTAGACTCATCATGTATGTCTGATGCCGTTGTCCTAGCTGAGAACTTATCGAAGTCCGCGTGAGGATAATTTTCCTTAAAGGCCGCGAAAGCCTTTGCATTGCGAGGTGCGATATAGTCACCCCAATCTCCTTCGAAATGAACTTTATTAGGCATATTATCGGCTAGTTTCTTATCCTTGGCGCCGGGCCGAGCTATTGTCCGAGAAGGCTCTGCAAATGGGAACTTCTTCAACCAATCCGTTCGATCCATCCACTTGACTAATCTTTTTTTTGATATTGATACGTATTAAAGTTATGACATATGTTAATATCGCGAAGTAAAGAACGTATGTCAATATCATATCGAAGTAAACTTCAGGCTTCAATATGGTAATCTTAAATGTCACCACTACCTCGACTGATCATACAGTCTACTTTCAAGAACCTATTTACATCCATAATATTTCTCTAATCGCGGTCGCTTTTGAGAACGGTTGGTGGAACCTATCAGAGAAAGCTTCATTCACTTGGAATGCCACAGGTGAGATACGGATTCCTTATGAACTTAAGCCTGGGAATTACAATATAAACATCTTAATGGACGCCCTCAAACCCGCGGTTACTGCTGGTTTATTGGAATTCGTAGCCCACGATTATAGGAAGTTTTGGATTCTAAAAATTAAGAAACCAATCCTGTTCAGTAAGAATCTCTGCGACTTGTTTAATATCAAGGGTACTCCAGAAGGGGATAATGTGTCACTCAAAGTAGGAGAATACAAACTGGTGGTACAACTTCTTCACTATGTATATATCTATTGTGATGTGGTGGATCCTAGCTTCTCAATTCTTAATGGAAAGCAATCAAACGTGCTGGCTATCATTAATCTCGTGGGCCTTAGGTTTACAGAATGTACTTACAATCAATTGCTTCCCTTGCCCATACGATCTCTAGGTACAAGACGAAACAGCCTTCGCCTGACACTTAGAGACGAAGGAGGAAATATTATAGACTTCCGTGGTCTACCTATACGATACGTATTGAAGATTGAGTAAGTTATAATATATCGAAATGGCAAGCGATTCAATTCAATTACTTCAAACGGCACCAAGTATTTATCCGCCGCTGGCTAGCGGGGCTAGCGGAGATAATTTTCGGTTGCAAACAGTCCGAGATACTCTTTCAGATATCGAAACTCAAGAAAAACACTATGAAGGTGTGCGTAAGAAATACGCCCGCGCACAAGGACTTGTCCATGGTGTCGCTGTAGTAGCAGGAGGTCTATCTGTATTATTATCGGGTTCAGGACTAGCAGTAGCTTTAACTGGTTTTGGTATAGTGATTGGTTTACCATTAGGTGTTATTGGTGGCTTGTGTGGATTAATTTCAGCATCTACGACCGTTGGAGCTAAAAAATTAGGAATGAAAGTATCTAAACATGAGAAAACCGCTATGTTAGCTAAAGCGAAAATTAATACGATTCGCGATCTAGTATCAAAGGCCCTTCGCGATGAAAATATATCTGACGTCGAATACAACCTAATCCTCGCTGAGGTAGATAAATACGAAACTATGAAGATTGAAATTCGTCACAAAACTTCGGCTAATTTAAGCCGAATGAGTGAAAAAAGGGTGGAACAAATTCGAGGCGAAGTCAAGCAAAAAATGCTAGAAGAAATGATAGCAAAATTGGGGTAAAAATTGACATCTCGTATGAGAGAAGTGAGCGTGGGCGATATTTACGCTTTTCTAAGCGGTTCGTATAAATTAACTTGTATGTCGAGTTCGTATGCAAATTTCGAGACAACAGGTGGCGATTGTCTGTGGATTTTCATTTCAAAGTTTCGATCTCGAATTTTTCTTATTCACATTCCTATCGCGCCGATGCGCCCCTGTTTTACTCGTTCAAGCAAAATCGGGGCGCTCAGGAATTTTAGGGGGAACTTGGAATGTATATATCTTAGTACCCTTGGCTAGCAAGCTGTCAGAATTAGTTTTTTCTGACTCTGAGCGTATTCTAATTTCAGTCAACGCTAGAGCTACTTTAGCCGGAGCTATTTTAGCCGTCTACGTAATCATTACATCAGCTGGCGAATTGAAACAACAAAATTTGTGGGTGGTGGTTCTACCGGCTTCGTCAGACGTATTCTCAGCAGTAAGATCGAGCGACATGGACGGAGAGCAACCTAGAAAACGTGTCCATCTGTTTCTTGAGAGACTTGCCAGGGAAGCTAAAGTGTCAAAATCACAAGTCGAGGTAAAGCTTTGCAGAAAGAAAGTGGAGAGATCTCGCTTGTTACGGCAGCGAAGAAAGATACAAGAAAGACTTATAGCCCTCACACAAGACCTAGAGACGAAGGAAGCCGAAATACAGCTCGTGGAAGAAGACATTCGGATGCTAGGAATTACTGTCGACGAGGGGACCGATGATGAAGATGACTAAGCACTATCTAGACGATCCTTCGCGCCGCCATTGTACATACTACTCTCGACGGGGGTATGGCTAAAACGATCCTTCTCTGATCTGGTGGCGGTGTTGCTTACAGCACTCGAATAAACAACTCTTACCACAAATAGTTGTCCTGCCTAGTGTTAACCATCGGCACTGATTTTGTCCTCGCATCTTATGGCTGATAATATAACGGTATTTATTAATGGTTGCATAAAATCGGTCGTTTTTTATTGGGGGTAGTTCTTAGTAAGGGAATAATGGGGGTTATATGAGGTCTGAATATTCGTTCTCTAGTTCGTACTGGAAGAAGTACTCGACGAGACACTTAACGATACCGTAATGACCATTGTAGTAGGCATAACGTAGTGCGTGGTCGGCGTCCGTATCATAATAAAAGGGATAGAAGTACTCAATAATAAATTTAACAACGTCAAGAAAGCCATTTCTAGTGGCCTTGAATAGCATACCACCAATGTCCTCATATAATTCATCATAATCATATTTGAGGATCTGGGAGTGCTTAAAGAGAAACTTGACGATATCGATATTACCATTTTCGCATGCGTAGCAAAATGCACAGGTGATGTGTATGGCTAGTATATTGAACTGGAAGCGCTTAATTAGCCACTTAACGATACCAAAATTATTATTCCTACAGGCATTGATTAGTATATCCCCATCGTAGTTATGCTCGGTTTCATCGTCACCGTCTTCATCGTAGTAGTATGCCCTAAAATTACCATTAACAGTATGGCTATATCCTACTACGATACCATATTCGCAATCGTATACGTCATCCTCGGAAATATTGAATTTCTTAACCAAATTATCTCTCTCATCATCGTTATGAGCAGACATAAGCCCTAATAGGACTACTCGTCTACGGAATTCTTTGTCTACGTTTTCGTAACGTGCTATAGATGCGGCATCATTTAGATGTTTTGAAGTCAAAGAAATAGCGGCAAATGATGTAGGACCGGCATACTCTACGATCTTAGTCAAAATTTCTATAGGAAGGTACAATATATTAGCCATAGTACACTTCCGATGTTTCAGACAAACCTGTGGGTTTTCGAATCCGTAAAAGCTCTTGCAGTACTTCTAAGAACTGCCGCCTTGCTGCCTTTTCCTTCCTTATTAGTTTTAACCGTATTGATATAGAGCCGCACTCAACACAAGTATAAAAAGTGCTCTGAGTTCCCTTTCCGCACCCGCGACAAGGTGTTGGAATCCGCCTTCCCTGCCTTATTTTATATAAATGGGTCCTACAATATGTACCTATGCACGACTTGTCACAGAAGGCTTGCTCTCCGACCTTTAACCAACTACATAAATTCTCGCCGCGCATTTTTTCATATAATTCGGTATCTCAGATATACATTACATATACGTATCTCTAATTGAAAAATTATAAATTTTCTGAGGTAGGTGGGCCATCTGTGGGAGCTACTACGCAGCCGCGGGGGGATTATATGGGGAGGCGAATTGAAACGACAAAATGTGTGGGTGGTGGTCCTTAGCGGGGGGATAGTGGGGCTAATGGTTGCATAAAATTGGCTTGGGATTTATTAATGGTTGCATTAAGTGTGGTTGGCGATGGTTCTTACTGGGGAATAAATGGGGCTTATATAAGGTACATTTTTGGCGATTTTTCGACGATCAAAAGCAGTAGTATATACAATAGCGGTGCCGCAAGACTTCGACGGCCGCGAGCGGTGTAGAAAAGCGGTTTAAAGCAAGCGGCGTATAGTTCTTCCTGGGGGAATCAGGAGGGCTTATATAAGGAACAAATTTCAACGATTTTTTCGCGGAGTAGGGATATACGATGGGAGAAAAAAGGCTTAAACAAGGATGTGAATTAGAACCCCCATTGTATATACTACTACGGACGTTAAGGTCAGACCCCCTCCCCCCCTCCCCCTTAACGTCCACCCATTGTTTTAGGTCAGGAAAAACAGTAATGAAATACACGGGAGTTCACTTATAAACAAAGTATAAAACAAGCTTAAAGCTTTATATAATTAATAGCTGCAACTGTACAGTCAGTCAGTACCTTGAATTCCCGTACGAGCTCAATTCGGATCTTGACTAAAATACTCATTCGGACACGACTTCACTTACCTGGAGGTTTGAGGTATTTCATGATACTTCTAATCAAGACCTTGTTGAAATTTCCGGGAAATTCAACAGAAATTGCGCTCTAATGTAGATCTAGCTGACTAGAAACGTTTGATTAAAAAGTGTACCTCTATTGATGAAAAGGTGTTTGTTCTAAATGCCCCACACTAACGTCCATGCCCTTACCCCTTCCCCCCTAAACGTCCGTTGTGCGTTAAGCGGGGCATTTCGAATATGTCGACGGCCCCTAAGCAAGTCAAACAACTGAGTATTCCTCCTTAGCAATTCGATATATATTTTTCAATCCCAATTCCATTGGAAAACATACTCTGCTAATCTAAGTAGTTATTTTAGTATTCTTTGATGAGAAAACTTTATTATTTCGGGGTTGACAGTGCCCCTCCAACGTTCACCAAAATCACTTATTCTTTCTCTTCTTTCATAAAATTGTCAGACAAGTGTTCGTGAAATCTCTCACCCAAAGCTTTCGTCGTCTTGTCTTGCGATGGTGTCTCGCCACGCGTACAGAGAACGGAACGCCCGCACCTGCACGGCAAACCAACAAACGTTATAAACGCCTTCTATATTATTAGTTTTCATAGCTTAAGCATGGTATTTGTTTTTAAAGAAATTTTACCCCACAGCTCTAATAGAGCAATAGTCCAAAGTACCCTCTGACAAACTAACTTCTCTGCCATATTTTCTAATTATCTCACAGCACTCCCATTGCTGGTTTGCATGTTACGTCATCGCCGCCATGTTGGTGGACGTTAACAAAAGATTCCTCGTTAGCTTCTCTTGTTAGTTCCACCAACATGGCTTTGAATCTCTGGAGATTGGTTGCAAGCCAGCAATTGACCAATTCACCGAACCTATAGACCCTTTGCACATGGCGGCTGTACAGTTAACAATAGATTCTTCGTTAGCTTCTTTTGTTCTGTACACCAACATGGCCGCCATGCCCTTTGTCATTTGAATCTCTGGGGATTGAGTGCAAACCATTTATAAGTACGCGGATACTGACGTAGCAACCAGGACGGCAGCGGCAATGACGACGGGACGTAGAAGTGTTTTCTCCCGAAATTTTGGTGTCTACTTTTTCCCTTGTTCGCCTTGAATTGTTTTTCGTAACCAGATTTTCAAAAAAATATGATGAATATAGAGTTCCGCTTACGCCGAACGAAAAACGGATTGATTTACTTTCTTACGTTCACGTTCTCTTCAAAACGTACACTTTGGGGTTTTCACGTTGCGTTTTTGCAGAGAACGATGAAAATGTAGGTGACTGCGTGCATTTTCACGTGCAGTTATTGTATTTTGTAATTAAGGCTATTGTTTCAAGCCGTCGTCCTAGACGTTGCCGTCGCGGTTGCTTAAAATAGCTGCGGTTACACTACCCCAGATAAAGTCGTTTACCCAGTAAAACTGGCCCAATAAAATACATCTGGGGTTTGAATTTACCTGGGAACAGCGGTTACACGAAGACCGTTGAATAACACGCCCCAGTAACTTTGTGTCAGATCCTCGAAATTTCATTGGCTGAACTATCTGGGGTCGGCATCGCCCCCTAAGACTTATCTGGGGTGCTATCAAGGGAAAGTTCCATTGTTCTTTCTTTCGTAACTATGGAAATATACCTAGGTACGTTTCTCCTGGGGAAATCGGTTAGACACGAAAACACGAATTTACCCAGGTAAATTTCCAATATAGCTAGTAAAACTGGTATAGTGTAACCGCAGCTATTGATACTAACTAATTTTGATTCATGTAATAACCGAAGCAAGATCTATTGTTCCACGGCCATGAATGTGATTTTATTCATCCCAACATAGTTAATAGAGTGGAATGGTTAGGAAACCCAGCGACCTTCTTTGTTATAGGTCTTTGTTAGCTTTTTTCAACCTTGAACGTGCACAAAAGACAATAGAAATTCCAATGTGTTAATCATTCAGCCAATAGAAACGCGTGAGTTCAGTCGTTGAGGGGACGCTAATGAACTATAACCGTGCACAATATTTTGTCTTACCCCTTCCAACCTAAATCGCAGCGCCTTTGTTAGCCCCTTTGAAGTTTGCCGGGTTTCCTAACCATTCCACTCTATTAACTATGATCCCAAATAGAAAATGGTTCAATTATATACTAAAGATATCTCTTGCCTAGTGGTATTAATGTTCTCAAATTAAAGTACACGAAATCGATCGTTGTGCATATGTTTTTGATTCCAAAACAAATTCAGCCAATAGAAAGACACTACAGCAAAAGCTGAGATATGGAATATTTCAATGTTCCCCAAATAGGATTTTTCTCTCTTTTTACATAGTTACAGATTGTCCGCTTCAATCATTTTCTTTAAAAAAATATTGTGAAATCAGAGTTCTTTCCTATTTTTTTAGGTTTATTTGTGTATAACCAATGAGATATCAAGTTTCAACAACAGAAAAATAACACCTTTGTGCATTCCTGGCCGTTGAGTCTCTCCTGTTCTTACGCGAACAATTACTTAAACTCAAATATACCAATAAAGATCCAAGATCTTGAAAACTTGCTATCCTTATCCAGTGGATAACATTAGTTAGTTAGGTTAATAGACCCTATGCAAAAAGGCGTGGCCTAATTAGCATAAATTCTGAATTTAAACAAATACAGAAAAATTGATACAGACTCCTGAACGAGCAGTAAGAAGTTGTTGACAGTATGTAGTTTAATAGTTTTATAACAATTGGTTCCAAAGGTATTAGCATTTAAAACTTTGGGAAAACATGAAAACGAGGCCGGTAAGGCCATTGCTGACTTATTCCATACAAAGCTCTCTTAATTCAAACCCTATTTACTCTGTAGCAATGAAAGCTATGACACTCAAATTTCACAGGATTACTTATTTTAGCATGCTGTTTTATCTGACAAGGTTGATTTCCTCATGTGAACATTGTTGACCAATTAAATAAAAACAGTATTATTGCATAAGGTCTATACCTATCCACTGAATAACTGATCCACTTTTGGAACAACGGGGACCAGAAGATGTTTCAGTAATCTCATTTCAATGTACTGCACCTGATGTGGGTCCAGTGGTCGGCGCTGTTTCTTGTAAAGATTCATGTACGACTCACTCGTAAACAACGGCTTTTCGTAATGCTGTACAACACAAGAAGAGTAGGTTACTGGTGATACGCCTTTTGCATGAACAGTCACGTGCTGATATACTTCTTCGTTAACGAATAACGAATGGATTGAGTTCGCGATCCCCATGGGAAAAGCGTTGCCATGCATGGATGCTGGAGGGCAAGCTATCTTTAAAAATGCTGTTTTAGAAAGATCGACAATCGATTGGAGATGGAAAATAGAATTTACAAACAGGTTTTGCTAATAAGTAAACACTACGACCTTTACATAAATGAAGTCAGATATTTTTGCCTTCCAGTACAACTACATGATTGCATTCCTGCAAACGGCCATTACCACCTTGAATCAATCCCGGTTTCTGGGAAACTATCCACCCACCCCTCCCTTGGGTATACATGTGTAATTAATGATTAATCGTTAAATTTAGGGTGAAACAGGGGGGAGGGGTGGGTGAGGAGGGTCCTGTAAAGCACGTGCTGCTAGGTGTCCTCTGTTTGGGTGCTTATTTTAATTACGCCTTCACGCTATTTGGTATAAGGACGTAAAACCTAAATAAACAACTTTATTTACGTGTCTATTCTTCTAAACTAACCCTAGAAAGGGTATACTAATCGGGGACACGGATTCCTCGGTCGAATTGGAATTTGGGTTGGTTTTTGAGGAGGGAGGGAAACAGAAGACCCCGTAGAAAAATCCTCGAAGCAAGGGCGAGACAACAGCAAACTCAAACACACATATGGCGCCGTGTTGCGGGCATCTTACTCAGGCATATTGGACTAAACGAATAAAGCAGCCTTCAGTGCAACCTTAGACTGTAAAAATTCCCTTTCATACTGCGAAAATCAGTCGAGGAACAGGGCGACGAGCGGGCGAGGTCAGAAGAACAAACGAGAAGCCACGCGGCCAAAGATAATGGGCATTTGCGTCTCTATCCAAATCCCTTTCTCATCGCTGACAGCGTAGCAAGACCACGCGCGCGTCAGGTCTCCAAAATGCTGCGCATGCCCAGTCAGCGGTAGAAATCGCGGGAGCACCTCTAAATGCTCCTTAATGGTTTTTGTTTAAAAACTCGGAACATCGCAAAAAAGTCCGGGAATGGGCTTTTGTCACACGGCGGCCATATTGGCTTGAAACAATAGATTTCCCACGTGTCGCCTCGTACTGAGCAGTTTCAGAACGAGTTCAAGCGTGCAAAACAAAGGTTTTTATACTCCTGGGATTAAACATGGCCGCCGTGTGAATAAGGTCCATTAAGGGGAAAATCACGAGAGTTTTATTAGTTTACTCATCAAGCCAATTAAATTTGGGAGCAGTTCATGAAAGGACTTAAAACTCGAAGCTTGTACTTTCCTGTCACAATGCTTTGAAGTCAAAATTTTGAGTGAAAATTCAACCAAAATGATGCGCGCGAGCGTGATTTCCCGCGTAAAATTCACGCATGCGCAAGCGTTTTGCAGACCTGTCCACACGCGCTCGTAAGTCCTGTTTGTCGACTAGTCTAGAGCGACCGTTACACTACCTTGAGACAGATCTCTTTGCTCCTGTGGTACACTGATAACAGTAGGTTGTTAGTCTCGTTGCCTGTCCTGATCAGCTCATTACGAAGACGATCGTACATGTATAGCAGGTAGTGAGTGTCCTCTCGGGCATAGTGTACCATCTCGGCTGGTAGAGGTCTGGAAATACAATGGCAAGTACGAGAATTATATTATGAACAAGTATGAATGCTCACGTAAAATACACTCAACGAGTATGTTACACACATTCTCTAAATTCTGTTTTAGAAGCTGTTTTTAATATGGTTTTTTGTTTTCATCCGCGCGAACGTCTAGTCAAACTTCAAATTCGCGCCAACAACGCCGTTGTCAATCCAGTATTTCGTTGGCTTTGCGACACCCGTGTCGCCAAAAAAGCTTCTATACTGCTGTTAAATCGAATGAAACCTTCAGGTTTCTTTTTAAAGCAAAATCCAAAACATTAGTAAAATAAGAAACCCTGGGATGTAGAGAAAACTACCGTCTGAATGTCCTGATATCCTTTACAAACTGTTTTGCTATAATGTGGCAAAGTTTGTGGAGTACAAAATGATATTCTTGATTTCAGTCCACCGGGTACTGAAATAAAGTTGCTCTAAATTTATAAAACAGTAATTTTCATCCACTCGAATCTTTGCCATCCTTCATAAAAATAGTCTCATATTTTCTCCAGTGTTAATGGCAAGCATACTCTGCTACACTGAGTAGTTATTGCTGTCTTTGGAAGCCGAGGTGGCGCAGTAGTTAAGCCCTTTGCCTCTCACCTCCGGTGGCCCAGGTTCGATCCCCGGAAGCGGCGCCATATGTGAGTTGAGTTTGTTGGTATCTCGCCCTTGCTCCGAGGGTTTTTCTCCGGGTCCTCTGGTTTCCTCCCTCCTTAAAAACCAACACGCTAAATTCCAATTCGATCTGTGGATTAGCCGGGTCCTGGCTTTGATCAGCCCCTATGGTTGTTCAGAGTTGTTGTTTTAAGAACAGTTTATCATTAGAGGTTGTCAGCTCAATTCATGGATTGCAATCCTGCCTAAGGTAATACAATCACAAAAGCGTAGCAGCCATCTTGGTTGCTAGGAACAAAAGAAGCAAATGTGGTTTCTTTTGTTCCTACCAACCAACATGGCCGCCAGTGCAACCCACCAATAGAGCAGATGCCAAGTTACGACAATGACTTCCGGCACGGTTACTGCACGACATGCCGTGACATTCAAATGGTTTCCCTATTGTTTTTGTCTTTCTGATCCAATCAAATTACAGAGTTACGGTACGGTACAGGTTATGGTAACCAGGCTACGGACATGCCTTACTTTTGTCCCTACCGTATTCTCCAGTCCGCCAGTTGGTACTGTTTGTCCGCCGTCACACTACAGAATCTCTTGAGCAGGTATGCAAGGGAGAACCTCTCGTAACCCAGAACTCTGCTAGCCTGTCCTGTGTCGAACATGTTCACTATATAAATACCAAAGTCGCGCTGAAGCCATCCTATATCCATGTCTGCACCGTGGAGAAGCTATAAATGTAGAGAAAAGTCATGTATTGAACATACAATCTCGACGTATACTACGGTAATTGGTGACAGGGTATTACATACGTCTTATTACACGAGCGTGAGGTCCGTACCGTAAATTATGTAACCGGTCCGTACTGCAAGTTATGGACGTGTTCGTACCGTAAGTTATGGACCCGGTCCGTACCGTAAGTTATGGACCCGATCCGTACCGTAAGTTATGGACCCGGTCCGTACAGTAAGTTATGGACCCGGTCCGTACCGTAAGTTATGGACCCGGTACGTACCGTAAGTTATGGACCCGGTCCGTACCGTACGTTATGGACCGGTCCGTACCGGAAGTTATGGCCGTGTCCGTACCGTGTGTTATGGACCGGTCCGTAATGGAAGTTATGGACCGAGTTTTTCTCTGCTTTATGGCCCAAGCGCGAAGCGCAGGGCCGTACAAGCGCTTGTATAGGCCGTAGAAGCAAGTTAATAAAATGTTTATCATTATGGCTCAAAAGTATTCAATTTTGCGGTCCGTACTGGAAGTTATAGACCGCAAACTGACCAATCAAAGTTAACTAGCACTATAATAAATTTCATTATTGGCGAAGTGAGAACTTCAAGAATTTCAACTACTCATTTTTTTCCCACCACGCTTGGTATTTAACATAAACTTTATTACGTTATAAAGTAGTTATAGTTGAAAATGAGTTCAATGTTGGGGAAGTGACTGGCGTCAAAATTGAAGGTAAATTTGAGAAGAGTAAGTCAGTCTGTACGAACGATTTATAACACAAACATTATTGGGAAAATACGGTGTCTGAAATAATGAATTCGTCTCGAAAACATACTAACATGAAGTACTTTTGATTCACCGAGTACCACTTCCTATTCTGCATATTCTTTGAGAAATGAGAACCCTGCTATCTGTGACACGCACTTTACCTTTACTATCTTAGGGTTGGTAAATGATTCATTTAAGACATGCATGTCACTACGAAGTTCCAGTGTGTCTATTAAGTAGTCTTGATCCCTGGTGGAGATCTGCATCAAACAGACAAAGCCCTGGAAAGACCTGTAGGAATGATGCTGGAGAAAAACAGAGACAGTGAGCGGCATGGAACTATAGATAGCTCGCACTTTCAGTTTGCAGAGGAAGACTTCATACATGTACTTTAGTTTATTTACATATTTGTTTACAAATAGAAATCAAAGAAAAGTTAATGTTCTTAAAAGAGTATGTTAGTAGATCAATAGGTGAAATATACGGCGCATGTACTGGGTGGCCAGTAGATAGACCAGTTCGCGGTAAATTCCGACATTTTGAAAGGGGTGCAAACATGGCGCGAAATACAGTGTTTGTATGGGAATCGATGGGAATCCGATGCCAAATAAAATCCGTAAAATATTCTTCAGATACAAACTTAAGATACCAGGTAAAAGATTAACATATCGAAATTTGAGGGATGTAGCTGTGCTGGGAAGCTCAGTTCTCCATACAATGTCTGTAAAAACGAGTCGAATTCCGCGTGAAAATTTACAGACAATGTATGGAAAACTGAAAACACGATTGCACGCTTCCCAGCACAGCTACATCCCTCAAATTTCGATATGTTAACCTTTTACCTGGTATCTTAAGTTTGTATCTGAAGAATATTTCAGAAATTCGATTTTACGGATTTTATTTGGCATCGGATTCGCATCGATTCCCATACAAACACTGTATTTCGCGCCATGTTTGCACCCCTTTCAAAATGTCGGAATTTACCGCGAACTGGTCTATTGTAAGGCAGTCCTTTTCATCACGAAAATTCGAGAAACAGAGCTATAAACACGGTCAAAATAATGACCTCTCACCTGACTGTGCTCGTAGCTGTTTCTCGACTGATGTTCGCGATATGAAAGAGACTGTCTTACAGGCTAGGTGACCAAAGTACCGTAGCTACGGCTTTACAGAGCAGATTTCGTATGAGTAGGGCAAACAACGGCATGTCCGTATCCGTGCTGTGCCGTATTTCTGTAATTTGATTGGATCAGCAGGACACAAACAATGGGAAACCATTTCAACGTCACGGCATGCCGTACGGTAACCGTGCTGTAGTCAGTGCTGTAGTTTGTCCCACTCATACGAAATCTGCTCAGTCTAGTTGGCCACTGTTGGTGAAATTAAGAAATTGAGATGTTGTCAGGTATTGGCCGTCTAATTAAATAAATAATGAGAACCCTGCATATTGCGGTACATTGTATCAATTAAACCTTAAATACAAATCAACTAAAAGTACACGAAAACGTCCTTCTCTTACCTCCAAGTCAACAGCAAACTCAGTAACACCAGTCAATGTTTGACTGAGCTCTTCAAGCTGTTCCACAGTCTCTACATAAGTATAGGGAGTTTCTTCAAGCGTAGAATACAGCTAAAAAGTGGCAGAAGACCAGTAGGTAAATTTATCAAAACTCATTAATAATTCATGAAGCAAAAACAAAGGAAATCACTATGGCACCAAATTTTAAATTTCACATGTGAGATATTTGATGATTGCTTCTGAAAGAACATATCGAGAGAACTTCAAAACTGGAGTTAAATGAAATATCTTCATTCAATCACAGGCTAACCATCCTCACATTTTGCATATTTGTCACAGATTGACTTCACAAGGTATAATGTCTTTCTGTTACGCTGGGCTCGAAAAATCTCGTGCCCGATAGTCCGGGATTAGTAGATGTTCACGTCAGTCACATGCCTAATGGACAAGTTTGCTAAAAGTTGTTATTTAATCATTTGAGCTAATTCAAAATTGCCTCGGGCAAGTAAAACACGTAACTGAACAATTTCTTCAGCAAAGGTTGGGAACAACCGCCCACAATATCAGAAATAGACATGAATGTATTGACAGTCCGCAGGTCAGTGTATGGGCAGGTCCTGGAGCCTTGGTTGAGTTCAGCCCTCGAAGCAACTTAATAACTCCTTGGGTAAAGTAATGCTAATTCCAGATGAGAAACAAAACAGACCAAACAGACCAATCAGAACATGCGATTTCCAGACCAGAAAAAAAAAACAATTATTGTAATTTATAATATAATTTTTTTAATGTTATACATGTAAGTATAGGAAATCATATGGTTTCGAGTGCAAAATTTATCCCGTATTGCACGAGAATACCATATGATTTCATTATAATCATATACTCTACAAATTAACTTGAATCTTTGGACGATCTTCGGAAATATTGGAACAATTAAAGCACCGTATATGAAGTAATGCTACAGCATCTGAAATGTTAATGTTTAGTACTGTCAAATGAATTTACATGGTTAGACGTGTTTTTGCCGTAACCACAGCGCAGCATAGTCAGTTTTAAGCATTCGGAAATGTTCGGAAACACTTCGGAATTTTTCGGAAAATCATCGGAAAAAATCCCTTTACCAAAACATTACTGTGAATAACTTTGTGTACTTCGATTTCATTCTGGAGCTTTTGTTTTCGATTTATAGATTGTCAAATTCCTAATTTGGAGTGCAATTTCAACCAAACAGTGCAATTTGGGATAAACTGCTCTCAGCCAATCAGAATCGAGAAATTTTGTTGAATATATGATTAGAATAGTAATAGTAATGACTGGTAATAATAATTATCCTTATTAAATGAAGCAGGTTCACTGTATGTAGTTAGAGCTGCTGTGGGTAAAGTTAGTTCTTTTACATACATGTTCATCATGTACTAGCTAGAATGCATCATTATTCTCCAAAATGATTATGTTGTATTGCAGTACCTTCTCCTTCACTTCCTTCAGCTGTGATTCAGCTGGCTCACACATCTGCAGTTCGTGTTCATACGGATGGACAATCCTAAAACATAACATAACATGAATTTGAGCCGCTTAAAGGCCCGTTTATACAGGTGATTTTTTTGTGCAATTTTTGTCGCGATTTCCACTACGATTTTGCTCGCCAGCGAAGTTGCATTTTCAAATCACTAGCGGCGAATTTGATGTAATATTTGTCGCCACCAAATCGCACTAGTTTCGAGCATGTTCGAAACTTGATGCAAATATGTGGCGAGAAAAATTGCAGTGGGACGCGACAAAAATTGTATCAAAAATCGCCTGTGTAAACGGGCCTTTAGTCTGAGCAGATTTCGATTGAGTGTCGAAAGCAATCCGTGATTGCTTTGATTTTGCGTTTGCTCAGTTTTCCTATTGGCTGTGGAAAATGTTTTGTGATTACCAGCCAATCAAGTGCTAAACTAAAACCAAACGTGTTTTGGTCCATCATGCCATCAATCATCACGCCATCAATCATCACGCCATCCACGATTGCGTTTACTTTGCCTCGTGATTGGTTCAAGTAAAACCTGAATTACTTCAGTTTGTGATTGGCTCATTGTATTTCACTTGCCTCCTGTGATTGGCTATGTAATTACTTTGGGTTTGGTTTTACTACATTAGCTCAACTGAAAACCGCTCTAAATAGGCTAGCACTTCATAACATAATTTATGCAATTTTATGTAATGTACATGTATGCAGTTCAAGGGGAACTGAACCCTAAAATCAACCCGAGGACTATACAAAGATGTATTGAAAAGAATTAAGTTATGCTTTATTTATCTGTTCTATGAAGAGAAAATCCGACAATCTTCCTCGCAAACTTTGCTATGTACAGACGGCTCAAGTATTGTAATTCGTGACGTCAGGTACAGGGAATAAATTAGTTTTGCCATGATGTCCCTGGTATTTAAAAGCTGGACTAACAGCTTCTAATTGCGGATCATTGTGTTTTCTTTGTGCTGGAGGTGTGATTGTGTTTCCTTGGTATGTGTGACGTATGATATGGGGAAATTTGCACTGAATTCCGCCCCCACACAAGCTAGATTTATCAGCAGAGAATCAGTTCTTTTTCGAACTTGAAAACCTATTTTTTCTTCATAGACACACAACACAGACAAATGAAAGAGCAGAACTTATTTCTTTCGAATACATCGTGGCATGGTCGTTTGATTGATTTAGGGTTCAGTTCCCCTTTAGGGGCCGTCGACATATTCGAAATGCCCCGCTTAACGCACAACGGACGTTTAGGGGGGGAGGGGGTAAGGGCATGGACGTTAGTGTGGGGCATTTAGAACAAACACTTTTTCATCAATAGAAGTACACTTTTTAATCAGACGTTTCTAGTCAGCTAGATCTACATTAGAGCGAAATTTCTGTTGAATTTCCCGGAAATTTCAACAAGGTCTTTTGATTAGAAGTATCATGAAATACCTCAAACCTCCAGGTAAATGAAACACTCAGTTTTATAGTCGTGCCCGAATGAGTATTTTAGTCAAGATCCGAAATGAGCTCGTACGGGAATTTGAGGTACTGACTGACTGTACAGTTGCAGCTATTAAAGCTTTAAGCTTGTTTTATACTTTGTTTATAAGTGAACTCCCGTGTATTTCATTACTGTTTTCCTGACCTAAAAAAAGCATAAAACAATGGGTGGACGTTAAGGGGGAGGGGGGGAGGGGGTCTGACCTTAACGTCCGTTGTACGTTAAGCGGGGCATTTCGAATATGTCGACGGCCCCTTAACATTCAGGCAATCGAATGTCCCTTCATACACATTACGTGCAGTTATGATACCATCACGTTGTTGTTGTAATAGCTACATGTAATCAATGGAGACGTGAGAACATTTGTATTGCACTCACCTGTTGGCAGGCTCTTCTGATACTTTGCATACTCTCTGCTGGTGAATAAAGTCAGCAATTGCAGAAGGAACATGAAGATCTTCTGGATTCCGGTCAGGTTGCTTCTCTGATAAAACAAAGAAGACATACATGTAAGACTTGGTTAGACCAGTTTTCGATTCAGTGTCATAAAACCCAAACCAAAGTAATTACAGAGCAAATCACGGGAGCAATTATTTTCACACAACACTGGAAACTACAAGTGTAAGTCATGAATTCTGACCACCACAACCTGACCTTTATTCAAACAACAACAATTCCTACAGTGCCAGCTCAACTGTGAATACTCCAACACTAGATTATTTGAATTACAACAAGTATCTAGTAACAGAAAAGCACATAACAGAAAAGCTGATTCTTTGGATGGGTGGGAGGGTGGCTGGGAAGGTCAGAATTGTGGACAGCAACTGACTAACTTACGTACATGTCACCTGACCTTACCCCCCCCCCCCCCAAAAAAAGAGACCCAGGCCCCAGTGGCATGTTGCTACATAGCCTGCGTACAGCATTCCCTACTTGAGGGAGAACGGCGATTTCATCGTTTCCGTTTCTCCCCATGTAGGGTCTGCGACTCAGAGCCCAAAACCGTGTCCGTGACGTCACTTCCAAATTTCTGGTAATTAGCTATTTATGCATAACGAAGTCAAAACGAGATGGCGATTGAAATGAGATTTCGAAGTGTAAAGTCTGTCGCAGAGGAAATTTCTCTCCAATTTGGAATCCCATCTCTCCAATGTGAACAGCTTAATGCTTTATGTAACTTTATTCGTGGGAAAGATGTGTTCGTGAGCCTTCCAACATGCTCAGGAAGGTCACCGATATTTTCAACTGGCGGCCCCTTCAAACCAACTCGCGGCCAGGTTCGGGCTTTTTGAAGAAAAATGCATTTGTCATTGAAATCACTCCGTTGTTGCCCTCATTAGGGATTTACACGGAGGTCTTTATTAACAATGTTGTTTGGAGGTTGGGAAAAAAAATGTTTTTATATAGGAGTATAACAGGGATCGAAGTAATGAAGCATTTGTTTAGTTCTGCTATGTTTCTCTCTCCCTGCCAAGAATATAATAGTCGGTTCGTACCGAGCGAAACTGTAAATTACATTTATTAATCTCTGTTCAGACAAATTATTAAAATCCCTGCTGAAATATTCACCTTAAATCCATGACCAAGTAAGCGCTTCACTTGATCCTTCATGAGGGCAACAAGCGGAGTGATTTCAATGACAAATGCATTTTTCTTCAAAAAGCCCGAACCTGGCCGCGAGTTGGTTTGAAGGGGCCGCCAGTTGAAAATATCGGTGACCTTCCTGAGCATGTTGGAAGGCTCACGAACACATCTTTCCCACGAATAAAGTTACATAAAGCATTAAGCTGTTCACATTGGAGAGATGGGATTCCAAATTGGAGAGAAATTTCCTCTGCGACAGACTTTACACTTCGAAATCTCATTTCAATCGCCATCTCGTTTTGACTTCGTTATGCATAAATAGCTAATTACCAGAAATTTGGAAGTGACGTCACGGACACGGTTTTGGGCTCTGAGTCGCAGACCCTACATGGGGAGAAACGGAAACGATGAAATCGCCGTTCTCCCTCAAGTAGGGGATGCTGTACGCAGGCTAGTTGCTACAGTGTTACAAGAATATAATTTTTACATGTATCTATACAATCATCTGCAAAATAATTTGAGGCACTGCTCGCTTTTAGAGACCATTCTTTAAATTAACCCCTCTCGCCCTCTTCAATGTTGTGTCAGGTGCACTTTCTATCTAGAATTCATTCCCAACCATCATTGAAATGGGGGGAGGGGTTGGGAAGCCTCAACTGCTTTAACTTTGTTTCCAGCACTTGTTTTCCTCATATATTACATATTTTTTCTCGACTGTCTCAACATTTTTGCAGATGATTGTAGGTTCAA
Organism: Actinernus sp. WN-2022; assembly: GCA_030867875.1. Lineage (NCBI taxonomy): Eukaryota > Metazoa > Cnidaria > Anthozoa > Actiniaria > Actinernidae > Actinernus > Actinernus sp. WN-2022. Next base: position 22,597,083 of record JAOWCC010001368.1, on the reverse strand, counting down.
ATGTCATAAATGAAGGAATTTGTGCAAAACAAATGGCTACTTTTAACTTGAAATCTGCCAGTTACCAGCTTCTACTGACACCTGGCATGTTCGAAACTTGATGCAAATATGCGGCGAGAAAAATTTCATTCCTCAGCTTGATCCCTCGTCATCTATCTGCCGATAGAAACCTGCAGCCCTGAGTCAACTACATGTACAGACCAGGGCTCGAAATTGCGCCCGATACGGGTGTAAATACGCCTAGATTTTTTCGTTTTTGCAAGCAAGCGTTTAGTGTAAACTTTTTTGTCTGTTGTTTCAAGTTTGAAACGCATAGTTTACTAATTACGCGGCGACGTTTGGCGTGTGAAGTCTGAACTTTAAACCGCAAAATGTCGAAGTTTGACAGCTCCTATCTATAGGTTTTGGCATGCAAAACATAGCCTTTTGTCATGCAAAACAACTTGTTTCGCGCGGGAAAATAGTTTACATTACATTGCGCCTAAATTTTGGAGAATTACGCCTAAAAATTTTAAGCTGGGCGTAAAATTACGCCTCCTTTTTTTTCTTAATTTCGAGCCCTGCAGTCCCTGTCAAACGTTTTTCACACCGTATGAACCACATGCAGTAGAATGTGCCACACGTGCATTTACCACTTTTGGTAAAATGAATGTGGCGAAATTGGTGGCTCTACTCACTATCGGTAAAATGCAATCAGTGGCTCTACTACTTTCAGTAAAACGAAATCAGTAACTCTACCACCTTCGGTAAAACAAATTTGGTGTTAAAACGTATGGAGTTCACCGAACAAAAATTAGCACATGTGGTTACCAAATATATTCGTTTTACTGAACCACATTCAGTACCATGTACATGTATGGTTGAAAAACTTGTGACAGGGACTGTATCAAGGTCGATATAAACCAAGGGCGAGAAATCTAATTATTATTGATCAATCTATCTATCTATCTTCCAATATGATTACCCCTCTATACATGAAAGAGAATCGTTGATTGGAGGATCAGTACAACGTTACATGACGTACATGTACATGTAACTTCACAAGAAATTATATCAACAAGGAAATTGAATGAATGGGAAAACTAGAAAACACTATGGTGCATTACAGCAGACATTAACTCATTGAAAGAGGTGGGATTACAAGTTTTAGTCAAACTGTCAGGGGGGCCGGAAACTGTTCCATTATGTAATTGTTCTTGGATAGAAGGAAAGTCTCTCAGATGAAGTAGTAGTGGCCACTGAGGTATAAAGGCATTGGCATGTGTGTGATGGGACCTTCGTTTCACAGGGTGCAGTTTGTTCACAGGGCACAGTTTGTTCATAGGGCGCAGTTTTCAATAGATAGTGTCTCAGGCTAGCTAATCACATAGCGAGTTTCCCAATAGATGGTGACTGGGTTCTACTAAATGTACATACATGTAGGTGTACAATGTATTAGTTTACTGACTTACGATGCTGTAGAGGGTTCAGTGCATTTGGTTTGTGTTTGATGATGGGAATGAATGGTGTGTTGCTGTTGTCAATCTTGTCTTTGAACTTAATTTGAGGACGCAGGATGTTCTTCGCCAACAGGAGGCGGAAATTGCCCTCTTTTTTACTGCTTTCCTGTAGATAATATAATATAATATTTAACAATTCATGAGAAAGCTATGGAGTATAATACAGGTGCATGCAGAGAAATGTAATTTATCTTCACATGTTCAGTTCAGTATATTCCGATCTCTGAGTTAACAGGTGATATATGGATTTCTTGCTGGCTGAGCTCGCAAAAGAGGCAAGAAAAGATGTTCTCAATGCACTGAAAAGATATCTGAGGAGAGCTTAGCATGCGGTGGGTCACATGTCTCATTTTCTGTTTTCTTGCCATTGAGCAGCAGCAATACCACCCAGCCAACACCCTGCTATTTTATAGTTACATGTTATGATGAATACAGCAAATGTACTTCCTTAATTCTCCTCACCTAACTGATGTAACAGACACATACATGTATATGCAGGAGGCATTCCTGACAGATAACTGTGCACACATTCAATAATATTTAAATTATTTTATTGTACATGTACAATGCACTTATGCTGTACATCAATCTACATACTTTATGTCCAATGTAACATAACATGCAATCACACACACTGTGCTAGTGTACTCTGCTGGATACGAAAAACCACAAAAAAAATCACAGTATATGTGGTAAAAAGTGAAAATGTATTCCCCAGTACTGACTTCTGGGAGGTGAAAGTCTGAAAACTACCACAACTCTGTAACATGATCAGCAAAAACTGACATAAATAAATTTAATGGTGGAAAGAAATTTTATATAACTGTTGCAGTCAGGACCATGAATACATAACTACAACTGACATGTCCTTATATATACCGAAGTTCCCGCCAAAACTGCACTGTCCATATATGGAATGTATCTACAGGGATACCAACATAGTCTTTTGGGTCAGGAACTCATTTCTCTTTTCCTTCATCCAAAGATTAGAGAAATATATCATACTTCAGTGTTAATTAATTTACTGTTGATTTATTGGGTTAATTATCTTACAAGGTTCCAGTTGGTTGCACATACTGGTGCTAAAGTTGGTAATAAAAATGCCGATGCTCTTGTGGGGTAGGTACAATGTAGTTAAATATTAAATTGCATTCAGTGGATGAGAAATAGAGTTCAGAACTGGAAGATAAATTCCATATCTTTATTTAACTGCTATCCTATAGATAATAAATAACAATATTCATGACAAAGTTAGAGAGAATAACAAATGGGCATGCAGAGAAATGGATAAATTCACATAAAGGATATTACACTGTGGTGCAAAGATATGACGTAAAGTGCCTATGAAGTGAACAAATCAACCCGTTTCTATTTTATGAAATTTTAGTCTTCCCTTAGTCATTTTGTGCAATTAAAAATAAATTTGGAGAGTGCAAACATTATTTTTTTGTGTCGAAGTCAGGCATAATTGTCAAAATCATGAGACAATTTTTATGCTGTTAAAGTTATGCTAATTACATGCATGACATCAGTTGATTTGTACATCTACATGTATATTGATCTTTGTATTATTATAAATAATATGAAATACAGTGCGTTTTTTGTCTAATTCTCCTTCTAAATGTCTTACTAGAGGGGACTTGCCATTTGTCATATTTTTTCTCAAAAAAGACTTGCCATCGGACATACTGTATTCTTACTTTAATTTGGAATATAAATGTGCAAACCACTTGACGTCATGCATATGATTAACATATCCCTAATGGTATAAAAATTGTCACATGATTTTGACAATTATGCCTGACTTTAACATGAAAAAAATATTTTTTAATGGCACAAAATTCATAGACAGGACACCTTAAGTTTATCCTTGTGAGTCAAAATATTTCATGAGTGAATGCAATGAACAAGTGAAATATTTTGGACTCGAGAGGACAAAGTATTGAAGCTCTTCTGGGTGAATTTCATCAGGTTCTCTTGTTTCTTCATTGCAGACAGGAACATCCTTACTGACTGTTTTAGATCGTATTTGGCTTTTTGTGCTCGGAATATTCATGTCATGCAGCTCATCTAAGCTGTTTACATCTTTCTCTGTGATTTTTACAAACCTGCCGCCATCTTTGTAGTGCATGTCATCATACATGGGAGACAGAGTGGCGTATTTTCCATATCTTACTCCAAAAATAGTGAAATATGGATTCTACAAAATAATGGTTTAAATAGTTCCTGGTAAAACATGTTACTAAATGCTTCCTCTTCAGCTGCTAATTATTTCTAACAAAGCTATACTAATTTACATGTATGACAATTTTAACAGTCTACATGTACATTTTGTAAGTATTACTGAACTTAATTTCTACTGGGTTTCAGTAACTTTGATATACATGTATTTGTATGTGGTTATGAATGCTACATGTTAACCAAAAGTAATGGCCACATGTGTTGTGGTAGTATACAATGTAATTTGGCATTGATGGAAAAGCTTTACTAAATATATAGTTCTGTATTATTTGCTACATAAGTTTAATGGGTGTTATAAGACTGCCAGTATAACAGGGTTCATACTCCTGAGAGATGATGGAATTCTAGGAGTTTTCTAGGGTACAAAAAGAAAAATTGAAATGGCTGTGTGCCACAAGGGCATTTAAAGTGACTCCTGCATGATCACATTCTAAATTCTCCTTCAAGTTCTTTTTTTCTAAGAGAGAATTTAGAATGTGATAAGGAGTCACAAATAGGCCCTTGTGGCATACAGCCCTTCAATTCCAGGACCCAGAACTCAGAAATTTCACGGCTTAAAAAAAAAAAATTTAGACTAATAATTAAAGTCACCTGCCATACATGTACATGTATGCATGTTAGATGTACCTAATTATATTCACCTAATATGTCTATAAAATTCCAGGAGTTTTCCAGGAATAGTGTGAACTCTGGTATAATAAGCAAGCATCTAATAAAACTCCATACATACCCTTCTAACATTCCAGCTTGACACCATTGGCCGACTCTGTCGAATTGCAGGACTTAATACAGGCTTCTTGTTCTTACTTAGACCTGATGCCTCATCGAGGTTTGTGTCCTTTAAAAATACATGTAGCAGCAAGATTGAAAAAATCATAATATCATCAACAAGTAGTCAGTCAGCATGGAAGGAATTAGTATGTACAGTCAACTCCCTCTAAACGGACACCACTCTAAGACAGACACCTCTCTAAGACAGACACCTCTCTAAGTTGGGCATGGGTTGCTGGGTCCTGCATGTATTCCAGCTGCTTGACTATAACAAATCTCTCTTAAAGGTGGACACCTCTATAAAATGGATAACAGACACTATTTAAGCAGTTTTAGATGTAAGTCACTAGAACTGCAAATAATATGTATAAGCCAGAGTGGCTGAAGGAAATCAATATATACATTTTTGTGTATGTTACTGGCAGAAATCCTGTCAAAAGTGCACACTAATTTGATTAAAGATCAGAGTCCATGGCCATCATCACTGCAGTGCCTCCAAGATACCAGGCTTTCAGAACCCAATCATCCATAACAGATCATTACTGCAAATATGCTACATTGTTCATGTATGCACTGCAGTTTTAAATACCAAGGGCTTAACAATTGATCATTTTAGCTTATTACCTCAACTCTATATAAGACAGACACCTCTCTAGGCAGGACAGTTAGAGCTGGTCCCAAGAGTGTCTCACTTTGATCGAGAGAGTTGACCATACATGTACATTGTACATGTATATATACAGTACATGTACAGTTTAGTGATGAAAAAGCATAAACAGTTGTAATTTAACAGTCTACATACCACTTCTTCAAGCAAGATATCATTAGCTTCAACCAAACTGTCATACAGATCATCAACATCCACACTGTCACTACCCTGGTTTTCCCCAGGCCATCTGCACCTCACATGGAATTGCTTGAGAAGATCATGCACACTAAAAATATGACAAATTGGTCACACATTAATAAAAAAATTAAGTACATGTATGTAGAATTCAGACACTTTAGAAAATGTAATTGCACACTGTTCAGTATTAAATTGTAAAAGTATTGCAGGTTTCACCTAATATACAGTCATGTATATAATAGGTTGGTTCACACTACTTACATGTAGAGCACTAAGCCTGTTTTAGGCATGCCTCAAGTCGACTTAGTCGGGAAAAAACAGGTGTGAACTGCTAAGTCAGAAATGCCGATATTTTGGCTTAGACACGGTCATTAATAAACTCAAAGGCAAGTTACATGTACATGTAAATTGCTCAAGCCTTTTTCAAACATGACTTAAGGCTTGGTTAGTGAACATGATTAACATCAATCACTTGTCTGGATTTTTAATTAAAATCAAACAAATTAGACAAACGTCAATCACGTCTGGGTTTTATTAAAATCAGACAAATTACTGCATCACTGTAATTGCACAATAACAGGTTTGATTGGAAAGAATTCTCACATAAATAAGTGTATGAATGTCTTCTGCTTATTTAAGTACCCCTTTAAGTCGACTTAGCACGACGTAATCCACCGTACCGAAATAGATGGCAGCTGCACATTTGACCACAGTGCCTTGCGAACCTAACACGGTCAAAATAATACGTAGAAATCATGATCTGTTCTCTTCTTCTCTTCAATAACAGTGGATTGGCAACAGCACTCATACTTTCTTGTTTTTAAGATATAAAACCTCTGCTGCGATTTTATAATGGATTTAAAGCTTTATGTGTGCAAAGGTTTGTGAGTAAAAGTATAAACTGCCATCTTTTCAGTATGGTGAATTAGCCTGGCTTGGCCTTTTAAGTCAACTTAGGCTGACTTAACTTGGCTTGGCCTTAAGTTGACTTACACAGACTTACATTTGATGTAATGGCCAAGTGCAAACCCACCTAATATTAAATATTAGGTGCCAGTTTTATTTTGCCATACATATAAAGATCTGTAAGAGGGAACACAGCTATTGGCCAGCATTTGAACCAACAACCTCCCATGTACTGTACATGTAAAACTATATGTTCTGGTTCAATTTTCTTTTAACTGGTTAAAAAAAAATTAACCAGTACATTTTTTTTAACCAGTTCAAATTTTATTTACAAGTGTGAACTGTCTTGTAATTTGGGGTTAGGTTTATGATAGGCTTTACATGCAAGAAAATAGTATAGTAAGTTCTACTGAAGTACTTTGGAATAAAAATACCTTTACACCTTGTTTGTATTGTTCATCTTTTATTTTATAGCTAGAATGTACTGGTAACACAGTTACTGTGTGCAGTGATGTACAGTCCCGCTCAAAAACTTTGCAACCACCACTAAACGCCAAACGGCGCTAACGGCTTTTAGCGGCGCTAGTGCCACTAACTTTTACCGTTAGTGCCACCAAACCACTAGACGGCTTGAACCGTCTACGGCTAGCCACCAAACGTCTAGTGCCGTCGACGGCTAGCCACCAAACGTCTAGCGCCGTCGACGGCTAGCCACCAAAACCTCTGAGCCACCAACGGCTTAAGCCACTAAATCGTTGAGCCGCCGACGTTCCAAGAAGTTTATTTTGAAGCCTTTTATGCGCTGACTTGAAGTATTTTGCATTTTGAGAAGTTTAATTATTTTGAAATGTTCGTCAAGGCCGAGTTTTGAGAAATTTCTTTTGAAACCTTTGTTTTATTAGTCAGTTCATCGGTTTACGTGGCAGTACTGAAGGAAGAAGTATTCAACTAAAATAAATTTACCATCTAGTGTCAGCAGCCGAGTTTTGAGTAGTTAATTTTGAAACGTTTTACGTCTACTAGTCAGCCGTATAAGTTCGATTCATCGACTCCCACGAGTCACAGCGCACGGCCCACTGAATGTAGAAGTTCACTGAACTTCAACTAACTTTACCGTCCATTACAGGTTGCCGAAAACATCTATTTTTGCAGGTGGGGTATTTTATTAACTCATCACAAAGTGATGAAGTTAAAAACTCAAGAAGATTTGATACAGTGTGATCTCACGGCAATTAACATTCATTTGACAACAAATTGGAAAACAGCCAAAACTTCTCACTTAGGCAGAGATCGACTCAAAGCATTTCCCGCATCAGGTGAAACTGTTCAGACACGAAACGAAAATGAAATAAAAACTTACGAAACATTTTATTCTGAAGGTAGAAAATGTCTGGTGAGATCCAGGCGATTTTAAAGCCAAACAATGACGACCTATAAATACGATGATTATTCAAATCAGTTCGTGGAAAATGTCACGCTTCCAGCCGTGTCGTAGAATTCTTGAGACCTTTGAAAAACGCATCCACGTTAATAAAAGAACTCCAGAATATTTTATTGGACATCTTTTTCATTTTCCATAAAGGTTGAGTCCATGTAGTTGTGTGGTGAATTACATTTAAACTACAGTCACACTTCCCGCGAAGTTCACGGCGTGACACTCAAGTGTTGTTGTGTCAAACACCAGACAATGGCTGTGCAGCAAAGCGGTTTAAAGCAACACATGAAGAATGAAACAGGAAGCTGTTCGAGTTTTACTGAACGGTTTTGAAGCGATTTTCTTTAGTTATTCGGAATATCTGTGAAGTTCCCCAAAAAATGTCTTCGATTCTGTCAGACACGATGCGACTACAATTATTGTTAATATGCTAATTTTCGACTTCAGTTTGTTTACATTCACTCACACCGCAGTACAGTGCAGTGAAAACTTTTTCAATCGTGCACTGACTAACGGCTATCCGCCAAATGTCTTGAGCCGTTGACGGCTAGCCACCAAACGTCTAGTGGCGTCGACGGCTAGCCACCAAACGTCTAGTGGCGTCGACGGCTAGCCACCAAACGTCTAGTGGCGTCGACGGCTAGCCACCAGTTTTTACCGTTAGTGCCACCAAACCACTAACGCCCAGCCGCTAAAAAATTAGTGGCGCTGGTGGCGCTGACGGTTGCAAAGTTTTTGAGCGGGACTGTACTTTTAAGAGGAATATAAACAGCACACTATGTAATTTAAACACCCTAAATTAGTGACACCCGTTGTTGACAGTTAGGGTGTTTTTAAATGGCTTTTAGGGCTTGGATTAGCTCTCAGGAACATTAACTGAAGAAGCATTATAAGTGATTTAGCCCTAAATTAGTGACTACATTGTACATGTAGCTCTAAACACCCTAAAATTTGTGATTACAGCTCTAAACACCCTAAAATTTGTGACTGGTAGCTCTAAACACCCTAAGTTAAGTGCACAAGTCATGTTGTTGAACTGTTAGGGTGTTTTTAAATGTAGGGTTAGGATTTGTATTAGTTATCAGCACCATTGAAGAAAGATTACAGACTGTTATTTGGTGACTTAAAAGCTCTAAACACCCTAAATTAGTGAGCACACGTTGTTAATGGTTAGGGTATTAAATGTAGGATAATGGTTTGGATTAATTCACAGAACCATAGAAGAAGGATTACAGACTCTGTCTGTTTTATTTAATTTGACCTAGGTTAAATTGACTCGGGGTCAATTTGACCTACAACATCTACATGCATTTACATTATAAAACTTTATCAGAGCAACCTAATAATAGCTATCAGACCTACAGTACTGTACCGTCTAGAGTTTAGTTTACTGCATGGTACCAGCAATATGATGGTATTATAATAACAATCCATTAAAAATAATTATTGCCACATAGTCGCGTACCCTTCTCAATATTCTGAGGATTAACCCTTTGAAGCATAATGGCAGATCATTATACCCTGCCATGACCCCTGGGCACCACATGTAGTGTAACTCTACAAAATTATGCAGATGTACATGTACCTGGTTTACGTGATTGTATCATGGGATATATATGATTATTCAACTAAACAAGACAGTAAACAGTAATGTTGATTTTGGTGGCATACTTAACATTTGTATAACAAGTTTGGTCATCGATCTTAATTCCCATGAGGACCACATGGCCTTCCAAATATAAGTATGGTCAGGGTTAGCAAAAAAATCGAAGACTCCAAATTGTACTTGTCCGATTCCTTTTCTCACTTGCCCAAACCATTTGCTCGGGATTCAAAAAGTACATGTATTGTCCTATCCGTAAAGAAACCTGGTTATGGAGTCCATATACGTTGAAATCTACCCCTCCTTTGTATAAATGTGCTGTATAAGCATGATCTACATGTACATCCTAACACTGTGTGTTATCAGCTATGGCTGGGGCATGGCCTTTCAGGCCAGTACAAACTAATATATTGGGCCATTACAATATCCTGCAATTACTTTCCCTATGATTATTAAAGACTGATTTGACTAACAGCTAGCCTGCATATATAGTTATGTATTGTAGCTAGCATAAGGGGAGGGGTTTGGATTAGGAGAATGGGAAAAGAGGAGGGTGAGCAGGGCTTTAAATAATGGCCAGTCAACGGAAAATGTCCGGTCAGAATTGGGTATATTGACCGGACAAATCCTTGGATTGCCTGTCATGTTAACCAGTCACATTCACCTTTAACCCTTTAAGCCCCAAGAGTGCCATATGGCACTATTACTGGTTACTTGCTTTGAGGGTATAAATCTGACTAAGTTCAAATAGCAATGCCCTGAGATTCCCACACACCTTAATGTATAGACCAATGATCCTATTGAACTGCATTAGGCATATTAAAAATGAATAATTTCATCTAAATCCCCCTTTCTTTGCATAAGTTAAGCATAGTTGACATTATTTCACTTCAGAAAAAGGGACTAAAATGACAGTTACAGAAAAAAATATTTCCCCTCAGATTCTAAATTTTCTCACAAAAATGCATATTTCACATAAAATTTAGAGTTTCATGTTTGCACTAACCTCACTTTCTGTCCCCCAACACCTAAACTGGCCCAGAACCAAGCCATTCTGTCCACAAGCACTTTACAGCAAGCTGAATTCATCCATAACGACCGCAAAGCATGCCGGGAAATCCTACCAAACAGCGACATGGCCCTTCCCCCATCTTCATTCTTCAAAATATATACTAAGTCTAAAGCCATTTCGACCTAATACCTTCATATTGGAATCAATGGCAAGTAAATGTTGTCCAATATTCCAAAGAAGCTATGATAGGTGGCTCCAGACTCCCATTTATAAAGCCCACGCTAAAGTGACGGAAGACGTCCTGGCCCATTCACGAGTGGGAAATAAGGCTCTTTCTCTGTCACAATAAACTGGCACAAACTCGGTTCTTTGAGACAGTGCTGATTGAAGCTCTCATCAGACTTAATGATGTCCTCCAGCACTCTATAAATGGTGAAAAAGGCTTTAAAAAGCCTTAAATTCTCTTTTCCCCCAAACAAACTTCCCTCCAGCTCCATAGCAATGCGACGTCAACGTATCCAAAATGGCCGACAAAAAACTTTGAGCCCCCAGTATTGTTGGTCAGATGAAAATTCCATGGTAACAGTGACTACAGCTTTCTTAGGGGGGGAGGGTTTGTTGCAGTCTAGAATGAGCCAAAAATCAGTTAAAAGCCCACGGGGCTCAAAGGGTTAAACAAAACACCAGGCATGTCGTGTGGCCTTTGCCGTTTGTGCTACATTTTTTTTTAATGAACGTTTGCATGGACTGTTGTCAAATAATGCCAATTTGATGGTGGTTAACACTATATTCTGGAAAGGAGAATATTTTTTACTATTTATTTATGAATTAAATGCAATTCTGCAAGTGTGGCATAGAAATGGGCGTGGTAAGTCACATGGTGGAATGTATACCAATATGTCCATTAAAATAAGATCACCACAACAGAAATATACATATCTAGTGGTTATCGCAACTCATTTTGATAAAGTTTAGTATTTGACCACCCCCCATACATTAGGCCTTGGTTCTTAAAAATAGACAACCAACTGAGACAGAAGTGCATTTGATTTCTGCTCCTAGCTCCTGTCTGGAAAATAGTTACACATTGAAACTTGCTGCAAACAATTATCTCCATGTGTGGATTCAATGTAGTGATTTTAAATGAAAATAACCAAGATTTCGATTTTTATGATAAAATGTATTAACCCTTTAAGCCCCAAGAGTGCCATATGGCACTATTACTGGTTACTTGCTTTGAGGGTATAAATCTGACTAAGTTCAAATAGCAATGCCCTGAGATTCCCACACACCTTAATGTATAGACCAATGATCCTATTGAACTGCATTAGGCATATTAAAAATGAATAATTTCATCTAAATCCCCCTTTCTTTGCATAAGTTAAGCATAGTTGACATTATTTCACTTCAGAAAAAGGGACTAAAATGACAGTTACAGAAAAAAAAATTTTCCCTCAGATTCTAAATTTTCTCACAAAAATGCATATTTCACATAAAATTTAGAGTTTCATGTTTGCACTAACCTCACTTTCTGTCCCCCAACACCTAAACTGGCCCAGAACCAAGCCATTCTGTCCACAAGCACTTTACAGCAAGCTGAATTCATCCATAACGACCGCAAAGCATGCCGGGAAATCCTACCAAACAGCGACATGGCCCTTCCCCCATCTTCATTCTTCAAAATATATACTAAGTCTAAAGCCATTTCGACCTAATACCTTCATATTGGAATCAATGGCAAGTAAATGTTGTCCAATATTCCAAAGAAGCTATGATAGGTGGCTCCAGACTCCCATTTATAAAGCCCACGCTAAAGTGACGGAAGACGTCCTGGCCCATTCACGAGTGGGAAATAAGGCTCTTTCTCTGTCACAATAAACTGGCACAAACTCGGTTCTTTGAGACAGTGCTGATTGAAGCTCTCATCAGACTTAATGATGTCCTCCAGCACTCTATAAATGGTGAAAAAGGCTTTAAAAAGCCTTAAATTCTCTTTTCCCCCAAACAAACTTCCCTCCAGCTCCATAGCAATGCGACGTCAACGTATCCAAAATGGCCGACAAAAAACTTTGAGCCCCCAGTATTGTTGGTCAGATGAAAATTCCATGGTAACAGTGACTACAGCTTTCTTAGGGGGGGGAGGGTTTGTTGCAGTCTAGAATGAGCCAAAAATCAGTTAAAAGCCCACGGGGCTCAAAGGGTTAATAAAAAAATAAAAAAATTGAGCTAGTTTATAATTTGTTTTTTGTCAAGGCAAAAATTGGTAACATGCAACTTGTCTGACATTTGAGCATGTGGGTGGAGCCACTATTGTAAAAGTTTTTATTGTTTCAATATTTGACCGGCCAAAAACGGGTTGTGTCCGAGCAAAATTACGTTTGACTGGACAACATGTCTGGCGCCTACCCATTAGTTATTTCAAGCCCTGGTTGAGCCAAAGAGGGCAAAGAAGACAAGCTTTCTTCTTTCTCTTCCCTGCACAACGCCCCCTCTTCCATTCTCCCTTTCCCAGCTAGCCTCCCCCTCCCTAGCACCACTAAGCAGGCCATTGACTAACTTGTTGAGCAATCTTGTCCCCTGTGCCTTCCTGAACTCTCTAAAGTCAGAGAAGCTGTAGTAGAAGTCATGATCTTCACCAGGTGCTGGCAGACTGTTGGCATTCTGAATCCCGCCAACAAGTACTCGAAGTGTTTGCTAAAATTATTAAAATAAGCATTATTATTAAAGAGCAGATTTCTTATGAGTGGGACAAACTACGGCATGTCCGTAACTGTGCTGTACCGTATTTCTGTTATTTGATTAGATCAGCAGGACAAAAACAATGGGAAACCATTTCAACGTTACAGCATGCCATATGGTAAACCGTGCTGTAGTCAGTGCTGTAGTTTGTCACACTCATACAAAATCTGCTCTATCAGTGGCTACCAGTAACTTCCCGTACATGTATGTCTGCAATGTTGAAGCAATACTGTTTTTATACTCTTGAGCCATATAATAAACATCTTATTAATTAACTACAATGCTTGCTTGGTCCAAACCATAAGTTATGGATCCTTGGGTTTTGCCCCTTTTTTGATGACCTGTACTTTGCTTGGAAAATATGATTTGAAGTGAAACACTCAATATTTTACAACTTTCTCGCCATTAAAAACAATGAAATTATTTGGCCACAATAGTACAATGTATTCTACCTACAGTACTTGAATTTCAGTTATTTGGCCTCCTGTGGTGACTTTTTCTATTAAACAACCACCTATATTAAGCAACCACTTTTTCGTGAGCCAAGAGTGCTAGCTTAATGGATGTTCGACTGTTGTAATTATTAGTATGCACAGTTACATGAATCCAAGGGTCCCTGGGGTAGGGGTATTTAAACGTTTTTTAAAAGAACCTAGTGTTTATGGCTGGGAAAATAACTGCTATTTAACAAGTGAAAATGTTAAATGCCCTGCTATGATGTGGGGGTATAGGGGGACCGTGGTTTCAATTGACTGGTGCATAATCAGTGGTTAGTGGATCGGATGAAAAGTTCTGCTCGTGTAAAATAATATTTGCCTTGGCTTTGGGTTATTATAAATAGTGCTCTAGCAACCACAGGCAGCCCAATCTCATGATTTGTGTATTTATATGCTTATAAATATCGCTTGAATAGTTCATAATTTTTTTTTTATAAATCCTTCCAAAACATGTGCATTAGACAAATAAATGCACAACTTCACCCTACAATGTTTCAGTTGTGGTTATTAATTCATACCTCTGAGCTATTCTAGGGTCGTTTCCGCTGTTTTTTTCCGAACCTCTTTCCCTCACCTCCTAATAAAAGGAAAAGGCTGGAGACAACCGATAAATATACGATGAGCGAAGTGTGATTTTTGTGGCAAAGATTACAGGTTATGCATCGTATATGTATCGGTTGTCACCAGCCTTTTCCTTTTATTAGGAGGTGAGGGAAAGAGGTTCGAAAACAACAGCGGAAACAACCCTAGAATAGCTCAGAGGTATGAATAACCACAACTGAAACATTGTAGGGTGAAGTTGTGTATTTATTTGTCTAACGTACATGTTTTGGAAGGATTTATAATATGAACTATTCAAACGATATTTGTAAGCGTATAAATACACAAATCATGAGATTGGGCTGCCTGTGTAGCAACGAGACTATTACATGCACATGTTAAACGATTTCCAGGATCGACTCTTCGCTGTATATCTATTGCTTTCCACCACACATGCAGAGACTGTATGGAACAAACGGTTGATCTAATCCACTTGAAAACTAGCTTGCACTTGGTTCCCACGTGGGTATATTTACTATTAAAAAGTACGAGACCAAGAGCGGGGTATACGTATAGGGACGCCTAACCCTAGCCGTTTTCCCTGACATATAGGATCACCTGACATAACCCTAACCGTTTTCCTATATAACGTCCCTATATCATGTCAGGCGTCCCAATACGTCAGGTAACGTTAAATATTACCAACCTAGGTCTACTGAGTATATGTACTAGACCAAGAAACCATTTAACATTCGATCTCCCTAGAGTCTTGGATGTAGACGGCATACAATAGATATATCTGAGGGAGGATAGCTGGTAAACAAAGTACCAGGTAGAATCACAGTTTTACCTGAGAGTAGGCTTGCAAATTCCCCAATCCTGGGATTTCTTTCTCTGTCTCATCACCACCTGCACCGTCCGCCATCTTGGATTTCCAGCTTTGTCCCAGTCTCTCGCAATCGATCAATAGATCACAGGTAGCCCACATTAAAAATTAATACTATTAGCTTTCTCTCTGTACTTTTGGTGGTAACGGCCGCCCATAACAGGAATCATTACTCGGGCTGCCTGTGGCAGGCACGAGTCTATTCATTCTCGTTCCCAGTGCTGCTAAATTTCTGCGCATACGTTAAATTATGCATTAATTGTTGGCGCTAATACTAAGGGTGCGTTCGATTGACCGTATTCCGGAATAAGAATATACAGAATGATAACTACAAATCGCTTATTTCGGGAATTTTTAGTCCATGGAATACAAGATGTATCATGAATAGCATATTTCAGCAAACTTTAGTAGCTTACAGTGCAAAATGTGCCTGAACCAGTGATTTCCAGAGATTATTCCATCTATTCTTATTCCGGAATACGGTCAATCGAACGCGCCCTTATAGAGTTATCTTCAGTCCAGTCGCCATCTTAAGATTCTGCGGATGTTAGTCTTGTTTGAGGTATGTTTCGTAGGTTTTATGCCACATTTCATCACATTTCATTTTACTCTCGGTCACTATACATACCAGCGCAAACACCGTGATCGGTAGGCCAACACTAAAATAATTTTGACCGTGTTTTTGGCTGGTTTACCGATCTGTGTACGTTTACATAATCTCGTACCAAGATCCCACCCCATGTTTTCCTATACTGATTTATAGCGAAATATAGCGATTTACTAGCAAATATATATACTGTGGTTGAGCAGTTATGGGTTACTATCCTCTATCGAAGTCTGAAGACATCTGAACTCCTGATAGACTAGGAGGAGATTTCTAAAAGAGGCCTAGAAAATAAGAATCGTAGCACACCGGCACCCTCCACATATTTAGTCTGACTTCATAAAATGATAACATGATATCTATGGAGCACTTTTAGGCACGATGTACTATAGCCTGAATTTCAGCCGTCTCCTCCGGTTCAGGCTATTAGGAATGCAGTGCAACCCATTAATAGCGGGAAACCGTTCCAAAAATAACCTAACTTGTGAAAATGCCGTAGCATAGAGGTAGTATGGGAGATTCTCGCCGCTCTTGGTTATGGGCTCTTGATACTCTCTAATGCTTGTAAAAAAATGGATGAAATTATGCGAATAAAGTTGTTGCAGTTTAGGCTTAGCTTTCAAGTAGTTTTCTTGTTTTTCGCGAAACATTTCACATACGTACCTAAAATTTATAGAACCAGGGGTAATTGACTTTGTATGGCTTTTTGTTTCGGCGGGAAACTGGCGGGGAGCACACCAGTCTCGTACCCAGAGCCCGCGATCTATTAGCCAGCGCCAAGATTAGAGATTGGACGCGCGCTGGGTTCATCAAAAGCGCATGCGCGTGACGTTTGGCCGCGGTGTGTTTATCATCATGCTAAAGCACAGGCAATCCAAGCTTTAATTGTGTGTATTTGTCAGTATAATATAGGGAACTACTAAACGGGGGAAATCACGAATTTTACCACTATTGATAGGTTAAAATCAACTGAAATAAACGTACCATTGCTCTATAAGTTGTCTTTTGTCGTTTATTAGCGATTTGGGCCTATTTTCGCTAATAAACGACGAAAAACAACATATAGAGCAAAGGTACGTTTATTTGATTTTAACCAGGAGCCATGGGCTTCTGTTTTAACCTATCAATAGTGGTAAAATTCGTGATTTTCCCCGTTTCACGTTGGGCTAGGATGGGTGTAAAATGTGTCATTTGAGCATATCTTCACCGTCTTTAAGTCATTCGTCGTGAAAATTGGCATCTGGGCTGGGACAATTAAGGCAAATATTTTGATATTCATTTTGTAATGAAATTTAAATCGATGACGTCACAATCGATGATGTCATAATATTGATGTTTTCTTGAATGTCGTATTTCTTAAATATCGACTTCCTTTACATAGAGGTATTGATAGATATACTCGAGACGTCTTAAACACTGAAAACCGTTTGTCGCTACGACGTAAATTAGCTGAGATATGATTTTTTGAATATATTATTTAAATTCTGTCAAAAACCTGCTGTCGAAGGGTAAGTTCCCCGGATTTCAGTGAATTAAATCTAATCAATAATTGTCACATGTGTGGTACCAAATTGTACCGATACCTTGTCAGAAATATCACCAAGCTATCGAAGAATAAGGAGAATGAATTTGTTTCACTCAAACCTTTTTCAATCTTAAGTTAATGCACAAAACGTGTCTGTGACGTCATCCAATGTGTGACATCATAATTTAACAATTGCAAATATTTTCGTTATGAGGTTGAAATCCAAAAATCGCAAACGACAGCATTTTGCCCTACCGGCTAGCCTTAAATACCAAGAAGAGTTGACTTAATCTAATCAAACATAGAACAAAGTGAACCAACGGGTATTTCCCAGTCTGTTTGTACTATAATTCTGGTTCAGGGGGGGCATGTATATTTCACTCAACATGTTATATCTCGATGAATTTTGCTCGTATCAAGAAACGGTTTGCGGCTTTCATCATCTCTTGAGAAGCTCCTTCAAACCAGCTATAGAAATTATACATATGTTAAACTTTTTAATACGGTGATGTATTGACGTCATCGATTGTGACGTCATCATTTTAAATTTTCTCACAAAATGAATATAAGAATAGTTGCCTTAATTGTCCCAGCCCAGATGCCAATCTTCACGACGAATGACTTAAAGAAGGTGAAGATATGCTCAAATGACACATTTTACACCTATCCTAGCCCAACGTGTTTAGTAGTTCCCTAGCTATATTATACTGACAAATACACACAATTAGAGCTTGGGTTGCCTGTGGCTACAGCGGCTTTCGTTCGGCATATCGATCGCGCCTTGTCAATGGCCGTTACCAGTAGGTATGCTAATAATTAATACTGGGCTAGAATTGAATAAACGGATATAAAGGGAAATATCTTTTGGCGGCTATCAGCTATTCGAAATCTGGATCCCAAATTGAACGGCTGAGCGTTGTGGATGATCGGCCTATTCACAGGCACACCGCAGTAAACGTTATGCTCCGCTGGCCGAAAGAACGAAGGCTCTGATTTCAAATACAAATTACCGAGGGCTTAAACTTTTTTAGTAAATAATTTTATGACTTAATAAACTCACAGTGAATTACAAATTAAGAAAACTTCAACCTGTTGAAGTCGTAGACTTAGCTTTTAAGTAGTTTTCTTTTTCTTTCTTTTTTCTCTCGGAATATTGCACATTCGTACCAAAAAATTAGAAAAAGGCCTCTGTTTTATTTTAGTTTCGACGGGAAACTGAGGAGACGCGCGCTTCCCACTTCCCTCAGTGGGTAAGCGCCGGTCTGTTGTGCGGGAGGTCAGGGGTTCAAAGCCCAGCCGGACCAACACTCAGGGTCTTAAAATAACCGAGTAGAAGGTGCTGCCTTTGTGAAACAATCTCATTCACCATTCTCGTTCCCAGTGCCTACTCAACTAACTAGAGCCTCCGATTGTTCAGTTAGTTGAGGAGGCACTTGGAACGAGAATGTCTCATTCACGATCTGCAAATGGTTAGACCTTCACGTCTTCTCGTATAAGGACCGTTAAATTGTGGGTCCCACGTCGGCCTCAAGTGTATCAGTCACACCAGTCTGTCACGAGTTACCGACTTTAAATCAGGTCGCTTTACTTTTACTTTTATCAAGAGCGCATGCGCGTGACGTTTTGTTGCGGTGTGATTCACAGGCTATGTGGAAGAGGGAGTCAATTTTGGCGGAGAAAAAGGAGGAGCACAATAACTGGAACGGGTCATCAGAATTTCTTGTCTGCAATGCATTGTAGTCCTCCCAACTGATTTCGATTGGTTAGTTATCCACGATTGTGTTTACTTTGCCTCGTGATTGGTTCAAGTAAAACCAATCGTGAATTACTTCAGTTCGTGATTGGTTCATCGATGTTTTTACTTGCTCCCGCGATATGGGTCTGGTTTGCGTTTTAGGCCGACTCAATCGAAACTGTTCTAACCAAAACATTACATAAGTATGTATATAATACAGAAACCAATATCTACTACAATAGCTCTGTAAGTCACTACGACTATGCCTGATTATTTGCAATTAATTTTATTTCTTTATTATAATCATATTGTTGTACAAAATGTGGGCTGCAAACGATACCATGCATAACAAAATCTGACGCATAGGATTGATCTAAGAATTGACCTCACTCGCGAAGAATTCCGTCTCCTGTATCTACTTATATACAGCAATTTCATAGTATTCATAACCGTTTAACTATAAAAATCACTTGTTGGATCCATTGCATTATTAATAATCGATTAGTCGATATTTTAAGATACAGGGCTCGAACTGAACTAATTCTAAAATCCATTATAGCAAATGTCTGGTATAGCAGGGTTTTTTTCACTAGCAAAAATGTAGAGGGTACTGGCAAAATGAAATGGCACATACTTCATTTGAAGTACAATGTATATGTACATGTATAGCCGAAGAATATATTTGATAGAATTTACACGGATACTGCACTAGATGCTTTGTACTTTTAATCGCGCATCGGGTAAGAATTATAGGCTTATCTAGTAAACGGTTAAAGCTTGTAGAAATGATGTTTGTTCGATGTTTTCCGACTCCAAGTTGTACCTTAAAGGTAGATCGACTCGATGGGATTTGCTTGTGGAAATGTTTTCACTCGCAAATTAAAAAATCTGCAAGCATTTTGCGAGTTTGCGAGCGTTAGTTTCGAGCCCTGAGATAACCCCAACCAACGGCTTTATGTAAGACTTTATTCCGTTGGTTATAGCTAATCCCTTTTCGTTCGTATTCTTTAATTAATAAACGTTTTAGCTCACAATTTCAAAACATGTCATCCTATTTTTAGTTTTCTCATGATCTAGTCAATTGTAGCAAACTTCCCTTCAATTATGGGCAAACTTTTAATTTGCAAATCTTAATAATGTGACGACCCATCTCCGGTTCCAGTTTATAGTATCTTGCTTCGCGGTAGCATGTACTTTGTCCTATTTCTAGTAATACAGAATAGTTACCCAGTATCTAACTGCAGAGTGCGAACTGTGTCGGCATTTGCATCGTACAATCATTATTATTAGCTTATGTTCCGTTTCCACCTCATTCCACATAATACACAGCCAATATAGCATTACAAATGCCAGTGACTCGTCCCTGTAAATGTCTAATGTTCTCAATATTTTTAGCGCTGTACCGCCTCTTATCTTGCACAATCATGCTCACTTCTTTTCTGAGCTGTTGAACAAGCTTGATGACGTCATCGATGCAAGGGATCTTCGCGTACTTCAGACTGGTAACGAGTTGACTGAATTCCCCCCTTTTTTCGTTCATCGACTGGCGTTGTTTCCCTGTAAAGAACATATCAAGTGCAGTGAGTTAGCAATATTAGGTGACTGTGCTACCGATATCATTCCAAAACATATTTTTCTTGTCTTTCTTAAATGTTTTCGGACTCCCTGGCACCGTCACGTGACTTGATAGCAAATGTTCCTACGCCGCCATGTTGGATGGCAATTTGCAGGTAAAATATATTCAGGTAGACACTTGAGTTTGATGACGAAGTAGTCCACGATCCTTTTGTCTTTATACTACTTTAAAATATAAATCATATAGGAACATCCTTAGAACGCGCGATTGTACTGACTAAAAGCCTTGAGCTAAGCGTGCATTAATTTGTTTTAATATTCCAATTTCGTGCACGGTACAAAATCCAAGCAGGTGATTGGCTAATGACAGTGCTTTATTTGTGATGAGAACACGCTGCGCGCTCAGTTGGATTTTATTTATTTTAGTTGGATGGTTGTATTTTATTGACAAATAAAGGCACTTGGTGACTGTACGACGAATTCAAAATTTCTTCATACTGCTTTCGCCCTTCGGCCTAGCAGTCATGCAGCGTGTGCCTGTATTTAAGAGATAAAACACGCACACCATTTTCTAATGTGTTATAATGCACGCTCGATAACGTTGATTTTTCTATGTCCTATTTAACAAATAAAGAATCCTTAGCCATGTTTTATACTATCATAAAACACGATGGGCATTTGAGAACATGAGAGAAATGTTAAAGCACAAGCCGCACTCGCGTTAATTCCGCTCGTCCATCCGCAGCTTTTCAAGATCTCGAGCGCGCATAATATTTTTTTATAGAACATGAAGAACTCTCTTCTATTTGTTAAATACTTACTGAGAATTGTTTTTACAGAGCGAATATAAGGAACTCCTAATTTGGTCCTCTCCACCTTCCTGAGATCCGCTGACCAGCACTGCAGCATCTCCACAACCTGCTCCAGTTCGCGCCGCTGTTGCGCCATCGTTTGAAGCATCCCCTCTAGGTCAGCGATCTTCTGCCTGAGAGCGCTTTTGTTGCTGTAGATTTTTCTCACGGGCATGCGGATTGGTTCATCGTCCCCGTCACTGAGCCCGCTGTCAGACGAATCATACTGTCCTTTGCGTTGGACTGGAAAATATTAGTAGCAGAGGAGGGAGTAAGTTAGGTTCTGTTTTATTTACATTGACTGACTATAACAGCTAAAACAACGAGTGTTTATTGACTTGGTATTTTCAACATAGTACAGAACCGTCCAGGAGCGCCCATCCCATACTTGGTCTGTGAATCAGCACCTTTCCAGATTAGGTTATTTTAGAACACCCGAGGTGAATAAATCCCATATCTTCGAGCGAAAGGCAGATAAAATGCGGATTATCTTTTCCCAATGGTGAGGTTTTCTCATTGTACGCAATAACTATCTCTTTCTATAAAGCATTGTTTGCCTAGTACATTGTTGGATTTTTTTCGCAGCAACCTGATTCTAAAAATACGATAGGCAACTAGTTCTTGTAAAAACTATTGTTGGTCTGCGTCGGCGGGGAAGATAAACACTGGTAGGTAATCAACTAAAGTCGATTGAGGTATGCTAACCGCCGTGGAAAGCGAGTAGCAGCTGACGTTTCGAGCGCTAGCCCTTCGTCTGACTGCTACTCGCTTTCCACGGCGGTTAGCATACCTCAATCGACTTTGTCGAATATACATTTGAATATCCAGCCATTGTATTTTCTTCCCAACTTACTCAAAAAAACGCTGTTTAATGATATTTGATACTTTTTTGCACACAAAGAAATTATACGATGCTCACTCTTTCACTTTACAAGAATTTTACGCAAAGGTTTGATGCTTAACAAACAACAACATACATACGACATAAAACATGTGCACTTGAACATTAACGACATACTAAAAAACAAAAACAGCACTTACATTGACAGCCACACAATGGAACGACAAAACATTGCTGCACTGAAGTGAAATAACTTCAAACATTACAAAACATTAAAACAATGTTAAACATAGAAGTGTGTGTGACACAAGAATTTACTGAGATACATCAGAGCGATTCTGAACAACAACTTATCGAAACTTATTAGAAAGTTGATGCCAATTTTTATCGCATTAGGACGAAGCAGATTGAAACCATAATTACTGAGGACATAATAATAATAAGCATATTTTATTTGTTGTAGCAGCCTGATTATGATGTGGGTCTGCTTTAACTTCTCACACACTCCTCTATACATTAACTGTGCTGGACACACAACACTCGACTCACGTGTTGAATTTTACGGAGTGAGGAAAGCTGGAGAACCCAGCCGGAGAAAAACCGGCCCTCGAATTCAGATAAGGGATCAACAACAAACCTAACTCACGTACGGTGTCTGAGCCGGAATCGAACCCGGACCGCAGCGGTGAGAGGCGAGTGTTTTACCATTGCGCCAACCTGCCTCCCCCATGTAGTTATAAAATGTAGATTAATATTATTTCCTTCCATTGTTAATTCACGAGCCAATTTATATTGCAGTATGCAGTCGTTTCTTTTAACGATCGATATTTTGATTTATATATTGAAGGTGTCAGGAATAATGCAAGAGTGTTCCTCATTCATCTGATCAATGTAATCAAATCAAATCAAAACTTATTAATAACTACTGCGTATATAACTCTTAGCGCTAACATTATCCTTTCCCTAACCCTAATCCTAATTCTAGGCCTAATCCTAATCCTATTAAGCCTTACCTAATATCTTAGCCTTACTGAGAGGGTACCCTAGACCAAATCCTAATCCTAACACTCAGAGCCAATGAGTTGCAGAGGGCGTCCTTGAATGCTTGTGTTAGATCAAAAATTCGATCGCGAAACTCACTACAAAATTGAACACTTTACCAGTCCTATTATCCAATGTGGAAAGAGAGCTTAAAATAATGATAATAAATTAATAAAAGGTAAAACAATTTCTAATCAAAAACATAATGGTACTATAAATGCAAGCTAGGACCAACGGACGAAGCACAAGTACCGGATCATCTTGAATGGATCTAATCAGCACAATTATACGAATACTAAAACTAGATGCAAGCGTGATTATACGGGTTGGGAATAATATATATATATATAAAATCAGTCGTACATCCTTTTTTCCGTCTATGATGAAGACGTTTAAGGTTTTTATTTTAATTTGTGTACCTCTAACGGAGTTTTGCCTTCTACACTTGGCGTTTTTAGTGGTATTTTCTTCCGTCTGCTTTAGGATCCCTTTGCGCACGGGTGAAGGCGCACCAACCACACCTATTCCATGGATGGTGGACACCTCTCTGTGCCATTGTGACAGGCGCGCTTCAACTGCTAGGGAGCTCCTCACTAATCGCTGCGGGAAGTTCAGATAACTAATGGTGATGCTCTTCCGTCCACGAGGCCTCTTTTCAGGAGAACTGTCACAGGACTGCTCAGAATCAATGTCTAGGTCCTTTGTTATACCTTTTGGTCTTCGTTCTGATTTGGTTCTTCTTAGGAAGCGCCTCGATTTGAAGTTAATAGGGCTAAGCACTTGAAGAGTTGTGGTTGGCAGGTCGAGGTTATAATCAGTGCTTTTTGTGGATTGAGTGTCGATGTCTTCGGGAGTTTTTTCATCATCGTGCGGCGGTATTGGTGAGTCGTTTCCTTTCTCGATTCCGCTGTCTTTTTCTTCCTGATCTGATTGGACCGATGGACCGGACACTTCGGAGAGATCAGAGATGGATTCGGTTTCTGATTCGTGCGACACTGAAGCTGCATCCTTCTCTTCGTCTTCCTCGCTGAAATGATAAATGTGAAAACAAGAGCATTCAATTTAAGCCTTAAACCTTTTTACCTAAGTTTTTGATCTGGAAGGGAAAATAAAGGCCACTACAATTTTTCACAATCCCGTCATTCAACTATTCAACTTGCGCAATGGGGTGGCGGAAGTTATTGTTTTGTTTCAGATTTTCGCTTCGAAATGTTAAGTTTGTTATGGGAAATGAGAATCTGTCCGGAATGGTTGACTTTTTATCACTGAAGGGGATATAAATGGCGAAAAATGGTTCCAAGAATAGGTCACGTGACATGTTTGCTATATGTTCACCTTATCAGGGTCAACCATTCCGATCTGATCTTTAAAGTCAACCACAAGTGTAATCAGATAAACACAAAATCGTTACTTAAAATATACAATGTACCCACCCCGTTTTTAGTTTTATTTTCAACTTTTTGTGATCACGTGGTTGGTCACGTGAGAGGGTTGTCCAATACTCTGACAAATTTATGCATAGCATTGTATTGTATTGTATTATATCGACATAACAATAGTTTAACAATACAAACAATAGTAGAACGATGCAATACAATAAAATACAAAACAATTCTATGCATAAATTTGTCAGAGTATTGGACAAGTATGTCACGTGATAGACATTTTACCAAAATTTTATATTAGGACGACTAAAAACGCTGAGATTAGTTATAACCACCATTGTTCTAGGATTTGAGAAAATTCAAATGACTATTCAACAAAATAGCTGTAGCCTCGTTTTCATGTTCAAACAGTGGTTGTGATTATTCTTATTGTTGTTGTTGATGATGTGATTATGATTATTTACATATACTTTTTATTATCCACTCCCCCGTGGGGCTTTTCAGAGATAGTTCAGTACAATTAAATATCTAATTAACTGATTTTATATCTATATAAACTATATACAATGATTATGTTAATCAATAATATTAATCAATAAAATTCTGTAGTAATTTATGTCTTAGAGAACGCTTAAAAATACTAATAGTTCGGCAAAGTTTCAAGGACGGATCTAGTGAGTTCCAGACACTGACAGTTTTGTAGTAGAAGGTTCGCTGACCGCTAGCAGTTTTAAATAGAGGAATATTCAGGAAAATATGATTATAATTTCTTTTAATTATTATTATTGCTATTATTACTATTATTATGCACCCACCTGAGCTTGCCTTTGTCGTTTATTAATATGATCTCTTCACGTTGTTCATCAACAATTTTTTTCTCGTTGTATTCGAAATCCTCCAAATCCTTGTTCTCTTTGCTTTCCACATGATTCCCATCGTTAATGATGACATCGCCTGGTTCTTTTTCTGGTGGGGAACTCTTCTCACTTTCGTCGTCCTGCTTCTCATCTCTGTTGCTGGTGTCAATGATGTCATCCTTGTGAATAAGAACTTCTTGGTAACACTTGTCAATCTTCTCCTAATGCCACGATGGGAATTAATGAAACATCCAAATTAATACCAAATACATCAAAGATAACCAAGTCCATTTTAAGCAAACCAGCAATATTAAAATATCATATTGGAAGCACATTAAGATATTAGTCATTTAAATTCCGGTCATTACTGTTAAATATCCAATCCCGTAGAATCCAGGGCATGTATAGAACTCGAGGGCTATCCATAATAATATTATGCACGGTGTTTCAAATATGGAGGGGGGGGAGGAGGGGAGCCAACAAGTGCTTCTTTTTTGCTATAATACCAGCAGAAAGCTGTCGTTGCTCAGTAATGCCTGCCGATAGTAGTTTACGAACGCTTAATGCATTTTTAAACTTGTTTTAACATTCAAGTGTTCG
Organism: Actinernus sp. WN-2022; assembly: GCA_030867875.1. Classification (NCBI taxonomy): domain Eukaryota; kingdom Metazoa; phylum Cnidaria; class Anthozoa; order Actiniaria; family Actinernidae; genus Actinernus; species Actinernus sp. WN-2022. The sequence goes on along the minus strand of JAOWCC010001368.1, from coordinate 22,571,093 downwards.
ATTTGAGTACATGTCAGAGATCACTAAAGCAGCTACATAGAGCATCACATGTTGCAGAGCTTTGACACTTTGCTTTACACTTCACAAAGACAGATGAACAACTGAAGGCGAGATGGCCCTTTTTAGCACGGTTTCATGTTTTCAGTATTTTGATGGCTTGAGTTGGCTTTGTAGGCGATTTGCCTACTGGAGAGCATTCTAGTCCTCAACGGTACTTTCGTATACTTGTAAATGCTAATACCTTTCCTATAGGTGTTTCTGGGACTGTAACATCACTGCTGTTGACGTTGGTGTCATTGCTGATAATGTACATGTTGCTGGTGTTGTTGTTGTCGTCGTTGTTGTCGTTGCTGCTTAAGGTGTCAGTCTTGTCCTCTCCATCACTAACCACTTGTTGGTTTTTCTCAGCCTTTGAAGCCGCTCTTCTCGCGAGGAGTCTTCTCAGCATAATTTTACGGACGATAAATTCGAGGTCAAAATTCACTGAAAAACATCAATATATAGATTCAGATCCCATTCAGTAAAAACAAAACAAACATCTTTAGTAACGTATCTTATCATCTTGCTGACCCTACAAGGAGTCTATTAATGGCGAATTTAGGTTGGGTTTTGAGGAGGGAGAAAAAGAAGAGTACCCGAAGAAAACCCTCGAAGCAAGGTAGAGATACCGACAAACTCAACTCACATATTGCGCGTCCGATCTCCGGAATCTCGGGCCACAGAAGCGATAGGCGAATCGTTTACCACTGCGCTACCTGGCTCCTCAAGTTAAAGTCCGTTATTCTTCCTTTCTCTTATTCCTTTTTACTCTTATTCTTATTCATTGGTCCTTTCAATGAATGAGAATCATAAAAGGGATTATCATATGATCCGTACGGCACACCGCGCGCTTTCCTTTCAAAACCATTTTCAAAAGTCACGTGACGGTACACAAGTCACGTGGCCGTACGTGTTTGACGAGGGTGGAATGGTAAAAGCCATCTGGCTCTGCTTGATTTTTGGCTTATTGTTTTGCCATTTGAAAGAGGTCACATGATAAAAAACTTATTGACTGAGTGAGATCGGACCGAACGGGAAAACATTTGGCTTTCGGCAAGAGAGGATAACTAGTTATCCTCTCTTGCTTTCTGTCAATCTGTACGTGCGCTCAATCCACCGTCATATTCTCAGTCAATAAGTACCTTTTTTTTGCTGGTCCGGAATCCAGTGAAATCGCGTGTTCTGATTGGCTGGCGACCAATCAGAGCTAATCGGCTAATACTTTGGCAAAGTTTTCCGGCTCCATACGGACCTCCCGGCCGGTCAATAACATATAGAGTGGTCTTCAATAGGACATTTTCATTATGGCGTCATTTTACTACAACTACCAGAATCCTTTTCAATTTTTTTTTTCTTATTCAGATTTTAAACTCCTTTGAGAATTCCAAGACAATGATCCAAATTAGAGGAACGAAAGAATCCGCGCAAAGAGTTCTGGTAGTTGTAGTATGTGACGTCATCATGCAAATGTCCTATTGAGTGTCGTAAAACCAAAACCAGTGAGCCAATCACGAGCAAGTAAAACCCAAGTTGAGTGTCGTAAAACCAAAGTAATTACAGAGCCAATCACAGGAGCAAGTGAAAACACAATGAGCCAATCACGAACTGAAGTAACTCGTGATTGATTTTAGTTTAGAGCGGTATTCAGTTGAGTGTCGTAAAACCATTACCAAAGTAATTACAGAGCCAATCACAGGAGCAGGTGAAAACACAATGAGCCAATCACGAACTGAAGTAACTCGTGATTGATTTTAGTTTAGAGCGGTATTCAGTTGAGTGTCGTAAAACCATTACCAAAATAATTGCAGAGCCAATCACAGGAGCAAGTGAAAACACAATGAGCCAATCACGAACTGAAGTAACTCGTGATTGATTTTAGTTTAGAGCGGTATTCAGTTGAGTGTCGTAAAACCATTACCAAAGTCATTACAGAGCCAATCACAGGAGCAAGTGAAAACACAATCATGAAATGAAGTAATTCACGATTGGTTTTGAACCAATCACGAGGTAAAGTAAACGCAGTCGTCGATACAGTCGCTAAAACAAAACCTGAGTGCGTGATTGCGTTTGGTTTAGTTTAGAACTTGATTGTCTGATAACTGGAAAACATTTCTCACAGCCAATAGAAAAGCTAAGCAAACGCAAAACCAAAGCAATCACTTGTTGCTAGCTTTCGACACTCAATCGAAAACCGCTCTCTATGTGTGTTTGCATGTGTATTGGCTGGTAACAAAACGAGCAGGGGACTGGAACCAAATTTATAAGAATTACTTTAATTCTAAAATGAAGTTCATCACATGATAGAGCATGTTGAAATTAGTATGTGTGCCAAGTTTGACGTGATTCAAGTGAATCTTGTCCGAATTATAAGCAATTGAAATTTCTTTGTCCCTCCAAATTTTTACAATGAATGTATGGTTTGGAGGGACAACGTTAAAATATAAGAGAGTTTGTATGGGAAAATTGACATATTTGATGCCTTCTAGCACTAGCTAAGTTTGATCTGTTCTTTTGGAAAATAATGCTCACTTTAACTAGTTATTAATTGAATTAGATTTACTTACTCGGCTCCAGTCCCCCGCTCGTTTTGTTACTGGCTAATTATCTACGACTAGGTCTTGAACGTAGCATTATAGGATAAATCACAAGTAGGCCCGGGGCACAACTTCTCCTGACATCAGTATCTATATAGTCTTCTTCATCTAGTGATTTTTTATGTCACTGGTGTGAGCGGAAAGAATCCTTTTTGTTTTGTCTGTGAATATAGTTAGAAGACTGAAAAGTTTCCTTTTCAAAGAGGCCTAATATAATTTCTATACGGGTAAATTCATTTCCTGACGAGGAAATTCCACGTTAAATTTCATTTGAAAAACCGGTTGTTCACTGAGTGAAATTTAATGTGGAATTCCCGAGTCGGGCGATGATTTTTCTTTGAATCACTAAATATCCCATAGCATGTAGGCCATCCCAATAAAATGTTTCGTTTACCATCGCCCGATCGCCCGACCAATTTTTTTTTGGGAAAAGCAACAAAAAAATGAAAGGTTGAAGACCGATCCCACTTTTTGGAAAAAGTAAAAAAAGAATGTTTTACTGCACCTCTTTTTCGAGCTCTCTACGTTTTAGTTTCTTGCCTTTCTCATACACATTGTCAATCGACACTGGACTAGAAGAAGAAAACGTAGTCGAGGAATATCTTTTTCCCGCCAAAATTAAACATTCGAACTAAACACTGAACCCTCGATTCTTTATAGACTTGTCTTTTCAGATGATTTGATAAATGTGAAACTTCTGCTCTCTCCAAATACCAAAAAAAAAGGGAAAAAGAGACCATATTTTATCGAGTTAACGCCACATTTTCAGTAGTAATTTGTGTTTTTACTCTCCATTCAATTCTTCTTCGCTGTTACCGCAATTCCTTCCTGTCAAGGTGAGAAGTTTAACCTGGTAAAGCTTTCATGATTTTGCGAATTGCTTTCTGATTCCAGTAACTTTATTGGTACCGACTGGGCAAATCCGTTTACGTTAATTCTCATGGTCGGCGAAGCGTTATCAGTTGCACAATACTGGTAAATATTGTCCTCCTATATTTTGGCCTATTCAAAACCTGCCCTGCCCATCCTAGCTAATATGTTCTGATATATTTTAATGTCACTGATGTGAACTGAAGAAGCCAGGATGTTCTATCTGTCTGACAAACGAGACTGGAATATCATGAAAGTTTCTTTATACGATGGTGATCTTATGGTCACCCGTTGGTCTCGACATGACCAGTCATTATCACGCCTGTCTCTTGGCTAATTTTCTCCACAGGGGATTAACAACATTGAAAATATCTTTAAATAGCTTTCAAAAGGGCACACAGAATGGGGAAAGACTATGGAATGGATTAACATCAGAATAATGTAGTTTGCACCGTGTAATCGCGCATAGAGTTCTCAATCCTTTCACACAGTTTAACTGAGCTAATCTCACTAATTTACATGCTCAGTGATGCTATTAAACGCGGTTGTTTTGGTACGAATTGAGCCTCAGAAAGAAAGGCGGACGGAAAACGACGGAGAGAAAATAGAGGAGATGAAAATTAGATGAACAGAGAAAGGCGAGATTGATAAAATTATTTCAACCAAGTTTAGGCCGAGATTATAAAACGTTAAGCAGGATGGACGGTTAGACTCATTCAATCAGTTCTCTCTCTCTTCCTTTCGTCTTGAGAGAAAGGGAATTAAGAAATCTATGTCTAGAAGGATAATCATCTCTGCATGTTCAAGGTGAAAAAAAATGAAGACAACATTAACGAAAGTTGTTTGAAAGTGTTCAGCTAGCTTACAACCTTTTATCCATTTTTTTAATTGGTTAAAATGCGCCTTATCCAGGAATTAAACTAATTACATAGTAACGTTATTCAAAATGATGTTAACTGGTCAAGTACTGTACTTGTTCTAATGGTTAATGTTATCACATTGATGCTTCTCCTTTCTTTTGCTTAATATTATCTCGAGAATCATCTTCCAAAACCTTAATTGCACTTGCGGCCCTTGTAGTAGTGGGCAACATTTTAAAGTTCAAAGCACGCGAAGTCTAAAGCTCGTACTAAACGGTATTCAAAATAACTGTAACTATAGGAATAGGAGGCGCACTTGTCAGGAAATAAATTCGGTAATAAACATTAAGCATATATCTGAATCAGTAACGTATATTTAAATGCTTCAAGTATTCTATATTGCTGAGGATTTAGGATGAAAGTTTATCTGTTCAGCCAAATGTTTTAGGTTTCAAATAAATAGATTGCTGTGCATTTTGAAGTCTCTGTATTATCCCGACGCTTTTAGTTCTGTATAAGCTTTCAACTAAACTTCATAGAAACTGACATTTTAACTCTATCACAGCAGGAGCAACAGAAAGCAAAATAGGGCATTGTAGCATTCTTATGTCTAGTCCTAAACACTTTTGAGGATTCAGTTCCACAGAATAGATTTAGGTTTTCAAACGAGACTTACCTCGCTTAACCGGCACGGACACTTCAGCGCGATTTGACATCTGAGTTTGAAACACCGGTTTGTATACTAGCTACCAGAAAGAGCCGTTAAAAATTCATTAAAATATTGACGGAATTGGAAGCAATGGTTACCCTGTGACCTGTTCGAATTGGACTCAATTTGTGCTGTGAATTTATATGGGGAACTATTCACAACGGGAACAATCTAACTTTTCGACATTCACAACAGATAAACATCAAGTTTCGTGTGCGTTCTGTAGAACTTTTCCAGTGGATTTTCTAATCTTTTGGAAATATCATAACAGTAAAAATAGCGCATTGAGTGTTTACCTAAGGTTCGACTTCCTACCACACCTCCAGAACACGTTACAATGAGATTGAAGAACGTGGAACCACGCCTAAGCCTGCTAATGCCCTTCTTAGATCACTGGATTGTACGGTAACTAGTTTTAGCTACACAGACAATAAGAGGATTAGTGTAAAGGCTTAACAGTTTGCTTTTAACTTCCTAACGCCATTTTTCCAGTAAAAGGAGGAAAAGAAGCACAATTCGCAATTTTCGTGAGATTTTTAGGGTGCGACGGCCTTTTAGCCCGGTGATCTGTTCTGGTTGTTTTGGGCTTTTGCAAAACTCCCGCAGGGAAAAAATCAAATCAAGTTTACCTGGGTCACGAATGTTAATACTTGTTTGTAAGTTGGGAATCAACAGCAAGAAACTACATTAATATTTTTCTTTCTTGAATGACGGAATCGTTCCTTTACCAATCTACGCCAATATATATTAACGTCAATTTGTAATGTAAGAGTGATAATATTGAGTTCTTTCCGGCATAAAAAATAAAAATAAATTGCTTTGATACAATTGCAGAAATTAATGTTTCGTTTTTTTTCATACATGCAGGCAAGTTTATGAAGCTGCAAAAGAATGTATCGAGGCTTTCTCTAAATGCTATAAATATTCTTTGGGATTTTGACAAAATGAAGCAATATTGCTATGGTACATGTGCAGAAATTATTGTTCACTGGTTTTCTTCATCTGGACAACTTTACGAGGAATCCTTATTCCGCTCTAAATTCGCAACGGATTTTTTTGGAAACTGAGAGTGTTGGGATTGAGTACGTTGCTAGAGTAAGGCTAACTTGCGTTTGCGAGTCAGATAAGTAGTGAATTCTTTTCTTTAAGAATTATCAGAAGTTTTCACAGGAAGAGTCATGCATATTTTCTCTCGAGTTTATATTAACATGCAGTGTATGGTAACGCTCCTATAGCTTCTATGTGCACTTCCTTCGAAATTATTTTAGAATTAAGTAAACGACGGAATTGGCGTGAACTTCAGAACTAAACAAAGAAGTCTTGATCATTAATTAATTTGTTTGCACGCTTTTACATGTCACAAACAAACTTCCAGTAATGACAGTTAGCTTGACACAAACCATGCCATGTTGCCAAAAGCGAAGCCATTCATTAATTAGGTTAATAACTACCTGCTTGTTAGGTGTAACAAAAACAGGTATTTTTGGGTAGTTTTGATGAATTTAGAGGGAGTTGGCTGCATGGCTAGGTAACAATGCAATTTATCCACTGTACGTTTCAAGCTACAACGCACGCTGATCATTGGTTGGTCCGGGGTCACGTGGCAGTCGTCAAATTCAATATATTGCGCCACGTGATTGCATCGTGACAGAAGATGGTGTGATGTGTCGCGCGCGCCACTGCATTGCGGGAAAATAAAGATTTGTTTACCACAACTCGCGCAAAATGTTATAATTGTTGTTATAATAACAAATCACTTAATTACTGACCCCTCAGGAATCAGTCCTTAGCGAATTGAGGAAGCTAGAATGCGAATAGATGTACTAACCAATATACAGAACTCACATGAAAAAGGCAATTAAAAGAAAGTAATATGCATTGAATTTAAAATGTCATAAACAGGCCAGCCTGAATTTCAGCCGTCTCCTCTGGTTCGTTACAAAGGAGACGGCTAAAATTCAAGCTACAAACAGGCGTCCAATGAGATCCACGTCAGTTGTACTTTATACTTTATTACTTCCATCACACCTACAATGAGTTTACATCACACCTACAATGAGTTTTCTTTCTTTCTAGTATTATAGATGCGATCAGTGAGGAGTCTACATGCAGGAAGCTTACAAGCTTGTAGTTCTATTAACATCTCTCAATATGATTAGTCTATCATTAACTCATTGGTTATGCCGTTAAAGGAATTACCTGCCGCGTTAAGTGTATCATAACAGGTGGATTACTTGTCTGGTTCTTGTAGGTTCTTATCGACATGTGACAGGCTTGATGGAGGGAGTTGGCGGCACAGCGGAAAATGCTTACTTTGACATGCGGCACTGACAGCAATGGATGCTACATAATATATCGGTATACTTATCATGGGATTAAAGCAATATAAAGCTAATATTTAAAGGAAAATGCGAGATTAATTTTTTAAGTGATTTTCAAGAAATGCTGGTAAAGAATAAAAAACGGGCATGTTTTTGCAATGTTCGTGTTCTGGTGAGTTCATTAAAAAAATATAAACTTTCGTGGAAGTTTTGGAAAACGTAGACTCATTGTACTGGTTGGGGTAATCCACTTTTCCCGCTCTTTTCGGTTTCCGACCGGTGGACGCGCGTACTGGCCATTTATCTGTTTTGTTTTTATTTCCCATTCTTATTTTATTTTTAAATTTCGAACTAGAGGATTTGAGTATAAGATCACTAGCCGGTTGGTACCGTCGGATTTGGGGAAAGTGCGAGTTTGAGTTGCGAGTTGAGTTGTATTTGCGAGTTTGAAGTGCGAGTTGAATTTGCAAGTTTGAAGTGCATGCGAGTTGTATTTGCGAACCTCAATCATGGGTGGGTGGCGCAGTGTCAGTTAGTGCTCGTCTCTCACCGCTGCGGCCCGAGTTCGAGTCGGACTTAGTGCCATATGTGAGTTTATTTTGTTTGTTGTGTTGTTCTCTCCCTTGCCACGAGGGTTTTCTCGGCCTCCGAGTTCTCCGGTTTCCGGCTCCCTCCGTAAAAACCAACGTGTGAGTTTGAGAGTAGTATGTATAAAAATATATGAATGTAGTGCCTAGTGGGGAGTGTGTGTGGAGTTGAAAGCAGGCCCCCACCAGCTATGCTGAAATACATAGCCTGCTAGGGATTAATTGAATGCCATAAAAAATGCTTTCTTGGGCCAAACTCGCACTTCAAACTCTCAAATCCAACTCAAACTCGCACTTTCTTTGACCCGTACCATCTCACAGCTTGAAGAGAGGTCGACAACTAATTGTTTTTCACGCAACGGAAACCTTGTGTGGTTCACGGTTTGACTTGCAAAGCATCTTTTAACTTAGATACTATAACGTTACCCCTTGCATAACCGGCTTGTCGTGTGGCAAGTTAATAAGGTAAGGATGCTGAAGCAACTTTACAAGATGGCTTTATCAGTTGCCTTATCTTAGATAAACAGTTTCGAGAGCTTGCAATGGGAAAATTGTTCAAACAACTGGAATAACTGCGGTAGTGATCATTTCGTACAGTTATCTGTCAAATTAGACGATATTAAAAACCGCTGGCAAATAAAAAGCTATTCTGTTTAACCAGGATGAAAATATTCGAAGAAACTTTTCCAGGTAATGGGTTGATGTGTATTTTTCCCAGCTCAGAAGAAGTAGTCACAGATTCCCAGGAAAGTTAAAATTTCCTAGCCAAAAAAAAAGAAATCCCAGGGTGGGTCAGGGAATATTCCTTGCATGCTAAGAAAACCAGGCTCAACTTCCAGGAGTCAAAACATGTTCCTGGCATGTTAGTCGCTCCCAGGAGTCAAGGTACTTTTTTTACCATTCCCAGGAGTCGAGGCATATTATTTCTATTGGTGTCCCAGGAGCCAAAAGTAATCAGTTGTGAGCGGACCCTGTGAAATCTTATCAAATTTCCAAATTCCAAATTTTAAGGATCCCAGGACTATTGATGTTTTACAACCGGAAATTGCCAATGAGCGAGCGATGTATTTTTCGAATGCTCCCAGGATCTATTTTATGTCAGAAAAATTCCCAGGGTAAATACCTCTGCAGAATAGCTTTTTGAAAGAATAGCTTCATTACAAGCTCCTGCAGTTTGGTGGCAAATCACAGCGAGTATGTTAGTAAATGTGGAAAACATTCCTTATGTTTGATGCATGCAGTGACTTTGAAATACATTGAAACAAGCCAGACTATTCGCTGGTACTACACGGTGATATATGACAACTTTCTAGGCTAGTCTCGGATATTGTTAGAGCTAAAACTAGCTTAGCGTCTTAACAATCCCAAGAGGAACCCCACCTATTGATTGGTATGCTTTTGGGATATTTCCCCGAAGGGGAAGGGGTGTAGTTCAACTGAGATCGGCTATATGTGAAGTAGCAATCAGTCAGCTTTTTCACATTCTGTTAAAAGATGCAATCGCAGAGGGCCTTAAAGATTGTAATTCAAGTAGCATCAATATAAGCAAGGCTCTCGGTAAACGACGAAGGTGAAATACTTTCAATCTTTGCAGTATTTTTGTGCTGGTAAAACGGTTGTGACGCAATAGATTTGCGAGAGTGTACACATGCATACAAGATCCACAGCTCCACCCTGTCAAGTTTTGTCACGCAAACTATAAGAGAAGTCGCAAAGAGCTGAGATTACTCTATTGTTGGCACATTTCCATTAAAGATAAACTTTTACTGTAAAACATGAATTACAGTGACAAAGATATAAACGAGAATTCGAATTGGAAAGGCTTAGTATTTGTGCGTGAGATCCCATATACATCATGCTGGGTGGTGTTTGTAAACATATATTCGTAAATTAGAGAATATTGAGAGGTTTCCAAAAATGTATAACTATTGGAATTCACTTGACTCCGACTTGATAAATTGCTCAAATCTTCAAATTTAACCTGAAAACGCATTTGAACTGAATAAATAAGATTTTCTTTTGTTTATTTCGTAAGTTATCCTTTATATTTCATCCTTTAACCTTGGGTGTTATTCCTTAATTTTGTGTTCTCGCCATGTATTTTGTAGGTGAGAGGAAGCCTGGACACTAATATGCCTTGTGGTTTCCTGTTCAGGAGTTCCTCGCCACAGATTTCAAATGTATTTGAATATTTATATAATTTTAAAACTGTACTATTGTAAGCAAACAAATAATAAAACTACTACTAGTAGAGGCTCTTGCTGTTATGCTTGCAGGTAATATTATTTCCTGCTGAGGGAGTTCCACGTTAAACTTTACCCCCACCCCACTCTACAGCTCGGCAAAACGCTATGCTCCGCTGGCCAATAAGTTACAAACCGGGGTGTCTTACAGTTTAGGCGGGAAACTGGCGGGAAACGCGCGCTGGGCTCATCAAAAGGCGCATGCGTGTAACGTTTTGCTGCGGTGTGACGCCACTCAAGCAATATTTGAAAATGTTAGCTCATCTTTAGTCTTTCTCTCGTATTAGCACCAATTTCGCGTGAGGTTGACCGCACACACAGTTAACCGCACCTCACTTAAATGCTGCTTTTCAGCGTAATTAGCTAACGCTGTGTTGGTTCTCTTGGCCTCTATATGTTTTGTTTGTTGTATATTTTACTTTATTCTATTTTGTATCTTTTATTATGGCCGAATTACATTCTCTTTCCCAGTACCTCCTCAACTAGTTAAATAAATAAACACCGCGGCAAAACGTCACGCTCATGCGCATGCGCATGCACGCGTCCCACCAGTTTCCCGCCAATACTGAAAGAAAACAAAAGCAATCATCCTTGTTTTAGGTCTGTGAAGTGTTTCATCAAAAACAGCAAAACTACTTTAAAGCTAAGTCTATTAAAAAACTTTAATTAACAGGTTAAAGTTTTCTTAATTTGTCATTCTCCTAATCAATTCGCCGTGCTTGGGCCGAAACATTATTCTTGGAACAAAACGGCGTCTTTGTGGCATTACGTTGCGGAGTCTAGACGCGACGCCAGCGTGTAGCGTTCCTGAGCACTACTCACCAGTTGATATGACCTTTGTTAACCTTATGAGAGGACACGTGTAGGACAATAACATCGAAATACAATGAAATGTGGCTTGCACAGCGTGTTGAGAATGCCACAGAAGCAGCCTTCTGGTGATCATAGATATGGGAGTCACAGAGTTTTATTCTTAGTATCTATAATAAGCGTTATTGTACACGCGTGCTTGTTTATTTTAAGTGATTAGTTCTGATTGGTTAAGCGCTAACAAAGCTATGTTTTTGGCTCAGAGAACTTCACAAGTATCCAAGTTTTATTTTCGCTGTCAGTCCTGTATGAAAATGAAATTTAAAGAAAATTCTGTTGTTTAATCTAAGCGCACGTTTTCGGGGACACATTCCGAGTATTCCGAATAAACAAGCAATCTTGCTTACATTATCAAACGCCCAAAAATAATATCCTAAACGGTAGTAACTACTTTCCACATTTCGAGCGAGGGATATGCAGGATTTGGAAGTTCTAATTTTGGAATAGCCGGAATATAATTCCCCCTAAACGCGCCCTAAATATAACTTCCTTCTCTCTAAAAAGTTCGTAATACTGAAACATTCCTGTTCGCGTATTTCCAAAAGATAATATTCGATATTATTAGCAATAAGGCGAGAAGCTACAACAAGCTACAATCTCTCTACTACATTAATAGCAACGATAGCTAGAATTTGGTGTCAGTGTGCCGAGGAATCAAGGTCGAATTGGTGTTCAGCTAAATGCCTTCTCCTGCACTTTCAGGTCATATTTTGTGTATTTCAACAGCTTCTCAGGGCAAAAAGAACGCTTAATGACACATAGGAATTAACATACTGTTGTGCCCCTGGGCGATATACCAAAGCACATGGCTGCACGTGGATAACTCGTTGCTATAGGAACAATACCGTTATCACTTGCATGATAATGAAGTGTTACCACGCAACATTGCATGCGCTGCTGTAAAAAACCTGTTTGTGGCGGGGATGGTTTTGTTTGAAGCCCGAATGCTCCACGTGGAAATTACACCAGCACTTTGTCTGTCTTCGTGTACTTATGGCAACAGATTTTTCCCTGTGCTATTTTTCTCAAGCTTTTCTGGAACACGGAAACGCCGGTTTATTTTGTAAGACAGCCCGTGGTATCTAACAGTTTTTGCTTTATTTGAGAGTGCCTGACAGTTACGACAGCGCCAAACAAAGTATTAAGCAGCAACACGTACCTCCCTGATTTGACTGAGAAAATTTGACTTGAGCCCAAAGAAAAGGTTCGAGCCCATTTTTATACTCAGGAGCGGTTAAGCTCCTGTCTGTCGTGCCGGACTTGCGTCAGGGTGGGTTCAAACCCAAGCCGGACTAACACTCAGGGTATATGGACTATAAATCATCATAATTGTAGGCCCTCGAAGACCTCCATAGGGTCCGTTGAGGTTCTCTGTCCACCTTCGAATGGTATTAAAAACTGGAATAAAAACTGAAAATTTCACTGCGATTTGAGTGGCGATTTCAGGGGCGATTTCAAATTAAATTGAATTTTCAAATCGCCATGAATCGCCGCCAGTTAAACGCTGCAAAACGGGGGAGCCAAAGTAGTACAGATATTTGCCACAGCTAGTTTTGACCAATCATTCTCCAACTAAATATTACTTCATGACATCGTTCAATTCACCCCATTTTCATACCGTGTTGGATATACATTTATAAATACATGAAATTCAACTGACTCGAGTACATTAATTTGAAAAAGTGGATTTTACTGGCCGGGTGCTGAATTTGATCAGCCACTATCAAATGGTTGTTGTTTCAAGTCCCGTTAGAAATTAAGAGGTTTTTTTTATAGTTCGTACTTCTTTCTCGCTTAGATCAGGTACGTGTCCGATTCGTGCTTAGATGTCGTAATGTTTAAACAAACGGCTCACAGATCAACAGCAGTTACCGTAAGAACTCGATCCCCGAGGGGTACTCAACAAAGTTTTATACGAAGAGGCTCCGCCGCGAGGTCCAAACCCTTACCCTTTTATAAACCAAATGGTACCCCTTCCACAATAATATAATCGAGCGACTTTTACTAAACTTTTCACTTGAGTAATCCTTAAAATATTTGGATGAATCAGCCGTTAGGTGTGTCTGTTCGCGATATTTTGAAAGGCCCTTTCAAATACAGTTTTCCCTACCCTTTTCTATACTTTCCCCCCCCCCCCCCCCCCCCCCGGGACTCGATCGATCACATGATATCGATACTTAGGGTGCGTTCGATTGACCGTATTCCGGAATAAGAATACACAGAATGATAACTACAAATCGCTTATTTCGGAAATTTTTAGTATCCTGAATGTCATATTTCAGCAAACTTTAGTAGCTTACAGTGCAAAATGTGCCTGAACCAGTGATTTCCAGAGATTATTCCATCTATTCTTATTCCGGAATACGGTCAATCGAACGCGCCCTTACTGTACCTGGTTTCAGTTCACGCTTAATAATAGATGCGACACGACAAGCAAACAACAGGTCCAACAGCAACTGTGAAAAGGCCAACTAGAAATCGACGACCACATAATTGTTTTCACACAAACACTGGACTAGTTATGTCAACAAGTTCAGCCTACGCTACAAAGGTTAAGCCTCATTAACTAATCTTTAGTTGATTACCTTTACAAAGGTGGAAATTTACCAGCTAGATTTGCTTGTACTTGTCCAGGTTTGTCATAACGGTTGTAATCACTTCCACGTACGTAAATAATAAAAGGAATGGGTTCAGTTTTCAGAAAGCCGGATGAGCCGCGCATTTTCTCCGCTCTTGTGGGGCAAGTTGGCTCAGTGATGACCTGGCCGGAAAGATTAGCGTTCCCATTATCTAATGATGTAGGAGATGTATATTTATAAACAGTTTTGATGGGTCGAGAAAAACAGTTGGAATCTTCAATAATTTTACCCTTTTTAACTGACAATGGTTAGATTTTTATAAGATTCAAGTATTAGAATATTGCATGCAATTGAATAACCACTTAACTATTGCCTATAGATTTCCATCCAAAAATTCCTTTAAGTGTTTCTCTGATCATCAGTGGAACGTTGTATCCCTACAATGTTCAAAACAATATTTATACATGAACGCGTTTACAAGCCCTCTAGGTCTTTGGAGAAATATTTTTTTATAAACTAAAATGCCAAAGAAATAGACCGTAGTTGAGAAACACTTCGATCGACCATGCAAAGTTATCATGTTTTGATACGGAGAATGGAATACATGTGGGGCCAGTAAAAATGTATCAAAACAATTAATAAAGTACCCTGGTGTATCTTCTACGATGTCATATAGATTTATCGATGCGTTGGATCTCAGTGAGCGATTCTTACTCTTATTAAAAGCTGAATGAAATATGTCAACTAAATGTTCTGATATCCAAGATGTAAAACTGTTTTCACGATTCCGCTAAGCTCCCCCAAGTACTGCTTTACGTCTTCCATACGCGATATGTAATCTGTCTCGTCGTGAGCAATGCAGTTGACAGCATTTCTAAGCTCGTCCACGCTTTCAATAATCGCCTTATGGCCCGGCACGCTTGCTCTAGCAAGTTCCTCTAACGTGCGGTTGAACGCTCCGTGTTCATTGTTTAGCTGTAAGCGCAGTTTCCCGCATAGTTCCCGCACGGGTCGAATACACGGAACGCCATGTCCGTAACGATCAATTCTAGTAAATGCATCATCGAGCTTCTCAACAGCACGGGCCACAAATTCTAAATCATCTTTCTGTGTGTATTCGTCGTTTGTGGTTTCGTCGGAACTTTCAGTCGAAGTCCTTCTTCGTGAGATGTTGTTGGACCTTCGGCCTCTTCCGTTACTGTTTTCTTGTACCTCCATCGCAACTTTGTTTAAATTTTCCAAGCTTTTCCATGTTCGACGCAAATTTGAATTGTTGCGATCTGATTGACTCATTCTGCAAGCCGAATGAAGGCCGCCTTAGTTTGGTGTTTTACTGAACGATTAGAGTGTTTTGCGCGCCGTCCCAAGCTTGCTATTAACTTGCCTCCTTTTTAGGGTGTGGCTTGAGGACTGAATGAGTGATCTAACGTCATGCGAGTCTCCTCACAGCCAGGGAACTCCTATTAAGACCCTTACACTTACACTTGTTGTTTCGGCCAGACTCTATGTCAGAATAAACAGCCGAAAATTAATTTAAGAGATAAGTGGACTTGCTTCTACCATCCAAGAACATCTGAACTGTGACCGACTACAGGTTATGGTAACTGTTCAAACTGACTGACTACTTCCCAGCTATAAACTATAATTGCCTACAGCAATTACTAAGCCGCCTTCCGACTTAGACTATGAGTCATCGAGAAAACCTATGAAACACGTGGAAAATCCGCAGCAATTCTCTAAGTGATTTTTTTCTATACGTAGTCGAGTTGCTTTTCGAAGTACCGACTTTGACCAGTCCGTAGCTTGCATGGTTAAACTAAAATTAATCAATTATAGTCTTCTTGGTCAGAACTCTGCTATATGCTTGTCTATATATAGTTCCTGGTTGGGGACTAGACATTCAGTTTTGCTCATGCACCTAGCTAAAGAGTTTGAAGTATAGCCTGTTCAGATCTATGTCCTTGGACAGCAGAAACAAGCTAGTAAATGTCCACTCGATATCAGTCAATGTATACTCTGGAAGAACAGGTTTCGGCGGTACGTGCAAAGCCTTGGCCATTTTTAACTTGTGTTCCGTTTGGTCATCCACTTGCGCTAAACTTGTAGCGACTTAATTGCGTTCACTTCGGATCGTGCTCAAATTTTAGCGCAGTCAATGTAAGCTGTTCGCAAGTCTGATTTTGTTTTAAAAACGTCCTTGAGCTTAAGATTTGGCGCTTTTGCTAATTCTCAAGACTCGGTGGAACAATATAGAAAAGAAATTCTCGGTCGGAACAGCAAAATAAATCACAAGGAAAAAAGAAAAATATCTCCATCAAAACTGATGCCGATTTTTCCCCCGAAACTTCCGTGCGGTTGTTGGGCGTGTACCCATAGAAACTTGAACGCAAGTCAGCTTGCATTGACTTGTGACTCCATTTGGCCAATGCTTTTAAAAGTTGACTAACGACGACCGACCAGCCGCGGATGGCGAGCTTTTCGGCAAGTTATACTAACAGCCATAGAAACTGATCTAGACTGCGTTGCGGCTCTGGACATCAGAAGGCTACCACGGTCATTCCTTAGACGGGACTTAAAAGCCCGCAAACACGTAATTTGTCGAGTAGCTTAAATTCCCATGTGTGTTGAACGCAGAAAAATGCATTCAAAGTTTCATATAAGACTGGAGACTAGGGTTCCCAAGTACTTCCTGCCACCCTCCCCTCCCCCCACGAGCCTGTTCGTAGGCTATGATGTACCCAGATTCAGATGTCATAGATTTGGACGTAGTAGTTTCGCATCCATCATAAATCAAATAGAAATTTCGTGTTTTCTCTTCATCGTCATAACCTGGACGCAAGTTAGAGTAACTTTATCCCTAAGGATATCAGAACTAAATCTAAACAGTTTGACCTCTGGTTAGCGATTTAACCCGAGGGGGTATAAAACCGTTTGGGTGCATGGAGGTGGGGGTGGGGAGTGGGCGACCCCTGTGTTTAGTTGGCATTGTGGGTAATTGACCTCAAAGCCCGCGCTTGTGCAAATGCATGTTCATTAAAGTACGAACAAAACAATGACCGGCTTACCAAGAAACAAGATAGCTCATGGCAGCATAATGGGAGCACCAGTTGACTGATAATCTTACGCCAATTACGGTACGTAAAACGCTCATTTGTAAGCCTTATATAATTAATTCTTGGTCCCCGGCGCCGGCCATTTTGAATTAATTTCATGTTCATTAGTCATTCATATATGGATTTTGCAGCCAACAGCCGAACAGGAGTTATATACTTGCCGTAATCTTTTTATTGTATTTAGATGAGCATATAATCGGGGATGGCCTAAGATGCATAAAATTATACATGAATTAGACATCATTATTATTATTAATCCACTTGATCATAGGCAAACCACAATGAAGTGAAAACTAGAGTGAAACGTGCTTACAGTTACATATTGTTTGTAAAGTGAAAACAAGAATATAACGTGTTTTACATACTCTTAGTGACTTTGTCTTTTTTTACCTTCCCTAGCTCCCCTCCCCCTAGCTACTTTTAAGACTGCTCAATTCACATTCAAACATACAAAGGAGGAAAGGTTGGCAACTCCTCACAATTCTTGTGACAAAATAGAACTTGAGGAAATCGTCAATATCGGTAACAAAATAAAACTCAAACACAATTTTAACACCACACAAAGATAAACCAATGACCAAACTACCTTCGTAGATTGAAATATGAGCCACCAAACAAATAAATAGACCCCACTTTTCTTGTTTTCACTTCACAAACAGTATGTAAACATGTTTCATTCTAATTTTCACTTTTCATGGTTTGCCTATGACTTGATCAGGATAATCTGGAAAAGATCAGGGGGGACATGTTGTTAATCTCCCTCCAGTTCGGGTAATGAAGTAGCACCAAAAATGTTCTTTGTTTATATGTAGCAATCTAACACATGACTCTCATTGGTTAATCTGGGATCAAATGGCATATGTCATCAAATTCCAGTATGCGATACAATTTAAATGTATCCTGCCATGTGGTCACATTATAACAGAAGACGGTGTGATGTGCCATGTATGCCACTGGCTAGCTAAAGGTGGGAAAATAAATAGCCCTCTGTCCAATTTTTTGTGCTGAATATTTCTAAAGAAACGTCTTATTTGTCTTGAATTTGCAGTGTTATTTTCCACAAGTATATGGGATCAGCTCCAGTATAATATTATGTCTGGAATATAGGAAAGTGACCTTGTGGATGCCAATGTTTTGGTCCAGCCAAAGAAGGTATGTCATCTCAAAAGAATTGCTAAAATCAGTGGTATTTTGCACCCTCTCCCCTCCCATGATCCTAGTAATTTTAATTTCAGAGAAGATGCCACATTGATTCACAGCTATGATGAAAACCATCATCAATAATAGGAGACAAATAAAAAAACTTAAATTTTGTTTTTTTTACAACAACAGACAATGGAAAATGTTGGTGACTGGCTTTTCACAACAAACTTTATGCGGTCACACATGCGCCTCATCTCAGTATTATTGTGTCTTCTTATTGATGATAAAAATAGCCAATCAGAGTGTGATAAAATGGTCAGCTGTAAAAAACATAAATTATTGAAAGCAGTTGCACATATGTTATGTTGTGATGCGTGGAGCCTGGGGACGACCAGGAACGTTTCCGGCACCAGGTCGAGGCTGAACATGTGCTCATCTGGGGAAGCCATCTTGAATTTAGTTTTAGTTAAGTTCCCTAGTATATCGTTAAGTTAGGCTTATAGATCAATATACCACATTTGGCGACAAGGATCAAAACAAAGGAGAATAAACAGCGTAGATTGTTATCAGAAACTACATTAGACTTCAAGAAAGCCTTTGAGATAGCCCAGGGATTAGAAACCGCAGAGAAGAATGTGAAAGACATTAAGTACTCCAGGGCAGCTGACACTATAGCTAGCACAATCAACGAAATATTGGTCGGACAAACCAAGCCCCAAACCACCCAGTCAAGTAGAATGTTATCGGTGTGGGTCATTTCAACACCACAGCTCCAATTGTTGTTTTAAATGAGCAGAATGTTACAAATGTGGGAAGCTAGGCCACCTGGCAAAGGTATGCAGAGGGAGAAACAAAGAAAAGGAAAAAGGGCTCCCAAACAACACTCCACGTAAAAGAAGAAGCTGACGATGATGAGCAAACATCATATAGTATGTTCTCAACTACATCGCAGACACCACAGAAGGTTAAACCAATCAAAGTATCAATCAAGGTGAACGACTGTGACATCCCCATGGAAATAGATACAGGGGCATCTGTGAGCATCATGTCAGAGGCAACCTACAAGACAGTGGAAGGAAAGCAAGCCACCTCTACAGAAATCACACACCATGCTGAAGACCTATACAGGGGCAAAGATTGGCATGCCTTGGCTGCATCCAGGTACAGGGGAGGGTAAACGAGAGAGAGGAAGCAGTAGTATTACCCTTAATAATTGTGGAAGGGGAAGGTCCCAGCCTACTTGGCCATGATTGGTTGTCCAACTGAAGTTAAATTGGCAAGAAATCAGGCAAGTAGCTACTACAGATAAGTTAGATGGCATACTCAAGAAATATGAGGATGTATTTCAAGAGGGTCTGGGATTATTTAAGGGTAACCCAGCAAAGATTCACTTGGACCCTGGGGCAAAACTCAAGTTTTGCAAGGCTAGGTCAGTGCCTTATCATTGCGAGACAAGCTAGATGCACAGCTAGAGTGTGAAGAGGCTGAGGGAATAATATCACCTATCCAATTTGCAGACTGGGCTGCACCCATTGTCTTTGTCCTTAAGGCAGACAAAGAATCTCTAAGAATCTGTGAGTTTTTAAGCAGACAATTAACAAGAATGTTAGACTAGACACATACCCAATACCCAGAATTGAAGATCTGTTTGCAAAACTGTCAGGAGGGAAGACATTTTCCAAATTAGATTTGAGCAAGGCATACACTCAAATTCCTCTTGATGATGAATCCAAACAATATACAACCATAAATACACCCAGGGGGTTATTCCAATACAACCGCCTCCCCTTCGGCGTCTCCTCTACCCCAGCGATATTTCAGCGAATAATGGAAAGTATTCTCCAAGGGATACCCAAGGTAGCTATAAACTTTGATCATGACATTCTGGTCACAGGCAAATCCAAGGAGGAACACATTGCAATTCTTGACCAGGTGCTGGGATGTCTCTCTAAGTCTGGGTTGCGGCTAAATCAGAATAAGTGCACCTTCCTAGCTGACTCGGTTGTCTACTTGGGACACTGGATAGATTCCCAAGGGCTGCATCCCACAGATGATAAGGTACGCGCAATTGGGGAGGCCCCCACCCCCACCAATGTAGGAGAATTGCAGAGCTATTTGGGGTTGGTAAACTACTACAGGAAGTTTCTCCCTAATTTTTCCAATACCCTCGCACCCCTCAACAAGCTATTAGGTAAACAGCTACCATGGCAGTGGGGACAACTGCAAGACACAGCATTTGCCGAGTCCAAGAGTCTCCTCGCCTCACCTGAGTCTTGATGCACTATGACCCTGATAAGGAACTGATCCTGTCATGTGATGCCTCGCCTTATGGTATTGGTGCTGTTCTTTCTCATCAAACGGAAGATGGTCAGGAAAGACCAATTGGTTTTGTATCAAGGTCACTCAATCCTGCAGAGAGGAAATACCCACAACTAGACAAAGAGGGCCTGGCTTTAGTTTTTGGAGTCAAGAAGTTCCATGCTTATGTCTTTGGTAGACCATTTACTCTAGTAACAGACCACAAGCCACTGCTCAGACTATTTGATGAAAATAGAGCAGTTCCTGCAATGGCTTCTGGAATAGTCCAGCGATGGGCCCTTGTGTACAATCGGGCCCTTGTGTACAATCGGGCCTTGTGTACAAGCCAGGAAGAGATAACTAAAATGCTGATGTGCTGAGTCGCCTCAGGAGAAACAGTATTACTGATGGAACACTTAGAAGAGTCTCTAGTAACAGCTGAGCAAATCAAAATGTGGACAAGACGAGATCCCCAGCTCTCCTTGGTACTACATTTTGTACAAGAAGGTTGGCCAGGGGATGTAGAGGATCATCTGAAGCCATACTTTGGGCGTAAGGAGGAACTATCTGTTCAGGATGACTGCCTATTGTGGGAAAGTCGTGTCATCGTTCCTTCAAAGTGCCAGCCAATGGTAATACAAGAGTTACATGAAGCACATCCGGGCATTGCACGTATGAAGTCAATTGCACAAAGTTTTGTGTGGTGGCCTAACTTAGATGCCATCCTGGAGAAGAAGGTGCGATCATGTGCCACCTGCCAATTACATCGCAAAAGTCCACCTGAGTCTCCTTTGCACCCATGGGAATGGCCAGGCCAGTACTGGTTGCGCATTCATATTGATTATGCTGGACCCTTCCTCGGTAAGATGTTTCTAGTGATTGTAGATGCGCATTCAAAGTGGTTGGAAGTACATGTCATGACCTCATCAACAACTCAGGCAACAATCGAGAAGTTGTGGCAAACCTTCTCCGTACATGGCCTGCCTGACACCTTAGTATCAGACAATGGTAGCTGTTTCACAGCAGAGAGTTTCCAGCGTTTCCTTTCATGCAATGGTATCAAGCATATTAGGACAGCTCCATACCATCCAGCATCAAATGGCCTGGCAGAGAGGGCTGTCCAGACATTGAAGGGAAGCTTAAAGAAGATGAAAGATGGCACGGTGGAAACTAAAGTGTCACGATTCTTACTGAAGTACAGGATAACACCACACGCCACAACAGGTGTCTCACCAGCGGAGATGTTAATGGGAAGAAAGATCAAAACCCACATCACCTGAGGCCGGATGTTAGAAGACGGGTGATGACAAGGCAAGCCCAACAAAAGGAGCAGCATGATTACCACAGCAGGCTGAGAGCAAGATGAAAGATGACACGGTGGAAACTAAAGTATCATGATTCTTACTGAAGTACAGGATAACACCACACGCCACAACAGGTGTCTCGCCAGCGGAGATGTTAATGGCAAGAAAGATCAAAACCCACATCACCTGAGGCCGGATGTTAGAAGACGAGTGATGACAAGGCAAGCCCAACAAAAGGAGCAGCATGATTACCACAGCAGGCTGAGAGCATTCGAGATTGGAGAAGCCATATATGCCAGAAACATCTCCACCAGGCCGCTGTGGCTGCCAGGTCACATTGCTGACAAGACTGGGCCATTATCTTATCTGTGTCAATTAGATGACAATCGGTTAGTTTGTTGACACCAGGATCACTTACAGCTAAGAGTAGTTCAAGCTGATGACAAGGGAATACTCCCTCTAGTTGTTGACCCTAAAGTAGAGGTTAAAGCACCCCAATTGTATAATATGACACCCTCACCAGTGGAGATGGATAGTGGTGGGGCTCAGTCTGAATACCGACCTGGTATTCCTGAAGGCCCAGTTCAGCAAACCAAGGCTAAGGAGTCCGTTGCCATACAGGTGGAATCTGGGGTTCGCTGTTCAGGGTGTATTCGAAAGTCCCCAGAGAGACTGGACTTGTGAGGGAGGAATGTTATGTTGTGATGTGTGGAGCCTGGGGGCAACCAGGAACGTTTCTGGCACCAGGTTGAGGCTGAACATGTGCTCATCTGGGGAAGCCATCTTGAATTTAGTTTTAGTTAAGTTCCCTAGTAGTATATTGTTGAGTTAGACTTATAGATCAATATACCACAACTATGTTTGAAATATATGTACATGTCCCAGGAGGTCCTACCTATATTGAACTGATGGGGGTGCTTGGTGCACCCCTTTTAGAGGTAAACATTCTCATTACCATGCCTTTCAGGGGGTCCTGTTCACACAATTTAGTTATGCAACGCGAGTCGTACCTTTTAGAGGCTCAGAATTATAATTTGAAGGTTCTGTTACATCGTACACGTTAGGAATCAAATTTTAATTTTTGTGTACCTTTTTGGGTCAAATTCTTGATGGTTTTTAAAGCATGTATATCCATGACATAAACAATGTCAAGTAAATAGTTTCATTCTGGCATTTTATGACTTGAATGTTATATACAATGTATCCATCAGGTTCATATTCAGGGGTTGGTGTTGCGATGGGTGCTTATTCATCCCCCATGGCCCGGTGAGGTCCCAAAATGCAGGAAATGCCATTTCCGAGACCTTCTATTTTCAACATTTTTCAGGGCTCCCTAGCAATAGCACTAACGCTCCCCATATGAAATCCTGGAGAATGGTCAGACTGTTCATGTTTGTTATTTTCAGCATTTGGGCTATTTATGAGCACAATTTAAACACATATTCAACATTGGGTATTTTCATTCAGGGGGGGAGGGGAGTGGGCAGTACCCTTGGTAATCTTGCCCTGAGAGAGGGGCTGGGAAAAATCTTTGCGACACCAGATAATGTGAGACAGAAAACCATACAAACACTATGCACTCATGGGGCTGTTTTATTAAAACAACTTTGAAACTAACCATACCTTTCATCTGTGTTAATATTTATCTTATAAATAGCGCTAACAATGATGTATACTTCCATTGCAATAGATAAATAAATAAACTTGTCAATTTTTATTAAAATGTGCCATGATAATTAAAACTCTAAAGTAGAGCAGCACCAAGCCTCACTTTGGCGCGACATTTCCTCTCAACACAGAAGTGAGGCTTCATGGTGACCACAAAAGCGTGACATCATCACGCATACATTGTACATGTACGGCCTATTGAGAAAATTTTGTATCTTTGTACACTGTGTTAATTTTCTTCACTCTGTTTTTACTTCTTTGTCCATGAGAAAAATAGGAAGACCGCTCCATTCGAAGTTACCTCTTTTCTTATAAGTTATATAATATATATAGTATTTGCCGCATCAAAATATTATTTGTTTCTTAAGAAAGGTAACACAGTGTATTTCCTTGAATTGCATGGTGGAAGTATATAACAAACTGCTTTTGAAATGTTGAAACTCTGCTTTTAAACTTAAATTACTCTGTAATGCTCATAAACATAACACTTTTTGAAAGCAATAAATTCTGGATAGCAATGGTGTACAATGTATGAAGAATTTTGGATGTTTCTTTTGAGTCAAACTAAAGATGACTGTTTCCAATGTATTATCTTTGTCCTAAATGTTGTTATAGCTGTTAAAAATGTGGATTGTAATACTTTTTGTTATGTAAATTAATTCCTTTCTCAAGTGGGTCCACAGTGTCAACTTTAGTCTTGCTCAAAACTCCAAGTTCTATTCTTTCATTAAATAAAAATTAAAACCATACATTTTACGATGGTTGCAAAAACATATCAATTATTTGTAGCTTTGTATATCAAAGGTTACTGTCTCAAAAATTATAGCCTTTGATTGATTTCTTGCTGAGATGAGATTTTTGCTTTCACAAATCTTATGCCACCCTTTGAAATGGGCCTAGAATATGTACGTATTAAGTGAAAAATAAAACCAGTGATTCCACTAGTGTGGCATATGCCAGTTTTTATTGTCTTGATAAAATATCCAACTGACTGGAGCTGCTGTTTTTTTTCATGTGATTCTGTACTGAAATAAAAACAGTGACTTACTGGCTGACAGAAGAGGCGAGCCGCATCTCTGAAATTAGCAATCAACATGTGTAGTCACTCTCTTCAGAAGAACTGTCACCTGTGACATATTTTGACTCTTTTGGAATCATGATTTGAACAGACAAATAAATTTAAACCTAACGTTCTTGACTCTTTGTGAAGTACAGTAATGTACTCCTGTAAGTTCAGATTGTTTGTAGTTATTCATATAATAGCATTTGAGATTGTGCTTGAATAATGTTTTGGCATTGCAACTTTCATTGTCCCGTTGGCTTCACCGCATGTACTGCAATACTCTCAAAAGCAGCAAGTCAGACTTGGCATCTGAATACCCTCTTAACATGCTTCTGTCCCATAGCATATGGCTATGTATGTACATGTGGTGAATGTTCATGCATCCATTTGACAAATTATGGATCACATGCTATTGACCAAGCTCTCGTTTGGAACCTGAATCATATGTGCCATATCATTTCCAGGTATTTTCTGGACATCCAAATTTAGTAGTTCACATAGAAATAAGTTGTATTACCATGCTTGTTGATATAGTAGATATTTCTTCATTGAAACTGGTAATGGTAATGTGGCGATGTTGGCTTTAGTTAAATGTTCCTTTCCTATGGATTTCCTAATTGTGCGACGGCAGAGGTCTTGTAAAGGTTGAGGTTCAGCTATGGATAACAAATAAAACCTTGATTAGGAACATGTTACAACTTATTTGTGCATGTATTTAGTGAGTACATTTCATATACATGTAATTCAAACAAGTATCTAAGTTGCTATATTACATGTATCATGTATATACATGTAGCATCTGACTGTCATAGATTTTGAAGTGCAAAACTTGACTAAATAGGATAATTGAAGGGATGTGTGCAAAAAGGGCATAAGTGACTCTTCCCTTCAATTGTATGTACATGTAATATTCATATCAAATTTACAGGATGAATATGTTATACGGTAGCATGACTATAATTAGACCGTGTTACTACTAATTACGTAAAATGTGACATGTACATAATAGAACTTATGCATCATTGACGACTTCACGCTTTTGTGTTCACCACCTAGCCTCACTTTGACACAACATTTCCTCTCAACACAAAAGTGAGTCTTGATGATGACAAAATCATGACATAATCAAGCATAATGCCCATTAACACATTATTTTACAGGTACAGTGTATGGTTAAGCAGACCTTGCTATATGAAATAATTACATGCAGAATGTGAGTACATGGTAATAAATAAAGTAAAGTAAAGTCACCCTTATTTATAGAGGGTTTAAACACGTTAACCGGCTAACAGTTATCTAACACGTGGCCCTCTCTTTACTTTAGTCCTACGGTTTTACGTCCTTATCCAAGAAGACAAGGTCTAACCGTTTACTGTTCGATTATGTAAAGGCAGCACCTTCTACTCAGTTATTTCAAGACCCTGAGTGTTGGTCCGACCAGGGTTTGAACGCACGACCTCCCGGTCAACAGACCGGAGCTTAACCACTGAGTTAACTGGGAGGTGGTTTAGCAGAAAATTATCTGACTAAATTACTTATTAACAGGGAATTCATTGATGTAAATAATATTCCCTTATCAAGATCTTATTGACCACCTCTACTCTAGCTTGATGGCTCTGATGCTGATTTAGCTCAAACTACAAAGATAAATGTTGAATTTTCTTCAATATAAATTTAATTTGTTGAAGGAGAAGCATTATTTTGTTTGTGAGGTTCAAGGATCCAGATTATTGTCAACAGACAACATTTGTATGACTGATCACCTTGAAATAATGTCTGATATATTTTCAACATGGCAGGACACTGGTGTGATTGTTCTCTCTTTTTTTTTATGTTGACTACAAACCGAATCACTTCACTCATTCATGAATTCTCAGCTTATAGTTCTATACTGATTTATAATTTTATTTTTAATAGTTGTAATCTTTATATTGAGTGGAAAAACAAGATACAACATTTCTAAATTCTCAACTCAAGAGTTATATTCTGATTTATAAACTTATTTTTAATAGTTGTAATCTTTATGTCGAGTAGAAAAACAAAGATGAAGCATTCTTAAATCCTCAAATCTAGAGTTCTGCACTGATTTATAAACTCTTTTTTATACTAGTATTTTCTCTCCAACTCTGAAATATGATAGTCTTGTATTATATTGTATTCATCAAACAGAAATTCTGCTTTGGTGGCTTAATTTGTAGCCTAATAAAAAAAAAAATCTGAGTAAAGAAGTAAATTATTTGAATAAATAAAGATAATTTTCAATACAATACAAGAACAGCTTAAGTGAGTACTGATCACATTCTAAATTCTCTTTGATATTCTTAGTTTTTTAAGGAAGAATTTAGAACTTAATCTGCCATTGAAGTTAATATGTTGTTGAGTTCTCACATGCATGGACTGGCCCCTTCAAATTTAGATGATTTTGCTGAATGTGAACTACATGACTTATCATTACATTGAGTCAAGAAAACTTAGTATTTCCAGTCACTTGACATTTCAAGTAAATCTAAATGTAAGTAAACATGATTAATTTATCTTGTCAAGATGAAAAATATTGGCCATGTAGATTTTAAATCCTAATGCAGAGGTCGATGTAGATAATAGCTAGGTATTTCCCTGGCTGTTTTCAACTTTGTATTCCAATATATATTGAATATAAATGGTAAATGGTTGGCCCCCTTTATAATTCTGCCTGGCCCTGTGATCTAAAAAAAGTAGCTACACCTGTACGTTTTATTGTTTCAGAAGAGTCTTTACCAGAACAGTCTCAAAACTGAAAATTAGCACTTCTTCTGCAGAGCAACAGCAGTTTGAAAAGGAAACTCTCTGGCAGCACAATTGTGTTTGTTCGTACCTCCTGGCGATTTGATTGGTCAAGTACCAAAATCTCTATGCTGAAGTTATATGAAATGATAACGAATTCAGCTGTAACATCTAGTGAGCTCTTTGTTGATCTTGACAGCTGCTGGAAATAACAATATTCCTTTGTGATCTATAGAAGTTATGGCTTGATGAACAAATTGTGTCAAAGAATAGAGGAAAGGACACTGTGAAAGGACACTGAATGCTCTGTGTACAAACACAATGTATATGGCTGCAACTAGGTCCTTTGCTGTAGTTTTCCCCAGTCTGAGCTATGTTCAATGTATATCCAAGGGAATTTATAAGATCTCTGAACTTTCAGCATTAAAATTGCAAACTTTTGAAGTAGCATTATGTACTGTGATAGACATCTGTTTATTGCATGTATGCTGAAGCTTCATTCAACTGGTAACCAGATCAAAATAGATAACAAAGAAAAGGAATTAAACTTTTGAAAAGTTTAGGTGAACTATGGGTAACAGCATTTCTAAGATCTGTCCTCAATTCTTTGTTTTGAGTGATTTTTTAATGAGATTCTTGTGGTAGGAGGCAGAACCTTTACACCATATGAAGTGTCCCAATCTATTCATATTGTGTCCAGAGTTGGATATATCTCACCAAGCAAAGGGGAGCATTGCCTCTGCTATTTCGTTTAAAGGCTTTCCCTGTAATTTAGTTGGTCTTTAATGCATCTGTTGTGAGTCAAGCCTCACTAGATAAGTGTGCATCTGGGGTAATTCTTGGTATCTCCCATCGTGTATTGATCCATAAAATGTTTATACATTCTATTCGAGTGTCTGTCTATCTCTGTGAGATGTTATTTCCCTGAATCTGCTTGCCTTAAATGATGCTAAAGGAATAGCAATTGAAGTATAATCTTAAACTTTTGTGTACATTTATGTTCCTTGTTTTATACATGGCCCTTTTGTCTCATTACTTCATTTTCTCAACTTGTCAGTCTGTCATTTCTCCCTGATGTGTGTCTATTCAGAGCAATTTTTTTTGTAACTTCTTCATATTTATATGCTCCAGAGGAAAATCTCACTAAAGAATGGAAACCAATCTTACACACAAGCCTTGGCCATCTATAGCTCTTTCTAACCAACTTTGATTACAAAAAGTTCACAATCTACACTACTGGTTAAGTTTTCATGTTGATAGTGTCAGCTGTGTGTTTGTAGTTACCGTGTTTGATAGATTTAAACTCGGACATTAGTTCTTCCCTTGACTGTAGCTTCTATTTTATAAGTAGCAATGCTAATAAATATTCCTTTTGATGACGTTTTCAATAAAAACTGAAAAACCTAGGTCTCATAACTTGTTTGTTTTCACTTTCTTGCTTTTCATAGCTGGAAATAGTCCCACATGGCTCTAGAGATATAAGCGAAATTATGTACAACGCTATCGTAACCCTTCACATTTCCTTGCTTAAAAGCGAATATTTCCATACAAACTAAAACCGAAAACACTCGTTAAGCAACAGGTGGCATTCGGCACGAGCCAACGCTCGGAGAGACAAAAGAGGGTTGGGAAAGTATTGTCCTTTTGTTCAGACTATGAATGGATAATTTGACTTCGCTAGGAAACCAATGAAAACGCCAGAAAATTGCTCTACAAAAACTGTTGAGTTCATGGTAGGATACAATGTCATAAACCAGGCTGATTTTTTTGTAGAGTGTATGTTGAAGTTAAGAGAAACGATGTTCTGTGGATGTTTAATGTCGCTTCGATCGATTAGAAATGCCATTGACTGATACACATGAATTATTCAACTCCATTCAGACAGTGGCAACAAAAGCTCTAGGAAGAGGAACTAGAGATAAAGGAAAAAGAGACAAAGACGACTATACTAAGCATATTTACCGAACGGCCTTTTGGTTTCTGATTTAACGAAATGCTGAAAATCGAAAAACTTGTAGGTTTGGTGAGGAAATAATAATAAACAGCAATTCAAATATAGTCATGTTTTTGTGATCCCAACACGGTGATGTGATCATACCCTAAATCAGTACCAGTCGTGATTGCACCTTTTTTATATTTTAATTACCTGATATATAAAAAAAATCCGTTTTGCCGTATTGAGAACCCATTTTCGAATCTCTACCAGAAAATATTTTAGTAGGAAATGTTTCAAAAGCCTTTGTTTCCTTCGTGGTCCTAATAAAGTAATGCTGTACTGCATGCTTACACTGAAACGTAAACCAGCCCATATAGAAAGTGAGATGCTCTATTTCCGTTAAAAAAAAGTAAGACTTGTAATAGAAGATATGTGAAAAAATATATTTAAAGTGATAAACGACAATTTACTATTAAGATCGAAGCTTAGTGTTAGCTTCAGCTATGGATTACGTGAGTTTAGCTTTACTTCAATGGGCTGTGTGTAAACAAAGAGCGTTCCCCTATTTTACTACGCTGTTCAATAGATTTTAACCCCCTGGTGTAAACCCCAAGCCCGTTATCTGGACTACAATAAAGACAGAATTGTACTTACGATCTAGTCCACCGATGTAGTGCATGGCTATTTCGCAATGTCCCCATACGGCTGAAACTACAGGGTAAACCGTATTTCCTTTCAGTCCACGGAAGGCCACTCCGAGATATTTTCCATCTATTGTTTCAAATGCCAGTGTTCCCTCATCCATGTCCAAAATAACACGAAATTTATCCGGCACCACGAAATTGTGTTCGACGTCTTGATGCGCCGGGTATTTGGTGGTCGAGTTCCCTTTCTCGTCGTGATAAAGCTTATTTCGTACTATGTCCCATCCCCAACCGTCTTCACTGTTCCCGACTAACGAGTGGTACCCTGTACAGTGTAGCGGTGCCTTCGTCGTCGCGACTCCAACTACGGCGTGAGTCCCGCGCTGCCGTGTTGACCAGGTTATTTCCCAAACGTGGAAGCCACGGTCAAAACCCTTTTTACCCCGTATGCAGTCAGTACTCTGGGCAACCGGGTGCCTGTGAAACGTACATGGATCGTCGTCTTTTACGAAAACATTCACAGATCGATCAGAAGGGTTCCATGCGTATTCTGTTTGCCGATCTTCCGGTAAAGGTGGTCGATCTAGAACGATATCTAGTTTCTCAGGACGCGCTAGATCTCTCGCTCGATCGTCGTCTTCCCGTATAAAGTTCAGGGATTTGTAGATCCCCTGTCTGTTATCGTTGTGGTCGCTTCTTTTCACTGATGAAATCCTTGATCCCATGGTTGTGAAGGGATAGCGTGAGAGAAGAGTTTGCGCCAAATTTGAAGTATCCAACTTGAATAAGTCCCCGTGGATCGGTGTTATTCCACTACTAGTTGTGATGGATTCGTTGTGATCCTTGAAAGTTCCTTTGGAGTCTGCAGTGAAAGGAAAGAGTAAACACGAAGATTAGTCGTGTTACTTTTAAGAGAACCAATAACAGCTGAGAAAAACAAGTTCCCACTCTCTCAAAGAGACCTGCGATCGCTTGAACGTTGGCTTTCTAGTGCGTGATTTTGCTTTGAGGCCTTCGAAATGAGTCAAATTATATAACTGCGAAATAGCCCGATCGATCTCTACGGC
Source organism: Actinernus sp. WN-2022 (assembly GCA_030867875.1). NCBI lineage: Eukaryota > Metazoa > Cnidaria > Anthozoa > Actiniaria > Actinernidae > Actinernus > Actinernus sp. WN-2022. Next base: position 22,540,422 of record JAOWCC010001368.1, on the reverse strand, counting down.
GTCACGTTACTTACTAGAGAATCCCTCTAAGATTTTAAGTACTGCTTGCGGAACTGTCCACCGGAGTTAGCACCTTCAACGTGATCTTGCTCTTGTATGTGCCTGTTTGAATGGTCTTTGTTGTCATCGAAAAATATTTCTTTTCTATGATATTTATATCTCGTGCGTGTATTGAATGGAGTCTACTGCGCCTGCGCGGGCATTCAAGCGTGGATTTAACACGTCTGAAAAATCAACAACGTGTGACTCACACGCTACGGGTCACTTCCGGTTTCGTAGAAATTAACCCGCTCCGTGGATTAGATTTCAGCACGAAAATCGCTTTGGTGCGTGCGTACAAAATGTATATGCCGTGAACGGGACGGGTAACGTGACCCCAGGAAAATGGCTTCCCCCGTTTTGTTCACTGCCCCGCAAAAGAACGCCCGGTTGACTTCATTGCTCGGAAATCACAAGCATTAGGTAGAGTGAACTGACGGTTGAAAAGTTTTAGGGCCACATGAGTTGCGAATTCCTTTCACCTATTATCAGGCTTGCGGACTGTCATCGAAATAAATTTTTAATGGCTGTCTGGTGGGGGAAAGCCTTCAGGCCCGCTTATTGACTCTTAGCGAAGCAGGTGATTTTAGAGTGAGTGCATTTAGGCGTGGTGGCTTCAACCATATGCGTCTAGCGTGGAAAGCACTGACCGTTTATGGTATTGGTGACCCCCTGGTGTAGCTGTATTGCTAATGTTGAAGCTCGGTATATCAATTTGTTGAAGAGGTCGAGTAACCTTCACTTCACTGCTCTTATTCGTGCCCATGGATTGTGAAATCAATTAAGGCTATTTTTAAGACTGCTAGGCGGTACAATAGATTGAAAATGAGCGTTACTTTTTCCGCTTCAGTGAATCACACGCAACTTTTAGTGTTAGGTCACAACTCAAAAAGTTCTGGTACCAATTTGGTCGCATCTCTTTGTGTTCAAACATGTGTCCACTGACAAGACCTAACAAAATATGGTTAGGAAATCATTACAGCATGTTTTGGTCCTTGTTTCTGTTGTTTGAATCCTAACAAGAACGCAGCCGATCCTAACGTGCTTCTTGTTTTCTCATGTGGTTTTGTAAACCAGCCTTTTGAAATTTACTGCCGTGGCTAAATTATGAGCACTGATAATACGTTTGGTTTTGTTATTCATGCTAATTCTCGCTAAACCGCGGCATCCGTATTATCACGATTCAACGCTTTTAGATCTTTTATCTGCTTCCGCTCTCAGAAGTAACAAAATCGGAAAGAGAACTCGTCCCAACCCTGCCGAGAACAATATTCGACGACATCGGCGTCACCCCGTTGAGAGCCGAGTTGCTACCGAATGTTGTCGAATGAAGTGGAAATCCGTCGAAGTTTCAGCACGAGTTTCCAATGGGGCGAGTGCGTGACGAGGTGACGTCATCGGCGGAGGATCGAGTTAATCTCCGAAAACATCCCGAAAACATGCTTCTCCGATTGAAACGAAAAATATTGGATGTGATAACGGTGCTGGAATTATTAAAAGTTAATTGCAGTAGTAATTGCCCAAATGAAACCTGACCATAATAATAATTTGTATATCAAGACAAAACAAAATGATACTAGACAACGTTATTTCAATGAACTCTGCTTCTAATATTTCAATCAACGATACTCGAAGTCTGGATAAACATTTTTGTCGCGTGGTGTTGAAAAACCACGTTGAACGTGATCATGTTGCAGTTCGTGGTCGATTTTAGTGCTTGTAGTTGCCCGAAAGTACTACATGGCGCTCCACGCGATATATCGTGTTCAGATAAGTGATTCCAATCCACATGAGAGTTGAATTGAATTTATTCGTCACGCGACAAAGCAACACAATATAGTCTTTTAAAAGCGCAGAAAGTTAGCTCAGATTGGTCGATTTTTGTCAACTTTGTCTGATATTTTTTCTGCAATTTGAGCAGCGATTTGTATTTTGTAAGTAAGACTATTGTTTGTGACTATAGTTAGTGAATGTTATTAACTTTTTCTGAGATTTGAGCAGCGATTTCAAGGGTTGTTATTGTAATGAAGAATATTATTTGTGACTATTGTTTCGTGATTTTCATCAACCTTTTCTGAGATTTCTTCTGCAATTTGAGCAGCGATTTGTATTTTGTAAGTAAGACTATTGTTTGGGACTATTGTTTGTGAATGTTATCAACTTTTTCTGAGGTTTTTCCCTGCAATTTGAGCAGCGATTTCAAGGGCTGTTATTGTAATTAAGACTATTGTTTGTGACTATTGTTTAGTGAATTCAATCAACTTTTTCTGAGATTTTTTCTGCAATTTGAGCAGCGATTTCAAGGACTGTTATTGTAATTAAGACTATTGTTTGTGACTATTGTTTAGTGAATTTCATCAACTTTTTCCGAGTTTGTTTCTGTAATTTGAGCAGCGATATTGTATTTTGAAATAGGACATTTTCACGATGACGTCACATGCTACAACTACCATGACTCTCTGCGCGAATCCTTTTGTTCCTCTAATTTGGACCATTGTTGTGGAATTCTCAAAGGAGTTTTAAAGTCTGACTGAGAAAGATAATTTGTGGCATCGCCCCTGAAATCGCAACAAATATCTCCAGTGTACACGAGCCTTAAACAGGAAGTTCCGGTATCACAGGGCCATGCCCAGCCTAGTCCCTAGGCCTTCTGGCTTGGTATTTTGTCTGAGTGGGTTAATGGGATCACTGTGGTTTGTAATGGCTTGTGACGTCACTGCTCACTGTTGTTGGTATCTCGCCCTTGCTCCGAGGATTTTTCTCCGGGTTCTCCGGTTTTCCTCCCTCCGCAAAAACCAACACACTAATAATGTTTGGAAATTGAATTTGTACTGAGAAGCTGTTCGACCAAAAAGTTTGTATTTTGGGGGCTCCTTAGACCTTTTCCCTCTACTTCTGATGAGAAGAATTTCTTAGTTTCAGTAGCTCGTTTTGAGCGGTACAGGCCGGTTCCAAAAACAGCAACTGAGTTAGCTTTCTCGTGCAACCTTTCATGATAATAATGGGTGATGATAGTAATAATACTGATGGTGATTCTAATAATAACGTTTGTGTCCCTTGATCACACCACGGCAAAACGTCGTGCTCCGCTGGCGAAAGAACGAAGGCTCTGGTTTCAAATACAAATTTCCGAGGGCTTAAATAATTTTAGTAAATAATTTTATAACTTAGTAAACTCACAGTGAAGCACAAATTAAGAAAACTTCTACATGTTAAAGTTTTAGGCTTAGCTTTAAGCGGTTTAATTGTTTTTCGCGAAACATTCCACATACGTGCCTAAAATTAGAAACAGGGGCGATTGCCTTTTCTTTTAGTTTTGGCGGGAAACTGGCGGGGCGCGCGCGCGCTGGGCTCATCAAAAGCGCATGCGCGTGATGTTTTGCCGTGGTGTTCTCCAGGAAATACGCATGCGCGTGACGTTTTTCCGCGCTGTGCATTAAACCTAGTCTTGAGTAGAGCAATGTGTAGAATTGCCGTTGAGTTATTGGCATTCAAAATGCAGAAACATTATGAAAGCGAGGCTGGAAAAGCCTCCGTTATTTTTCTCATACAAATCTCACTAATTTTAAGTCACTGTTTTTAAGCTACAGCTAGCAATCGAATTTCACAAGATCACTGATGTCGACAAGCTCTTTCACCAATGGTAATGTTTTTTGTACATGTGGATAAACTATTGAAACAGAAATACACATTTACCGGCGAAGGCAGACGGAACAAGACAGTGGCGAGGGAAATAGCTAGAGGTTATATGATCACTGTCAGTTGTTTTTCCTCTTCGAATTCTCTGGAAGATTGTAATAATAATTGTTTGTTTAAGTTTCCGCTGGGGCCTTAATTTGCGCCTCTAGTCATCCATATATAAGTTATAATCCAGAGAGTCACAACTAATCGTACATATGGTCGACAAAATACTCCAGGAAACTGTTAGTTTTAACATTTTTGCTTCTCTGCGCTACGCAGTGCCAGATCCATGCCAAAGGATTGAGGGTTTAGCCAGTAGATTGTAGATCGTAAATAATAAACATTTTGGAGAACTACTGACCGACCTAACAGGTATGACTCATAAAAAACACTGATATCATTGCTATTAATAAGCTAAAGTGGAAGTTAATATCCCTGTTACGAGACCGGTTTGAAATATCGTATGACAAAATAGTTCTCCTTTGAAAAGTTTGAAGTAAATTGCCATTACTTGCCGACCTTTTCCCAGCGAAAAGACAACTGCATTTTACCTGTCGCAGGAAAATCCATATTCCAAGTAGTTAAGTTTCGCTGGGGTGACTATTCTAGTGAACTGAATAGAAGCACTAGTAATGGCGTAAAAGTTAGTAGTCGTGACCAAAATAATGAGACAACAGAGGAATATACTATTAAATATATCACATGGTACCTTGTTACGTTGTCGTAGGAATATTTGCCTTAAATCTTCGCCAAAAGGCACCCATTCTGGGTTGAATATTTCTTTAAAATTTATAATAATTTGGTGAAAAGAAAATAAAGTTTTGCCTTGTTAGTGCGGCTCTCAGGCGAACGAAGTTGAAATTAAAATGACCCGACGGAATCATAGAATGTGTTACCGTGTGCTGCTTTCTGCTATGACGTTAATCAAGACTAAATTTCGTTTTGAATTTCCAAGTAGTGTAATATATTCAGTGAAATCAGGGAAATAACCCGGAAATAATAGGGGGGATGAGTGAAACTGGATATACCTTTCGATCATCTACATTTATCAAAATATTATTGTTTGTGCCTGCAGGTTATGTTGCTTATGATTAATGTCATACTTTAAGCAGGTGGGGCTAGTTATGGTGGTATGCATTTACAGTTGTGGAAATTTAAGGATGGTTTTTACTAGAGATTTTTCGAGAATTTACACCTGTTTTTTTTTAATCTCCCCCGATATTCCTTGAAAATCTCCCCTTATTTTTGAAAACAGGAGATACATGCAAGCCCTGAGTTCGACGGGAGTCGCAGAAGAAACGGAAGGTTCCTTCTTACGTTTCTGCTTCTGCTTCCGCCGATTACGCTTCAGTGAAAACAAGCTGGACGCAAGCAGAAGAGAATTTAGCCAATCGGAAATGCTCATTATCAGACCCTGAATTAGCAATGTAAATATAGCATGGTTTTCACGATTAGGGAAAAACAAAAACTTTTTTCAAGGTCAGGAAATTGTCAGGGAATTTAGGATTTGGTCAGGGAAATCCTAAACTTCAATGAAACGTCAGGGAATTTTTATTTTCAGGCTTCACGTATTTCTTTGGGCTGTTTTGGGTTTTTTTTCCGGTTCAATGTCAGTTTCTGTCTCGATATAACGATTGAATATTTGGAAAGAAAACGAGCCTGCGCTGGAGGTCAGTAAACACTTGTTGGAACCCTGTATAACATTCCGCTTCTGAACGAGGCTTGTGCTTATGCTTTCTACTGTAACTTACTGTGACCGTAACTGTAATTTGATTGGACCACAAAGACAACAACAATGGGAAACCATTTCAATGTTACGGCATGTCGTACCGTAACCCGCGTGCCGTAAGTCATTGCCGTGGGGGGCGGTGTTAGGACTCCTATTGCTGCAAAAAAAAATTTTTCTGGCATCGGACCTTTTACGATTTTTAAAAAGACATTCAGTATTCAGCTAATGAACAAAGTTTCACCCTTGCTCGATTATTTTTTGGGGTGATCTTGGCTCGCTCGATTTTTTTGACTGTCTGCAAACTTAAGATACCAGGTAAAAGATTAACTGATCAAAATTTGGGGATGTTGCTCTGTGCTGCGAAGCCTGCAATCGTGTTTTCAGTTTCCCATACATTTTTCTCTAAATTTTCCTGCGGACTTTGACTTATACATAGGTTCGATATGATATACTTTATTAAGACACGGCAGATTTCGTATGACTGGGACAAACTACGGCATGTCCGTAACCGTGCTGTATCGTATTTCTGTGATTTGATTGGATCAGCAGGGTAAAAACAATGGGAAACCATTTCAACGTCACGGCATCCCGTTCGATAACCGTGCTATAGTCAGTGCTGTAGTTTGTCTCACTCATACGAAATCTGCTCCAACGTGACCGTTACCGCAGTTGCGAAGAGCTTATTTGAGTATTGTGACGTATTTTTATACTCAGTTTCTTAGGGGTCGACCATTTGACTTTTGAGGGGGGGGGGGGGGGGGGGGGGTGGGTGTTCTTGTCTGTGCTCGATTTTTTTTTCTTTAGCAGTGTTGTTGCACGAATTTTTTTTGGAAAAAAAAAGCGGAGCCAGAACACAGCTTTTCCGCTTGCAGGATATTTTTTTTCGCCACCGTTGGCTTGCAGGAATTTTTTTTTCAAAAACACCCACCCCCCCCTCAAAAGTCAAATGGTCGGCCCCTTATTATAACTATTTGATTTTGTTGAAGAAACGATGAATTAACAAAATTGAACCTGGAAATACTATCGCGTTTTCGGTGTTTTATTTATAGCAAAACGATTCGTTGGAGTTAATTCTAAGTATAGAACAGTAAGATCTCGCATCAAAATAACTTCGAAAGTAAGCAAAACCACACCGGAAAACGACACAATGGCGAAGCAGTCATTAAAATGCTGACGGCGGCTTTTTGCCTTTTTGTGCTTCCGACCATAAAACCCCGATTTCACGTGTTTCCGTATTCGGCAATTAAGCCCAAATTTCCGCCGTTGCAAACAATTTTTGGCGATGTTCACACAATACCGGATTGGTTTTGTGACGCACGAAAACCCTAACGGCTTGGCCTCCTGCTCACAAACGCCTTTTTCGGCGCGGTTTTAAGTGCCGGAGCCGACGGTCTTGAAAGTGATATACTTTGTAGCGGATAGGTTTTTGTGCTGACTTGGTATGAAAAATGAAACTGGTATTTTAAGCATGAAATTGTCTAACAATAAGCGGTGGAGCCGAATTATAAACAATGTTGAAAAATAGCGCTATCATAAGCAGTAAACAAACGAGCCTTCATACACTAAGGCAGCCGGCACGGCGTGGTAATTTTCGGGAAACTCCCCTAAAATCGGGAAAATTCCCAATGTGTCTTATTCTGTTAGTGAACCAAACCAAAAACCGAAAGTACGAATTTTTTCATATACCTTAAATTGCTTTATTTGTAAAGGGTACTTCATAAAAGTTACTCTGGCCCTAGAGGTTTTCTCCGTTGCTAAGTAGATCAGAGAACGGCGAAACGGTGATAAGCTTCGCTGCTCTTCTCTCACGGAGAAAACCTCATGAGACCAGAGTAGCTGTGTCGTTGGGATTACAGGAATCGAATTTAGCGGTAGCAAGCTAGCAGAATGTCAGTTGATTTTGCTAGTGAAATTTATTTAGAGTGGCAATGTTTTGCTAGTCAGAAACAGTTATCTGTAAAGTAAAGACAAAAAACCTAAGTTGAGACATTTTAACCAGTGTTTGCTAGTTCGGTTTGTTGCTATACTTTGCTAGCCTGAAATAAATAACATACATGATGACGTATTATACCGACACTACCATAATCTTCTTTTGTAACTCTAATTTAGACCATTGTCTTGGTATTCTCAGAGGAGTTTAAAATTTTTAATAAGAAAAAAAATGTCTGTTAGTATAGGTATAATTGCTGGCTTTCACTTGACGTCATAGCCGCCATGTTGGTACCCTTAAACAATAGATTCCTCATTAGCTTCTTTTGTTGGGGCACCAACATGGCCGCCATGCCCTTTGACATTTGAATCTCTGGGGATTGAGTGAAAACCAGCAATACGTCATCTTGCATAAGGCCTGTATATGAAGAACGCAGTTTGGGCCGAAGTATTTTTTTGTTATAATTATTGCTCATCAACCAATTCCACTCTTCTCTCTGGTGGTGAGCAGGTGACGTCATCGCCGCCATCTTGGTTCCCTTTAACAAAAGAGACCTCGTTAGCTTCTCTTGTTGTTTCATCCAACATGGCGGCCACGTCTTTGTGTTTTGAATCTCTTGCACCCAATATCAACGACTGAAGCCGATATTCTATTTAACAATTAGACCCGCAGCCCGAATGGGTAGACTTGCTCCAAGTCGAACTCGCTGAGTCACTGGGTAAGCGATTACTGGCTCAAAAAGCGAACGCGAGAATCGAAGCGAGAGGCGAGTTGGACTTGTTTCACTTGCAGGAAATTGAATCGGGGGATTATGTTTTGGCGCAAAAAAAAACGTTTCAGGGGCGGAGCTAACATTTCGCGCCTTTCACAAACTCTTTCTGAGTACAATCAAATTGTAAATACCACATCCACGGTTGACTGACTTGACACCAACATACAATGCCGTCAACATACAACGCTTTGTGATTGGGCAAATCCTAGTACGTCATAAACCACGCCTCCGGTTGAAAATCAACCGGTAAATTTGGCGCGCTGCAAGTAGGAAAAGTCCTTCGTGCGGGGGGCTAAGAAGGATTTTGATAAAGTCTACCCGAATGGGCTACGAGTCAATAGCCCATGAGGCGTAGCCGAATTGGCTATTAAACTCGTAGCCCATGAGGGCGAGAGGTCTAATTGTTTTAGTATAAACTAACTAGTCGTACAGTAGAAAATAATAGAAAGAAACAAATTGAAGTCGAAAAACTGTTATTATTTCGTGAAAATGCGTGCGGTTTTCCTCTACCATGGGCTATCACAAATAGACCTATAGTAGGGTAGCCAATCAGAATGCAGGATTTCTAATAGTCCACTAGTTGGTTTATACTAAATATCAATGTCCGCATGCGAAATGCACACACTCGTAACCAGGTGTCTATGGCAAAATCAGCTTTGCGGTTTGCACGGGAAGTTTGAATGGACCGAAAAGAAGCTACGAAATGATCTATAAACTATATGATACACAGCTGTATTTCTAAAACGGTTGCCCCTGACAACCAACAAGCGACATTCCCAGACCGAAATGGAATGTGGTTGTAGCTGAAAGTCTGGCGAATTTGTTCAGTTTTTGGGGGGTCGAAAACTTTAAAAGGGCTATGTCATGGTACTGCGCATGTACCGAGTAATCACTCGGTTGGTGGCGATACAAACAGTTAAACTTCCCTTCCTCGATGCTTGATTGAAAGGATTTTCAATATTTTCCCTGGAAACTGTTTATAGACACTGTTTGTTAGTCATTTTTGCATATTTGCTTTGATTTTAAGCATCCCACATGGCCGAGAGGTTGGTTAGTTCATATCAAAATCGGTGGAAATAGCTGTTTCCGGCCCGGAACGCGAATGTAAAGTATATTACCGTGACACAGCCCCTTAATTAAGACGAATAGTTTATCACAGCTGGGCATTTATAACCACAGTCCATTTCAGCCTGGGAATTTCGTTTGCCGTTTGTCCAGGAAACCTTTTTTTAAACTGATAGCTGTATCACACCCGTCACTCATGCACAACTGAAGTCGTGTTATGTCACATGGAAAAATATGTTACTGGTGCTCGAGATGGAATGTGTCTTTTTTTTTTCGATTTAAAAAAATCTAAATCTTACAAATATACGAAGAGAATTAAGGAAAATAAATCTCTCATGGTACCTGATAAAGATCGATGACTTTGGCTCGCCTGAGATGAAAAAGGCAAATGAACTGCTCTGATCTGCTGATCATAAGTTGATCTTCGAGTTTCTACTGCAATGTGCCGAGCATCTCTGTTTTATAGGGACTGTATTTGAACAGTTCACGCTGTTTCGAAACCTATGAGTCAGCTGCCATGCTTACCGCGCCGGGTTTTTTTGCCGAGTCATTTGCATGGCACTGAATGGATCATGTTACATGTTGCTATGCTACGTCTATGGTTTCAATTGTCTTTAAGGAAGCATGACATGTCACGCCACCAATTTTGCGGAAAAAGGTCGACTTTCGGAAGACAAAGGTCACGTTTGTTTTTAGACGCATTCCGGGTACAGTGCGTATTTCCTTGAATAATCGCTCCGGGCGATTATTTTTTGTCGGAAGCCCAAAAAGGGGCGATTATTCAAGCGAGTTGATTATTTCAAAGATCTCGGACTAGCACTGAAACTAAAGATATGTCACCAGTGTATCAAGTGTTTTCATCAAATAGTTTCAAGTTTCATTTTATTTTACACTGATTCAGGAAGAAAAAAAGAAAAAGTAATTAGTGCGCAGTGACCAATTTGGAGTTGGTCACTGATTACATATAGTATACATTTAAGTACATAAATAGAACAAATCATGGCGGTCAGTAGGAGGATTGATATATAAATAACTAATAATGTTTGGAAATTGAATTTGTACTGATGTTAATATTACATTGACAAGGGAAGGGAACTGAAGATTGCTTGAGACTTAAAAGTAATTTAGAAAATATATAAAGCGGAAATAGCGGACGAATAACTGAATAGAGGTGATACATTATTAAATAGATAGAATATCACTATGATTGACTTTCCAGAAGAATTTGTTTATATTTCTTTTTAAAAGAAGAATAAGGTAGATCAGTCTTTAATTAAAGTAGGTATAATTTCCCAAAGTTTGGGCGCTGAAGATTGAAATGAGTGAATACCATAATTTGTTTGTACCTTAGGTCTATATATGTTTTGGCTAGCAGCATATCTAGTGTTATAATATAGATACGATAGTACACGCGCTCTGATTGGCTAAGAAGCCATGTTTTATCAGAGTATATAACATGGTTAGCCGTGTTATATAGTTTTCAACTGGCGGTTTCCTTTCATCGCGCGCGTAAATCTATATTATAAAACAGATAAAGAAGCCTTAAATCCATGTTTTATACTATCATAAAACACTCTGGTCATTTGAGAACACTCTAGAAATGTTGTAAGCACGCGCCTTCGGCTTGTGCTTTAACATTTCTCTCATGTTCTCAAATGCCCATCGTGTTTTATGATAGTATAAAACATGGCTAAGGCTTCTTTATTTGTTAATGATACGAATGTATTTCAGAAACCGGCGTAAGGATATCAGAAAATACAGCTGGAATGTTACTTTTATTGTTCTTTATATTGTGTGCAAAGAGTGCCATTTTCAGTTTAAATAACTGAAGAAGACAAGAGAGCAGCATAAATACGTGGACATCCATATTGTAAATACAGTAACCAAGCTCATAAGAAATCCATAAAACACAGTATTTATGGCAAAGAAAGACGCCTCTTGTGGGATTTTGTTTTAATTGGAGGGGAGGGAGCGATTATTCGAGCGAGGCGATACTGAAGTTCTTATTTTTGGCTGTAAAAAGCGGGCGATTATTCGAAACAGGGGCGATTATTCAAGGAAATATGGTATTCCCATAAAATATTACACGAAAAAGTCAACGTGATTTACATTAGCAAACTAGTATACCTAACAGGTAGTGAATACTGCCGCTTAGTTAAGGAAGTGTATTAGAAGAGAACCTACAGAATCACTTTGGCAGGAAAAATATATTACTGGGTGATAAAAATGCCAAGGTGTTAGATGAATATATAGTTTGTAGTTTTGGGTCTATTGTGCGACTGAATACTGTTTAAGCTGAGGTGTGTATCTCAAAAGTTGTCCCGATATATTTTCATTTTGTCCCGACATATACGTATCAACGATCTCCCGGTAAATCCCCTGAGCCTACCAATTCTCCCCGGTGAAGTTTAAATACCGGAAATAAATTGTAACAAGGGCACCCAACGAAGTTTTCGGTTAAAAACTTTCGGATTTGAAAAAATTGTCCCTAGAAAATTGTTTTCTGAAATACTGGCTAGAAAATTTGTTTTCAATCCCTAGAAAATTATAGAAGAAAAGGGAGACTAAAAGGTTTCCCCTAAAATATTCGTACGTCCCAATTCGTCTGATCAATAGAGTCAGAACAACACATTTTCATTCCCTAAGAATTGCCTAAAGGAAAAAAGAATCCCTAAAAAACTCGTACCTCAACAAAACTTTGCAACATGAAGTTACTTGGACTAAGAAATTCGTAGGCTGGGAATATTTTGCCATAGTATTTTCGGTTGACGCGATTTCCACCTGGAAAATCCGAACAGCTAATAGCTTTCTAGAATACGTCAAAAGACATAGTAGGCGCCTTAAAATGGCTAGATCAACTGCAGACAACTGGTTTCAAATGAATTTCAAAAAGTACTCGTTGGGTGCCCTTGCTGTAATTGAGAATGTAATTGTAACACAGAGTTCGCCTACACGTCAACAAATTCATGATTACACAAGGATTGCATACACAGAAATGCATCGAAGAACGGTTGAACGTAGTTAGCTTCCACCTCGTGTAATGTCACGTGACGATCAGATCCGTGCAAAGCATTGTGGTAAAAAAGACAATAGAAGTGATGCATTGTGGTAAAAAAAGAAATCGAGATTTGGACCCGCTTATAGATTAGAACTACTGCCTTGCTCGCTCGCTTCATGCTCGCTCGCTGCGGCAGCAATAACTTGAAATCCGGAAAGGGAGTGAACCGGAAGTGGTTAGTATAGTCCCACTAGTCCGTTGTGCGGGAAGTCGTGGGTTCCATTCCAACTGGGGGGTGGGGGAGTCCCATATAAAAGCTATACGGGTATGTGTCGCTAGATGGGGTCGGGTTTTTGACCTTCTAAGGCTGAGGTGAGGTCCCAGTTTCACCCTATTTATAAGTCAAGAGTTGGAGCCAATGTTTTGCAATGTTTTGGTTTTGTGGTTCCTCTTATGTTTACCGGGTACTATTAGTATAAGGGAAGAGGTCAAAACAGTGGATTTCGAATGGGAGCCAATTCTGTCAGGGGAGGTGGTGGGTAGCGGGTAATACCGCCTACCCCTTTTTCGAGGGTGATTTTCTCGCGTTGTAAAATAGGGATACCTGATTTTAATGCAGACACATTCTTCTCTGCCTTTAGAAACTAGAAATATAGTTACTTCTCCAATAAGTATTTTATTCAAGAAGATATTTGTGGTCAAAAATCTAGATTTTACCGAAATAGGTGGTGATACCGGGTATAACCCCCCTTCCATCAAAATTGGGTCCCGCCAGAGTACCATTGTTTTGACCTCTTCTCTAAGTAATCAGAGTACAATTGGGGATTAATTTGAACGAGTGAGATTTTCAAAGAGTATCAAAATTGCATGAGCCCGTAGGGCGAATGCAATTTCAGCTCTTTGAAAAATCTTACGAGTTCAAATTAATTCAGAACTGCACGAAAAAGCCATATGATTACTTGTTAATAATATTCATCGCGTATTTGTGCTTTTTGTCGTGTTGTTATTCCGGGATTTTGCTTCAGTTTTTCAACTTTTTCTGGATGTAAATGTGGAAATCTCTCAGTTCTATATTGTGCAAAAGTTTGGAAACACTGTACCCTGGGTACCAGAGGTTCTACTGTCTCCAGGGAGACAACATCTGGTACCCAGGATATAAACACTGCTGCCTATCAGTCAATCCAATTCACGAGTTCTGGTTGGATATATTTTGTTCACATTTGAGATATTACATGATTTGGCACTGGTGTTTAGCATAAGTGCAGCTGCTTTAAAGCTTGCAGCCAATCAAATTTGAGAACTGCGGAAAGCGTATCTTATCACACGGCTGTGCTGCATCAGCACCGCATGGTAACGAGAAGCTGGGAGCATATCTGACAGCTAAATTTATTATAGTTTTATCAATTTTATCGTATGTGTTTAATTTTAGAATAGGTTCTTAATAATGATATAGGTATTGGTCTTTTTAGCTATATTGTAATTTATATATTACTGAGACACGGCTCTCTGGAAGAGCATGCTTGTATGAAGAGACTCCTTGGGTAAATAAAGAGATACATACATACAGCTTGTGTAATCGGTAATCAATTGGCTAACAACAACAACACTTTATTTATACTCTTACAAATAATTACATAAGTAGGTGATTTAAGAGAAACGAATAAAAAAGTCAGAGTAAGCGCTACTTAGAATAACCTAAGGCTAAGGGCTAATCGAGCTAAGTAGCGTGACTGAAAAGTTACACTTGAAGGTAGAAATTTGGTCAGAGGGCAAGAGTAAATGCACTGCTTTCTAAAAATACGACGGTGAAAGAAATATATATATATTTAATATATAATTTTCGATGAAATACCAGTGTATATTAGTTTCTTTCTAATAAGTGATATCTTCACACGTGAAGATATAAATGATATCTTCACTTTTGAAAATATGACTCGATTTCAAAGATTTCTAGCCTTTTTAGTATAAAGATATTGAAACTGGTATTTCATCAATAATTATATATTAAGCAGAACATTACATAGCCGCTTGGAGATACGGATTTTATCTTCTCGTGTTGATGAGTATCTTATTCGTTCGCTGCGCTCACTCGTAAGATATTTCATCAACACTCGAAGATAAAATCCGTATCTCCGCGCGGCCATGTAATATCCTCTATATATATATACCAACTTGCCTACCATTTCTTCATATTGTTCGATAATAAATTGCATTGAGTTCAAAATTGGTTCGAGTTCCTTGTCCAAAATCGATTCTAGATCTTCTTTAGTGATGCCCATCATTGACAGAACAAAGTAACAGGAAGAAACACACTAAAACTAGTTATATAACGAGAATATTGAAGGTTTGGTACGTTCTTGCAGTGCGCGAAAATTCACAGCCATCTTGGATCGCTGACCGCTAAAGGAGCCCATTACCCGAGGGATTACCCGTAATGTGTTCCTGACCTCCTGTCCGCTGTTATAGCGTGTAAAGCCTTTTGCAATTGAACTCAGTTCCGGTCTGAAATGGGGTTCGAAATTTAACCCAATTTGGTGTGATATGGGGTAGGAATTTTTTTTATTAGGTCTGAGACGAGATAGGCGGTTTCTTAGATCGCAGCCGGGGAACACCCCTCCCAAAACCGTGGGAATACCCCTTCCCCCGAATTTTTTTTTTTGGGGGGGGGGGGGGGGGGAGATTGCGACGAGCATTATGTAAAAATAGGGTAGAAGATGAAATGCACTTTATTCTAAAATGTAAAACATACCATGTACTTAGAAAAATATATTTCTTACTTTCGAAAAAATATTCAATGTTAACAGCCGGCACATGAATGAAAATGAGCTTTTCAAACTTATCATAAATCCACCAAATAAGTTCGCAAAACAAGCAGCTAAATACATACACGAATGCGGCCTCGTCATTAGGAAAAATATATTAACTGAATAAGTATTGCCTGCTCCCAACTGTTAGTAACTGACTAACTACCTCATATTATGCTCGTTCTTAATTATTAACTATTTACCATCGCTCACGCCATGTAAAGTATATTTGGTGAAAACCCAAAACGCACTAGACTGTGTACGGGTCCAAATAAATAAATTATGTTGTATGTTGTTGTTGTTGTCACTCGGGGTCTTAAAATAACTGAGGCGAAGGTTCTGCTATTACGAAACAGTCTCATTATCTCAAACTTCTGTCATTGTGCTATACTTGCAGCGCGGGTCAATCATGGTTGCTAATGCCTTTAACGCCTACTTTCCCCACTCACTGGGAGTGAACGGATGTGACGCTTTCACGTGACGGGGAGTTGGGTGGCGCAGCGCGTAAAACTAAAACCGCTCGCCTCACCACTGCTGGCCTGGCCCGAGATCGATTCCCGGACTAGCCTCCCCCTCCCCTCCCCTCTTCCTCCCTTTGGAGAGCCTCGTTCACAGGCTATACCCAGACGTGGCGTCATATGCGAGTTGGTTTTATTGATTTCTTCGGGTTCTCCGATTTAACTCTCTCCATAAAAATCAACGTGTGAGTTGAATAGGCTGCGAGCAGTCCCTCCTTTTCCCTCCATCGATACAGATTCAGATTTCTTTATTAAACACTATTTGAAGTATGCACAGAAATTAAGTAAAGATTACTATTATAAAATGACTAGTTTGATTATATAAGTTAATGTATAGAGGAAGAGTGTGCAGTGGTCAAAGGAGCTAAGCTTTCGAGTTAACCACTGCCACATAGGAAGTAAAGACTAAGTCCAAATTGAATTGTATAATACAATATATGTAAAAACTGTGTAAGTACAGGCTGGAATGATAATTAGATACTGTATGTCATCTTTGGTTAAAGCTGAAATTTAAGAAGATGTTTCTTATACCTTATTATAGGAAATTAACAATGCACGTTGACAACGCGAAGAAAATTTACGTTACACTAAATTAACGCGAATTTTTCAAAAGTTAGGTTTACATGCATTAAATTAACGCGAATTTTTCGATAAGCATCTTGCTTTATTTACTGCGATTTTCATAATTCTGCAAACTCGCACTTTACATTTCTGAACGCCAAACTGCGTTTTGGCTTCCGTCAATAAAACCTTCCAAGACAAGTGCACGGATGTTTCTAAGTTTTTTTTAAAGCCGAAAATTTGGGTTTGAAGCCTAACTAGACCCTATCAATTCAAAAGATCTTTCAAAGCCTCACGGTGAAATCACCAAGAGCTGCTCACTCGTTTGATTGACGGAAACCAAACCGCAATAGTGACTCTGAAGAGCCAATAGAGGAGTCATGAACTAATAGATCGTTTTCACTGACGTCACAAAAAAATTTGCCTCAAGTAAAGACTGATATTAGTAAAATATTTTTAATGGTGTGTATAGAGCAGGTAAAAATATGTAAATGACCGAAATTTTGGAGCATTAGAGTACTTCCTAACTGAGCTGTCGGACAAATAATATTCAAACAATTTAGTGTAATTTGTATGCGGCGGCCATGTTGGTGTACCTCTTTGGTACACCAAGATGGCGGCCGAAAACGTACTCTACAAATAAAGCTGTTTTTTCCCAGCAATATGATTAGCATTCACTTAAAAACACTTTAGATATCACTTTTAACGTTAAATTAAGTCTAACATTTTAAATTGGCAGAAATATATGGATTTCCATGACATTTAGGAAACACGCTGGGCTGGGCTGTCACAAAATTCAAAATACTCTAACTCAATAACGACTCACCGTATCGACGTAAAATTTTACAACAATACTGAGTATACCGATACCTAAATTATATTAAAAGAACAGGGTTATAGATCATTTAGTTTAGATTTTAGAATTTTGATGACGTCACGTGAAAACGATCTATAAGGTTTTGAAATGAAATAAAGGTGCTTTAAAATAACAATGTTGTAAAATAGCGTGCATTAAATTTACATCGACATTAATTAAGATACATTAAATTAACGCGAATTTTGTAAAATCGCGTTAATAAAGTGCATTGTTAATTTCCTATAATAAGGTAGTGTTTTTTAAACTGTGAATGTCTTAAATTTTTTATCTCAGTTGGAATAGTTTGCCAAATTTTTGATAAGGAGAAGTTGAAAGTACGTAAGCCATAGTTCGTTTTTGGTATTGTAAGAATGGATTTCAGATGCATGTATAGCATATCTAGAAAAAATATTTGGAGTATTAGATTTGTCAATAGAGATTTTATGACCAAATATGGAGATTTTTAATTTATATATATTATCAAGAGTTAAAGCTCCTAACAAATTAAAATAAGGATTGGCGTAGTGAAGAAAATTAGAAAATTCTTCCGCTTGCACGCATCCAATATTCTTCCGCTCACTCCGCTCGTAAACTCGTTATCAATGGAGGGAAAAGGAGTGAATTGCTCGCAGTCTAGAGTTGAGAGGAGTATGTGTGGATGAGTCTCGAAACATTAGCATATCTTGCATGCTAGAATTACTGGAATTAGCTAGACAGCCCATTCAGCCGTGGATAAACAAAAACAAGTCCGTTAACATTAGGTGATAAATAAACTACATCACTCCAAGCACAGGCAACCCAAGCTCTAATTGTGTTTATTTGTCAGTATAATATAGGGAACTACTAAACGGGGGAAATCACGAATTGTACTCAGTACTATTGACAGGTTAAAATCAACTGAAATTAACGTACCTTTGCTCTATTTGTTGTCTTTTGTCGTTTATTAGCGATTTGGGCCTATTTTCCTTTTCGGATCTCACAACAAATAGAGCAAAGGTACGTTTATTTCAGTTGATTTTAACCTATCATGATCAATAGTAGTACAATTCGTGATTTTCCCCGTTTAGTAGTTCCCTATATTATACTGACAAATACACAGAGTTAGAGCTTGGGTTGCCTGTGCTCCAAGGTGTCCATATATGAAGTTTGGCGTACTGACTGCTTTAACATGTGTGCGTTTACCTAATCATTCCTAGGTTTTTACGGCCAATAATCTTCATAGTGAGTTAACTACCAAAGCAAGGAATTAAATGCAGTTAAGTGCAACTCAGTAATTTGTGATATTAAAGTACAGTCGAACCCCGCTATTTCAAACTCGGTTAATTCGAAGTCCCCGTTATTTCGAAGTCAGGCCGAATTCTCTTGGATCAGTTACCCCTTTTTTTTCAGTCATTTACTATCGGCTATTTTGAACTCGGTTATTTCGAACTGATCCTTGTTTCCCCGGCTAGACCGGCCCATCCTCGGAGCCGAGGATGCCCTAGACCTAAAATCAACCTCGTTATTTCGAACTTGTCAACTTTGATGAAAAAACAACAGAATACGTTAGAGCACAGATGGAAACATATTGAATTTTAATTGACCTTTTTAGTTAGTGACTTGACATTGCTTGATAACTTACAGTGTCCCAGTTTCCGTTTAGTTTACCGGAAAGAAATTCCAGCGGAAACCCAGCTGGTTATCATACTCCGTTGTGAAAAGGCCAAAAACAACAGAAAATTGAAACATTTTTCGTAGCAACAGGATCTGCTGAGTAATCTGACGTATAATCATTGTTACAACTAAATCAGTGTCTCAGTTCCGTACTGTATTTCATTAAAAAGGATAAAGGAATACTGAGTCGACACCACTTGTTAATTTTTAATAACAATTTGCAATTTGACGCAAAACCGGTTATTTCGAACCCCCGCTATTTCGGACTTTTTTTCATTCCCCTTAATAGCCTGAATTTCAGGCTAATTCCCCCTGCCCCTGGGACTTAGAAATAGCGGGGTTCGACTGTAGTTTGCATCGATAGAATAGCCCACTTCCGCGATATGCTTTACTAGTCACGCACAAAGGTTTCAATACGAGGCCCCGTGCTAAATTAAATTAATTATTTTCTCTTGGCTTTTATAGATAAATGTTATATGATAAAGGTCAAAAGCCAGGACGGGTAAGCTGACGTGATGCTTTGATGTTTCTTGTGGTTTGCCGGAAAGACGAAAGACGAAACGCTCGTGGTTCGCATGTAATGCATCCTAACTTTCAACTGACGTCAGTACATTTTTGCAGGTTCCCTAAACACTCTTGCCTCAGTGCTTCAAAGAAGGTTTTATCAGTCACATCCAAATATGGCTAGGTTTTCGATTTCTCTCAACGGCCAAAAAGGATGAAGGTCAGCTCAGGCTGGACAATCGAGGTTTTATCTGCTCAAAATTCATCGCCAGTCCTTTCATCCAACTATATGGCATTTCTTTAAAACAAAACTACAAAAATAACACCCTGAGATCGAAGATAAATACCATGCGAATGTACTGAAATCCTTTTCAAACATTTGATGGCAAAGAATAAAGTGTATTACAAAAAAATATTCTAGAAACTTGATTTCGGTTTACAGTGAACCGATTCTGATTTATAGCAGTATTTTTCATCCAGTCGAATCTTTGCCATCTTTCATCAAATTTGGCTCCAATTTCTCCATTGAAAAGAAAGCATACTCTGCTAACATGTGTAGTTATTTTTGTCGTCACGAGAAAGTTTATCATTTGGGAGTTGACTGATAACCGACCCCGAGGTGGAACACAAAAAATGAAGAGGGAATCGTCGTTCACTTTTTCTTCAGTCAAGAATCCCGGATTTTTTGGGGGATTTTTTTACAGTGACCTTCAGACACGTTGTCTAGCCGTCGAGACTGCTTATTCCCCTGACGTAACGTTCGTGAGCGTACAGTGCGAAGTTCGTCAGTGTCTAGTATGAGATGTATACAGTTACAGGTAGATCGTAATATCTTTTGCCCTGTCGCTTTGTTGACGTGAGTACGTTGAATTGAACGATGCAAAGGTGAAACCGTGATAATCCCAGAATATTATTAGTCCACGTAATTTTTTGCCATCCATCAAAACTGTTCACGTTTTCAAATATTAAATTGTCTCTTGATTTTGAATAATAATGAAATTTGACTGTGTATTATTTTTGATAATTATGCTGTAACCGTTTACATGTTTTCGTAAGAAAAACGCGCACTTCTTTCGGAAACTCAAATGGAATAATCCGTCTGTTACAAATACTAAGCATGTTCACTTCAGTGTCACTAGTTAACTATTGCATATAATGAGAAAACCACAGTAATGATTATATATTCACCTCGGTGAATAAATCCCATATTATCTCCGCGCCAGGCCGATAACGCTAAATATTCTTTGTTTATCTTGCAACAGGGATCTGCAATAAATACGCAATGTTTGTTTTATTGTAGACCCCCATCGGTACTCTTGTAATATCTAAATGATTATACATAACGATCTTGTGATGAAATATAATTTGATTTGAGTCAAACTCTAAATGTGACTGCATCCTAAGCGGAAGTCCATCAGTGACGAATTTGCTGTGGCGAAGTGGCGGATTTGCGTCGGTTCCGGTCAGTATATAAACGTTAAAATAATCAAAATTTAATAAAACCAAAATTGCTGCATTTAATAATTCAGATTACTGATTTACTTCGCCTCAAATGCATATGTCAGTCTTAACCTTTTGTTTGAGGTTCAATAAAACTTTTTGGCAAGATGTCAACCTTTGAATACATGAAACTTTCTGATTGAGCATTTCATTAAAATTCTACATAAATCTTACCCGAGTAATAATGATGGTGTCCTACTTTCTGTTGATATTTTCTGTCTTTATGCTTGACTTATGAGAAGGAAAAACCAAGTGGAGCGGTATATCGTCTTCCAGGGGATTATCCTATTTGAATGGCAACTCGGGTCGGCTTTGTTTCGTTGCAGACCGATTGTAGAGCTGATACGGCACTAATTTTGGCGTCCTCAATAAAAAGTCTCTGGCGAATCGGATGCTGGTATGTTAGTCCGCACGGCAGCAAGATATGTTTTCCTCATATGTGATAGCGTTGTGTGTTTTATACTTGACTGGACTGTGTCCCGTTGTGTTGGGGTCTTGACCTCTTCGTGGTAATTATATGTTGAAGGTTTGTTCATCACGTACGAGCCGGGAAAAACCCAACCATTGTGTTTATTTCCTCCTAAATACCGCATCAAAGCGAGGCAAAAAGAGACCAAATAAACTATCGAAAGTGTATTTACACCCATTGTTGGCGTTACTCCAGTTGTAAACATCCGTTTACGTTTTTGGACCGATTTGTAGTCACGATTTGTAGGCACTCAACTGAATTGAACCGTGAAGTTTCTTTAATTACCACAAAACTACAAAAATAACAGCCTGGGGTAGAAGAGAAATACCATATGAATGTCATGATATGCTTTTCAAACGTTTTCGATAGAGGTGGCAAAGATTAAAGTGGTCACAGAAGGCTATCATAGTAACTTGATGAGTCGGTCACAGTGAACCGATTTCAAGTTGCTCAACATTTCTCTTTAAGCAGTATTTTTCATCCACTCGAATGTAATTGTACCTTGGGTGCCAGAGGTTCTACTGCCCTCTCTAAGCCAAAGTTAGGGATTTGAGAGGGCAATAGAACCTCTGGCACCCAGGCTAATCATTATCTAATTGCCATTCTTCATCAAAACTGTGTCAAATTTTCTGCAGTATAATTGGAAAGCATACTCTGCTAATCTGAGTAGTTGTTTTTGTCTTTCATCATGAGAAAGTTGATCATTTGACAGTGGCATGTTAGGAAATGTCTGCTTGGATTTATGCCTTGTATTTATAAAATTTTCTGGAAGACTAGCTAATACCTTGCGAGCAGAGCCCTCTTTTCTTCAGTTTGGTGTTATTTTCTTCGCTCTCATATCAGGAGATTACCCTGGATGTCAGAGGTTCTACTGTCCTCTCTAAGCCAAAGTTTCGTGTTTCGTCGCTTCGCTCCTCGCTAGCGGCGCGTTGGCTTTATAGATAGAGCCTGACATCCAGGGTATCAGGAGAAAGAACACCAAAGAAGAAAAGAATACTAGCCATGTTGGCTTAACAACTCAGCCACTGTTCGTTCCAATTCGATCTGTGATTTAGCCGGGTCCTGGCTTTGATCAGCCTCTGGCTGTTTTTCAGGTCCCGTTAGAAATTCAGTGTTCAGTGTGTTCAGTGTTCCATTGTAAAACTTGGTTTTCCGGCCAGATACCCACTCCTTCTGACTGAAGATATCTGGCAACAATTTTTGTTAAATATTAATATTATAGTTGTTCTTATCGTCATCATTAGCAGCAGAATCAACAGAAGCCCAAGCTCTGTTTATGTAAATTTAATTTATAATGGTTTGTATGGGAATGTTTTAATCTGGTTTTTCGATAAATATACTGTAATAAAGTGAATAAAACTTACCTGGTGTCTATGATATGTGTCTTGGCTGTGTCTGTACGTAGTTTCAGCGAATTTGGGCGAATTTTGAGTCCCTTCAGACACAGCCAAGACACAGATCATAGACACCAGGTAAGTTTTATTCACTTTATTACAGTATATTTATCGAAAAGCCAGATTAAAAAATTCCCATACAAACCCTTATAAATTAAATTTACATAAACAGAGCTTGGGCTTCCTGTGATATTATCAATATTATCTTAAAGTTATTTTAATTATTCGAGGCACATCATTGTCATTATTATGTTTTCCTAGATGTCTGGTTTTCCTCGGTTATAACCCCTCTAACTTTCAGGCTAACGACCTCTAAACTTATAATTTGCAGAGTTTACTTGTTTCAGTGAATGAAAATTCCTCAAAAGTTATTCCGTTTTGCCACTATTTCCTAGACGTTTAGCTCGCTTCCGGTACAACGCAAATGAAAATGAGTCACGTGGAGTGTTGAATCATATACCAAGACTGATAGAGTCAATTATAGTCTATTATAGTTATCATTTATTTTTTCAGGGACTGGGTGAGCCGCCACGGGATATATACACCTCACAACTGATTAGAAAACCCCTTCCGTAGAGACATCCGGAGAAGCGAAAAACCATTGCCCTCCACCGAAGACAGTTAATGTAGTGTTAATGTAGTTAACCAGCTGTAAGCTGTAATACTCAACCTGCTATAGCTATAACAAATAAAATATTTATTTTAAGAGCGTCGCTCTAAATCTTTTCAAATCAAGGCTATACGTATGGATGTCGGCGTGTTTACAATAGAAACCCGGCCACGGAAGCACATTTTTTCCAATAGGGTAAGGCCATCATAATACTATAAATTTACCCAACCATACATGACTACTCGAGCGACTATTTACATCACATGCCGGCGATGGGATCATCCGGGATGCAGTCGGAAGTATGGCTACTGTGTGCCCTGCCCATCTATAAATTTTCAATTGTGTCTCGAAACGGATGCCTTTGATCTAATTGTATGATTCGCAACAGGGAAAGCCCGGCCGGCGACTGAAGCACTTGAAATCACGCAACTCGGTTTTATGTTTTTACCGTTTTACGCTCATGCGCAGAACAATGCACGCAATATTGCCGGCATTTGCGTTGGAAAGAACATTGCATGCAACAATTGCAGAGATGGACACGTTTGTAATTTCGATGTTACATGCCAGTCGAAGGTTATTTTTCCCGTCGACACACCGAGCGAACGTGGAAGCCTCTTGCGCGGGAAATAGTATAGTAACCTTGCACGGTTTATAAAAACCGTTTGAAATGGCCTGAAAACATTGAAAGGTGTTGAAAGTTTATTAAATATATAAACTACTATATAATATTTATAACGACCTAACACCCACTTGTATGTCCCACATAATTGAAAAGCGCCACAATATAAAGTATAATCTTATAGGCACAAACAGACTTATTATACCACGTTTCAACACTTATATCATGAAGAATTCCATCGCACATAGAGGATCAATTGCATGGAATGCATTATCCTATCTGTATGATAACAATGTTACTGTAAAATCATATTGTAAAAAGGCAAAGAATTCTGACGTACTCCATAAGCTAGATTTTAACGTTTTATCTGTTCAATCGACTCACAATGTTAGGGATGATTTTCTACTGTTTTAGTTATTACTCTTACACATCATTTTTATAGTATTTCGCCTTGTTTTAGCATTTTAGTACCCTATAGTTCTTCTGTAGAAATGACTCTCGCTCATAATGACGATAATATATATTATAAACAATGTCTGTATATTAGAATTTTAACAACATATAGAATAATTTAATACCATAGTAGTTTTTATTTTTTATTTTTTAACATAGTTAGATAATTACTTTGTTAGATAATTAAACTTTTTATACACGACCCCACAAGCGGCAATGCTTAAATACTATCGTGTTTAAATAAAGATGATTGATTGATTGATTGATAAACAAGCTTACATAAATGGACACTTGTTGTTAATACTAAATTTACAAAGGAGCTGAGACGAGACAATAAATTAAAAGCTTTATTAACAGAATATAACCAGGAGTATATTCAGTACAGATTATTATATATATATTGTGTAATATACTCCTGATATAGCTTATTACATATCCTTACAGTTTTCAGAATTTAATAAGAGATATAAATACAAAAGAGAAATTAATAAAGTTTTATTTGAATATTATATATAATATTATCAGGATTTTGCAATTTTCGTAATTAGAGTAGGCACTGGTCAACATAAACATCCTCGTTTTAATAGAGTGATTTTAATAGAACCTGACAACGCGCTCGATCCCGTTGAGAACTTAGTATATATACTACATCAGTACTGAATAGAGGCTTTCCAACGTAACAAAGTGAGTTGGAAAGCGTCTTCATTACGGCACGTAGCTATTTGTTTATCACTTAAGTGATAGTTCATTAGTTTCTTTTCTTGTACATATGTTTGAGGTATATAAAGACCAATCAGTTTAGAATTCTTTCTCTCGCTTGCTGGACAGCCACAAGTCAGCCAAACTTTAGTTTTAATGTTTTAAATTATTATTCATCAAGATATAACCATTTTGGCTTTAGCCGTCGGAGCCTTGTACGATTGCATTCGGTCGAGGAGTACGTTTCCAGAAGTTTTTCCACGTAGCAAGACGTGGTTTTTTACGATGGTTTTTCGTACTGGGCAACGTACATTATTATTTCTTTAGATATCGATTTTTCGGTATTATTTGATTTAAGCATGTGAAAAGCTACTTATTATCATGTGATTACGTCATTTGATTGTTCAACCATCCTTTTAGGATGATGTGTGGTTATGGAATGTTTTCTCCATTCCTTCATGTCCTGTTAAATATTATGATTTTGTAATATTAGAACTATGTAATGATTTGTAATACCGTAGTTTATTAAAGAAACCGTTTGCTGCTGTCCACCAGGCATCGGGCACTGTCACACTCCACTAATTGTAGTGTTATTATGATTTTGTACGCGCTGGGCGTGTTGTGTAGTATAGGAATGAATGCGAGTTTCTCAAGCGGATAGGGTGGTTTGATCGTCAAAGTCGGCGGGTTGAGACGTATATCGGGTTGACCAAGACTGTTAATATCTTTTATAATATAGATACGCCGGATAGTATGCGCGCTCTGATTGGCTAAAAAGCCATGTTTTATCAGAGTATATAACATGGTTAGCCGTGTTTTATTGTTTTCAACTGGCGGTTTCCTTTCATCGCGCGTGTAAATCTATATTATAAAACAGCAGGAGCAAAACAGACAAAGAAGCCTTAGTCCATGTTTTATACTATCATAAAACACTGGTCATTTGAGAACACTCGAGAAATGTACTTTAATATTTCTCTCATGTTCTCAAATGCCCATCGTGTTTTATGATCGGTATAAAACATGGCTAAGGCTTCTTTATTTGTTAAATAATGTCACATTCCACAACTTGATGCATTGTTTTTGCCATTTTTGTGGACATATAAATTTTATATCACGGGTTTAGTAATATCACTCCAGTATCTGTTTATTGATGTTTTAATTGTCATTGGCTACTAGTTAGCTTGTATACAACGGCTCATCTACCTTATAAAAGATTCGATTGGATTTATTGATTAAGGAATTGAAAGAAATGACTGGCCACTTTGAGCCGTACGCTGTGACGGATATTTGAATACTGTTTTACCTACGGAACAAAACAAACACCGAGTATAATTGATAACAACGAAACAACACACAACATATATATAGCATTGCTAACGCTATCTCACTAATACCGACCACAATCGTCGACAAAATGTTGGAACACTAATTCGGTTTTCTCCTCCATCAAATTGTGGCTTCAGTAGCGAGTGAGTTGAACTATCGATAACTTTTTCGAGGGTACGTGCAAGCATGCATTTGAAAATATTTTGATCCCCGCTAAGCTCAGTAATCGGTCCCGTATAAATCTCTAATTATCGTTTAAATAAATACAGTCACGTGCGACTGGTTTCATGCCGAAAATCACGACTTTCGGCTGCAATAATTGTGATTCATTGAACAGTTTATTTTGTGGTTGATGGATAGCTAGACAGCGTGTATTCTTTTGTGTGAACGTAAAACAAAACTTGAAAAATGGAATTAATTTTCTTTTGTGAACGTATGATAAATGCAGTGACGTCATGATGACGTAATGCAGGTCAGACGTTCCGCGATATATTTTAACGAGGGAAGAATGGGGCGAGGACAGCAGAAAAGAAAGTAGTGGGGAGGGGAGGAGAAGGGGAAAAAGAGGATCTGTCCGCTACTCTGCCGGCAGGCGCTTCTTTCTCCCTCCCCCTTCTCTCGCATAGTTGTACTCGCCCCATTTTTACTCGTGCTCTTCCCTGCGACCCCCCCCCCCCCCCAAACGACTACAAATGCCTGCATTGCAGGCTCAGATTAATGGATAATAAAAAGTAGCAAAACCCATCATGCGGAGAAATCTGATCAGCCAAAAATACTAATAAGTAAGCAAGTCCAAGGACTACAGAAAAGCTGATCGAACAACGTATATATTGAGAATTCCTCTTAGATTGTGTAATCACCTTCATATTTATACTTGCCATTGTGAAATATCCATTTGTAAGATCTACCTGAAGAAGGCTGGTTTGCAATTGGCTAGCCGAAATGTCGTAGAATTCTCAATATATATGTGTTCCATCAGCTTTTCTGTAGTCCTTGGACTTGTTTACTAATCATTAATGGAGCAGAAACTATGGGAAGCCGATAAAGATTTTAAATTGAACTATTATTAATTATCAGGCTAGTGTATAAAAAATCCTGATTTCCAAGAGAGCCGTAAATACAGATATTATAATATACTGTGGAATTAAAAACTATATAAAATATAAAGGTTTTGTTAGAAGTTCATACATATTCATTTGTAAGAGGCTGGTTTGGCCAGCCGAAATATCCGTAGAATTCTCAATATATACGTTGTTCGATCAGCTTTTATGTAGTCCTTGGACTTGTTTACTTATAAATATTAAAATGGTGTGTATTCAAACGTTTGCTCCGCTCGAGCCTGGGAGACTGAGAACTAGGACCGTTCCCATAGAGATAACCGAATACGAATATTCAATCATGTCCCGCCATTCCACCATCTTGGAAACGACAAGAATGTAGTTCATTTTGTCAATTAGAACTACTAACTAGCCCTGATTATGGGGATATAACTACACTAGAATCAGCATTATCGCTTGCGTCGCCATGAAGGGTTGTTTACGGTCTAAAGACGGGAGTTCTGCGCACCAGTTGGGAAATGCAGTCACAACCATAGGACGCGAGGCCAGTGACATTATTCTACAAGTAAGCTAGTAAAACGATAGCTTATTACCTTGTTTTGTTGCTCAGTAGAGTTACTGTGCAGTGCCAATTTTGAATTTATCGTACGAGAGCAAAGAAATCATGAAGATCCGTTCTAATTGTTAAAGACAGTAAAGACTAGTTAAGGATATAGTTTTAATACTCTGCCGTCTGCATGCATTTTATAAATAGATATAACTTCGTGTACAAGTTACCAATTAATGTTGCTTTTAACATTAATAGTAAGAACTTCATACTTTACGAAAACCCTGGAAATGTAAAGATAACTGGTATTTGTAAGAGTTATTTTGCCACAAAAAAAAATACTTTTTCGGTGGCTCTGTGTTTTGTTTGTTGATGGGAGATTACTTTTGTCTGATGAACTAAATTCCTTTGTTGTCATAATATGGTTTAGTGTATTTCTCACTTCACTGAAATAGGAACGGTAAACAAATTATGTTCTTGTACTGTGTAACGAACTACAACTCAAGTAAACCTGTACATGAAATCCGTAAATTTCGAGTCATTTTCAACAATCCTGATGCCACTATTTTGTACATACATCATTACATGTAATATTTTATAAATTCTTTCAGCAATAGGAGTCCTAAAAAATTTTTTTTAGCAAAAAAAACACAGGTTACTCCCTCCCCCCCCCCCCCCAATATTAATTTTCAAATGGTCAGTTGGTGACTAACTCTGAAATTTTGGTCACCTACGCTCAAAATTTAGTTACATTGGTGTCAAATAAGCCACAATTTCAGACCCAGCCTATGAAGTGAAAAAAATCACTGATTTTATATTATATTGAATTTTAGTCTCCCTTAGTCACTTTGTGCAATTAAAAATCAATTTAGAGAGCATGGAAATTATTGTTTTTCATGTCGAAGTCGGGCGTAATTGCCAAAATTATGTGACTAATTTATACACCATAATGTCAAGTGGTTTGCAAATCTTTGCAGTGTTTTATTTTCTAATTCTCAGTATAAATATGTCTTAAGTAGTGGGGTGCCTTGCCATCTGTCATATTTTTTCTCAAAGAAGCCTTGTCGTCAGCCATGTTTTTGTAAATATAAATTTGCAAACCACTTCACATCATGCATGTGATTAGTATGTCGTTAACGGCATATAAGTTGTTGCACGATTTTGGCAATTATATGCCTGACTTTGAAAAATAAATGTTTGTGATGACTAAGGGAAGACTAAAATTTAATGTACTGGTAATACAATACAAACAGAATTTAATTTTTCACTTCATTTTAATAAACAGGGTTCATAGCTGACAATGGGCCTGCAGTTATTGGTTCACTGAGTGTTGTTGTGGATCCCCTGACATATTTTCTTGAGTTTGTTTTAAAACTAATAAGATTTATTATGTTTTTTTTTCTATCATGACAGGTTCTGATTTTGCACCGACTTTCCTTTTTTTGACTTTGAAAATGGCAATTGAGCTAATAAAATAAAATACATGCACAATAATTAATGCATATGATTAATATGCAATGCACATTGTACTAATTATAGCAATTATTTCATAATTTATGTGATATGAAGCTACATGTATCTGTTCAATAAATTTGTGTTTTAAAGTAACAACTGATTTAAACTAAGTTTAATTTTTCTTGTTGATCCATTTTTAGTTTCCCACTGTTGAGAAGCAGCATGCCATAATAAAGTTTGATGACCTTCAAGGGTGTTTTGTGCTTGAAGACTTAAATTCCGCTAATGGGACATATGTGAATGACCTCAGAGTACAGAATGCAGCAGTTCGTCTGGCACCAGGAGATGTTATCAGATTTGGATTTGGTATCCTTTTAACGTCTAGACATTGAGGATAAGAGTTACATTGTATAGGAACACTAACAATCCTGGCAACAGCGAACGTGAGACCAACACTCGCGAGCGATGCGAAGAGCGACTGAGAACCCGCCAAAATTCAATAAACGAAAGTCCCGAATGAGACGCCGGCCCAGGCCCCGCGGAGAATGCCACAGGAAGACCAATGCGCTGGTGTATTTAACCATGTCTAAATTGCATTTAGTCTCGATTGTATAGGAATCCTGATTCACTGGTCATGAATATTAATAATTTAATAATAACCCTCAAAACACTAAGTAGCAAGATGTCTAATAATTATTGTTTTAGCATAACCAAGCCTGCCCACTGTTCTATCAACTGTAGTTAGTGATCCAGAAAACTGTGGGGAAAAAAGCAAAAATATTTTTCTAAGTGATTTTTGTCTGCAGCGTGTGCATGGTCGAATATCAATTGATAGATCTATGCCGCCTGGCTAGCCAATCAGATGGCAAGCTTGCCAGTACAGTTGTATTAATGGTGGCTCAGTTATAAATGCTAAATTATAATAATAATTGAGCAAATATCTCATGTGAATGTCTTTATAAAAGATGAATATTAAGCTGTACATCCTTAACTTCCAATATCAGATAATCCTGGCTATGAATTGAATGTTGATCAAATACCAGTTTTCCATTACCCATCTGTGACAGGGTCTAACAGGCCATGGTTAAGAGTTACGTCCTCACCAACACAACTGAGTAGTTCAATGTCATTACCATATATCACCTCTGGTCTCTCCTCATTGGTTGACAATTTTCCTCTGTATCAAGGATCCCAGTCCTACTCGTTGCCAGGAACTGGTGTAGCAGTGCAAGGAGATATGAGGGGCATAGACCCAAGGGCACATGTGAGTACAAAATGCAATAATTTTGATTTTTTAAAGATATAAATGGAGGAGCTGGGGTGGTGCAGTGGTTATTAGCGCTATGCCAAGCTCACCTCTGTGGCCCGAGTTTGATGCCTGCAACACAGCTAGACTGCCATTATGTTAAAGTTGAGTTTGTTGGTGTTCTCACCCTTGCTCCAAGGGTCTTTCTCCAGGTTCTCACATTTTCCTCCTCCCTCAAAAACCAACCCAAATTCCAAATCGACCAAGGAATCCCTGGCCTCGATTAGTAATTAAATCCTTTCTATGGTCAGCTGGAAGACAAGAAATGTAAATAAAGTTGTTTATTATTTTATATATAAATATAGGCAAGCCTAAGAGCGTAGCTCCCAATAATTAAATATGAAGAGAAGCATGTGCATACATATTTGAAAAACTGGTGATGGCAGATTTGAAAATAAATAGACAAAAAGTGCATACATGTGCAGTTGAGTTGCATGTGCACACAATTATGTCATATGTAACGGAAAATGTAATACACATGTAAATGCGTGCACACAGATGTAAATACGAAAATAAATACTGCACATGTAGATGAGTTGCACATGCATATGTAATGGGAAAGGTGACAGCATACGACAGAAAGAACATGACGTGTATGTGTGCACTCGGAGATGTAACAGAATTTAAACTTTAAGTTGGAAATTGAATATTTTATGCGTTACTGCAAAGATTCAGACTGATCATTGAGGTGATTTGGAAAATAACAAAATTCCATAAACAGGAGAATTGAATGTTATAAAAGAACAGGATGGCATTATAAATAGCCAAACAAAATCATGCAGGCTGTAATTCAGGAGTCTAAAACCTCATTTGTTCTGCATATTGGTGCACCAGTTGGGCCAGCGAGTGGGCATGCAAGAACATCTGCAACCACCTGCCTACTGTATCTGCCCAGTGCACAAGCATGTAGAACACCTGAGGTTTTTGAGTCCTGAATTGGCCTGCTCAATTTATTAAGGGAATTTGTGATGTTCCAAATTATCTCCCTGAAGTCATGCAATGATCAGTCTGAATTTTTGCCATTAAGAAAATGCATAAAATATTCATTGTACAACTTCAAATTCCATTACATCTCTGCGTGCACATATACGTGTCATGTTTTTAATCTGTTGTACATATGCCGTCACTTTTCCATTACATTTGCACGTGTACATGCTGTATTTATTTTTGTAATTACATGTACATATATATGTGCATGCATTACATTATATAGGCAAGCCTAAAAGAGGAACCTCCAATGATTTGAACTGAGGGAATGACCCAAAAGAAACAATAAATTTTATAAAGAAAACAAAGATAAAATAACTGGTAGAATGAAGGGAAATCAGTGCAAAGGTTAGAAGAAAAAAGAATATAATGGAAAATGAAAACTAAAAAGATGATGTTGAATTGCATGCGCATACGTAATGAAAATGTACTCTGTGTGTGCTGACTGTGCGAAAGGGGTGCAAGTGACTCTTGATCATGAAAATAATGTTGATTCCAATTCAAATTGTAAATTATTCCTTACTGTTCAAGATTATATTTTCGACACATTTCATTTTTCAGTTCATATGTAATCTAAGTTATAAATCTATACTTTCTGTTGTTTATATTTTGTTCCTCGATCACTTCCTCTACAAAATGTATATTATATTTGTAGCAATTGTACTAAACAAATATGTTTAAAAAAGGTGACTACTTTTTGCTGACTAATTAATAATATTATATATAAAATGTTGACTTCATTACTCTCAGGGTGGCGGCAGTGTGATGCCTCATCCCCCTCTGAGATCACGCCCTGCAAGTGCTGGTACTCTTAGGGGACTACCTACTTCTGGTGGGAGAGAACTCCAAACCTTACCACCATCAGTGACCAGAGGTAAGGATTTGACACAGCACACTTATTGAAGTAATATCTATGCATTCAGAATTTTTGTGGATAGTCACTTTGTCTGTCAATCAGTCCAGTTGTACTGTGTAGCATATTTACACTGGTATACTCAGGTGACACTTATAAATTAGTTGTATCATGTATAAAATATTAACTGCATCGTTATCATTATTTAGCATCATCATCATCATCATTTTATTTGTCATCTTATTTTATAATTATTAAATTATTATCAAATGAATATCATTGAATTAACACTAAGTAAATTATTGATCAACTAATAAGTAAATTCCTGAACCACAAAACTGAAAAAAAGATGAATTTACTTAATTAATTTACCATAAATACTCACAGAAGAAGGATTATTGTTTCCTGGTATATCCTGATATGATCAGGGATTTTAATAGAAGCCAGCTACTGATGGAACTCTGCTGGCTATACATCTACTTGATCTTGTACTGCAGGCTATATCTTCTGCAGGTTAAAAACCTACGTACATGTATACTTCATTTCTCTAACTTCTATTACCCATACAGCAACTTTTAATGCCTCTGACACCTATACTTTCAAAATTAATGAAACTCCTGTATAATAAGGTATACAATAAAATCATTTAATATACTGTACATACGTTTTGTTGTTCGATATTAGGTGGATGGGCTGATGGCAGAGGAGGAGATAAGCTAGTTAATGGTGTACAAAATGTACATAGCACTGAAGAAATGGTAAGCTATCTAGTTTTATTGGCCCTCTTACTACGAAATCAACCAAACTGTGGTCACTTCCAAAAATAGCACGCCATATGGCTCCACCCACAAATGTCTGCTACACCACTCGAAAACATAAGGAATGTGTTAGCATTTCTGAGCATCTCATCTCTTGAAGTTTACTGAAAAACTCCCAGGAAAGTAGGCTGCTTAATGTGGTAAAGGTCACCAATGAAATGAAAAAAATCTATCTCGTTTTCATTTTATTTTATTACATTATTAGGCTTCCCTTAGCCTTTTTGTGCAATTAAAAATCAATTTGGAGAGCACAAACATACCGTAATTTTATTTTTATCGAAGTTAGGCATAATTCCCAAAATCATGTGGAAATTTTTATGCCGTTAAAGATATGCTAATAACATGCATGATGTCACAAGGTATGCACATGCATTTATATTCAGAAAGCCGACTCAGCAAGGCTTCTTATCAAAGTATTAGTACATATTTAAATTGAAGTCTGGCCAAAAATGCACTTATTTTGTAGTATTTATGGAGACGAATATAAATGCACAGACCTAGTGACATCATGCATGTGATTACCATATCTTTATCTGCATAAAAATTGTCACCTGATTTTGGCAATTCCGCCTGACTTCGATAAGAAAAAAAAAATATGTTAGCACTCTCCATATTGATTTTTAATTGTACAAAATGACTAAGAGAAACCTAGAATTTAATAAAATGAAATAAAAACGGGATCAATTTTTTTCATTTCATTGGCACTTTAAGTCGTTTTCAAGAGCTTTTTCACATTCATACAATACCCTCCCAGACTTACTAAATTGTGCCATCAGAAATGAACTTTTCAAAACATGCTAAGGATCATGCTAACACATTCCTTTATGTTTTGGGGCAGAGTAGCAGCCATTCGTGGGTGGAGCCATGGTGCATTCTTTTCTGGCATGACCACATGCAGTTCGGTAAACCGTGGTATAAATATTGATTTCAATATTGATATCGGATTTCGTAGTATAAATATTGAGTTATGACAGTACAGAAATACTGTAAATACTCCATTATATGCCACAAGTTGGGGATGCAGCTATATGCAGATACAAGCAATTTTATCAGAGCTATCTATCGAAGAAAACACTCGCCCCAGCCCTTCCTCAAAATTCCAAGATGGTGGACCTCAGACTTGTCCGTGTATAGAGTTGCCAGAAAATCTCACTTTGTCTTGTCCTTATTATGGGGGAATAAAAGCAGAAGAATTATGTCAGGAGTGATATACACACAATGAATGACAAGAAAAGTTGTAACATATTCAAAGTTGTGATCATAGCATGTTTTGCAGTTTGCATGCATTATTTTATGAACCTTATAGGGAAAAAAAGTTGCCTTAGATTGGGGTGTGGCCTTTATGCAGGTAATTATACCAGTGTTTTTCTTCCCTTCCAACGCAGACTAACACTAGTTTTTTACAGGAACTTACATGTAAGTCAACAAGGATTAACTTGTCATTTACCATATTTCCTTGAATAATTACCCCTGCTTGAATAATTGCCCCTTTTGGAGCCAAAAAATAAGAAATAATCGCCTCGCTCGAATAATCTCCACCTCCCCTTCTTCAATGACTTCAATGATAATTTGTTATGTACGCTACAGTTCGTGAGAGACACTTGGTACACTTGTGACATTTCTTTAGTTTCAGTTAGTGGACATCCAGCTAGTTCGGGAACTTTGAAATAATCGGCTCGCTTGAATAATCAGGCCTTTTTTGGCTTTCGACAAAAAATAATTGCCCGGGCCAAGTATTCAAGGAAATACAGCACATGTATACAGTCTGGGTAACAAGCTCTATATATCTCAGTTCAAACCAGACTGATCATCCTTATTTAGGAGGAAAGACTTCTTCGTATGGGTGATGAATTGAGCCGCCTTGCGTCATACGAGGCTGAATGTCATCGAAAGGATGGCGTGATACAATCTCTCAGGGATGAAGTGGCAGAGTTCAAGGCCAGTAGAGGGCATGTTATGTTCAGGTATGCATGTCGAGTAATGGTTAAAGTTGCTGCGTAACATCCAACAGGGTCCGAAATTGCGCCTTATTTGGCGGCAATGCTACTAAATTTTGAGTGTTGCCGACCAAAATTTCAGAGTTAGTCGACAGCTGGCGACTTACCTAAAGTCTTCACAATGTTTTCACATTAATGTCCGTTCTAAGTGAATTTAGCCAATAAACCAATTGCCAGCAAATGTTCTTAGTTGCTTGAAACTTGAAATGTGGCAACCCAAATGGTCTTTTGGCAACTAAAAATATTTAGCTGGTCGC
Organism: Actinernus sp. WN-2022; assembly: GCA_030867875.1. Classification (NCBI taxonomy): domain Eukaryota; kingdom Metazoa; phylum Cnidaria; class Anthozoa; order Actiniaria; family Actinernidae; genus Actinernus; species Actinernus sp. WN-2022. Next base: position 22,504,964 of record JAOWCC010001368.1, on the reverse strand, counting down.
CAGTTGGTGCCTACGTGAAAAAGTTAATTTCGGACCCTGTCCAAATAAATTTGCCATAATTTTAGTTTTGATAACTTGAAGCTGATAATGGTGTTTTTTGGCGGCCTACCATCGAAGTAGCTACTGCCCTGACTTTTGATTCAGAATTTTTTTACTACAAAGGAATGCAGTGAGGTGTTAATTTTGTATTGTTAAAACTCTTGATTTCATTGGTTTAAACATAAAAATCATCCAAAAAGTAAGAGAGAAGTATAATTTTCTCTTATTTTATTAAAGTTTGATGTAATGGTTTACATGGTGGTTCCATATGTCGTTTATATAAGAAATCGTATGTGAGGAACCTTATCAAATGTGCCAGTTTCGTAGCTTTTGTGTTTCGCAATTCCTCAGTATTGGTTGGAAAAGGATTTCCTCATTAAAATGGAATGAAACAAGCACGTTCTACAAACTTTATTTCAGAATATTCATCCCTATCGCCCAGTGTATCTATACTCTACAACACACGAGAATCCTATGCGAGGGAGGCTCATTGCAGCAGAACAATGGATTCTGCATGCAGTAGTTCTCACGCGAATCGTTACTTAAGACACTTGTTTCTACTGAAATATGAATAACCCTTCTGAACTCCTCAAATTTCAATGACAGGGCCGGGGGTGAATACTCTGCCTTCTCCAATGCTGGAATAGTAACAGAACTTAGACAACAAGTGTCTGAGCTACAGGCAATGTTCAAGGAGAAGGACGATTCACACAGAGCTCTGACACAGAAGTTAACAGAGTATCAAGGACAGCTGCACATCAAGAACGAAGAGCTGTCGAGTCTACAGGGACAACTCAATTTTCAGGTACAGTCAAGGTTACTGTCAGTAATATGCCTTTGCAGGAAACAGTCACGTACTGGGTCGGAATATTTTGAGTGTTGGCGACCAAAATTTCAGAGTTAGTCGGCGACTTACTTAAAGTCTTCACAATGTTTTCACAATGTTCCGAAGTCAAACAAGAATGTTCTAAGTAAATTTAGCCAATAAAACATGCCAGCAAATGTTCTTTGTTGCTAGTCGCCAGTTGGCGCCTACATGAAAAAGTTAATTTCGGACCCTGCAGTATATTTTTCCTTCCTGGATTCGATGCATAAGCGTTGTAAAGTACTAAATGTAGATGATGATGATATTGACCTGGGCCCGCTTGTTCAAAGCAAGGGTCCGCGCTAACACGGAGTTAAGTCGCTAACCAGAGGTTTAACTCTAAATATTACAATTACAGATTTAGCGCTATGCTAGGGATATAGTTACACTTGGCGAACAACATTGCCGTTATTCACGCATCAAAGCGAGGCTGGTTGTCCCGACTTGTCACAGTAAGAGAGTAATAATTATACAGTCGATGACAGAAAATGACGTTAAATTCCTAATGACACAAAAGAACACAGGCAGTGCGGTAGAATTTGCGCTATATAAATGAATACCTTCCTGCGTGCCGATCGGCCGTCGGACGGACGAAAAGGCAGCAGTTTTTTCGATCACTTGCTATTCGTATGGTGCTCCGCTCGCACGGGGACTCGAGCTCCGCTATTATAATTGCCATTTATTATGATCTGTGTAGGCACCGCCAGTTACTCAAGTCACAAAAGACTCCGATGCCACGACAAACACCTTGGCCTCGCTTCGAACTGAGATAGCAGAGAAGGCCCATAAGATAGCTCATCTTAGCCACGACCTAACGAAGGCCAACAAGCAAAAGTCGCAGACCGTAACACTAATGAATACCCTACAGCGCGAGAACTCGTCCAAGGATGGCATAATACAGCAGTGGAAGGCAGAGGTCGATAAGCTGAAGAAACAACTGAAGGAAAAGGAGGCCATTATCTCTACGATATCTGCCAAGGTATGATAACAATTTTTTGTAGCGGATATTTTGGGAGGGAAATGGGGAACCCGGAGAAAAATCCTCAGAGCAAGGGCGATATACCAACAAACTCAACTCAGATGTGGCGCCGAGTTCGGGAGTCGAACCCAGGCCACAGAGGTGAGAGGTAAAGCGCTTAGCGCCGTACCAGCTCTCAAATCACAAGCAGACCGCGCGGATGAATATAATAGCTGGCAGGTCCTGGGTTCGAATCCCGGCGACGGCCTTGCGCAAAGATGTAAAAGCCGTTGATCGTGTCACCCAACACTTTGACTTTATAACTGTGTTACCCCATACAACACCATTATTATATTACTATCACGTTCTTGGGCAAAACATTAAATCGCGCGCCGCAGAATTAATTAATCTCAGTAAGATTAGCTCTTATCTTAAAGCTAGAGGAGTAAAAATCCGCAATCATCTGAGTATAAACTGCTCTACTGTAATACTTCAAGAACACGTTTTTTAGAGGGGAGGGGATCCCCTATATCACCTATATATTTTAGTCTGGAAACCCGCTGAATAGTTTTATCTTCGCAGTTGACTCGTCAGAAAGCCACAAAGGAAGCAGAAATGGAAGCTGATAAGAGAGAAAAAGATCTGCTCTCCAGTAAAGGGGTAAGTTTCTTTGGCTAAGCCTGCTAGTAGCTCTTCCAGCTGTTTCTTCATGGCGCACGGTCAAGGTGGGTGATATAGGGCTTGAGAAAATGAAAATTGCCCGGAAAAATAATATCAGGAGTACCGCTTGGAGGCTATGTTCGGTTACCGTATTTCCTCGAATAATCGCCCCCGCTTTGCGGCTCCGTCGAGGTCCGCCCAATGGAACCAACAGATCGATAAATGCGGAATAAAAAATTACCGCATGGTATAGTTAGTTATATATGTTTTATTCTGAGTGCGTTTCGTATACTCTCAAAACGGCGCAGGAATGCCGCCCCTAGATCAAAATTTCCAGGGGGACATGCTTCCAAAAGTCCCCCTATTAGCAGCTCGTGCTTGCGCAACCCTATATATAATCTTGGATACAGGCCTAATAGATTAGAAAGAGATATTTTGTGTTCTTTTTCAATCGATTTTCAAATAAGGGTTCCCAAAAATATTAAATTTGGGACAAATTTTCTCATTTGACACAACAAATGGCCCCAAATTTAAAAAGCAATGGGCACATGACCCACTTCATTTGATATCTAGAATATGGGACTGTCTTCTTGTATAGCTGTAATCATTTTCGGTTGTCTGTAAATCAGTCGTGAAGATGTTATTAAAAGCTAATTAACAAAGCCCTTTGTCTTCTACTTAGAGCCTATTGTGTGGTTTACAGTTTTGCATTAATTCTGTCAACATCAATTAAATTCTTGAGTTACCTTGAGTAATCTTCCCACACAGATACAAAGTTCTTTTTTCTGTTGTGTCGTGGATAATTGCTCAACACGAAGTCCAATAACAAAATGTCAGGTTTCGCTTTTGTATGACTGTCAAATTCAACTTTGTAGCTTGTCTGTTTGTGATTTATTGTTTTTCTGTCTAAATTCTGGTATTTGAAGAGTAAATAGTTTTTCAATGATAAGGTTCCTTGCTATAGATCTTAGAAACATGCAAATTTATGATGCCTTTAAAGGGTTGCCAAGCTGATGTTTGTGCAACACAGTTTGAATTAGTTGTCAGCTTTCTGGAGTAATTTCCCCGAATCTACGGCTCTCCTATCCAGAAGCCGCGTTGACGTATTCTTAAATGATGCAGTGTTCCCTGGATATTTTGGTAAGCTCCATTCTTAAATTTTCTCAGAGCTGTCTTGACAGTTGTTCATAATTTGCATGTTGGTTCAAGCAAAACGTCATTTGCTATTTCTGGTGAGAAAGCTACTCGGAAATGCTGCGTATCATCAGAGGAAAAATATTTCTGTTTAGTTTAATCTGTTTTTCGTCTGTATTGAAACTTTGGGTGCGTTCCATTTGCATGAACCGACTGGTCTGATCCCCATGCATTGTCTGTAAAAACGAGTAAAATTCCGCGGGAAAATTTACAGACAATGCATGGAAAACTGAAAACACGATTGCACCCTTCCCAGCACAGCTACATCCCTCAACTTTCGATATGTTAATCTTTTACCTGGTATCTTAAGTTTGTATCTGAAGAATATTTCATAAATTCGATTTTACGGATTTTATTTGGCATCGGATTCCCATCGATTTCCATACAAACACTGTATTTCGCGCCATGTTTGCACCCCTTTCAAAATGTCGGAATTTACCGCGAACTGGTCTATTGAACTTGCATTCAGAGTGTGTATGAGAACTACAATGGTATAACCTTGTCTTCTATAATTTATCATATAATTCTAATTTCACGCTAATCCGGCCGTGTTACAACGAAAGGATACGGACCTTACGTAATTCCGACACGTAGGAAATTCCCTCTTTTTCATCAGATGCCTCGTAATGTACGAGTGTGCTCAAGTATTTTGTCCGACATTAATGTTTGAAATTTTTGTTTAATTAATTTTAGAAGCTACAGAGTACAGAAAAACAGTTGAAGGAACGAGCCAAGCAAGTGGTGGAGCTACAGAATGAGTTAGATCGAGCGAAGCAGGCTCTTTCGGAAGGAAGACAGGTTGGTTGTTCAAATGCTAGATTTATTTTCTTTTGAGAGAAACTAAAAAAATAATATGGCTAATACTCTGCATTCGTTTGCATGCTCAGAATCTATTGTCTCGTGTATAAGCATTGGCGGGAAATTTTAGTGACTTTGTGATACTGTCAAATTTGGCGCGAAAATATCGTCTTGGCTACTGAAATTTGTGGATATGAAAATCAATGTTGTTATTCCTTTCTTAGAGGCGGACCATTAAAAATCGGGGGGTGGGGTGGGAATTCCCAAAAATAATTAGTGCAAGGAGGAAAAATGGTCGCCAACGATTTTCCTGCAAGCATTTGTTATCTAAAAAAAATTATTGCAAGAGAACATAGGCCGATTCAGGAATAATACTGTGTGAAAAAAATCTGCCCGGTCTCTCCCCAGATTTCTAATGGTTTACTCCTTAGATTTCGACGCTTGTGTCTTTTGGGTACATTTAAATGTATTTTTCTTTACTTCTGCTTCATTTATTCAGACAGAAACAGGGTTATTATCAGAGACATACAGAGAAAATATGCTAAACGAAAGCGCGTCGTCTTTCGTTGGGATTAGTGCAGATAACTTAGATAGCTCTCGAGAGTTCGATAACCGAGACGCGGTAAATAGCTTAGAAGCCGTGCTAGCATTACTGCAGTTACAGACAGAAGTAGATGAACAACTAGATTCAGAGATACGACAAGATTCAGAGAGGGAAAAAGAAAAAGGCGCCGAGATAGAGAGGCTGCTAGAGTTTCAGATAGAAACACTGGAGGCAGAAACAGAACTAGAAACCGAACAAGAGATAGACGAAGAGGCAGAAGAGCTGCTGGTATTGCATAGAGAGCTAGGAAGAGATGTAGGAACACAGATCAATGAACAGGACCTTGTCCAGGAACAGGCAAAGAGACTTACAACAGATGTAAACGAACAGGCAGATTCGACAGAGCAGACGCATGCGCAGTTGGTTTCACTAGCACTGGCTTTTGCCCAGGTATGGCAATTGCAGGCTCTTCTGATGTGTTCTGATTTTAACACCGTAGTACTTAACGTGGTTTTGACCACGGAGCGGTAAAACCCGTGCAACGTGTACGCATTTATTTAAGGTTACCGGATACCTTCAAGGCATGTTTTTTTGTAAAAAAATATTATTGATTATTTGGAAAGATTATGGATTGTTCTACAATTTAGAAAAAAAAAATTTCAAAAGATATAAAAGCTTGCGAGATATTTAGAAAAAACGTATTTAGAAGGAAACTAAATAAATCACCGAGGCGTTGTAATCCCTTTACGTGCCACGGGCACCCCGTGGACTTTTAGCGGGAGCTCTTATCGGAGTACCGTAATTGTAGCTTCCCTTCTTCGAAATAACAAACGTGCATTTAGTCTTTTATCAATCGTTTGTATGGGGAAATCCAAAAGAGAAAAGCAGAGTCCTTGAGTAAAACATAAAGCGAACCCTGAACCGAAAAAGAAAGGAAACCGGCGATAAGGAGGAATTCGGTAAAACGAGCCGGATTGAGCTCGCGGACAGCGACAAAGGCTCGTGGTTCGAAGAACGTGCGAAAGGCAGCGAATAACAACCTTCAACTTCAGTGTCAACTCCAAATATAATCAGCGCCAGCAGGCTTAAACTGTCGTTTGGCTTACCAGGAACCAGCAAGTCATTTGAAGAGACTGAGGACGCGAGCAGCGATGAATTCACATCGGAGTCTAGTATAATTTCCCGCGAATTTCATTACTGCTTTGAAGCTCCAGGTGTCCTTGCGTAGTCATTGGCTAGTTGGTTCGAAGTGTTGACATTTGCCTTGATGAGGTGTGAAATGTTCACAAAACTTTACACGCCAAATCTCCGACTAGGTTTTTCTTCGTACCCCCTCTCTTTGAACGAATTAATAGGGTATGCAGCCTTGCCAGATTTTGATAAAACTCGGCCAAAAGACAGATAAGTTACTGACAAAGAAAAGGGTGCGAGCGTTTAGCAATATTCAAAGTATTTTTCCTCGTAGAGTATCCCGCGTGATGTGACTCGGACATTATTGAAGACTAAAAATTTAGGAATGAATTGCATTTGAATGAAGTAAAATATTTACAAATGCTCACACCCTTTTTTAGGCTGTCATATGCTGATTAACATTATGCAGTTGAATTGTTCTTATGCGTTAACCCGAAGGCTGCTAATTCACTATTATAAACCTTGTCAGTTTTGCGTTTGTTGGCTTAGCATTGCTTTACAATAAAATGTATTTTTAAACAAATCCATTCAGCGTATTGTACACTTCATAAGCTTTACAGAGGTATATAGGTTTCTATAGTTTTCTTTAAAACAATGCGCGTACAAAATTATTAACGAGAGAGACCCGCAAAGGTATCCGGTAACTTAACTCCGAAGGACGCAAAACAGTTAAATTTATTGTGGCTAAATAAATACCCTCGGTATAAAAAAATACATATTTCTTCTTCGGCGACATCGCGCAAAGATCATCGATCGCAAAGCGAAGTAAGGCCTGCCAAACCGACCGTAGCTGATGACGCTTTTACAAACACCAACAGTACTTTTGTACTAAAATAGTCCAGTTTAATAGTTTGATTCTCAGTTGCAGAGACTCGTTGCTTTTGGTTTTATGACTCATTCATTTTGGTCTGGGACTGATCTCATGCAATTTGTAACAAAATCACTGTTATATATGAAGTGATATAACTCATTTAACCATTCTACTTTTCCTTAAAGGAGAACTGAACCCTAAATTAATCCGACGACTATACAAACTTGTATTCAAGAGAAGTAAGTTCTGCTATTTTATTTCTTTGTGGTGCACGTCTAAAAAGGGGAAATATGTTTTGGAGGTTGAAAAATAGCCTATTCTCCCCTGATAAAGCTAGTTTGTGTGGCGGCTCAAGTTAGTGCTTTCTTCCCCGTATATTGTACGTCATGCATACCAAGGAAAAACAACCTCACTTTCAGCACAAAGAAAGCACAATAGTGCGCAATTATGAGTCGTTAGTCCATCTATTCAAAGTCGAGAACAACATGACAAAACTAATTTATTCCCCGTATGGTACGTCACAGATTACAGGAATTGAGCCGTCTGTACTTAGGGCGGTTGGGAGGAAGATTTGCAGATTTTCTTTCCTTTGACGCAAAACACAGTAAAATAAATTTTTGGTATGAGTCTTTTCATGTTTAGATCTATTCATTGAGCCAAAGTTGATTTTAGGCTTCAGTTCTCCTTTAATTGACTGCAAGATTTAAAAGATCGTTTTTTAACAGATGTCTTTTGCAGTTCATATAACGACGTTATTAGCAGAATAGTTGTGGCAATTATTATACGATATTACTATTACAGTATATTTATTCGTCGCTAGTTATTATTTACATAGTTCCATTCTACATTATTATATAATAATTATATGAGATATCCATTATTACATATAAACCCACACGTCTGATTTGTAGTATTAATATAGACTATTATTATAATAATTATTATATATTACTATTACAGTATATTTATTCATCGCTAGTTATTATTTACATAGTTCCATTCTACATTATTATAATAATTATATAAGATATCCATTATTACATATAAACCCACACGTCTGATGTGTAGTATTAATAAAGACTATTATTATTATTATATATTACTATTACAGTATATTTATTCATCGCTAGTTATTATTTACATAGTTCCATTCTACATTATTATAATAATTATATGAGATATCCATTATTACATATAAACTCACACGTCTGATGTGTAGTATTAATAAAGACTATTATTATTTTTTCTCAATGTTTCCTAGTGTACCATAATCCTCACTATTGTCTAACATTTATTTTACAGAGCGACAGGTCTATCCAACAGGAGCTGGACCATGCTAAGGCACAGTACCTCGACGCCAACAGAGCAGAGAAGTTACTCAAGGTGGATTTCCAGCAGCTAGAAAAAAGGGTAAAATAAAACATGCACTGGTTTTAAAGAGGGTATATTTTTATGTCATGGTTTTGCGCATGTATGGAGTCGATTGATGCAGACTGTTAACTGGCTACAAACAGTTAAAGTTCCCCTCCCTCAATGTTTGATCGAATTACCCTATATCATTATGACGTCACGGCTTGTTTATGAGGGGGACAGAATCGACTTGAACAATAGAATTTTGAACTAAATCTGCTCTGCTGAGGAAAATTTAACTTCGAATTGTCTGGTTTCCAGATATCAGCTGTATCAATGTTTATCCCACAATATTTACCGTATTTGGTGGCTGTTACCGCTATTCTACGTTCTAAAAAATGCGTTTGATAGCTATTTCCTTTGTGTTGTTGCTGTTTTGCCCCCCTCCCACGACCGTGATCCTTAGCGTTTAAACAATAGATTGCTTTGATTTGACGTCATAATGATATAGGGCAATTGACATGCAGCATTTTCCTTGAAATCTCGATCTTCAGTTTGTTAGTCGTGTTTGCATATTTGCTTTGATTTTACCCATCTCACATGTGCACGAGGTTCATCAGCTCATATGAAGATCACTGAAAATAACTTTGTCCTGGCCGGACTACGAGTAAATACCTCTCACCATCACACAACCCCTTTAACCCGCACAGTCTTCCTTCTAGTTCGATCGGTTCGGTAGAAAAATTGTACAGATAAGTCTATTGACTTCCCAGCCTTTGGTCATTTTATTGTTTATTTTCACTGACCGATTGAGGATTCTTTTTGTCGAGTCTCGCCACGTTTCTTACATGCATTTCTGTAACGAGCGCCTAAAACTCATTAAGGTTGCTACACACGAAGGGACAGGTCCCTGGGACAAGTTCCTCGGACTTGTCCCCTCGTGTGAAGTAGGAAAAATATTGTCAGCGGGACTTGTTCCTTCAAATCAAACTGGTTTGAATTGAGGGGACAAGTCCCGGGGACAAAATGACAAAATTTTCCCTACTTCACACGAGGGACTTGTCCCTGGGACTTGTCCCTTCGTGTGTGCCGACCTTTAATGTAACGTGGGTAAATAAAGTTATCCTGATCTTATGCAGTCTTGAATGTCTTTTATGCTAGTTTGATCGATTCAGGAGAAAGGTCATCCAAAACACTTTTATGGGAAGCCAAGGTAAGCCAGCCGATAGAGAACTGGAGGACGATGAGCTTGTGGATCACATTAAAGAGTTGAACCAGGAGAGATTGAAGCTGGTGGAGGAAATAAGAGAGTACGCTGGTGCCGAAGAACGGGTAATTTCCACTGTCGCGTATTTTTTACGTACATAAAAAGGTGTAAACAATTCCCACCGTCGCGTATTTTTTACGTACATAAAAAGGTGTAAACAATTCCCACTGTCGCGTAATTTTTACGTACATAAAAAAGGTGTAAACAATTCCCACTGTCGCATAATTTTTACGTACATAAAAAAGGTGTAAACAATTCCCACTATCGCGTAATTTTTACGTACATAAAAAAGGTGTAAACAATTTCCACTGTCGCGTAATTTTTACGTACATAAAAAAGGTGTAAACAATTCCCACTGGCGCGTAATTTTTACGTACATAAAAAAGGTGTAAACAATTCCCACTGTCGCGTAATTTTTACGTACATAAAAAAGGTGTTAACAATTTCCACTGTCGCGTAATTTTTACGTACATAAAAAAGGTGTAAACAATTCCCACTGTCGCGTAATTTTTACGTACACAAAAAAGGTGTAGACAATTTCCACTGTCGCGTAATTTTTACGTACATAAAAAAGGTGTAAACAATTTCCACTGTCGCGTAATTTTTACGTACATAAAAAGGTGTAAACAATTTCCACTGTCGCGTAATTTTTACGTACATAAAAAGGTGTAAACAATTCCCATGTCGCGTAAATTTTACATACATAAAAAAGGTGTAAACAATTCCCATGTCGCGTAATTTTTACTTACATAAAAAAGGTGTAAACAATTCCCACTGTCGCGTAATTTTTACGTACATAAAAAGGTGTAAACAATTCTCACTGTCGCGTAATTTTTACGTACATAAAAAAGGTATAAACATTTTCCACTGTCGCGTAATTTTTACTTACATAAAAAAGGTGTAAACAATTCCCACTGTCGCGTATTTTTCAGGTACATAAAAAAGGTGTAAACAATTTCCACTGTCGCGTAATTTTTACGTACATAACGGACGTGCGTAAAGAAAACGTCCGTAGACATTCCCACTGTCGCGTAATTTTTACGTACATAACGGACGTGCGTAAAGAAAACGTCCGTAGACATTCCCACTGTCGCGTAATTTTTACGTACATAACGGACGTGCATAAAGAAAACGTCCGTAGACATTCCCACTGTCTCGTAATTTTTACGTACATAACTGACGTGCATAAAGAAAACGTCCGTAGACATTCCCACTGTCGCGTAATTTTTACGTACATAACGGACGTGCATAAAGAAAACGTCCGTAGACATTCCCACTGTCGCGTAATTTTTACGTACATAACGGACGTGCATAAAGAAAACGTCCGTAGACATTCCCACTGTCTCGTAATTTTTACGTACATAACTGACGTGCATAAAGAAAACGTCCGTAGACATTCCCACTGTCGCGTCATTTTTACGTACATAACTGACGTGCATAAAGAAAAAGTCCGTAGACATTCCCACTGTCGCGTAATTTTTACGTACATAACTGACGTGCATAAAGAAAACGTCCGTAGACATTCCCACTGTCGCGTAATTTTTACGTACATAACTGACGTGCATAAAGAAAACGTCCGTAGACATTCCCACTGTCGCGTCATTTTTACGTACATAACTGACGTGCATAAAGAAAACGTCCGTAGACATTCCCACTGTCGCGTCATTTTTACGTACATAACTGACGTGCATAAAGAAAACGTTCGTAGACATTTCCACTGTCGCGTTTAAAGTTTGTAATTTAAAACTGGGCGATTTTTTAGGATTTGCTATAAAATAATAATGTACTTTCGAGGTGTTAAAAAGCTGCGCTCGGATTTGCTGAAAACCGTGTTTCTATAACGCTATATAATAACATGGAAAGTTAAGGCGTGCTTGCGCTAGTTGGGAAAATTTACGTTTGATCGTTTTTCCTCGTTTATTTTATAAAGGAAATATAAACCATTTCCCCCCTGTTCCCGTAGAGTTATAGAAACACTTGATTTGTGCTCGTGTTCCCATTGCCATTTCTTGTTGTTACAAATTCCCACTCGTGTTTCTGTAAATCTATGAAAGCGGAAAATGTTTTCTATTTCTTAAATAGAACATGGAGGATTCGCTAAATAAAACACGCACAATCCAATGTGCACAATGCACTTCACTTCTCACCTCTGTGGCGCAGGTTCGATTCCTGATTACGGCGTCATATGTGAGTTGAGTTTGTTGGTATCTCGCCCTTGCTCCAAGGGTTTTTCTCTGGGTTCTCCGGTTTTTCTCCCTCCACAAAAACCAACAACACGCTAAATTCCAATTCGAGCTGTGGCTTAGCCGGGTCCTGACTTAGATCAACACCTATGGTTGCTTCAGGTCCCTTTAAAAGTCTTTAAAAAAAAAGGGAAACCCATTATGAAATAGCTGTGTGTGTATCAGTTCAACAGTGTGAATATATGATGTCTGATAATGTCTTGATGTATGATAATTTATGATAATGTATGATAAATATGTATGATAATGTTTGTGTATCTTCTGTTGTATAGAAACAAATAGAGAAAGATGACCTGAAGGATGCTATGGGTGTACTGAGAAAAAACCTGGAAAACATCGAGGTAACGACAAGATTCCTGAAGCCTTAGTCATTTGTCTTTATACCATTGTACGCGCGCTCTGATTGGCTTGCAGTTTCAGTGGTTTCGTAATTTGGTCACATTCTATCAACTAACTAGCTCTGGTTGGTATTGTGGTTACAGTTAGGGGGTTGAGGTCTCATTCACTAGTCGCCCTTGGATATCACGCCAAGTCGATCTCATTTGCCGACACAGAGGGTGGTCACCACCAGAGATTGGCATATGTGTCTTCAGTGGTTCTTTAACGGCCCCATTTCTGGAGATCTGACCACCATTTTACTTGGTTACTCGAGCTACGGAGGTTTCACAGTCCCCAATGTAGAGAGAGCCAGCTTTTTTATACCTTGAGAAGAATCACTGCCCTGATCGGGGAACGAAATCAGCCCGGGGGGGGGGGGGACTCCCCATAAAAATAGACGGGGGTGCTCGACCTATCTTTTAGGGGTTAAAATCGTTAGCAGTGCTATCTCTTAGGGGTCTTCCAAAGGTCTGCTATCTTTTAGGGGTCTCCGAGACCCAAAGTTTTTGTGGCCGAGAAAAAATAGCGCTGGATCCTCGAGCATGAGACCCCACAAGTTGAATCGGTATTTACGGCTTCGATATAGAGTTTGATCCATCCGAATATTAAAGACGAGCTTATGGGGCAGAGCTTTGTCTCTTATTTCCTTTAGTTTGCACAAATTTGTCTTTTGGAGTGCTATCTTTTAGGGGTAATTTTTTTGTGAGCCACGCCCATATTGCTATCTTTTAGGGGTGGATTTCATTTCTCACGTCGAGCACCCCCGTCTATTTTTATGGGGAGTCCCCCCCCCCCCCGGGGAAATCAGGTCTTCGACGTGAAAGGCGGAAACGCTAATTAATCACTACGCTACCGCGGCTCTGGCTTAAAACCGTGTATCTGTTTTAACTCTGTGTAACACGGGCACGATGTCAAAGGAGCGAGATTGAGATTTTCTTAGACTTCTTTATAAAAGAGGCTCGAATTCCCACAAACTCTTTCGTGTTTACATAACACTATTTAAACACAGAAACTGTTTTCTATTCAGTCTTTAAAATTAGACAACAGTGAATCACCCATGTTGATGTAATATAGGATTACGGTATATACGGTTTTGCTGACGATGGTGTTGTCTGTTGTAGCGACGTCTCTCCAGATCAGGAAGAGGTTACAAGGCTCTGGAGCAAGAACTGTCTCAACTGGAGGAGTTCCATTCTCATGATTTGTTACTCTGGATAAAGGCTAGTACTATAGTAACCTCATCTTACTAGGAAGTGTAACAGGCGTTATAGCTTAACACAATATCAGCCGATAGTTACTCGACGTATAATACTGCCCGCTAACTCGGCTGAGAGCGGAAGACAATTTTGTGATGAACAATAACGATAAATAGTGTCTCGATAAATCTGTCGAGGGACTATCGGCTGTTATAACAGGAACACCCAACGAACTGTTCTGCAAAATAACTGTTATTCTGGGCCACTCGGCTGGCAAATTCTGCACTTTGGAATTTCTTGGCTGGCAAATTCTGCAGTCTGATACTAAATAATAATATAACGGAGCGATATTTGTCAGCTGGTAAATTCTGCAGTCCGATATAATTACATAATAATAATATAACAGAGCGATATTTCTCAGCTGGCAAATTCTGCACGTACCTGTTGTTTCACAGGTTTTTAAAAATACCGAATTCTGCAGGTTAGCTCAGGTTTTTATTCTTAAAATAAAAATATAGCGTTCTATATTTCAGTTAAGCCCTGTACAAACCGTTTCAACATCGGAACAATATTTAGTGTTGGAGCCGATCTTGAAACACGTTTAAAATGTTGAAAGGTGTTGAGATATAGAAATCATTTAAAAACAGTTTTCGGTCTCTACAAGTCCCCAGGGGAGGGGTATGTACCGCCCTGGTCATCAAATGGCTTAATTGACTTTTAATTGATCATACCAGTATTGGAATAGATATCGTGCATTTTTATTAGCTGGCATATTCTTCACTTGTATTTTTCAGCTGGGAATATATGTAAAAAAAATGTTTTGCTGCTGGCAAATTCTGCACTTAAATATTTCAGCTGGGAATATATTCAAAAAAATATTTTTGCTGCTGGCAAATTCTGCACTTAAATATTTCAGCTGGGAAATTTAGAAATTCTTCATGAACTTTAGGCTGGCTGGCGCTGCAGAACAGCTGTTCGTCTGCCAGCTGAAAAACAATTCCCTTAAATATGTTTAAATACATCTGATTTGTTATAAAAACATCAGAATGTTTGTTTTTATGAAGTTTTACCGTTGGGTGTTCCTGTTATAACCCATCAGATATTTTCTCACGCGCCCAGTTGGTTGAATGCGTCACATGACTCGATATTTTCTCCGCGAGCGGGAAATATCGGGGAATACACCCCCTGTGGGCGTAAATAAGCGGGAATCAAAGAACATATTAGAAGGATGATAACAACAGTGTAACATGGCGTTGAAATATGCCATGGTATTTGTCCTCGGACATTATCTGATCCTCGAAGCTCACAGTTCCCTCGTGTTTCGTTCTCGGGAACTGTTCTCTTCTCGGATCAGATGTCCGCGCACGAAATATCAGGTCATATTTCGACGCCACAAATAGGTTATTGCATTTATAGTTGCCCGCAGAAATTTGATGTCCTTAAAACAAATATAAGCCCAACTTATATGCTAGTTTGAAGAACATTCCAAGGGAAACTATCAGCCGTTATAGTTCACCACAAAATCTAGCCTGCGAACAGCATCCCCTACTTGAGGGAGACCGGCGATTTCATCCTTTCCGTTTCTCCCAAACGGAAACGATGAAATCGCCGGTCTCCCTCAAGTATAGGGGATGCTGTTCGCAGGCTACACAAAATCATGCTGATTGCTTATAAATGCATGTCTGGATTTTCTATCAGGACGTGATGTGCCGCCTGCTCTCGAGTGAGATGTCCTGGCAAAAGAGATCAGACGAGACTCTGAGAAGAGCTGGAGTAGACTCAGACTCTAGTGAAGCAGGTTAGTAAAAAGTTATCAAAAAATAAATAAACAAACATACAAACAACAGACCGACAGACATGTAGATGCACTGCTTGTTCCAAGACAGAAATGCGTGTCTGTTTAGCCAATAGCGTGTGTGTGTTATAATGGCTCTATCAATCCCAAACCTGCCCATCCCCCATCCCCCTGCGGGCATACATGGGGCAGTTGGCTGAGCGGTTTCTGTACCGGGGGTGGGACATTTTCCAGCAGAGAAAAGTTGGGAAGTGGGGAATTGGTAAAAGAGAGTCAAATAGCGAATGTTTACAAGAGATTTGCACTCGTTCCAAAGCCCCAAGGTGGGACTTTTGCATACACCTCATTCATAAGGGCGTGGTCTCTGTATTTTAACAGTTTAGCCACATGTTCAATGTATGAAAAACAACATCCTTGCCATGCGGAAGAGTAAAGCAACTTTGGTGATTCTGTAGAATTTGAGTGTTGTAGCATAAAAGGCTGTAAAGTTAAAGCGATTTGAAATTAGAGAGATTTGTTAAAATGCCAATAACTCGATAGCAATTTGAAACATTGCTTTCAAACTGTGGTCAATTACTAATTTAGGTACGATCTTTCATGTGGTAGCAATAGTTTCTCTGTACACATAAATCTTCCAATTTATGCAAATTAAGTGGCGGCCATTACGAATGAGGTCAATAGCTTAGCTGACCCCACGGTGGGGCAGGTTTGGAATTGATAGAGATTCACTATTTCTCAACACTTTTTCTTATACCGGGTGACTGTTAATTGCCTTTCATGGTTTGCACGGGTCTTGAAAAGTTCTTGAAATAATGCCAGGTCCTTGAAAAAGTCCTTACATTGTAACAGTTTAGGTTTTCTCATTGAATAGACCTTGATTTTTTTACCAAAACTACTTGAATATTGTTGAAACCTCCTTGGATGTTTGAGAAGACAGTAATACAGCCTCATGCTTGCCTCCAAAGGATCGCTACAGCGGCACTGAATGATTCATTGTGCAAACAAGTCAAAGATCGGGTCAAAGAGCGGGTCAAAGAGCGGGTCTAATAGGCGTAGAATTTCGAGGTCGTTAATGTGTGATCCTGTGGAAAATAAGTCATTAAAAAGTGTGGATTGTCCTTGAAGAATCCTTGAATATAAAGTTTTGAAATCTGTATGAACCATGCGTTTGTTCTCTGTTCTTTTCTCAGAAGGGGCGCCTACAGTCGATGATCTCTGTCGTCAACTGAAAACCCAGAGAGATCAATGTCGACAGCTACAGGCCAAGTGAGTGTAGATCCAGTTGTTCGAAGCCTGATTACTGCTAATCCGCGAGAAAGCTTGTCGATATTAGTGATCTTGTGAAATTTCAGAGCTGTAGCTTACAAAGCTACGGTGGCCCGCAAGTGTCACGGCACAACCGAGAAAGTCACGCCACAACCACAAATCTCACGGCACACCACCAAGATTCCCACGGCACAACCGCCAATTGCACGGCACAATTAACCACCACAAAGCTCACGGCACGCCACAAATTGTACGGCACAAATAAGTAAGCCACGGCACAACCGACTCAGAAATTGCGGCGGAAGTGGACTAAGACCACCACAGGCAACCCATATACAAGAACGGAACACACATGACGAAATTGTAGGAATGCTTTACAATGATCTTGGAATCGAAATGAGTTTGAATTCTTTAAAACTCTGGATTTATCCAGAAAATATGTCAACTACGACGTGAACTCTGTCAGGCAAGCCATTACGTGGGAATCTTGGTTGTGTGCCGTGAGCTTTGTGGTGGTTGTGCCGTGGGAATCTTGGTGGCGTGCCTTGAGATTTGTGGTTGTGCCGTGACTTTCTCGGTTGTGCCGTGACACTTGTGGGCCACCGTACAAAGCAATAGACTGCTAGCAAGTCCCTACTATTCCGATTTCTTTTAGAATGGCTAAACATGTTTCCAGATGGCTAACGTTGGCTAGACATGGCGAGACATGGTACGCGTAGTTGGCTGGGTCTGTAAGTACTTTCAGACGTCCCTACTTACAGACCAGACCCAGCCAACTATGTGTACCATGTCCAGCCTTGTCTAGCCATATGGAACCATGTTTAGCCATTCTAAAAAAAATGTGCAGTAGAAGGGACTTGCTAGCAGTGTAACAAAGAAGTGAAGTTACAGCCATATGAAATTAGAGAGATTTGTATGAGGCCTCTATAGCCTCGCTTTCATGCCGGTTTTTCCGAAAATGGATATAACTCAACAGCAATTCTCCACATTGCTCTAAAACACTTGTACTAGTTTCAATGTGATCTTTCATGTGATAGCATTAGTTGCCCTCTTCAGATTTATATTCCAAATTAGGAGGTGGCTATATGAATACGGCCTATATTGTAAATATCTTTCTCTTTAGAATGACTGAAATGGAGGAAACACACCAAGATGTTATTTTAAAATTACGAGAAGACGCCAAGCGCGAGGAAGAGCGACAAACAGCACGAGCCGTAGCTGAGACGAAGTCCGTAGAAGAAGAGAAGCGCCATCGTACGATTCAAGAAATGAGGATAAAGGAACAGGACAGAATACAGGCAGCAGTGGAGACAGAGAGAAGGATATTAGAGTCACAGCAGGGTAGTGTCACGCAATTACAACAGGTAACGCCATCTCCATATCATGGTCCTTTACAACTTTATCATATGGTTTGCATGCACGAGCTTTGAAAAGTCCTTGAAATGTTCCTTGATTTTTTTTTTTTGCATTTTGACAGATTAGGTTTTCATCGTGAAAACTCCTTGAATTTTGCTGAAATCTCCTTGAATTTTGCTGAAATCTCCTTGGAAGTTTGAAAAGACAGTAAAAGAGCCTCACTTTTGCCTCCAAAGATCGTTAGATTCATCGTACATTAACAAATCAAAGAAAGGGTCTAACATTTGGTCTAAATTGCGTAGAATTTTGAACTTAATGTGTAAACCTGTGGTAAACAAGTCGTTGAAAAGCACAGTTTTTGTCCATACGGACCGACCAAGGCAAGTAAATCATGGTTCTACTTTTGCCCTTATTAATTCAATTTATTGTACTTGCTTTCGTTAATTCAGTCGCGCGCTCGTACGAAAAGCAATACATTTGTTAGTCTTGAGTGTGCGATCTTTGTTTCACTCGAATCACTGCTAATTTTCTGCAGTTTTCCATTTTGTGAAAGGCTTTCAATACAACATGTTCAATTCTAGGGTATACGTTTACGTAAGAAACTGAAATTAGCCGCCCCGGATGAGAGGAAAACTGCACCGAGTCGCCAGCCAATCAGAGCGCTGGAACAAAAATCATAGATATAATTGCTTGAGCTTGCCAGCCCGCATTTTGAAAATGTGCTGCTTGAGGCGGGGGCAAGGAGAGAGACACGAACATAAAAAGCTCGTGTTAAAAAAATGCTAATGGCTAACGGTTTAGACACACTCTGTAATATTGTGTGTAACACTGTCGTCAGTTGTTTTGTGAAAGAGTTTGCCCACGGTGCAATATGTCCTGCAACATTAACTAGAATCCTGTATATCCGATACAATTCGGTCGTTCGTATTGTAAATAGTACTTACGCACATATGCTTCTGTAACACAAACACACGTAGCATAAACTCAACAAATGTATTTTCATTTTCAGTTATTGAACGAAAAACAACAGGAGCTTGAGAACCACAGGTCTGCCTTAGCGACGGCTAAATCCCAATACGAGCAGGGAAAGGAGAGATTGCAACGGGCACAAGAGGCTGAGGTGAGTGGCTTGCTATAAGTGGGATAGCTTTTTTCATAGAGATAGCAGCAGAGCTAGTGTGTTGATGGAGACAAATTATTGCTTGACGTTGATTGCACGCTAAAAGATTCACCTACAACGTTTTCAAAGATGTTTTTGTTCTTAACTGATTTCCGCCTCGGACTCTGTTTTCAGAATCAACTCAAAGTTCAAGTGCATGAAGTTGTTGCCAACCATCGAGCTCAGGTGTCCAGGTTAGAGAAAGAGAAGGAGGAGTTCAAGAACTACAAACAAGAAGAAGTTGCCTCGTTTAAGGTCAGTCGACTACAAACCAATTATTATACAAATAGTGTGTCCGCGTCGAGGAACTATCGGCTGATAATTGCCCGTGGAAATTTGATGCTCTTAAAACAATTTTAAGCCCGAGAACGACGTTTTAAGGACATCAAAACCTATTGATCTGAGACACACACTATTTGCCATTCTTGTTATTGTTCATCAGTTCAGACTTACGCTCTCGCCGGGTACTATTATACAAATAGTGTGTCTGTCTTGGGACGATCGGCTAATGAGTTTCCCTTGGAAATTTGATGTTCTTAAACTAGCATATAAACCATCGAACTTCGTTCTCGGGCTTATATTTGTTTTAAAACAAACGGACACACACTATTGCTCAGTGGCGAATGAGAACGTTCACGTCACGTGATCAATTCCATTTAATCAAAATAGGAGAGAAGTTAGCCGCCGACGATCGCTATCACGTCACGTGATCAATCACATCAGCCATATTTTAATTGGCTCACGCACTAACAAAACCTTTCAAGTGTTCAATAAACCGGCCAAAAACGGTTCGCGGACCATGTACCGTGCTTGCTTTTTGTACTCGTTTAGGCCCGTATTTGTACTCTAAGTCGTATGATAATATACGTACAGTACATGTGCACAAAGACGGTTCTTGTTAGAATTAGTCAATGCTATAATGAAGCGTCATATGTTGGTATCTCGCCCTTGCTCCAAGGGTCTTTCTCCGGGTTCTCCGGTTTTCCTCCCTTCTTAAAACCAACCTAATTTGCAATTCGGCCGACGAATTCGTGTCCGCTACTTAGCTCGATTAGCCCTTAGGTTATTCTAAGTAGCGCTTACTCTAACTTTCTTTATTCGTTTCTCTTTACATTCACCTACTTATGTAATTTTATAAGAGTATAAATAAAGTGTGTTGTTGTTGTCCCTGATTAGAAAATCCCTTGTGGGGTCAGCTAGAAGACTAGACACGTAAACAAAGTTGATTATTGGTGTGCACGTCCTCTCTTATCAGGAACAAACGCGTCAACACGCTCTTACTATTGTTGCCATGGAAGAGAGATTATTACGGTTGACAAAGCACAACAAACAGCTTGAGCAGGAAGTGGCTTATCATAGCCAGCAACTGGGAGGTAAGACAGTAGTAAGTGAAAGTTGGAAACCATGTGGGATGCTTGTAAATCGTATTTACAATCACGAAAGCTAAAACTTTTTTAAAGCTTTGTTCTTCTTTTGACAGATACGGGGTTAACGCCTAACTGTCATATGGCCTTTTTGTCCCTAGCGGCTTTTAATGGAACCTCCACTGAAAAACAGTGTTTGCTGTCAAATGTTCTTAAAAGATGCCTAAATCTATTGCTGTCTTTGTTTCTTGTAAATTGTATACTCGATGTCATGTATGGACCGATTTTCCGAGGCATTTGAAATTCTCCCGTCAAATCCGTTGACGAGTATATCTACCTAGGTATTTTATTATTTGTTTGCCACAATGTACAATAATTAATATAAGTTGTGGTGAAAAACAGTAATGGTTTGTGTAATATAAGAACTACCTCAAGAACAGTATAGCAATCATCATATTCGCACATACGATTTTGCTAGAATATGCCTTAAGTGCTTGGTGTCGCGCACTAAAAGGTTCAGCTTTAGATGAGTTTGGATTTAACGCTATCTCTCGGGGCGGTTCATTTCATTTCTTGGTGTTTTGATACCACGATCAAAAACTCGAACTCGTTTTTGGTATATAACTTCATCATCATCATCATCACCTATATATGATTGGAAGAACTCAGTCGAGCCACAGCTTACCTCAAATCCATCAGATTTTGGTCACCACCATACTGTAAAGACAGTCAAAGTTACAAGCGCAAATTGTAGCAAACTGTATGCTGTCGACCATTTTTACTGTGAAAACGTAAAGAAAACACCATCTAGCCAATGGGAAAGGGAGAAAACAAAAAATCTTTGAATCAGAAATTTGATAACATTCCCCACATGCGAATTTCTCCAAAATCAACTCATAGTTTGATCAAAAATAAATTTTAACTTCGAAAATTGTCTATTGAAAGTGCATTACTTCGATGGTTTTGGTTGGGGCAACTGAACAAAGTTTCGTAGACCCTCTCAAATTGTAATGGGTTGAGTTTCCAACCGTGGCGAATAATCCAGTAAGACTAGTTTGCGCGCATATATTTTGAATTTTGTACCTGATGACTGCTTTTCTTTTAGCCCTCCTTTCATCGAGTCTATCCCAACCAAGGACATTGATTAAGTTGTAGAATGGAGCTCGTTTTATGACCGGCTCTGAGAATAAGCCTAGCAGCCCTGTTTTGGAATTTGTGTAGTTTGTCAGAGAGGAATTTCCTAAAGGTATCCCCGACTTAACAGCAATAATCCACATGTGTGGACAAGGGAATCATATTTTTTATGAGCATATCGAATGATAGTGTCGAATGAGTACGTTGAAGGATTGCTTTCTGCGCGTAACACTGAAATCGGTTAGTAAGAACGCCATTATTTGATACGGCCATAATACACAGCCAACGTAGAAGATCGCGTTTTTGTTGGCTTTTGATCGATCAAGTAATAGAACCAGTGAAACATGTCTGCTCTTAGTTCATACAAACAATTCCTCAACACGGACACCATAAATGTACGAATGTAGTCAAACAGTATATATCACATTCAACATTGCAATAGTAAAATGTAAAATCGGCTCACCGTAACCCGAAATCAAGTTTACAGAATAAGCTTTGCAATCCTTTTTATTCTTTGCCATCCTCTATCGAAAAAGTTTTAAAAGCATATCAGGACATTCCCATGGTCTTTCTCTTTTATCTCAAGGTTCAATATTATTGACAGTTCCTCTTTAAGCCCCGGCTAAACTATCGAACATTGTTGGATACTCGATTCAACTTTGTTGGATGAAAATGTTGGGATGGCTGCAAAGCAAAAGAAATTGTTCGATACCTCTACTGTGGGCTGTAGTGTGCTGTAGAGGTATCGCACAATGTTGAATCGAGCAAAGTTGACTCGTACAATCAAACCTTGGTCCATAGCATGGCTCACATGTAAGGGACTGTTCGTTAATTATGGCTGGGGGGGGGGGGGGGGGGGGGGGCGGTGTTTAGAATAAGGGGGTACGTTTTTGCTAAGCATTCGAAAATGGGGGTAGCCTGTGTACAGCCGTCCGTATCCCCTCAAAACTCGGGAAGGGACGTCTGTGCTACACTGTCGTTAATCGTGTTCCGGCATAATTTTGCATAAATTACATCTCGATTTCCATTGGCCGAGAAACACTAGACGGTACACATTGTAGATTTCAGATTGTTCATTTCCTATTGTTAACGGCAATGAAAGAGACAAAGAGGGAGGACGGGCTGGGAAGCGGGGGAAATAAAATAAATTCCCTTCTTCGATAGTCTTTACACAGACCTCCGTAATCCCTTCAAAGGAAGGGATTTGGAGATCTTTCTTTCCTCGAGGAAGAGGAAGATTGGATGAATTCGAGAGTTTGAGAACCACGTGAACTCGAGGTTTGAGAAGTCGCGCTCGGATTTTCCCACGGAGCCAGAACTAAGGTCAACATAACCGCTAAGCCAATCAGCACCCGCTACGAGGCATCAGCCAATCAGCGACTGGTTACAACATTCCTGTAACTATCCACGTGACCTAGAACACGATTAACTCTTCCGTAGTACAGACCTCCTTTTCCTTCCTTTGAAGGGATTACGGAGGTCTGTGTACAGGCTAAAATGGGGGATACATTTTTTCTTTCAGCAAAAAATTAGGGGGTACATTTTTAGTGGTATGCTTCCTCAAAAGATATGAAATACGAAGACCTCTGGCACTATTACATGCCAAGCCACGAGAGTTTCTTATCTTATTCGAGCTTCTAGGGCTAACAATACATCTTCTCGTGTCAATTCTTGTAGAGATTTACTCACAAAAACTCCCATCTTAGATGCTTCTCTGATTTGTGATCTTTTCTCGGCCCAGGTCACATTGACAGGCTCTGGAATTACGGGAATGTTCGGTAGTTCAGTAGTTTCGCTTTCCATCTTGCTTGTTCAACAATACAATAATCCCCAGGCGTTATGCACTACCTGGACGAGTGAACTGGGACCGAGAAAGCTTCAGATCTAACGGGGGGAGGGACGGGTACAGATTTTGTTTTGCACATAATACGGTGGGTACGTTTTTTACAATGTCTTTTTTAGAAATAAACACCGGCCCCCCCTTAGCCATAATTAACGAACCGTCCCTAATCCCTTTATTGTGTGGGAATATCTCTTGAGACACACCACAGGGGTTCGAAGACACAGCACAAAGCAAGTGTAAACAAAACACTTAGTACTATAGCTGGATTAAAAGACAGATCGAAATTAAGGGGCCGACCATTTGTCTTTTGAGGGGGGGTGGGTGTTCTTGTCTGTGCTCGATTTTTCTTTCTTTAGCAGTGTTGTTGCACTATTTTTTTTTTGCGAAAAAAGCGGAGCCAGAACAAAGCTTTTCCGCTTGCAGGATATTTTTTTTCAACACCGTTGGCTTGCAGGATATTTTTTTTCAAAAACACCCCCCCCCCCCTCCCCTCAAAAGTCAAATGGTCGGCCCCTAAGCAGCCTTTCTTTGAGATACCCGAGCCTTTAACAATAGCATCAGCTTAACCCTACTTAGAAAGGCTACGAAAATAACTTGATATGATTATATATGTGCTATTGATTGACTTAGCTCACAGGCCGTCCTGTTTATCTTGTCAAAGAAACTCAGTTTGACTGAACGATTCTAAAGGAATTGTTTTAACTCTAAACTGGTTCCAGTCGGCATTGCTTGCAGTTTAAGAGGTAGAGTTCTCTGGCTAAAAATAAGGTACTCAAGGTCTATTTTTTTCTATGTATAATGGCTGAGTTTTTAAGGTGTACTGGTCTATAGCCTGGTTTGCACGACGACCATTTTGGGAACGGCACTGAAAACAAGCGGACAGTGTCTCTGCACCCCGAATTTTCGGCACACTGTGCCGAAAAACATTTGTCGTGTAACCCGGGCTTATAGGCGAATCCTTGTTTTCCTCATTAGCGTACATCAAACTTTAAGCGACGTACATACAAACAAACAAAGTCCATACATCGAAAGAGATTGTCACACTTGATAATTACCGAAATTTTGAGAGTGATATGATAAATGTATTTTAGGGAATCAGCGTTTAAAAAGCTCAGAATTTACAAAGAATGTATGGCTGTCAGCAACTCTTGCCCCCCAGCCCATTTTACAGTTTTGAAAAAGTCAATTTCTCCGTAAATATTTAACGTATCGATCACAAATTTTCGTTGATTACTAAGTTTAAAATTCTTTTTCACCGGATGTAGTCTGTGTTTGTAGCTTGAAGTTTAATTTATACTAATGAGGCAAAAATGTAAACAATGACGTTAGCAAGGATTCGCCTATATGTCCACTAGGATCCTTTCCAGCGGTCCTCTTTTATTCGTTCTAAAATTGGCAATGTTTCTATGGTAACTGAGCTGTTAGAGAGTATATACCAATGGAAACAGTCCGAAATATCGGCTATTGACTGAATGCGAGATCCCGATTAGTAAATGACAGACTGTTAGCCGTCCTACCATTTCCGTTAATCGCTATATGAGCGCTAAGCCCGTAAAATTACTACCCGTAACGCATTATCTATTATGCGCATGACTTCGTTTGGGAGGATTAATAGATACAGGAGGCCTTCACTCTCAAAACCTTGCATTTTATTGGACTTCATTTGGATTGTACTGACAAAGAATTCCATTGTTTTAGGGTTAGGGTCTGTATTGTTTCAAGGTTGGCTATTGTTTGGATAGTATACTATTTCAGGTTCCGAGGAGTTGAGGGCTGCCCCAATACATAACGCGTTACGGGTGCTTAATTTTACGGGCTTCGCGCTCATATAGCGTTAATAGCGGAAAGACTTGGGACGGCTAGTAGTGTAAGAATAATAATAATAATAATAATGTTTATACAGGGTGCACCATTCACCGAAGTGTTTTACAAGGTGGCCCTGTTATGGCAACAATAAAATTATATATATAATATTTATAACTAAGTAGTATAGAATAAAATAGATAATTTCTAAGATTAATAATTTAAAATAATAAAAATATATTGATAATCTAGGAGCTAGTGAGCTTGACTTAATTTGAGTTTAAAAAGCAGTAATGAATTTACATTATTAAGATCGAAACCTAGGTCATTAAAATCTTTAGCAGCATGGTAAGTTAATGTATGTTTTTGTCAAGTTATGTTTTTGTTATATGGACTGAGCCGAATGCAACATACATACATAGGCGAAAAAAGAACATGCCCAAGTCTTTCTATTAAGACCGAACAAGCTCGGTCAATGGACGATTTCTCATAATGGTTCGTAGTGCAACAGGCAGAACAACGCGTGAGCGATCCGATCCAAATTGTAGGTTTCGAGCACTTTACGAACCAATCAGAATGCTCCATTTACATCATGGAGCAGCTTGCCATAAGATAAAGATTGCTGGTCGTCGTCCATCAATGTGTCTGTTGTTAGACTCATCAAAACTCATCGGATATATACAAATACTAATACTATGGCTGGAGGGAACGCATTAAAATGACCAACTGTACGAAGGTTTGAGCAGATATTTTATATACCGACAAAGTTATGACCTAACAAAGTTAAAAATAATTATACGTTCGTATGTTTTTGGGCTGGTCACCACACAAATGTCCGTAATATTCGAACTTCGCCAGATCGTATCTTTGGAAGGGTAAAAGACTTTGACGAGCTTGCTTATTTTGGTGTGCTCTTTCAAGTCATTATATTAGTTTTTGGATTTGTAGAGTTTTCAAATACCTGCAAAATCCCGTCTGAGCTATTTTAAGCCGCAGGGACTGAGAGTCTTTGAACTTCTCCTAGCAGGCCCTTTTCATCTATAATGTACAGACCGCATATTTCTGTTTCAATAGTTTATCCACATGTACAGAAAACATTGTCATTACCATGTGAAAGAGCATGTCGATGTTAGTGATCTTTTGAAATTTGAGTGTTGTAGCTTATAAAGCAATGAAGTTACAGCCATTTGAAATTAGAGAGATTTGTATGAGAAAAACAATGGAGGCCTTTCTAGTCTAGTCTGCTTGCAGGCGGTAAAGGGTATTTTTTCGCTCAGAAAACGGATCGCAGAGGACGGATATCGAAGCGGCCGCCATATTGGCCAAACGGGATGTTCCGTTTTCTGCGATAAACACCCTCTACCGCCTGGAAGCAGGCTATTCTAGTCTCGCTTTCATGTATTTTTCTGCATTTGAAATACCTACAACTCAACAGCAATTCTTCCAATTGCTCTAAAACTCAAAACAATTACTAGTTTTACTGTGATCTTTCATGTGGTAACATTAGTTTCCGTCTACAGATTTATAATCAGAATTACGCAAATGAGTAGGCGACATTATGAATGCCATGACAATAAATCCATTTTTCTCGCTCTTTCTTGAAGGACGACACCGACCTCCGTCTCCCCGCAAAGAGCCCAGGCCGTCTTCACCAAGGAAAGAACCCCAGGTCTCTTCTCGACCGCAGTCCCCTAGGAAAGAACCCAAGCAAACTCGATCGGTGGAGACTGAGACTATTCCGCAGACCAGTGTCGAGGCTGCCCTACAGTCTGATGTCTACAAACTAGAACAACTTGTCCTTTTGTTAAGGTAAGGAATTAAGGTTTTCAGCTGTAGGAGAAAAAAAAATGTTTTCACCTAAGAATTGACGTTTTTAAAGGGGAACTCAACCCTAAAATTAGCCTGCTTGCAGGCGGTGGAGGGTGTTTATTCGCGCAGCAAACGGATCATCGCCGCCATATTGGCCGAGCGTGATTGAGAGCTGGGATCGAATGACAAATGGAGGGGGAGGGGGTTGGGGGAGAAGAAGCAGATCTGAAAGACCGCCTGCACGAAAGCCCCTGGTTTCTGAGTATCCGCCCACCACGCACATGATTTCCGTTAACTTGTAACTCATTCTTAATTGACCAATAGGAGTCGACGTGTGACAGCCTGCCAATTTTGATTTGGTTTGATTGAAATGCGTGCAATATTCAAAACAAACTTCGCTCGCTGTCAAATGCAATTCAAAATGTTGGTAAAATTGGTTCTCAGATACGGAAATTTCAATAAAACCAGCTATTTTTGTTCAAAGTTCTCCATGGAAAGGACTGCGACAGTACCACTTTAGATATATATGTAGACAGTTCGGTTTTAGCTTGTTGCGTTCGCCCCATCAGTCTCTCAAAGAGTTTCATTTTGCAAATCCTCCGAAATACATACATTTAATACAAGCTGCTTCAAAAAGCCGTCCAGCACCGCAGTCTGGCGAACCAGAAGACACTCTCAGAAGAGGTGCCATACAAGCGGCTGCTTCCTTTCTTAAAATAATTAAGCTCGCATAAAGATAAATACAGGATCGAAAAAATCTCTAAACTTCAAAGAAAACTCCGATGCAGACAATGTTTTGTCTGGAACTCGATATTGAAGAACTCGTGGTAAATGTTGTGATCGTCTTTCTCTGAGAAGTCGAAGTCCATCTTAGTGAATGTTTGCCGAAAGAAATGGATGACCGTTGCATAAATGTATTGAGGCGGATTTCTGATTATTTCCTAGTTCAACGGCCGTGAAGTCAATAGCCGGATTGCATCTCTGCAATTTGGTCGACAACAATAGTTTTCAGTGGCGAATTAAGTCACGGTTCGTTATTAAATTGTCGAGTTCTCTTTACCGTAAATATCATACTCTTTCCAAAGCCTGTCGAAAGCACAGCCAGAACGGCAAGTTTAAAGTACAGGTCACAATTCACAGCGGGTCAGGTTGTTAAATTCTAAGACAAAATAAAGGCTCTGTATAAATGAGTGTATAGCTTCCTCCTGCTCTGTTTTCAAAGTACCTTTACCCAGCCGCGGAGAAAGAAGCGAGCAGAAACGTTTTGGCAATAATATTAGATGTAACTAGCTGTAATATAGCAGAATTTCAGGCATTTCCAAGACACTAAATTTTGCCAGTGCAGATACCTTAAGGCGAAGGAGATAACTTTGAAAACGGAGCAGGAGGAAGCTATATACAGAGCCTGATATTTACGGTTTACGAACTTGCGAAAAGAGAACTCGACAACAAACCTCTCGCAGTTCGCCGATCGCCGCCTTCGCGGCTCTTTCTCCGTGGCTGTTCTCTCTAGAAAACCTCTGCAACCAGGGTACTTAACCTTAGTCTTCAAAAAAGACAAAGCCTTTTGTATTACTCGCCATATTTTATCAACTGCAAGCTTAGTACACATCACTTATTCTAGTTACGCCGCTTCACATCTTGCTTTCAACACTTGCCGCGATAAGCTTGATTGACACCGTTTCAGCCAATCATATACCCCGTCCGCTGGTGGACGGGATCTAACTTTTGTACTCAGAAACCAGGGGCTTTCGTGCAGGCGGTCTTTCAGATAAGCTTCTCCCCCAGCCCCCTCCCCCCTCCATTTGTCATTCGATCCCAGGTCTCAATCACGCTCGGCCAATATGGCGGCGATGATCCGTTTGCTGCGCGAAAAAACACCCTCCACCGCCTGCAAGCAGGCTACCCTAAAATCAACCCAACGTCTTTACAAAGATGTATTCGAAAGAAAGAAGTTCTGCTATTTTATTTTTCTGTGTTGCGCTTCTGAGGAGAAAATTAGTCTCCAAGTTCGATTTTCCGCTGAAAAATCTATATTGCGTGGCGGCTCAATTCAGTGCAAATTTCCCCATAACGTACGTCACACATACCAAGGAATCAAACGATCACACCTCTAGCACAAAGAAAACACAATGGTCCGCAATTAGGAGCCGTTAGTCCCGCTATTCAATGTCGGGACAGCATGGCAAAACTAATTTATTCCCCGTATCTGACGTCACAAATTACAAGACTTGAGCCGTCTGTACATAGCGGACGTTGTGAGGAAGGTTTTTGGATTTTCTCTTGCTAGACGCGCAACACAGAAAAATTAAATAGCAGAACCTATTTATTTCGAATACATGTTTGTATAGACATTGGGTTGGTTTTAGGGTTGAGTTCCTCTTTAAAACTTCCTATGTTAAGTGGATTTTAATTTTTTTTAAACAATCAAAACATCTATTAGAATTTGCGTTACAGTGAACCGCCGATTTCAAGTTGCTCTAACGTTTTCTTAAAAGCAGTATTTTTCATCTACTATCGAATCTTTCAACATGTTATCCTTCATCAAAATTGTGCCATATTTCTCCATGGCCAGTATACCTGGAAAGCGTACACTGCTAATCTCGGGAGTTATTTTGTCTTTCATCATGAGAAAGGTTATCTATTTGGGGTTGACAGTTCCCCGTCCGCCAATAGGGAGCTTCAGATTCGAGTACGACAACTAGTACGACTTTTCACAATCGACGAACAGTTTAAAAAGATATATGAACAAACACTTACTCTTAGTAGCTTGTTCTCGTGTCTGCAGCATTGCTTGGCAGAAATGAAAGATTTGCACTTTCTTGCGACAGAGATATTTTGAGTCTAAAAGTCGTACTCGTACTCGAATCTGAAGCTCCCTAATATGGCGGCGATGACGTCGTAGGCAAACGAAAATATTTGAAATAAATAGAAACATTTTTCCAGTTTGATTTTGAAATATCCCTCGCTCTCCACCAGACGGGAAGCATGTCAGGCTAAGAAAGAAGCCCAAGGCCAGGCCGACGTTGTACAGGCCCTACGCAGAGATCTTGCCGGGGCCTCGGCACGAATGTCAGACATGACTGGAGAACTCAGCGACAAACAGAAAGAAAGGCTCGAAGAATACGAGGAACGAATCAGAGTACAAGACCAGGAACTGGAAGAGCAAAAGAAACAATTGATGCAGTTATCTGTCCTGGTTGATGAACAGCAAAAGGAGATTGATATGAGGGAAGGAAAACTGAGTGAACAACAGCAATCTTTAGTCAGACACAAGCAGGACATTGCGAAGAAGGGGTCTCAGCTCGTCGAGTTCAAGAACACGGTCGTCGAGGCGCTTGAGGGTCAACAGGCGAAAATCGAAGAGATTGAAAAAGAGGTAAGTGGTTTGGACAACTACGGATATGAGATTGTTTGGAAATAATATTTTCTTTGAAAGGATGTATCAACCGGTATTCATTGATTTGAAACAAACTTTCTAATCATCAAGCTGAATTGTATGGCACGCCAAATGTGACAATATTGTACAAAAATATATATTTATGTCTACTAAGGAATATATATCGTAAAGACAAATATATATGGCTATGGCGAAATATCTACAAATATATATGGCTATGGAAAAATATATATGGTTATGCAAAATTATGAATACGGCTACAGGAAAAAAAAAATATACGGCTATATATACGGCTATGAAAAAAATATATATATACGGCTATGAAAAATATATATACGGCTACTGTGCCCGCTGTCTTCCATGTCAGCGGGTGGCCAATGAGCTTCCACAAAAGCTAAATGGCGGACAATCTAGATCTTGTGTCATTTTTTGACCATGCGATTCCTTCGCTTTTTCGTCAAGCCGAGCGAAACCTCCACAGTGATAATATCGATCTATTAGAATATATGGAACGCCGGCTAGATGATTACGTTTACGTTGTCAGAGCTGTGATCCTTCATTGTGCACAACAAAGCATTAGCGAAGACCTGATCGAGCTGTTGCTTCGGGTTCATGGTGCAATCAATGCATTGAATGGACGGTTTCAAGAACTCTGTTCCATGCGTACGGACTATTGCTCAGAAATAGGATTCCCGCTTGGTTGCCCGCTTGGTTGGTTCGAGGGATCCGCCATATTGGATTATTTAGGGTTTCCCGCGAAAACCTTGTTGCCATGTTTATTTATTACTCCGCTAACATGGAAGACAGCGGGCACAGTAGCCGTATATATATTTTTCATAGCCGTATAAATTTTTTTCCTAGCCGTATATATCTATTTTTTCCTGTAGCCGTATTCATAATTTTGCATAACCATATATATATTTTCCATAGCCATATATATTTGTAGATATTTCGCCATAGCCATATATATTTGTCTTTACGATATATATTTCTTAGTAGACATAAATATATCTTTTTGTACAATATTGGCACATTTGGCGTGCCATAGAATTGTGCCATAGAATTGCCGTGCCATAGAATTGGCGTGCCATAGAATTGGCGTGCCATAGAATTGGCGTGCCACAGAATTGTGCCATTAGGGTATTGATGTAATCTTATCCAGTAAAACATCGTTTCAATGCCTTATCTGCAAAAATGCAAAACTGTTAGAATTTCTTTCTAAGATTGTCTAAAAATCTCGAAAAAATACAACTACGGAATTACATTACCACAGTGAATATTATCATTGACCCAAGAAAGGTTTATGTATAGTTTAATAATCGATATAATCTGAGCAGAATGTTTTTTGATATAAAAATTTGCGATAGGAATGGTGTTGTGACCCCTGACTAGTAATATATACAGATCCGAGTGGGCCGGCCGGCCGGAGGCGAGGATTTTCAGATCGGATACAACATGGCCACTTGTTATAAATGACTTATGAAACGCATTGTTGAATAGACTCATTACCCCCCAGCTATTTTGGAGATACAACCTAATTTAGCCGAAAAATCGGGACGATTCTGTATGTAATATATACAACACTGTCAGCCGTGTTTTATCACATATCCAAACACTGAGAACTGAACTTGATGACTACAGACGCATTCGCTCAGTGTTACTCTCACTCTGAAGTTAAATATGTTTTAGAAAGGTCGACAATCGACTGGAGGTGAAAAATAACATTTACAAACAGGTTTTGCTATTTCGTTCAAGTGCCTTAAATATGCGAATTAAGATTTCTTGCCACCCAGTACAACCACGTGATTGCATTCGTGGAAAAGAGCCATTGCTTTTTTCTTTTCGTCGTGATTGGTTCAAGTAAAACCAATCACGAATTACTTCAGTTCGTGATTGGCTCATTGTGTTTGTACTTGCTCCTGTGATTGGCTCATTGTGTTTGTACTTGCTCCTGTGATTGGCTCATTGTGTTTGTACTTGCTCCTGTGATTGGCTCATTGTGTTTGTACTTGCTCCTGTGATTGGCTCATTGTGTTTGTACTTGCTCCTGTGATTGGCTCATTGTGTTTGTACTTGCTCCTGTGATTGGCTCATTGTGTTTGTACTTGCTTGTGATTGGCTCATTGTGTTTGTACTTGCTTGTGATTGGCTCATTGTGTTTGTACTTGCTCCTGTGATTGGCTCTGTAATTACTTAGCATTTGGTTTTACGACACTCAATCGAAAACCTCTCTATCCTTATTATCATCTCATGGTAAAGTGCATGTTAGTAGTTTCTCCCCTGAGTCAGACGATCTTTATTTTTTCTTTCGTTCAGAAAAAGACTGCGGGCGATGTGTACGCGCAGGGAGTACGCTGTAGAGGTGAGCGACACGAGCAGGTGATAGCCAGACAGAAGGAGGCCTTAACAGACATGAGACAGAAGGCCAAGGTCATGGAGCAACTCCAACCACCGCGTAAGTTAATTTGTGTTCTTCGCTGTCACGTGACGTCATCGTCGCCATTTTGGTTGACAGAAGTTCCTCGTGAGCTTCTCGGGTTAGCTCAGCTATATGTTTTTTTTTATTCTGTCGTCATATCCTATTTATTGTGTTCTCTCGTTATATCCTGTTTATGGTTGCTTCCATTATTAGCCTTTTATGGCTTTTCTTACTCAAGCACAGAGTTCCGTTTAGGCCAATGAAAAGCACAGTGATTTACACTTTCTTATGGAAAACCTTGCGTTTTCACGTTGGGTAGATTGTCAGAGAACGGCCATGTGTCTGACTGCGCGCAGTGCACTGTAACTGTATTGTCTTTGTGTCGCGGTAACAGATGAATTATTATAAGTACGGTAGAAGAGCGGCGGATTAGGTTCGCCAGATGCTGTCGCATATTATGGCGTTGTTTCAAGCCGTACGAAATGCATGAATTATGCTACATTGAAATTAAATTTTCACTCGAATGTTAAAATCAAGACCCAGATTCCCTGATCGCTGCAAGCAGTTCAAAATGAGTTAAGTTGACTTCGCCCTCTGAATCAACCAGTCGCTCAGACATCGAACTGAGTTGTATGAAGGTCGGCGCATGAAAAGGTCGCCGTCTGGAACGGGCGTTAGTGCTAAAAACTGGCTTCTCTAGCGGTCATTAAATTTCAAGAATCGAGCACAGGGAGCCCACATCCGAGAGCGCTTTGTTATTCATTATTATAATCTAGACCTTGGGCATCGAGCCTTTATAAATGAACCTTCCAGCGTTAATGGGCTTTTGTCACACGGCGGCCATGTTGGCTTGAAACAATAGATTTCCCACGTGTAGCCTCGTACTGAGCAGTTTCAGAACGAGTTCACGCGTGCAAAACAAAGGTTTTTATACTCCTGGGATTAAACATGGCCGCCGTGTGAATAAGGTCCATAGACAACAATATCACCCCAATTCACTCTTATCACGTGACGACCATGTTGCCTAGAAACAATAGATTTACCACGTGTGGCCTCGCACTGAACAGTTTCAGAACGAGGTTAGATGGGGAAAAACAAAGGTTTCTATTCTCCTGGGACTCAACATTGCCGCCGTGTGAATAAGTTCAATGCTCAGCAATCTGGAGCGGATTTCGTACGAGTGGGACAAACTACGGCATGCCCGTAGCCGTACCGTAACCGTACCGTAACTTACTGTACCGTAACTCTGTAATTTGATTGGATCAGAAAGACAAAAACAATAGGGAAACCATTTCAATGTCACGGCATGATGTACGGTAACGGTGCCGTAAGTCGTTGCCGTAACTAGCCCCGCACCGCGGCAAAACGGTATGCTCCGCTGGCCAATAGAACGAAGGCTCTGCTCTCAAATACAAATTACCGAGGGTTTCAACTTTTTTAGTAAATAATTTTATAACTTAGTAAACTCACAATGAATTACAAATTAAGAAAACTTCAACCTGTTAAAGGCTTAGCTTTTAAGTAGTTTTCTTAGTTTTTGACAAAACAGTTCACAAATGAATGCTTTTAAGCAGAAACGTTAAAATCACGGCATGTGCCTGTTGTTTCATTTCAGTTTTCGCGGGAAACTGGGGGCGGCCGCGCGCGGACAAGAAATAGCAAATACGCATGCGCGTGACGTTTTGCCGCGGTGTGAACTAGCCCACTCATACGAAATCTGCTCTAGCATGTGTTTCATTATTACACGAGAAATCCTGAAACATGTGTCCTTGTTTCTACACAGTACCCAGCCATGAGCAGTCTCTACAGCAATTAGTTATCCTTAAAAAAGAGTTGTCTGGACTGCGGGCGTCCATCGCTACTAGAGAAGAAGATTATCACAAATCTGAATCAGAAATACATGCTGAGGTAAGGCCTCCAGTTATCTCGTTTCCAGATCCTCTCGAGTTTCAACAGCCAATGAGATCTGGTTAAAAATATTTCGATCTGAAATCTGATTGGCTCTTTGAGTTTCCGCCATTTTGGATGGTACTAACCACGCATGCGCATTGTAGCCATAAGTCACACTGTTGGACACGTGATTTAATGGGCTTAAGTAGCTCTCCGCTGACCGTCGGAAATTAAAATCAGTTCTTCATTTTTCTATGAATCTGTTTAACAAGGGTACCAGTTTCTTCGCATTTTGGGCGAATGAGGCTCCGTTTACACTGGAGGAAAAAACTATCTGGATTCATATTGTTCAACGTTCTCCTGGAAATAGCGATGTTCCCTGCATGTCATCCATTGTCACACAAAGCGACCTTTTGAAATCATGGTTGACATTAGCATAATAAGTGTAATGTTTATAAACACGAAGTATCGGTATAAAGAGCAATATGTATCCAGATACATTTTCCTCTTGTGTCCTCTGCCTTGGATTCTGCCCCGCATAATTTTAGCGCGTGTTTAAGGGACATGAATAGATGTCTAAACTATGATTACACTCGTTCTCAATAACACGTGCAGGTTCGAAATTGAATTTCCAACGGAAAACGTCAAATTGGTGGATGTCACTCAACTATATTTCTATGGCAACACTGGTCTGCATGCTAAATAAAACGTCGCCATACAACTCCCAGATGTGGAGGAAACATAAATAGTGTAGGAGGTCAACGAAATCGTAAGTAATTTGAGGCGACATAGGTAGAGAAATGGCGGATACTAAGCCGAAAAACGATTGTTTTTTTGCTTGAATTCCTCACCGAAATGTCAGTCGAGAGTGGAGAGCATTGCCGATAATCCATGTCCTGAGAGTTTCAAAAAAAATATTTGCCCTGTCGAAATCCATGCCTGGAGCTCGTCAAGGTAGAGCTCGAGGGTATTGCTCGATAAAACCTCTTATAAGGAGCATATCTGCAACTGGATGAATAAAAATAACTATAATTCTTTTTCCAAGACCTTTGAAGCTATATAAACAATCAGATTTCTTATACACAAACCGCTCGCTCACACAAAGTTTATGCGATTTCCCTATTTTGATCTTATACACAAACCGCTCGCTCACACATAAAGTTTATGCGATTTCCCTATTTTGATCTTATACACAAACCGCTCGCTCACACATAAAGTTTATGTGATTTCCCTATTTTGATCTTATACACAAACCGCTCGCTCACACATAAAGTTTATGCGATTTCCCTATTTTGCAAACCCTTGGCTCTAAGCATGATTACTCTCCATCTAAGCGACTTTGGGAAAGACTTTGCCATGTTTATAAAATGCTAGTTTCCCGGCCCGAATTTACTCACACAACGGTTCACTTCAAACTCCATGGAAACCGTTTGATTGACATCCACCAGAAACGACTTCGAAGTCAGGAGTTTCGTTTCGAACCTGCACGTGTTATTGAGAACGAGTGTAATAGTGATCGCTACCACGAATTAGAAGTATTGTATTTTATATTCATTTTAACCTTCAACAATATATTGACTCTTATCAAAGTTAATAGAGTGGAATGGTTATGAAACCCGGCAAACTTCAAAGGGGCTAGCAAAGGCGCTGCGATTTATGTTGGAAGGGGGTAAGACAAAAGATTGTGCATGGTCATATAGTTAATTAGCGTTCTCTGAACGACTGAGCCCACACGTTTCTATTGGCTGATTGATTAACATATTGGAATTTTTATTGTGTTTTGTGCACGGTA
Source organism: Actinernus sp. WN-2022 (assembly GCA_030867875.1). Lineage (NCBI taxonomy): Eukaryota > Metazoa > Cnidaria > Anthozoa > Actiniaria > Actinernidae > Actinernus > Actinernus sp. WN-2022. The sequence goes on along the minus strand of JAOWCC010001368.1, from coordinate 22,468,440 downwards.
ATGGTTGAAAAAAGCTAACAAAGACATATAACAAAGAAGGTCGCTTGGTTTCATAACCATTCCACTCTATTAACTATGCTCTAATCAAATGAAACGTCGTTTGTTTAAAGGGGCTATGTCATGGTGTTGCGCTTGTATGAAATCAACGTTCGATTGGTGGATGTTAATTGGCTGTTACGCAGCCCTTTAAAAACACAGTTAATTACTGTTTGATAGCCCACCTCATATGCGGGAAGATGTAACTTTATCCGCGTTTTTACATGCAGAAAATTCTGATTTTAGAGATCCAGGCAGTCTCTGGTAGAGATAGATTTAGGCAGGCAGATAGAGCAAGATAAATACAAGGATAGGAGTACAGTTACTGTAACAGAAACACAGGATAAGCAAGAGGACGAGAATACAGTGATAGAAACACAAGAACTGACACTACATAGAACGATAAGCAGACGCAACGTGCGCTCGTACCCGCAGGTAGGTAGAGCTGCTAGTCTTGTTAGCATGTAGACTGAAATCTAAGGGTGCGTTCGATTGACCGTATTCCGGAATAAGAATAAACAGAATGATCACTACAAATCACGTTTACTGGGATTTTTTAGCCACTGGAATACTAAATGTATCCTGAATATCATATATCAGCAAGCATTTGTAGCTTACAGTGCAAAATATGCCCGAACCAGTGATTTCCAGAGACTATTCCTATTCCGGAATACGGTCAATCGAACGCACCCTAAGGTTAGACTGATTGTGTGTCGACGGGTTATTATCTTTTACCACACGCGCAGAGAATCATGTACAGAATAATCAACCTCGTTCCCCCGGGGATCTATGCATGCCTAATCTAAGATGGCGTTGAAAGTACCCAAGGTGTGGCCCAAAAATATGCCCAATCACACCGCGGCAAAACGTCACGCGCATGCGTATTTGCTATTTCTTGTCGGCGCGCGGCCGCCCCCAGTTTCCCGCGAAAAAGTTTAAACCCTCGGTAATTTGTATTTGAAACCTAAAAAGGCCGTTCAAGATGTTAGCTCCACTTTCTTTCTTTCTTAATCTTTCTAAAGAGATTCTTAAAAAGCAAGAATCAAATATCCAACGCAAGAATAAGAATATTCACTTTATCAGTATGACCGACTCAGTCTATTTTTATGCTTGTTTTGTTTTGTCTGTAGCTTCGGGTTTGTCGAGAGCAATCATCATCGAATTTAGCTGAAAAGAATTTTGAGAGGGGTTCGCACAAGGAGACGAACGAGGCTCTGGATCTTAGCGAGAAAACGGTAGGTTGTCGATAAATATAGTAGTTGATCCATGTTCTGTGTATTTACATGGACGAGCTGGACCGAGTTCTCAGTGGAGACTAAAAGGAAATTCGCTAAATAGAGATTATTACATGTTAAGAGCTTGATATCGTTTTTATTCACGAGGGTTTCGTATCATATCGCGAACGAGCTCTTAACATGTCAGGCTCTTAACATGTCATAATTTGTTTATTATACATTTAAAGTGAATACAATAACACAAAATTAAGCATAACAAAATTTATTTCTAAAAGCAATAGTACAGTGAAGTGATATCGTATCACTTCACTGATATGGTTTTTATTCACGGCTTTATCACACGGATATCAACCCCAAATGTGTAATAGAGCTATTTAGCATTACAAAATATGTTCCGGTTTTAGCTTCCACTGCGGGCTCGTTCCAGCTCATTCATGAGAATACGATTCTTGCCTATTATTTGCAATTGTTACAATCTGCTATTTTCTTTCTCTCGACTTCAGTACCTGAAGCTGGCTCGTACTCTTGGTTCACTTCTTGAAGTAAATCCAATCCCAGGCTGTCGATCATTGGCGCATTTACCCGCAGAGGAGCGTGAGAGACTTGAACACGACAGAACTAAGGTAGAGAAATGGAGAGACACTGGTTTTGTTAATCAAACGGCTTCAACATCGTTTCAAAATCGGTATAACATTTGTTGCATCATGTTGAAGGATGTTGAAAGCATTGGTGTCAAACGGTTTCAGCATCGCCGGGTACAACATTTGTTGCATCATGTTGAAGGATGTTGAAAGCATGGGTGTCAAATGGTTTCAACATCGGTCCAATATTCGTTGCATCATGTTGAAGGGATGTTGAAAGCATGGGTGTCAAACGGTTTCAACATCGGTCCAATATTCGTTGCATCATGTTGAAGGGATGTTGAAAGCATGGGTGTCAAATGGTTTCAACATCGGTCCAATATTCGTTGCATCATGTTGTAGGATGTTGAAAGCATGGGCGTCAAACGGTTTCAAAATCGGTATAACATTTGTTGCATCATGTTGAAGGGATGTTGAAAGCATGGGCTTCAACATCGGCTCAACATTTCCGAGAACTGATTAGAAGTTTATTAAATGTTGGACAGATATTGAATCAAAGTTTGAACGCATTCAAACTCTATTCAGCATCTTTCAATTCGACACTTTTCAACAATATTGAAAGGCCCGGTCAAATGGTTTCAACATCAGGTTTCGACAAATGGTGTACCGATGTTGTACCGATGGTGTATCGATATTGAACCGATGTTGTATACCGATGTTGTGTACCGATGTTGTGTACCGATGTTGTGTACCGATGTTGTGTACCGATGTTGTGTACCGATGTTGTGTACCGATGTTGTGTACCGATGTTGTGTACCGATGTTGTGTACCCGTGTTGTGTACCCGTGTTGTGTACCCGTGTTGTGTACCCGTGTTGTGTACCCGTGTTGTGTACCCGTGTTGTGTACCCGTGTTGTGTACCCGTGTTGTGTACCCGTGTTGTGTACCCGTGTTGTGTACCCGTGTTGTGTACCCGTGTTGTGTACCCGTGTTGTGTACCCGTGTTGTGTACCCGTGTTGTGTACCCTTGTTGTGTACCCTTGTTGTGTACCCTTGTTGTGTACCCTTGTTGTGTACCCATGTTGTGTACCCATGTTAAAACCATTTGACAAGCTAAGCCCAATGAAAAATGAGTTGCTGCTGACGTTGCTAGCGCCAACACAACATAGAGGAGTATATCGAAGCTCGCGTGGATTAAAATATCCGCAACTTTCGCTCACGGAGTGTTTCCATTTCGATAGCTTTCTGATTTTTAAATCCCTTGGAGTTGACCTGTTGAATGGTGTAGTGTGCTTGAAAAAAAAAAAAGAATTACTTTTGAAAGTGAAGCATTATGTACTTGGAGCTCCGCTTACTGGCTTCACTATAAATACTTTTAATTATAACGCTCAGTCTCGTTCAATATTTGTTTGTTACCTTCCCCGTCGACGTAGACCACCTATACACGACATTCATAATGGCCTAACCTCCCAATTTGCAGATGTAATTTTCCATTTCGGTAGTTTATGCACATGTACAGAAACTATGAACATTGCCATGTGAAAGATCATGTCGACATTAGTGAACTTGTGAAAGTTGAGTGCTGTAGCTTATAAAGCAATGAAGTTACAGCCAGTTGAAATTAGAAACATTTGTATGAGAAAAACAACAAAGGCCTTAATAGCCTCGCTTTCATGTTTTCCTGCATTAGAAATGCTCATAACTCAACAGCTATTCTCCACATTGCTCTAAAACGCAAAACAATAGGACATTTGCATGATGACATCATTTGACTTCAATTACCAGAATTCTGTGCGCGGATACTTTTGTTCCTCTAACTTGGACCATTGTCTTGGTATTCTCAAAGGAGTTGTTAAATCTGAATAAGAAAAACAATTCGAAAAGGATTCTGGTAGTTGTAGTGAAATGACGCCATCATGCAAGTGTCCTATTACTATTTTTAATGTGATTTTTCATGTGGTAGCATTGGTTTCCCTCTACAGATTGATCTTCCAAATTAGGAGGCGACCATTATGAAAGTCATGTATACACTTTTAACATAACGATCCATTGTAGAGAAATGAACATGCAATGTGTGACGTCGTCATTTGGTGTTCCTCACTCATTAGTGTAATTGTTATTATTGTGCAGAGTGTTGAACTGATGGTGTCTCGAGTGAAGCTGATGTACGAGCGATTAGAAAGAAAGCAAAGTCTACTAGGAGGCTACGAAAACGACCTCGTTGACTTAAGGTGAGACATAATACAGCTTTTTTTTAAACGGTGTCGGATAACAAAAACCTTAAAGTACCCCTAACCAGAATAATTCTGCGAAAAAGGTTTTGTTGTTGCGTGAATCCTAGGTTGTCTACGACCTGGTGAAGTTGGCCCAAAAAGTACCCGGCTCTTTTCACGACCGAGCGGCAGTATACTTAGCCTCCTTTGCAGACGTTTTTAGTTACGGTTAGTGTGTAGGGAGAATGGGACCGAAACTAAAAACGTCTGCAAAGGAGGCTACAGTATACTAGACGTAAGATATTCCTGTGAACAATGGCATTTTGCCTGATCTTACGTCACTCGACAAAACAAATTATCCGGGACTTTAATCACGCTATAATCAGTCAGGGTTATACCGATTTTGTTTTTTATTTTTCATTCATCCTCAATTTTCATCTAGACTTTGGAAAGAAATAAAACTCAAATATGGTTAGGGACACGGATAGCGATCACTAAATATCTAGAACAGCCATACTTTGACCGTACAACACAAGCCACTTCCCCAATTTTGATTCTGAGGAACTCTACCATCCATATGAGGTCGAACAGCATAACTGTTTTAAATATTTAGTTATCGATACCCAAAATCCCTGTCGGTCTTGTCGCGTAGGCTTCTGACTTTTTAATGGGCAACTTTTTTTAAATGGCTGTATATCAACCACTTGTACGAGTGTTAGGTGTAGCAATTTCGAACACTGAAAACTCAAGTTGAAAAACGATGCGCAGCGGAGTTTTTTAAACTTAAGTTGTGAGTGTTTGATATGGCTTCTCAAACGAGCCAATTTCCAAACTTCTTCATGCTCGTGATTTCCTTTGTAATATTCTGATGAATTCATTTGAGTTTGAGTATTGCCTTCCAATAAAGACGTTCGACTGAACGGTTCTCTAAACCGAATTAAATGTGAACTGGACTCTGATTGTTCTAGAGTTTTTGTTTGAGTGACTGGTACTCATTTGCGATTCTATTTTTCTTTCAGAGATTCACAAACAGTAGCTGGCTTGAAATCGGCTGAGGCAACTGGACTTAAAGTGAGTCGTATTTCTTGTGATGCAACCTTTGGGTTTCTGTTATTACTACTGTTTCTTTGATTCACGATCACTTAGACAACGAGAACTAAACAGATAGCAAAACAAAAATAAGGTGTTCCAACTTACGAATCCCAGCATATCCATGCGATTTTCTTCACTGAAAAGACTTCAAAAGTAGTCCAAAATGTGCCTCTCACCGGATCGAAGCTCGAGCAAGTTGGAAAGCTATTGTCTTGTTCATCTTGTACTCGACACTAATTGGCTTAAATAACTACAAGTTGGAATGCTTTGTTTTCATTCTGCAATGTGATTGGTTCTCAGTGTCGAAGTGGTAATCACTGATTATCATTAACAGAACGACGTTCGCAGTCGTCAAGAAGAAATCGCCTACTTGCGCGAGTCCTTGAGTCGACTACGAGACGAACTCGATCAACAGCGCCGGCTCAACGTTTGTCTACGAGAGAGAAAGGTAAGCTTCCTTGGATTATTTCTGTTTTCAGCCTAATTGTTTTTGAAGTATGCTTGCTTAGTTTCTCTAAGCAGCTTAGTGATATTATTTTTGGCGATTTTGAAGTTTTGCCAGTCAAACTCGGATTGAGTTTGCTTGGCTTTTTGTAACAACTTTTCCCTTGTCTTTATTTCTAGTTCTAGATCTTTGGTTAAACCATTTCGGTTGTGACACTCTTTTTACTCTCTTTTGTTTTAGATGCACGTGCGAGTCGACAATGTCATTAAACACCTTGTACCATTATATACCGCACTCATAATTATGAAATCACTACATAAAGAAAAAATATTATCACCAGAAAGAGCATGTCAGTTAAGAATACTATGAACTATGGTAGCTGAATCTCCAATTTTTTCCAAGTTATTAGGATTTTAAAATAAGAGAATTTGTATGGAATCACAACAAGTATGACAATTGGAACAGAGGCTGTAATAGTTTTATGACAATATATTAATACAACGGCTATATAGAGATTATTACATGTTAAGAGCTTGATATCGTTTTTATTCACGAGGTTTTCGTATCATATCGCGAACGAGCGAGTCCGCGAGCTTATTATTATACGTTTAAAGTGAATACAATAACACAAAATTAAGCATAACAAAATTTATTTCTAAAAGCAATAGTAAAGTGAAGTGATATCGTATCACTTCACTGATATCGTATCACTTCACTGATATGGTTTTTATTCACCCCAAATGTGTAATAATAGAATTTACCGTATTATTCATGGGTGGTCTTTTTGGAAGTGAGAATATGTTATCCTTTTAAATAAACGCCCCATTTATGAATGCGGTGCATATGCACGGTATGGTGAATTCAGAAAGTGATCCTGGTAATTTTTTTATTGTCGTTTCGTTTGTAGGGTCGGCCTTCACCTCCTCGGAACCTGGAATAGTACTTGCTACCCAAACAATAGCCTAACCCTAAAGCAATACAAACCCTAACCTAAAATAACATAAATTCTTTATCAGTGCAATCCAAAGGTTTTGAGAGGTGAAGTCCTTCTGCGTTTGTAGGCCAAAGTGCTCTGTTCCCAACCAGTTGTGTTTCTTCCGTTTCAGAAATTCGCGATGGATTTCGAAGATCGCGATTCGCACAGTTCACCTCATTCTTGTTACATGGACGAAAATTCCAGATATAAGGTGTGCTAATATAAACCAGTGATACTGAACAGATGCCTCCCGATTAAAGTAAAAATAAATGAAAGAAATAACTCTTATTAACCGCGATTGCGCCTCGTTTGTCCCCTTTTTTATGGTCCAAGCGCCTCGTTTCCCCCACTTTTTTATGACCTTCCCCTTTCTTTTATGGCCCAAGCGCCTCGTTCCTCTCCCCGTTTTTATGACCCAAGCACGTCGTTTCCCCTTTTTTATGGCCCAAGCGCGTCGGTTTTGCCCCTTTTTTATGGCCCAAGCGCCTCGTTTCCCCCTTTTTTTTTATAGCCCAAGTTCGTGGTCCCTCCCTCTTTTTATGACCAAAGCACCTCATTTCCTCCCTTTGTTATGGCCCGTGCGCTTCGCGCTTGGGCCATAAAAAAGGGGGCAAACAAGGATCCATAACTTACTGTACGTACCGAGCAAACGAGGTTAATAAGATGTTTATTATATGGTTTCTTCGTTTCGTTTGAGACCAGTAGAAGTCATCAAGCACAGCCCCCATCACGTGACTTTTATGAATGGTTGACAGGAAAGTGCATGCTGGGCTGTACGTGTTATTTGATAACAAACGTATTCATGTTTCACGAGGAATGAGTAGTAATCCTTCGTTAAAGAAAGACATATTTTACCAAGAGAGCCAAATTTCTCGGTTAAAATTCAGCGCACGATAAACGCTCATCGGGCTTCGAGGAACTCAGGCCTGGGTATCCGAGGTTCTAATCTGTTCTAAACTCCCCTCTCTTGGAAATACGAGACGAAATTCATGCCCCTGATTAGTTGACCCCTTGTAGGGTCAGCTGGAAGACTAGACACGTAAATAAAGTAGTGTATTATATAGCTAAGTAATTTCGCGAGCTGTGATTGGTCGATATGCTGTCCATCGTGATATTTTAACCTATTGCAGTGGTCCACGAGCTAGTAAATCAAAATGATAATTATACGTTGACATTGAAATGGTTTCCCCATTCTCTTTGTCATGACGATCCAATCCAATCAGTTGCGTTGCAGCAAACTTGTACGTTTAATAGAACTGCTATTAAATATTTCCGTTCCTTTTCCATTCACACGAAACGTTTGCCCGTTTTTGTTTGTTTGTTTACAATTTTTAACAAGAAAACCTAAAATCTCGGCACATTCTTTTGAAGATTTATAAGAAGTTTGGTTCTCGTTTGTAGGAAGAAGCAAGGAAGAAAAAGGTGGCAGAAAAAGTAAAGCGAAAAAACTATGAAATAGAATCGTTGAAACAGGTAAGTCCGTCGCTGACTTTATATCCTTTCGCGTCGTGTATAACATCAAATCACGTTGTTTGCCAAATCAGCTGGGAGGATGATCTTTCTGATTGGTTCCCTCTATCAGCTAATGCCTTCGTTGTTAGCTTATTTTAAGGATGGACCTTATCAGCAACATAGACAAAACATGCTGTAATCATGTTGCAATAAAGCTTGTTGCTGTTATGTTCAGAGTTGTTAGGTTCAAAGAGATCAGTTAATGACCAGCAGTTCACAATTTTTTGAGAGACAGTGCCATCTTAAAATACGCCCAGCTCATTTTGAAACGCAAATTTCCCTCCAAATATAAGCCCCCCCCCCCCCCCCCCCGTATATAAGCCCTCCCCGAAAATAAGCCCACCAAAAAGGTTCTTTGAGCAAATATAAGCCCAGGGCTTATTTTCGGAATTTTACGGTATTCTCATCGTTGCCATCCTTTTATTACTATCGTCATCGCGTCAATGGAATATAACTTCTCCATTGTTTATATGTAGGAGCTTCGCACAGCCGATCGAGAGTTGAATGATACAGCTATACGACTTCAAGCATTTGAAACGAGTCAGGTACGTAGAATGCCAGCGAGCAACAATTGAAGGGCTGTGTGCAAAAAGGGCGTGAGTGAATCTTTGATCACATTCTAAATTCTACCTTAGAAAACAAAGAAATTGTACAATTTAGAATGTGATCAGCAGTCACTTACGCCCTTTTTGCATACAGCCCGTCAAATGTTGTATATCAGGTCAAACATTTGCGCTTATGCCAGTGTGAATTCTTATGTGATATGCTAGTGTGAACGCTTGCTGGTCTTAACCTTTCACATTTTACGTTTCAGTCAGTTTCACGTAGCTGCTTGACTATTGGTTGACTTGTGACAAGTCCCCGTTAGTATAGCTGATGCCGTTGTGTTGTTTGATTGCAGGAGTTTAGAAACGTCGATGGTGACGCACTGGAACCCAGTTGATTTGATTGCATGAATATTTATAAATTATTGACATGGAGTTTAGGGATTTTGGATATTTCTCTCATAGAATATAATTTGTTTCTAGACTCTTAACTTCTCCCAAGGGGGATTTTTAAAGAAAGTTCCATTTTTATACTTTCTTTTAGATATAGTAGACAATAAGCCATTTATTTCTCGTTCAAATTTAAACAGTAGTCTACTCTCAGCAAAAAATTGTAATAAAAGACAAATACTGGCACGAAGCAATGCACAAACGATGTAACTAGTTATCTAGGAACAGCATTAATATAATTACATTGCTACCTGGTTTTCGTTTCTCGAAAATCGAAACACTATTAATTAATCATTTGCTCAACAATTTTTATTCAGTGCAAAAGTTGAAATTAAGTGCAATTTCAGGGTTGCCATTGCAACATCTTGGTAAATGATTAACAAAGAATCGTCATTTTTTTGGGGGTACAATTAACGATAAATACCGCTCGTAGTATTTCAAAATTGCACGAGCCACTTTGAATATAATTCACGGTATTTATCAGATTACATATACTATTTTTATAAAGTTTTTTCTTCGAAATCGACCGTATAAAAAAAACGTTGGGGCTTGTACTTTTACCCAGAATCCTTTGCGCACGACAAACTTTTTTGTCCGTTATAAAATCGCGGTAGAGGATTTAAATCTTAAAAACAAGCCAGTACAAGTGCTGTTGCGAATGCACTGTTAGTCGAGGTACGAAATTCACAGAAAATTGGGGAGAGTATTGCTGAGAATTTGTGCGACCGTCGGGAGTTCGACTCGGCCTTACTACGGAAGAAACCGTAGTTAGATATATAGTCGAAATTAACACCTCATATATGCATGTTGGCTCGGCTGACCAACCTACGTAACTGTCTGTCTGAATTGCATAGTGGAGCAAAATAGAGCATTTCTACGTTTTTTTCTCGACTGTTAGGTTCGCAAGGGAGTGTGGTTAAATGTATAGCCGCCATCTTGTTCCGTTTCTGGATTTTAGTGGAAATCGGCCAATACCTGAAGTTCATTAAGTTGTAGCAGTTAAGTAAATGAGAGATTCAAAATGATGAAGTACTCCGTGCTCTACTACAATGTAAATATTTTTAAATTAAACAAGGAAAACTGACGAAGACACTTTTGCGTTTGACTGAAGAGACAAATGCGAAAGTAGGCGAGTGAAAAAAATAAAGAGAAGTATCGATTGTACTAAATTTGTTCAACAAAAACTTAGTTGTCCCCCCTTTTCGTTTGACACCCGATTTTCTGGCCACCTAACTGGTCGCTGAGAACTATGGTTCTGATAGAGCACACAACACACATTCAGGGACGTTCAACTTTATTACTTATGGGACTAATTTCCGTGCAACCTTACTACTCATAAAGCTCTGCATTACATATGACAATATACCTTTCTCATCGAGTCCCAGAATATAGCCCTTGTTTTCCCCATCTAAACCTCTTTCTGAAACTGCTCAGTGAGACGTGAGAAAGTTCTATAGGACATCAAACTCATTAATAATTCACGAAGCAAAAACAGGAAATCACCGAGCGATAAAGTGAGCTTTAATTACATAAACTTTTGCTTCGATTTTTTCGCCCAAAATAAGTCGTATCGCCAAAATAACAAACCATGACTCTACATCTAGACGTTTGATAAGTCCAATACAGAATTCGTGTCCGTGCTTTTTGGAATTTACAAACACTCTTTCAGCTCGAGTTTGTAAATCCCATAAAGCACGGCCACTCATTCTGTATCTTACTTATAATATCATTAATTCATGTGTGCTAACCAATCCAAACACAGCATCCGGGTCACGTGGATACCCTGTAACTAGTCAGCTATTAGTAGTCTGTATCAAATGATACAGAATACTAATAAGCCCTATTAGTAGTCTGTATTCGCGGAAGCGGCTCGCCATTGTAAATACCATACCATTGACCTATATCATTATGACGTCACGGCTTGTTTATGAGGGGGACAGAATCGACTTGAACAATAGAATTTTGAACTAAATTTGCTCTGCTGAGGAAAATTTAACTTCGAATTGTCTGGTTTCCAGATATCAGCTGTATCAATGTTTATCGCACAATATTTACCGTATTTGGTGGCTGTTACCGCTATTCTACGTTCTACAAAATGCATTCGATAGCGATTTCCTTTGTGTTGTTGCTGTGTTGTCCCCCTCCCACGACCGTGATCCTTAGCGTTTAAACTAATAGATTGTTTTGATTTGACGTCATAATGATATAGGGCAATAGACCAGTTTCGTATTCGAAAATTACCGCTGAATGCAATGACTACAGACGCATGTACTCAGGGTTAGCCTCATTCTGAAGTTAAACATTCTTAAATACCAGCGAGAAGGTGCAAAATGCGAAACTACAACAATACGCAGAGTTGTGAATAGCCCACCACCTCGTTGGTATTTATGAATGTTTAACTTCAGAATGAGGCTAAGCCTGAGTACATGCGTCTGTAGTCATTTCATTCAGCGGTAATCTTCGAATAGGAAACTGGAGTATTCGATCACTCATATTGTAAATAGTACTTAACCTTATTCAAAAAGGCATCAAAGCGAGACAAGTTGTCCCGGCTTGTCACAGGTTTAAGAGAAAATTATACAGTCGACGGAAAATAACTAATATCCTTATCACAATAGAACACAACAGTGAGGTTGACGGAAATTAAGGCATTTCTGACCGACTCCGATTTTGCGATCTCTGTGACAACTGGCCTCGCTCTGGTACGATTGTTACCAGACTTCTTACCGTACGGGAATGAGATATGAATAAGGCATTCACTTTTTTCACCTGGTGGCCATCTTGGATTCAAAGCGAGGCAATCTTTTCAAAAACAAAGGATTACCTCGCTTTGCCGAATCCAAGATGGCCACCAGGTGAAAACCGTCCAGCCATGCGAAACGGATAAAGGACTATGATTCGAACATATATTCGTCAGAAAACATTAATATTCGTCTTAGTTTTAACCCCCAAAAATTAACGAATTCACCAAACGTCTCGGCTACAACCACCACAATCCACTTCGGTGTCCCATGACCCATGACCTAAGACATATGCACCATGTCACATGACTAATGTACTACTTATGTCCCATGTCCTATTGACTTTATGTCCCATGTCCTAAATCTTACGTCCTGTTGACTGTGCCCCATGTCCTAAATCGTATGTCATATTGACTATATGTCCCATGTCCTAAATCGTATGTCCTATTTACTATATGTCCCATGACCTAAGACATATGCACCATGTCACATGACTAATGTACTACTTATGTCCCATGTCCTAAATCGTATGTCCTATTGACTATATGCCCCATGTCCTAAATCACGTCCTTTGACTATATGTCCCATGTCCGAAATCGTGCGTCCTATTGACTGACCTATAGTTGGTTTGCACTCAATCCCCAGAGATTCAAATGACAAAGGGCATGGCGGCCATGTTGGTGTACAGAACAAAAGAAGCTAACGAAAAATCTATTGACTGTACACCAACATGGCGGCTATGACGTAAAGTGCAAAGGGTCTAGTGCACTGTTCCTGACCACCTTTCTTGAAACAGGTGTATACACAGTCTGTCGGGGCATTTCTGTTAAACGAATTACACACAACAGGTCCCCCTTAGAAAGAGAACAGAGGTCCGCAGGCCCGAGGTCCTCGCCTTTTGGCAAAGAGAAACAAGGTCGCCAGGGTCCTGAAAGTCTGGATCCACCACTGCACAGTAAAACGAATAGACTGCTAGCAATGCCCTTCTGTTCCCCTAATTTCTATATAAGCGCGAAGGCATGGCTGAATACCGCCGCCCGGTTAGCTCAGTGGTTAAGCTCCGGTCTGTTGAGCGGGAGGTCGTGGGTTCAAACCCCGGCCGGACCAACACTCGAGGTCTTAAAATAACTGAGTAGAGGGTGCTGCCTTCCTTCCTTCCTTCTCTTTTCAACATGGCGTAACGTGCCACAGCATGGCGGAGTTTAGGGCGGAAAGTGTTGAGCCATGGCTTCGCACTCATCAGTCTATAAAGCGAATGCTATACGAGAATCTTGTGGTAAGAATTGCCTTCCACAAATATGACAATGTGAAGTTACGTCGTTAGATCGATAAATGCGTCATGGTCTTAGTCCGACGCAGTTTGGGTACACGTGCCACCAATTGCGCAACTTTCCGTAATAATTCCAAAACACACACGAGACTCTCACTAATAAGAATTAAATTGACAATACAACTTGCGATTCCAAAGTCTTGCATATTTGTCCGAGAAAAGACTAATGTATGTATTGGCAAATTTTTGTTTTTAATTTTGTGAAAGCCGATCAGAACGTAACTGGTTCGAATCCTGGCTGCCTTCTCGAGCTAGCCAATCACGGGAGCCAAGAACCAGGAGCGTCCATATCTCCTATATAGCTGTCACAGCGTTTTCACAAGTTGGGCTATTTTTAGATCGTTTTTGCCGCCAATTAAGTGGGTTACACCAGTGGCGGAACAAACTGCCTCTTAGCTACTTTTCTTATACCAACATGGCTGCTACGCTTTTGTGATTTTATTCCCTTAGGAATGATTGCAACCCAAGAATAGCGGGAAACCGTTCTAAAAATAACCCAACTTGTGAAAACGCTGTTACAGGCTTCTGCCAATCATGAGAGCTTGTAAAAACGCAATGAGCCAATCAGGACCTAAGTAATTCGTGATTGCTTTTACTTGAACCAATCAGGAGGAAACAAAAACGCGATCGTGGATAACTCTCGCTAAAACGAGATTGTCTGACGAACCAAAATATTTAGTTTTCTCACAGTCGATAGAAAAGCTAAGCAAACGCAAAACCAAAGTAATCACCGGGTTACTTTCGATACCCAATCGATAACCGCTCTAGCACACTAAGTGACCTGAACTTGAATTTTGGTTGGCAAGAGCTGCTAGGCTTTCGTCAGTTCAAGCAACTGTTCATTTGGCTCGCATAGAAAAGCTGGCTCTAAGCCAACCTTTCGGTATTTCTCGCCAATTTGTTTTATTTCTCTACATAAATTATCAATATTTAGAGTAATTTTGCAACAAAAAAAATGGCTTTTTCTCTTTGCCTTAAGTTCTTTTTGACGTACTGACAAGTATAAAAACGTTACCATAAAATATCAATAATAGTATGTAAACTGTAAATCATTAACAGTATCATAATGCTATAACTGTCGTTATGACGGTTACCATGAAAAGGATGTTATGCGCACTATAAACACGGGTTGTTACTGTGTGACTAGAGTAGATTTCGCACGAGTGTGGCAAACTACGGCATGTCCGTCACCGTGCTGTAGCCGTACTGTACTGTAATTCTGTGATTTGATTGGATCAGCAGGACAAAAACAATGGGAAACCATTTCAACGTCACGGCATGCCGTACGGTAACCGTGCTGTAGTTTCTCCCACTCAAACGAAATCTGCTCTACTGTAACCGGGTCCACTAATGTTGAGTTCACACTAGACCGAAACAAGTTTAGTCTGATCACGAACAAAACATGTTTCACTATAGAGAGCGTTCACACAATGATTCATTGCGCGAATTATGTTTGAAACGTGGTTACTCTCAGCATGATTGAAACTACCTCGCAAGGTAGTTTCGATCTAAGCCAGACTGAACAGGTTATCATGATGGGCGTAAGCGGAGGCCGTTCAGTTGGACTTAACTGTTTTTTTTAAGGTCGCATCCTTTGGACTTGATATCTTAAGAATCCATTGTTTTAGGGTTAGGTTATTGTTGAATGAGCGCGTGATCCCCATGGGAAAGGCGTTGCCATGGATGCTGGATAGCAAGCCATTTTCAAAAACGCTGTTTTAGAAAGATCGACAATCTATTGGAGGTGAAAAATAGCATTTACAAACAGGTTTTTCTAATAACAATACCGATCTCGTACAAGGCTTCTAAACAAATGAAGTTAAATATTTTGTGCCATGCAGTACATTCCTGTACAATCACGTGAATGCCTAGCTGCAAAAGGCCCATACAAACGCAGCCGGCTATCTGCAATGGGAAGGAAGCAAACTATCTGGGAGAACATTGCTATCAAACGCTATCTCCTGGCTAAACGTTGCAAGGTTCTTCGCCTACGAAGAGCCTGAATATAGTAAGATCGAACTAGAGGATAAAAGCAACTACAAGTTCGAGCTCAATTTAAACTCTAATAACAAAGTTTGCTGTAGAAACTGCAACCTGCATCAATTACGGAAACGTGTTTGAAACAGGCCGTTAATGTGAACCATAATACTATAAAGCAAATATCCACCCTCGAAGTGTGACATGCAAATAAAGCCTTTCCCGCATTCGATCGAACAATGGCACCAAGTCGAGACTGGTGTATACAAAAATACAGTAAATGTATGAAAATGTCTACTCCAATCTCGACTTGGCGCCATTGTTCGTGAGCATTGAAACGGTCTATGCTTGATTAGTGCCCAGTCCTTTAGCAGATAAGGGCAGTTTGTGTTTCTGTTGAACAATTCCTGTACTTAGGATCTCTACTACTGCAACCGCGAAGCCATTTTAACGTTACTGCCCTGATACAGTCTCGTATTTCTTGCGTTACGTTGTTGTGCAGATTTATATAATAAAATAGTAATATACCAGCTAAGAACGATAGCACTGAACGGCAAACGCAATCCACCATGATATTACAAACAGTCGAATGTTGGATCGAGCAAAGTTGGTGATTCCTTTTTATCAGCTCTTTGTGGCTAACATATCTAAAGGGATATATGAAACTGAGCCAACTGAGATAAATGTGTTACTCCAAGAGAGGTGGAAATTTAATTCCACAAATTTACCGTTTAAAGTGCTAAATAGTGACGAAAGAAAATAAACAAAATTCGTTCTCGTAATTTGATTGGCTGATACTCATAAATTCAACAGAAAACTAACAAAGTTATATATTTCCAGTAGATAACTTTCGAACTTTTATTACCGTTTTGTTTGAAGTGCGACTCTGAAAGTTTTAAGTCTCGATTGGAAAATAGCATTTAGCCGACCGCCAATCAAAACTTAATATTAAAGGTCTAGGCGATAAAAGCTTTGTACGAAATAGACAGACTAGACTTAGGTTGATAAATTATGCTCCTCAATTTGAGTATTATGCTTTTTGGCGTCACCCTAAAAAACAGACTATTATGCTCCAAATTATGCTAGACTGCAGCTATTATGCTCGTAATTATGCCTGTAATTTTGCCGGAACAAATGTCTCCCCCCCCCCCCCCCCCCCCTAATACATGCGCATTTCATACATGATGTCATGATACAGCTTCTAGTTCACAGTTTGTTCATCTGTTCATGTAAAACGTTATCACTGGTGACTGGTCTGCATGAAAGTCACTCATTTCACTCACTATCAACCAGTGTCTAACTGATTATTTGTAAACTAATCAATCTACATGCAAACATATTGAAAAATACTAAAATATCAATATTATGCGGCAATAAATGTAATTTCTGACGTTTGAGCGACGCAGGAGCGATTTAGTCAGAAATTGATATTCTGCCGGCACGGTAAAGAGGTTTGGGGAGGAGACTATAGCATTATGGGTAATGCTTCTAGCATATATAATGCTTCGAGCGGGAAAAGTAGTCATTCTAGGCCAGTCAGCTCCACGTTTGTTTCGAATTTATCTTATTGATTATGGTACGGTTACTTTGTATCGACTTAGTAAGTCGATTGTTAGTTCTCTAGCCCTCGGAGAATTCGGGTTGCTGCATTAGGTCGAGGAGTACATTTCCGCATTTCCCCACGTTTTTTGGCCACAACCCCAGGGTGGTTTTTTCGTGGTTTAAGCGGTTGTTTCTCATTAGTTAGGAATACAATTTATATTAGTTAATTGTATTGCAGTACGGAGTTGTCTGGCGACTATCCCACAATAAACTATACTTATGAAGTCTCTTGTCAGTGTAGTCACAATTTAATAGATCAAACTATGGCTTTAATTCAAAGAGAATCGCAGAGTCACAGCTGAATCGCACAAGTGCGTTTGTTGGTTGAGAGGAGTGGTGATTCAGAGTGAAAACACCACTGTAGACTACTAAATCTTCAAGTAATTCATCGGACTATGCGATTCAAGGAATCGCTCGTCGAAGCGACTCGGGCGATGTTTGTCTCGTGCACTTTAACGTGGAATTACCTCGTCAGGCATGTCATTTTCCTATAATAACAAATGTGAGGAAAGTCCTCAAATTTGTGATTCAAAGCTCTTTCGTCTTCCTCCTGTATATATACTATAGTCAACATGGTATTAGGCTGCGGCAATGAGCATATCCTTGCATGTCTTTCAGTTGCTATCGTTCTTTGGAAAAGCATTACTTAAAGTGCTTCTAACCTTCTTGACATTTTTCTACCTATGAACCTTTGAAAGGTTTATAGTACTTTTGCGAAGACATTTTTGGTTTACAAAGAATACTCTATGTTCTACGCTTGTTTGAAATGGCGAAAATTTGACCTTTCCTGACCCATGACCGCGTTAGAAAAAGCCTGGGTCGATTACCGGGTAGACGTCATCTCATTAATACGACTTTGCAATAATTTGAATAAATACTTAGCATTTTGTCTAAATTGACTTTTTTCTTTACTAACAATTCACAAACTGTGTATATTTTCTATAAATCGATGTTTTTGTGATAGAAAGGCGCCATGGAGGATAATGCATTAATGAGATGACGTCGACCCGGGAATCGACCCAGGCTTTTTCTAACGCGGTCATGGGTCAGGAAAGGTCAAATTTTCGCCATTTCAAACAAGCGTAGAACATAGAGTATTCCTTGTAAACCAAACATTTCTTCGCAGAAGTACTCAAAACCTTTCAAAGGTTCATAAGTAGAACAATTTCAAGAAGGGTTAGAAGCACTTTAATGGAAATACTATTAGACTCGTTTATTAAAACAATATTACATAGTTATCGTGTTTAACCTCTGACGTTCATTAGATTTCCTCTATTAAAAGGTGGTTTCCACTGTCGCGTATTCTTTTTAAAACGTGCGCCAAGAAGACGTCCGTAAATATCTCACTGTCGCATTTAAAGTTCGTAATTCAAAACGCCGCGACCTTTTTAACTTACGTTTTCAATATGGGTGTTTACTCGAGTAAAAATCATTTTTTGCTGCCATTTATTTAAGCACGTTTTTCATACCGCGTAGAGAAAAACACGACCGTGGAAATCCACCATAAGCCACAATTACTCCCACTACAGTAAACATTAGTTACTTTCCAACACAATATGGCATTCCCGATGTACAAAGTAATCTTTCTAAGGACTACAGTAAACATTATTTCCCAGTACAATATGATTTTCCTGATGTAATGTTTCGAAGGGTTAGCCCTTTACGTTACAAAAGTTCTTGTGGCCGTTTTCCCACGCCTGCAGTTGACACTTTCTGCTGCAGTATACCTCAGTACAGTTAGCGCATCTCTTGAGCTTTTCACCCTCCCCTCCCATACACATACCACACCGACGGATGGGCTCCATGCCAATATTCTTTCGATATTTCACCAGAATCTACAAAGAAAGAAAAACTGAATGTTGCGATTTTGAAACAATGATGCCACCTTTGAGAGTTTCTCTTCAGTTAAATCATAGTTAATAGAGTGGAATTGTTAGGACCAAAGGGGCTAACAAAGGCGCTGCGATTTATGTTGGAAGGGGGTTAAACAAAAGATTGTGCACGGTCACAGCTCATTAGCGTCCCCTGGACGACTGAACCCGCACGTTTCTATTGGCTGATTGATTGACATGTTGGAATTTCTTTTGTGTTTTGTGCACGGTAATAGCTGAAAAAAAAGCGAACAAAGACATATAACAAAGGTCGCTGGGTTTCATAACCATTCCACTCTATTAACCGTATGCCGGTTAAATTTAAATCGAGGCCATTGCCGACATATCTAGTGTTAGTGTAACTGGTTAGTACACAGTCCATTTTGACTGTGACTGCGTTTATGTCGGTTACAGAATTTCAAAATAGAGGAAAATGCCACAAGCATCTGTTGCTAGTTGTCGATATGTTCTCAAAGTCATCCACCCGCTTTTTGCTAAATGCTCGCTTCGATTGCATGTCCCCAGGACCGGCTCAATCCCGGTTTCTGGGAAACTACCCACCCACCCCTCCTTGAATATGCATCGTTCTGATTAACCATGCATTAAAGCCGGTTAGGGTGAAGTGTGGGGGAGGGGTGGGGGTTAGGTTAGGGTGAAGTGTGGGGGAGGGGTGGTGGTTTCCCAGAAACCATGATTGATCCGATATTTTGTTCTTTTTCTCGATTTATTTTGAAGATCAATGTCAAAGTAACAAGAAAAACTAAGAGAAATCAATGAACATTTGCAGTCTTGTACTTCCCTGTCAAAATTATACCCTATTCCAGTCTAAAAAGGCCAAATTTATAACCTTTTTTTTCAGAGTAAAACAGCTCGAACACCCTACCCTTTGGGGCGGTACATACCCCTATGGCTCACCCCCACGGGCTAGGTAAGGACTACCAATGGCAAACAACTTTCTTCTCTACTCACTTCTGTGTAAAGGGTCTTGATATTGTCGTCTTTGTATTCTTTTCTCAAGCAGAATGCGATGTCATTCAGCGCCGTGTGGTACACCCCTATCTCCAGCAGTGCTTTAGCTCGTCTATATGTTGTTTTAGTCAGGATCTTCTCGGCTTCTTCGTTATCTATGAAAAACATGAAATACATGTGCATTCTACCTGCTACTTTTTGTGTTAAAGTGCATATGAAGCGAAAATTAAGTTGATCTAATGTTAAAATGCTTTCGAAATGAGGAATAATGAATTTTTCCGTTTGTCAGCATCTCATCTCGTTTCAGAGATATTCAGATTTTTGTAATATGCTTTACTTATGGTTACACTACAGCTTTACAAGTACATTTCGCATATATAATACGAGGACAATTACGACTGAACAAGCCGGTATTTTACGGTAATCTCCACTAGTCAGAAAGGATGCAGAAAGCTGAGACCAAAGTAAATAGCAAGTCTTTGTGCTCCATTTGGTTGCACTGTTTGATTATAATAGGGATGAATGTCTTCCTAATGAAACCACTAATTATTGTCTTTCAAATCTGCGAATTATTAAAAAAAAATAGTCAACGTTTCTAATTGATTTCTGATTGGACAGCATTGAGCATGCATGCAAAATCTACTGGACTCTCTTCCCCGTGACCTAGTGGTACTGGATTAGGGTAATGCTAGAAAAGCTCTTACCTTCCAGACATCTTGCCATAGCTTTAACACAGTCATCTGCAGCCAGGTCCCAGTTTTCAGTTTTAAGGTAACACTGGGCTCTGTTGCTGTACAACACGGCCGGGAGAACCCACCTATGAAAGACATAAATATTTATGTTAACATAGACCATATCGCTAACTAGTCCTCCATGATGGATTATGTGCGATGTGCTCTGGGATGGATACCTCAGTTATACAATGGGAAGTAATTGAACCGTGAACTTAATTAAGTTGGGTGTTATATTATTGACAAATAAATAATAAATATAGGTCATCTAATATTAATAGCATATTATCTTTAATAAGTTGTTTATTATATCAATTCTGCCAAGAAAAGAAATTTTCGTTCCACAAAAACCAAAAACCTTGCGTGCGTGCTCGCTCGAGAAATGGGATTTACCATATATGGTGATGGCTTACCATATATGGTGACGGGAAACCATTTGACTGTAGTTAACTACCAGAAACAGTCTCATATTTGGTGCATTCTTGTGCATATTTCGTGCATTCTTGACAGAATTATATAATAAAAATATATATATTATATTTACTATATGGTGATAGTGTTTTACTGAGAAATAAACCACTCATAGAACTCGTACAAAACTACATCCGGGTACTGAGTGGCGTAGTAGTGAAAATATCGATGACGTCACGTTTGCCGCCTTTTGAACTACAAAGATGGCGGCAGGTTTGTGAAAATCACAGAGGAAGATGTAAACAGCTTAAATGAGCTGCATGACAATGAATATTCCGAGCACAAAAAGCCAAAGACGATCTAAAATTCTTTAAAGATTTTCTCGACTGCAATGAAGAAACAAGAAAACCCTTCCATTAAGGAAAAAGTACTTTCTACATTACAAAATAAAACCCCCACAGATCGAATTGGAATTTATCGTGTTGGCTTTTGTGGAGGGAGGAAAACCTGAGAACCCGGAGAAAAACCCTCGGAGCAAGAACGAGATACCAACAAACTAAACTCACATATGGTGCCGCGTCCGGGAATCGAACCTGGGCCACAGAGGTGAGAGGCGAAGCGCTTAACCACTGCGCCACTCCGGCTTCTTTATTGTTGTATAACGTATGATTTTATTGTGAAAATAAATATAAATAAAAGTAAAAAATATGCCGTTATGAAAGTGGCGTACTGCTTACCATTTCCAGCCATGTTTTGTATCTTTGCTCTTGACTGCCGGTGGACACACATCTAGTGCCCTTGTGTACAAATGCACTGCTTCAGTGTAGTCTCCCTCTTTAAACTTGTCATTTCCTGAGTCCTTCAGTTGTCTTGCATGTGCTTCATCCAGGCACTGGAGAAACTCATGGCGGGTTTTACCAAATGTCGTTTCTTCATGCTTCCATTCTCTGTGAAGAGAACCAAAAAACAGAAGTGAAGTCAATGCATTATTTGAAATATACTGTAAACACTTGCAGATAAGCCACATACTTTTATCCAAAATCTTCATTCCTAATTGGGGTGCAGTATATCTGCAAGAATATCTAAAAAAAGGTCCCATAATTTTTACATGTACATATATTAAACTACACTAATATATACTACACAAAACCAAAATTATGTAAGTTTGGTGGCTCCTAATAGACCTGTTTGTTGTCCCATTTCAGACCACGTGACTTTTCCCTTGAGTAATGCTTTTTTGTTTTTCTGTATACCAAGAGGAAATGTACCAATTTCTATAATTGGAAAACAAAGCACTGAATCCTCTGGAAGACTATCACGTGGTCTGAAATGGGGCAACAAACAGGCAAGCTGCGAGGGTCCATTGTTGAATATTTTGTTTCATCACTATTTAGCACTTTAAACGGTAAATTTGTGGAATTGATTTAAATTTCGACCTCTCTTGGAGTAACAACACATTTATCTCAGTTGGCTTTCAGATATCCCTTTAGATATGATAGCCACAAAGAACTGATAAAAAGGCATAATCCAACTTTGCTTGATCCAACATTGTTGTACTGTTTGTAATCTCATGTTGGATCGTATTTGTCCAACATTTTTTGCTTGATCAAAATGTTGGGTGAAGTTTGCTTTTGATCAAAATTTTATCCAACAATTCTGTTCGACCAACAAATATTGAATTATTTGGCCAGACTCTTCCAACAAAGCTGTATCAAGAAGCGACACACGGCTATGCTGTAAACCAATCAGGAGTCATGCTTACTAGGCTCTTTTGTTTTCGTGTTGGTGACATGTTTTTCTTTCTTTGTTTTTGAGTTCCTGCCAATTATGTTGGTTCAGTCATCTGTCAATATTTGACAGCATTTTGTTGCCACCCCAATATTTTCATCCAACAGTAACGATCCCAAGCACCTTTGCAAAACTGAACTCGCCCCATCCCCTACTTGTTCCTAAAGTGGGCAACTGAATCTATTTCATGAATTATCATAAATCATTTTACCTTGAACAATGTTTATTGAGGCTTTGCTTGAGGGCCTTAACATGTAGACCAACCACAGGCTTGAAGATAAAATGACATGATGATAGCTGTTACTAAAGTGTATATCAGGACAAACATTTTTATCACTAATATCAATTCTACATCAAGTGAATAGTTGAATATTTAGTAGAATATTTCTCGAGTTGAGTGTTGCACCCATGAGTTATAGAGGTTTAATGTTCAAATTTCGTGCATTGTACAAAATCCAAGCATGTGATTGGCTAATGAGCATGCATTATTGGTGACCACAGCACTCGACCCAGACCCTCTCTTACCTAGGGAAAGGGAGACCTAGTCCTTCGCTTAGTTTTGGACGGCTTGGAAAACCTCATTACAATCGCATATTAAACAGTGAAAATGCATGAGACAATTACTAGAAAGGTAACGGCAGGATTGAACTCTGTTGCCTGTGTGACAGAAGATATATATTTTGAGGCAAACATTTGCATAATCCTAGTTGGAAATGGCTGGAAGTACAACAAGTCAACATGTGTCCGAGTGAACAAAAGTGTCTACAACACTCTAGTAGTCTTACTTAAAGACCCATGACGGACCATTACGCTTTGCGCGCCTCTGTTTTTGTTTTGATTTTCATGAAACCGAGGCTTCTATTGTTTTCGCCTCGCGCGCGATTCCCTCGGTTCGCGTGAAGTAGAAAATCGTCCTTCTACTCACCTTTGTCATTTGTTTGTATGTTAGCAAAACAAGGAAATGAACTCTTCGTTATCAATCGAGTGTTGATGGAAGTTTATCAACATAGTTAGAGTGCTTATGGCTCCATTGTTGCAGGCGAAGTAAATATCTGTGAGCATCAGGCCAGAGAAAAAGAACATTTAATTTACTCTCTTGATTCGTAAATGGTCGCTGTCGGTGTTTCCTTTTTCCTTTTACTAACCAAGAACCCGTAATAACAAAGCCTAGTGCAGTGCCAAGGTCAGTGTGCCATGAATGGAGGAAGTGTATAAAGTTTTGCGAGAACAAGGCCAAATGTATCAAAACCTTCCAGCTTATGACAGAAGCAAATGTAAAAATAAGGTAAGCGAAGACAACTTGTTTATTAGCACAATCTGTCCATTTGTACGTTGCCCTAATAGAAATATCCTTTATGAGAATTTGCAGTTCGAACATGGCGTACATGTTGTCCAGAATGGAATAAAGTGCTCAGGTTGTTGTTGGGACAATGAGCAGCACACTTTCTCAATCTGTTATTAAAGTGTGGGAAGAGGAAGTATGGATTTTGCCAAGAAATTGACAATAAATAGTCCCCACCTTCAGATTCACCACTGTGGTATATATGCAGATAAATGGGAATTGTCTGCTGTAAGAGGGATGACATGCATCACCTCCTACACAATTTTTTACTAAGATTATTTTGTGTAGATTGGGACAGTTTGAAGGTCGACTTTTATTATGAAGACTGCAAGGCTGATCGGATGGCTGAAAGTCCAATGCCATGCATACCCATATGTTTGAAAGATAAAATTATGGTATACAGGTATCCCCTTACAGCACAGAAGCTAATGGTTTCTGGACAATTTAAGAAATTAGTGACAATATCATCTATATTGTTGTTTTCACTTTGAATACAAAACAGTGATTACCAAGTTTGTGTTTAACATTTTTAGGGAGTGTTAATTATTTATGGTTTGGGGGGTCTGCATTTCCCCCATGAGTGAAATTAAAACTTAGATGACCCCCCTATAAAATTGCTCAAAACTTTATTGAAAAAAAAGAAAAGAATGCATGGATGTGCAAGAAAGAATGCAAACATCATATACATGTAACCTTTTAAATTTAATATTGTCTCTAGATTTATGGTATTTTCCATGATACATTACCTTTGTTTAGTAGAAAACATATATATATATATACATGTATTCTTCTGGAAATCTCTACCTCCTTCCCAGATGGATACTCGAAATTGTATTTGTTAGTTCATGCATCATATTGCATTCTAGTGCATTGTTCTGTAGTCTCAAATAAATAAATAAATGAAAGAGTTCATCATTGGCATATATAACTAATCTCCTGGACATGAATGCATTATCTGTCCTATGGGGATGTGCCTTTGATCATGAGCTTCGAGAATACCATCCTGCATATACAGGGAAAAAAGCAAACTGTCTTTAAATTAATGTTGTGAGGACTGAAGGCCCAAGCTGAAATATTTGAGATTTGACTGCTCTCTAAAACACTGGTTTCCTGTGTTCTGGAGACTAAACATTGGCTTGGGATTACAACAACAATTTCGTTACATTTTCAGTTAAATTTTATTTTACACGACAGGTACGTCAACTTTGATGACCCCCCCACCCAGGAGTAGGTAAAATCTTTAATGCCCCCCCTATAAAAAGCACTTAAATTTGTTTTGCCCCCCCCCCCCCCCCCCCCCTATGATTTAGCCAACCCCCCAAAGCCATAAATAATAAACACTCCCTTAGCTTGTTACAGACACACACAGAATATTACATACTATAATCACGAAACGCTGGTAACTTGATTTTTCAGTATACACAGAAGCCCTTAGGCATGTGGAAACAAAGAAAAATAGTCACGAGTGGAATATTCATGGCATACTATGAGAAAACATTGCATATTAACTATTTTATCCCATGCCAATCTAAATAAAGAACTCTGACCTCACCTGGCACACGTGCTGCATCAGATTCCAGTTTTCCTTCCAAAATATTGTGATGAGTGCACGTACAGCACATGGTGGTGTAAAAAAACATCGATTCAACCTGTGGGATACCACCGAATGTGCAACAGATTTCCAGTCTTCTGACTGGCTGTATTTTTCATGGCATGGCCAGTAAACAACTATATCCCTTCTGCCAGATAAATCAGAAATATACAAAGAAGAGCCTCCTAATTTGAGGCTAAACTTGGGTCTGTGGACAGGACTCGGTCAGGTTGGGTACAATGTTTGGATGCTTAATGCAAAGTAGAGGTAAAATGGCAGCATATGTCAAAGAAATAATATTGGCCCTAAGATAGCCAATTGGTTGCCAGTGAAAAATTGGACCATGAAAAAGCATTTGTGGGGCCGGAAGATAACATCAATTATAGTATTTTTTGAACCAGGCAACATTTACATGTATTTGCCAATATTCTACAGTCTGGAGTTACCTTCATAGCATATATGTTGAAGATATGACTAATGGTTGAAATGGTGGCAGTAAAAAGGGTGTATGAAACTTTAGTTAAAGTTTTGATTTCAGCACTTTTACCAAAACCTTAATGAATTGCCATGTTTAGTTATCTTACTTATGATTGTTATAAATATTGTTCTCCAATTTATTTTCTGATTGGAACTACTGAAATACCAAAACAAATTGCATACACCATTCTTGCTGCGCATCCCTCCTATCAATAGGTAGCTGGGGTCTTGGACTACAAGGCCAGAAATGAAGAGGAAAGGATAACATTAATATGACTGAAGTTTTATGGATAAGGTCAACAGGTCATATTGTTTTAATCTCACTCCAGTATTTTATCCCTTTTTCCTAAAACTTGAAAACTAAAGAGCAGAGCCCCTGAGGATTCTGGTTCTTTTGGTAAAACATGTCATTCTGCACTAGTACTCAAATATTACAAGTTAGAAATGCACTACTCAATCCTCATTAAACCATAATTAGTTTTTTTTCTAAAATCTACATGTTCATCCTTATAGTTCAAAATTTGTAGTGCTTTGTTTATAAAAACATGCTAGTATAATTGCCACCCATCATGCAAAAAAATTCCCTGACTTTTCACTGACCAGAAAACAATTTTCACTGACCATAATAAGACTGTTCGACATTCTCTCGTCCAAAACAAAAGTCATTATCAAAACCTGTAGCCTCCCTTCGCAGATGTTTTGAGGCGTGATGAGGAGCCTGTGTGGCAACTGGAAAATAAAATTCCCTGACTTTGACAAGAAATTTAGAATTTCCCTGACCATATGCAAAATTCCCTGACTTTTCCCTGACCTGTGGCAACTTCTGTATGCCTCTGAAGTTCACAATTGAAGGGCTGTGTGCAAAAAGGGCATAAGTGACTCTTGATCACATTCTAAATTCTTCCTTGGAAAACAAAGAAATTGAAGGAGAATTTAGAATGTGATCAAGAGTCACTTATGCCCTTTTTGCACACAGCCCTTCAATTATAACACTAGGTACTCCTCTAACCAAAACCCAACAGACCATCCTCAAGAACAAATTATGGACTTACAATATTTAAAGTAATGTCATCAAACATATGGGAAACAGTACCAATCGAGATAAAATGTTTGCCTCATAACAGTTTTAAAAAACAATATAAGCTCTTCCTCCTTGGAAGCCAGATATAAAATGTTAGCTGCATCTATAATATATGTATATATCAACTATTATTTATAAATATTTACTGTAAATGTCTACATTATTCTGTATTGTAAAATTACCATATATCCAAACTTAGTTTGTACATGTAAACAGCCTTTATTTTCTTCCTCTTAATTATCTCATTATAACCAACAGTCGTACTTTTTAAAACCCTGTAAAGATACAATCAAGCCTATTCGTTTATTTATTCCTCCCCTCAGTAACTTCAACATGGTAGTGGTTAACTCGAAAGCTTTGCTCCTTTGACCACTACACACTATCATCTAAAGATCGTAATTATTATCTACTATTTATTTTTCTCTTTCTTATGGCTTGTTATTATACAATTCAACCAATAATAATATTGTAACCTACAAACAAGTGTGAATAAATTGAACTTGAACCCTGAACACTCAAATTGTTCCAATTTCTTTGCCACTCCATAGTTAGAATCAATATTTTTATAAAAATACTAATGTGAAGTTTCTAATATTGTCAATTCCAACAGTCACTGAAATGCATGTCTCAAAATGTTTGGGCTATATTCTTGCAGGGAGGTGGAAGGATTCTTGGCTTTCTCATCTACGATATTTATATTATAAAATTCATTCTCATGTTTCAGCTATAATAATTAACTTAGTTGTGAATTTAGAAAAGTCTCTGGTAAATATTTGTTGTAATGAACGTAACAGTATTCTGACTTTCTGTCATTTTACCATTTACTGTTTGTCGTTGTTGCTTCAGTTCAGTCCGCGAAGGCGACGGTTCACATACATGTAATTAACAGACAAACGCCCAATCATGCCCATCGGCTCGTCAAAAAATACGCTTAGAAAATCCACTGCACTTCTCCAGCATTGACTTGCAACGTATTAGGATATAGTGCCTGAGTGGCGAATCACTCGATCAGTTTATAAGATCACTGAAGACTGCTTACCGTTGATGACGACAGTGGCACAGCACAACGCAAAAAACAGATACTTTTCCCTGAAAAACCCAGATGTGGCTTCCTCTCGTTCCGACGGTCAAATACAGAAGAATAGAGTCATATTTGCTGAACAGAGCCTTCCTACCGACAGTCCGCCATGATGCCCTCTTCATATAAAACATACATCACATTCTTTGTAACAAAAATTTCGCCTACATTGTGGCCTAAATGTCTTTAAAATGCTACAGAAATGATGCCTTACAATTTGGCAACATGTGAAAATAAATATACTGAAAGTCAGATTGGAAAAACGGCCGATGGAAGTAGATTGCGTAGAGCGATTGAAACTTGTGCATTTTTCAACACCGACAAAAGATGGCGGCCAGCGTCTAAGCGCGCAAAGCGTAATGGTCCGTCGTGGGTCTTTAAGAAATGGATCTATTTCCAAGACCTTACTCTGTCAAAAAGAGGAGAAAATTAAGCGAGAAGTCAGTGGATGGTTCGAAAACCCAGGATTTTTGATTTGGAAAATGTTTGCATCGGAGCCGAGCACATGGCCCGAGGCCGGTTTTAAGTCAAGATTTCAATTCACTGCCCCACTGGAATCTGCAGGTTAGTTATTTTCGAATGAAAGAAACTATTAAAGAAAGCAGACTATCTAGGAGTTAAGCCGGCTAAATAATTGATATTTGAATACATGGCTCCAAGAGAAACGTTTTCAAGTTAAATGTACAATCATACTATTCGCCTCACATTATGTTTTGAGGCAAACATTTGCATAATCGTTCGACGTTAGAAATGGCTGATTTGCAAGCGCTGGAAGTACAACTGACAACTAACAAGTCAACATGTATCCGAGTAAACAAATCAATCAATCAATCAACAACTTTATTAACGTGTCTAAAAACTTCTAGCGCACCACAGGTGGTGTACTAATCGGGGACACCTAAATATAATATATATGTATATATAAAAAATCTGCACAATACAAATATACATAGAATATGATTGGATATGTTATGTAAATACTTTAAACATGAAATTGCTAAAATAGGAGAATACTCCTTATGATATCCTACTGTTAAAAGATATTAATAGTAATTATAATAATGGATAGATCCGTGTCATAAATAATAAATAATTCACATATTGCAGAGGAAGCAACTAGGTGGGCATACCTTCTCTACAAGTACTGCCAGATTCTGCTTTCTTATGTTTTTCTTAAAAGAGGTAAGCGTTGTATAGTTTCTGGATGCAGAAGGGAGTTTACCCCATAAAAAAGGTCCATAGTATCGCAAGGAGTGTTTACCAAACTTTATAGTGCTGATCCTAGGTAGTACAAAGTCCGCATTCCTTAAATTGTAACTACTACTACTGGTAACAAATATTTCTAAAATGTTGTTTGGTAACAGCTTGTTTTTGACCTTGAACATAAAAATAGCAATGTCATGTAGACGTCTATTATATAAATTAGACATTTTAGCTCTAACTAATAGTTCGCTATATGTGGTTCTCCAGTCATTATATACCGCCCTGAGGCCTCTCTCGTTGATTTTTTCAAGTTTGTTACTATCAGACTTCCTACAAAAATGCCATGTTAGTCCGCAGTATGTAAGATAAGGGAGGATGGCAGCTGTGTAGATCCTTAGTTTTGCCTTAACCGGGATTAACTTGCGCAGGCGCATCAGCACTCCTACCCGCGAACTTGCCTTCTACAACACACTAGCAGTCTTACTGAAGAAATTGATTTTATTTCCGGCGAGACCTTACTCTGTCAATAAGAGGAGACAATGAAGCGACAACTCAGTGGAAGGTTCGAAAACCTTGGATTTCTTATTTGGAAATGAATGTTTGCATCAGAGCCGAGCACATGGAGGCCGGTTTCAAGATTTCAATTCACTGGAATCTGCAGGTTAGTTATTTTCGAATGAAAGAAGTAAATTATTCTTTGCAAAGTTATCTACTTCTGTTTTTATTCATTGTCTATTGAAATGACATTTCTTTGTGGAGCTATTTACCGTAAATAATGATTTAATTCATGCAAAATATTTGACTTCTTTATGAAATTGTTATTGACAACTGATTTCAATTGCAATTCACGGCTGACAGTGCACTCAGACTTTATGTTTGTACTTTATCGACAAATACAGTCACTTGCTGACTGTACGATGAACTCAAAATTTCTTCATACTGCATTCGGCCTTCGGCCTCATGCAGTATTCATTATTTTTCGTTCATCGTACAGTCAGCGTGTGCCTGTATTTGTTGATAAAGCACTCACAAGCAGTCTCTAACCCTTACTTATATTATTTTATAATATATTCAAGCCAGTGACGTAAAACCAGTCTTCATTTAATACAAAAACAAACTGGTACTAAGATACTGTAAATGACCTTTTGTAAACAATCTATGTTACAATGCATATTTGAAGGTTATATCACTTTCAGTTATTTTGTCAAAATCAGACAATGATTTCATTCACAAGGAAAAAGAAATGAAAGTATATTCCCGAATTTATGTCAAATGTATGTCACATCATTAGCATATTGGAAATAAAAACTTCAGTCTATTACTCCTAGATGCAACACTCAAATCAAGAAATATTCTACTATTCAACGATTCACTTGATACAGAATCAATATTAATGATAAAAACGTTTGACCTGATACATGTATACACTTTAAAGTTTACAAATTATGCATGTAGAATTGTTCTGTTACATAAATAAAACTAATAAACACATTTTTGGGGAATTTTAAGCCTGTGGCTTGGATTTTTATATGCCGATATAACACAGCCACTCATTTTATAAATATCACTTCTAAATAATGAGGCAGCTAAACAATAAAACATGTTCATTCAACACAATGTTTGATGAAAATGTTTACATGTTTACAGGCCTGGAAATAATTTTTCTTACTGGGCATGACATGTGTCCTTATGACATGTGACTTGCTGTCAATAGTATTAGGGAGTTAGCAAGAGACTGTCTCTCCTGCGGCAGTTCCTGTAATTTTCAGTTACATGTACATACCTCGTAGAAGTGACCAAGCAGTATCATGGTCTCTGGTTTTATGCCAGAAAAGATCAACTGCTTCACATGGCTGGGAGACTCCACTAGATAGTCTAATGTGCGCAGGCTGGGCTCTTGAATCTGAAACAAACCAGTGGTTTCATTAACCTTTCTTAAAAAGTAGGAGGAATAGTACAGTTTCGTCGCTGAATGCAGTGACTACAGATGCATGTATGCAGGGTTAGCCTTAATCTGAAGTTATAAACATTATTAAATACCAGCGAGAAGGTGCAAAGCGCAAAACTACAACAATAAACAGTCTTGTGAAAAGCCCACCTTCTTGCTGGTATTTATTAAAGTTTAACTTCAGAATGAGGCTAACCCTGCGTACATGCGTCTGTAGTCACTGCATTGAGTGGTAATTTTTTAATACAAAACTGGGCTATTAAAGAAAAAGTAGATGGCTGCATGTACATGAACTTGAATTTCAGGAACCCAAACAATACTGGACCAGTACTTAATTTGTATTTCTCAATAATCAGGCCAAAATACATAATTAAGATGAGTTAAAAAATACACAGCTTTATAAATCTTTATTAAAATCTTTATAAAAACCTTTATAAATCACACATGAGAACAAATACTGGTAAACAGTCGATCTCTTTCGTGGCAATCGATCTCTGGCAAAACCTCCCGTCTCACATCAAGGATTTAAACATATTTTCCTTTTCAAAACAAATTAAACGTTATCTACTATCAGAACAACATGTATGATTGATATTTTACTTGTCGTATAAACATCATTATCTTGAACTTCATTATTTCTCAAAAATTATTTGATCAACTTTAATTCCAACTTTTTCTTTTCCTTTCCTGTTGTTAAATCTTAACAAAATAAGGCTGGGGGCTAACTAGAAAACCTACTGGTTAATTTAGCCTCCAAGCTCAAACGTCCAACAACTAAGTAATTTATATTATTGTATTTGCCCGTTTTTATGTGTGTGTATTTGCCCGTTTTTATGTGTGTGTATTTGCCCGTTTTTTGTGTGTGTATTATTATTGTAAAACAAAAGAGCAAAATCAAAATTGAATTGAAGATTTACAACATAGTTACTACTCAAAATTTCTGGATTCTGATTGGTCATTTTGATGAGTGCATACACGACTTTCATAATGGCCGCCTCCTAATTTGCATATGTGATTTCCCGTTTCGGTAGTTTATCCACGTGTATAGAAAATATGAACATTGCCATGTGAAAGAGCATGTCAACATTAGTGACCTTGTGAAAGTTGAGTGCTGTAGCTTATAAAGCAATGAAGTTACAGCCAGTTGAAATTAGAGAGATTTGTATGAGAAAAACGACGGAGGCCTTTATAGCCTCGCTTTCATATTTTTCTGCATTACAAATGCTCATACATGTAGCTCAACAGCAATTTTCCACATTCCTCTAAAACTCAAAACAATTACTAGTTTTAATGTGATCTTTCATGTAGTAGCATTGGTTTTGCCCTACATATTTATCTTCCAAATTATGCAAATTAGGAGGCGGCTGGAGGCGGCCATTATGAAAGTCGTGTATAAAAAGGCTAGAGAGAGCACAGTCGTATGCTCCCAGCATGTTTGCTCATTATAAACAAAAAGCAAAAAATTGCATGAACTGCTTGTGCTATACTTGGTTTAATTAGGCACTGAGTGAACATATATTTTGAAAGTTCTCAAATTGAACTCAACTATACCAGGCAATTATTAGAACTTACAAAATATCACTCAGTGCCTATAAATCCTGTTTAGTACTTGCATTCATGCAATTCCCTTTATGCATTAGCTAGTTAGCCAACTAATAAGTTGTTTATTACATATGTACATCTGCAAAAAAAACTGCATTATGCATGCAGTATATTGCATCACTGTGCATATCTGTTGTATTGCATGCATTATTTGCAGATTTGTATATATTATAATATGTATTGTATGGTATTGTAACAGCTTACCTCAGTCTGAAAGGAGAACACAAACATTGATAAACTGCGTAGTATTTCCTGCAAAAAGAACAAATGAAATACATAATTAAATTAAATATATGAAAAACAGTCGAAAGTATTTAGTAAAAGACATCAAACTAAATAAATACCTATTTATTTTATCACCAGATCTTTTTTGCCACTCAAGTATTACTGTTCTCAAACTCTCCAAACTCATTAATTATTCATGATGGTACATGAAGGCCACTAATTACCAGATGTATGCCACACCAAGTGTACCAACTTTATTCATCTAAATAATTTACTCACATGGCTCTGTTTTCTTTTAAACTACCGTATTAACTCACAGATAAGCCGCACCTTTTTACCCAAAGTCTTCGTTTAAAATTGGGGGTGCGGCTTATCTACGAGAACATCTACCGAACATACTGTAAGATCTGGAAATTTGCATAAATTAACATTTAAAAGAAATAGTAAGCTATACTAATAAATACTACACCAAACCAAAAGAAAGTAAGCGCTGGCCATTGCTTTTGCAAGTTTGGTGGCTCCTAACAGATCCGTTTATGTTGTGAATAATTATTTGTTCCTCCACAAGCGATTAAATTCCACGCTAAATGGCACAATGTTTCTTTGCAGCTTTGCACTTTAACAGCAAATTTGTCGAACAGATCTTCCACCTCTCTTTGGGTAACAAGTTTTTTCTCCAATAGATGGCTTTCGGATATCCTTTTAGGCATGATAGCAACAGACAGCTGATGAAAAAGCAAACTACTCCAGAAAACAAAACTATTAGTGTCCAGTTCTCTCTCTTCCAACAGGTGCCTTGTTACTAAGCTACGGACGAACGTGAGCACGTTGTTGGCTTCGTAATTCAATCTAAAAAGTGATCTGAATGAACAGATGCCAGTAAACAAACACTATGGAAGGATAAATCATATATCTAAGTATGTAGACATGAAGTTTATATTATTTCAGAGCTGAAATTACAGGTACAAATTTGGAGTTTTCTCCAGTTTGAAAGTCCGATGAAGGTTTATGCAATGTCATGTACGTTTGATATTCTTCCAAAAAAACTTGTTTTCCCTGAATCAAGCTTCTAAACTTGAGGTGCGGCGTATCTGCGAGTGCGGCTTATCCGTGAGTGAATACGGTACTCATTTAATGTCGCTCTTCGCTCAGTGACATACAGCGCGATTTGGATGCATAAACAAAAGACAACACTGTGTTTGTGACGGTAAATAGGGGAGACATATGCTTTATTTTACTAATTAAAAGTAACAGGGATTAAATCCTAACTGTAGTATTAGGATTAACGTATTAAAGTGTTTATGAAACCAAATTTTGCATCTTTATTTTATTGCAGAATAATAAAGTTCATTCTTTTCTGATTATCAAGAGTATATTTATTTTTCAGTTCCGCCTTCGGAAAGGTCTCTTTTTCGCCATTCAAATTGACTACTTTACATTGTATGCTAAAAACTGTCCGGGGCCTGGAACCGAATCTGCCATTACAACGATGTCACTGTGAGGACTCGCAAGTGACAATCCCTTCATATGATCATGTAGGACGACACACATTTTTACAAAAAAATACAATAGAATACAATAGAATAAAGCACAATACAATTCAATACAAAAAAATTAAATACAGTAGAATGCAACACAATCCTTAACAAATAAAAGATGGTTCTCCTTGTTCTATAAAAAAAATATTGCACACTTGAGGTCCGTGAAAAACTGCGGATGCACGAGCAGAACACGGGTGCATTTAGCACCATTTCAAGACCTCGAAAGTACATTATTTTTTTATAGAACAAGGAGAACCATCTTTTATTTGTTTTATAATTATACAAACTTCAATCTAGACGAAGGAAAGTAAGCTACATAATTTTAAGAACCCACATAAAAATCTAACTAAGCGAACTGACTACAGCGAAAACTCCATTTTTACTGTACTTCGACTTGTTTACAACATTTCTCGTTTGGTTCAATTCTGACAGCTTGACATTGACTACCTGAAAGCTTGTTTCTTATTGGATGAAATAACCTGCTATAAAAAGAACATGTCGATTGATAAAAATGAAAGACAGAAATTGCAAGACTGCCGGCCGCAAACGGGCTGTAAAATTGTCAACTGATCAAAACTGTTGCAGGAAACACAAAGTGCTTTCTTTTTACAATGTATGGTCAGCACAGGAGAAGTTAATCTGCACATTCTGATAGTGTTGAAAATGCCTGATGGAAAAACATTCATAGAGATCAGAAAGCATTTGTAGCAAAATTTTAATAGCGGCATCTGAGACTGAGTTTATACGTGAGTTGAGGTTCCCGACTATTTTGTACAACAACTGCATTGTTAACACTGGCTATTTATTCTCTGGTCTGAAGAAGGATATTTTCATTATCCCAAGGAACAGTGTTTATTTTAACTACTGCTCTGATGGCAGTGAGTTGCATAGCTTTTGAGGCTCAGTTCGACTTTACATCCGAAATTCTCTCTGAATTTCTAACGAGACCTGAAACAACCATGGGGGCTGATCAAAGCCAAGTCTCGGCTAATCCACAGATCGAATTGGAATTTAGCGTGTTCGTTTTTGCGGAGGGAGACTAGGAAAACCGGAGAACCCGGAGAAAAACCCTCGGAGCAAGGGCGAGAGACCAACAAACTCAACTCACATATGGCGCCGCGTCTGGGTTCTTTGCAAGTTTTATCGTCAATTTTTCATTCACGAACATTCAGGATCCTCTTAAACAAATTTCTACAGGAAACCAGAGAAACCCTATATTGTATTCTTTGCCATTCACTGTTATGACTTCAGCATAAAAGTACAGTCCTGAGTATTAAAGTTATCGTCGAGTTCTTGGTGAGTCATTTCTTGTACTTTTTGTAGTTGTGTTGTACTTGTACAAACTGTGAATGAGTATAGAATGTGGACATTGACTATTGCTTTTCTCAACTTCAATG
Source organism: Actinernus sp. WN-2022 (assembly GCA_030867875.1). NCBI lineage: Eukaryota > Metazoa > Cnidaria > Anthozoa > Actiniaria > Actinernidae > Actinernus > Actinernus sp. WN-2022. The sequence goes on along the minus strand of JAOWCC010001368.1, from coordinate 22,432,450 downwards.
TCCATTGTATTTTGGCGTAGGATAAAGTTAAATGCGGGAAGAAAACCAAGGCCACCAGTCACACAATATCTTCCACCTCCTCGCTTATTTTTAGCTTTCTCTGAAACTTTCTCGCCGAGTCCGCCATGTTTGTAGTATAGAAACAGCGAGTCCTCACAGTGACGTCACACAGCTCATTTGGCCGCGTGGCAAATGGGACAGTTTTTAGCATAAAGTAGTCAATTTGAATGGCGAAAAAGAGACCTGGCCGGAACTGAAAAATACATATAATATATACTATTGATAATCAGAAAAGAATGAACTTTATTATTCTGCAATAAAATAAAGATGCAAAATTTGGTTTCATAAACACTTTAAGGAGACTGAAGTAAAAGACAGAAATAAAATTCAGTATACAGAGTATGACTCAAACCACCAACTTCATGAATGCCCTCTACACATACTTCTAGTCCTCTGAGGCATGACATGCCCAATACACTACAGGAGTGCTTGTTAAAATGAACCAGAGAAAATACCAGTACCAATGACAAGCTTTGTGATTAATAACTGTATGCAGCAAAATACCAGACAAACAATCATCTACAATGTATGAACTCAGGTATATTGTTTCAGCTGGAGAAGCACTTTCCAAAACTCAAGCTTCATTTGTCATCAGGAAACTCGAAACACTTTGAAACAATATATTAAGCACTTGGCCAATTAGTGGCCTGATAATTCTGCGGAATACTAGTTTCCATGGCTTACATGTAATTATTACCCATGTGTCATTATTTCTTGGCTAAAGTTAATTAGCAAACCCCTTGTCTTTTCTCAGTGTTTGGATCCCCTGATGAAAAACTAGTATGTGATTTGAGTTTGATTGATTAGTTAGCATCATGACATACATTTTTACATGTATCGCAATGAATTGTGTTTACTTTATCTTCTGATCACAAATTACTTCAGTTCGTGGTTGGTTCATTGCATTTTACTTGTTCCCATAATTGGCTTTGCTTTTGGTTTTACGATATTCAATTGGCCATGACCATAATGAGGAAAGGGCTGGGTTCCAGTAGTATGTGCAACATGCCATTGTAAGGGAAGAAGTGACAGAATACTGAGCACAGTTTTTCGCTTAAAAAAGGCCAAAAACAATTCCTTGGTTGTCTCCTTAGACCATTGTTACCAGCAGGTTTTCCAAGTGGTAAAGTGCACGACGACATAATCCTTTAACGACAACTGCAAAATGATCAGCCTCGAACAACAAACTACAGTAGTTCCCGATATTGTCAGCTTCAGGAAGCTTACGAATGTTTCCAATATGCATGTCTAGATGTACACATAAAGGTCTCAGTAATATTCAAGATTTAATTGTTGGCTAGTTTCTTGAGAGAAATGACCATAACAATCTCCCTCCCTTCAGTTCTTGCATTGTTTTTGAGACTGTTACCCGTGATCGGGTGATGTACTTTGATGCACTGTGCGTATCTTTAGAACCCAGTCCTTTCCTTATTTCAGTTATGCCGGGGCATTGATATAAACAACTTCAAAGCTACCAATTTAATACTGGGTACCAAGGACTACTGTCAATAGGCAATGGAAGTAATCAATTTCCTCAATCTTTCCTAAAGCATATTTTCATGTCACTGTGGTATTCTCACCTCACTCTCCAGCACAGCTTCTCTACACCGCCCGCCATGTGCTGAGAGTCGCAGGACAATCTCCAGGTAGCTCATCAGGGGATTACGTTCTGCGAAGCTCACTGAAAGGTAAATGATGGTGTGTCAGCCAATAGGCCTTATGGTGCCATGCTTTTGTGATCCCCACCAAGCCTCACTTTTGTGTTGAGAGGAAATGTTGTGTCAAAGTGAGGCTTGTTGGTGATCACAAAAGCGTGACATCATCACACATAAGGCATATTGATGTGTTGAGAGGAAATGTTGTGCCAAAGTGAGGCTTGGTGGTGATCACAAAAGCGTGACATCATCACACATAAGGCATATTGATGTGTTGAGAGGAAATGTTGTGCCAAAGTGAGGCTTGGTGGTGATCACAAAAGCGTGACATCATCACACATAAGGCAATTATTGATGTGTTGAGAGGAAATGTTGTGTCAAAGTGAGGCTTGGTGGTGATCACAAAAGCGTGACATCATCACACATAAGGCAATTATTGATGTGTTGAGAGGAAATGTTGTGTCAAAGTGAGGCTTGGTGGTGATCACAAAAGCATGACATCATCACACATAAGGCCTATTGATGTGTTGAGAGGAAATGTTGTGCCAAAGTGAGGCTTGGTGGTGATCACAAAAGCATGACATCATCACACATAAGGCCTATTGATGTGTTGAGGCAATGTTGTGCCAAAGTGAGGCTTGGTGGTGATCACAAAAGCATGACATCATCACACATAAGGCCTATTGATGTGTTGATAGGAAATGTTGTGTCAAAGTGAGGCTTGGTGGTGATCACAAAAGCATGCCATCATCACACATAAGGCCTATTGATGTGTTGAGAGGAAATGTTGTGTCAAAGTGAGGATTGGTGGTGATCACAAAAGCGTGACATCATCACACACAAGGCCTATTGATGTGTTGATAGGAAATGTTGTGTTAATAAATGTACATGTACATGAATGTTACAGAATATGATACATGTAACTAGTCAATGTACCAGTATGCAGATACTTTATTACCTTTATCACTGAAGTAAGACTGTAAAGTTTCAAGTCGTGTTGGGATTTACATTTAGCTGATTTAATTAAGTCTAGGTGGTACATGTTTCCATACTTTGTATGACACTATACTCTGCCATTAATTAAAGGCAACTGAATGTAACTTTCCAAATGCGACTTGAAACTGAGTCTACCACCCTGTACATCTACATTTTACACAGTCACAAAACAGTCTGTTTCATATCACAAAAATCAGTTGTGAATGAGAAACTGTCAGGGCTACAGGTAGTCAGAAGAAGAATAACAATGAGGCCATGCAGCCAGAAAAAAACGGGAATGGGGAGAAATGGGACTGTGGACCATTTTGTTTCAAATTCATCCTGAATTCTCCTTCAAATTCTTTGTTTTCTAAGGGAGAATTTAGAACATGATCAGGAGTTATATCAGAAGAATGATAAGGAGAGGCCATGTGAACAGAGAAAAGGGGAGAGATGCAAAAGCATGGGCCTGGGGACCACGCCCCTTTCTGTTTCAAATCCATTCTGAATAGCTGTCAAAATATCACACTGCCCTGCCCACACATTGAACATGGTGCATTTGAATGGGTTTTCCTGAAAACTTTTATCACATGGTTGCCGTTGTTGTCACAAAATAATATGTGACATCATAAGGTCAGGGTTCCGACAGGAAAAAAAACACTCACATTTACCACTGACGGTAATTGCCTTTTCACTGACCAAGATGCATTATTTCAGTGACCTCCAGTGCATGCTCATATTTTTGTCAAATATTCAAACGCTATTTTGGGACAGCAACATTGAACAAAACAGCCCAAAAAAATAGGTATGTGAAGCCTGAAAATAAAAATTCCTTGACGTTTCATTCAAATTTGGGATTTCCCTGACCAAATCCTAAATTTCCAGACAATCGGCCAAAATCAAATTGTAAAAAGGACTGGGACCGAGTTTGTAAAGTTAATCCAATTAACAAATAAACCTCACCATAAGTTTAAAAACACCTCAGAATTAGTAATCTTGAATATCGCATTTGAGCATGATTTGGTACATACATGTATACATATATTAAGTAGAAACTGAATAGCAAACTTTCAAAAATACTTTTCCCTAACTGTGGGAACCCTCAAGGTCCAATATGGTGATACCTGGGAAATTCAAACGAGTTTTATGGACATGAAAATTGATCTAGTTGTGGGTCCACCCTTCATGTAGGCAGACATGAATTACTTCCAAATTGTATTGTGTATTGTGTTCTGACTATTGTATTGTGTATTTCGTTCTATTGTATTCTATTGTATTTTGATAGCAATTCATGTGTTGCCTACATGAAGGGACCACCGTGTTGTGACATGTAGAGTAGAAATAAGGGGGAGGGGTGGGGACGACAGCAATATACATGTAGATTTAGGCATCTGTAAGGAACATTTAAGAGCAACCAAAATGATTGTTTTTCAGTAGAGGTTCCCTTATGTAACTCTGCATGCTGTGCGACTACTGTAACCATGTATACAACAACAACAACCAATAACATATGGAGCGTCATTAGTGCCAAAATTCACTTGTGGTATTATGATGTAAGTATTTAGTTTCCTGAGGAAAAAATGGTGTTATGATGATAATTGTATCGAGTAAAAATGGCGTTATGAAGTGAAATTCAAATTTGTGAAGTAAGTTTGGAATTATGAAGTAAGTTTGGAATTATGAAGTAAGTTTGGTATCATGAAGTGAGTTTGGTATTATGAAGTAAGTTTGGAATTATGAAGTAAGTTTGGAATTATGAAGTAAGTTTGGCATTATGAAGTAACTGGTTTGGCATTATGAAGTAAGTTTGGTATTATGAAGGTATGAGCACTTGCGAGCGTACTCAATGCGAACTGAGGGCTCACGGGAAGACAAACACACATTCATCGCCTACAAACATGGCGGACAATCCATTGACTGGTGATGCTCTGAAAAAGTGTGTCGAAAACCTCGTTTCAGCAGCAGAAGCTTTAAAAAGATGTGCTAATTTCCCATCTCCAATAGCAAGTAGTAATGTGCAGTCATCTATAAATCGAATTCCGGGGGTGTACTCAGAAGATTTTTGGGTAGGGGTGTGCCACGGAGACCTCAAAACCCTGACACTATCCCAGACCTAAAAATGCCGTATCCTAGAAATACCATATCCTATCCCAGACTTGAAGCAAAAATATATATACTCTATCCCAAAATCTATACCTATCCCAGCAAAAAATATGTACCCTATCCCAGATCCCGAACAGTTTTAAATTAAAATTACACTACGAAAGCCGTTGTTTTGTTTTAATATGGTATTTTAAGCTGTAGTGTGGTCGATAGAGCGCTAAGCATGGCGCCAACGACAAGTATATCAAAATCCATACCCTTTCCCAGACCAAAACAGTAAAAAGGATACCCTATCCCAGACCTCGGTAGCTCAAAAACCATACCCTATCCCGCGGCACATACCCGTATAGGCCATATAAGGGAGTACCCCTCCCCCCGGGATCGACTCCTATCTCCACTCGAAGAACATGGTAACTGACTTTTTGGCTATACACCATGTACCGTACCATCGTCTTACTCGTCATCCAGGGCTGCATGCGCATCAACAGCAAAGAGGCGCAGGACCCACAGTACAAACGTTTCATTTATCCCCATGCGAAATACTTGGACACACAAGGTTTTCCTACTTGCACATAAAAGTTGTGTGAATGTGCCGTCGTCGAAGGAAAAGATGGAGCACGGATTAGCTGGACTGGTAGAACGAGACATTGTCTTTCAAAAAGATGGTGATTCGGAGCAATTGACCAAGAAGATTGTGGAAGCGTTCCCATCATTGGAAAAAGCCGGAGGATTCGAAGTAATGCGTACGGTGGGTGGATCGTCCAAAATTTTGGAAGTCATCGGAATTCCCCCAGGGGATACAACGTTGTGTTTTTGAAATCTTCCCTTCTCTAAGCAAAGGCTTATGTACGGCCCATACAAAAATCATTATCACTGGAGCCCCTTTGCGAGAGACAGGATGTAGATGTGAGTACTTTAAATATTGCTGTTAACACCACTAGTGGCGAGCGCCTGGGGCACTTACTTCATAATTCCAAACTTACTTCATAATTCCAAACTTACTACATAATAACAAACTTACTTCATAATACCAAAATCACTTCATAATACCAAACTTACTTCATAATTCCAAACTTATTTCATAATTCCAAACTTACTTCATAATACCAAACTCACTTCATAATACCAAACTCACTTCATAATTCCAAACTTAATACTTCATAATTCCAAACTTACTTCATAATTCCAAACTTACTTCATAATTCCAAACTTATACTTCACAAATTTGAATTTCACTTCATAACGCCATTTTTACTCGATACAATTATCATCATAACACCATTTTTTCCTCAGGAAACTAAATACTTACATCATAATGCCACAAGTGAATTTTGGCACTAATGACGCTCCATAATAACACTGCAGGTAGAAAACAAAGCAATCCAACTTGCAGTTATTTCATCAGTGTTGAATACAAGATAATACATTGTAGCATTTCAATTTGCTTTCAAGAGCTTTGACCATTAAAGATAAATTTGGTGGACTAGTTTCCAAGTCGAAGCCTTTGAATGAAGAAAATCGCATGTACATGTACATGTATATGCTAGACGTACATGTATATGCTATAAGTACATGTATATGCTAGACGTACATGTATTTGTAAGTTGGAATGTGTTTATTTCTCATTCTTGGTGGCCCTGGTTACAGTAGTCACACAATAATATTAATGTACATTTTGTATGCTAACCTCCAAGGCCCAGACACTTGATGAGATTGTATTTCTCCACTAATTGCCAGGCTACTTCTTCATTGAGACAGAGAATAGCAATTATTCTGGTGCATGCCTCAATCATGTCACAGTCGCAGTCTGTGATAGCTGGTGTATTTAGCCACTTCACAAGAGCCTACAGTACATGGTAAGCAGAAAAATTAATACCTCTTACTATAGGGGCACTCGCAATCGAATCTAACCTTCAAGTTTCTTTAAAACACTACAAAAATCAAAGCCTGCGTAGGATAGAAGAGACATACAATCAATTGTACCATATGAATCCCCTGATATGCTTTTCAAACTTTTCAATAGAGGATGGCAAAGATTAAAAGTGGATCACAAAAGGTTTATATACATGTAAATGATGAGTAGTTACAGTGAACCAATTTCAAGTATTTTTCATCCACTCCAATCTTAATTAATTGCCATCCTTCATCAAAATTGTCTCAAATGTTCTCCAGTGTACCTTGAAAGCAATAATTTTATCTGCTAATCTGAGGAGTTATTCTTGTCTTTCATCAAGAAAAGTTTATCATTAGGGGGTTGACAGAGACCCTTTAAATGAGTGTGATATGGACCAAATTTCCCCCTGCTTTATGGCCAATTGAAGGGCTGGCGACTCCTGATCACATTCTAAATTCTCCTTCAATTTCTTTGATTTCTTAGGGAGAATTTAGAATGTGATCAAAACAAGAGTCACTTGGGCAAGCAAGTGTATGGTTTATTACAAAATATTACTGTACTTCCCTGCTAGCAGAGGTTCCTTTTCCTCCCTTTCTTTTGTCATTGCTTTGCGAACTGGTGGGGGAAAAGAAACCTCTGCCCCCAGTCACACTGTTTGATGTACACTGTAAATGTCATCCACGACCATGGACAAATAAATTTAAAAAACATACAGTACATATGCTTGTGTAAAAGATTTGCCAATTTAAATTTGAGCCCACTTAATAATGATAAGTACTGCATGAACACCCACCAACATCAATCATTACAAAATGTCATACTAATTATAGTGGAAACACTTTCTTCTCATTGGTCAACCCGTCCAAATATGGCAAGTCTTTATGTCCCTTAGTAATGCAATGCATACGCAACAGCAAATGTTGCGACTGGGGGCTGATCAGGTTTCTTTTCCAAAATGCATTACGGGGTGATTTATTTCCACATATATATGGACCAAATCTCTAAACAGGCTTAAAATATACTTTTCATTTATTATAAGCAAACCCACTTGAACAAAACACACCAAGACCATATTAGCATCTCTTCTTGGTACATGTTGTTGTACTGAATTCCTTGTGACATTAAGAGAAGCATCAATATTTTAGCTTGTAGAAAGTCCAAACATATCAAAATTTTGAAGGGCATCCAGTAGACACAGGTCTATATATCCAATGGTGGTTCGAAGATACTGTATGAAGTTTATCTTCTCAAGTCCAAAAACTTTGCTCTGCTCACTCGTGAAATGTTTTCGAATTGACTCTCGAGAATAAACTTCATATCTTCACACCACCATGTAATATGCTCTATATACATGTACATGTTACTACTAATAATGTTTAATCAACCAAACCTTTTGTAGTAAAAACTCACCTTTGATATCACTTTATCTTTAAAGACTATTTTTCTGTGCCTATCATTTTGATCTGCAATCTGTGAAAAATAGCAAGATCACAGTAATGTATTATAATTATTAAAGGATGGCAAATTTTAATGGAATTATATAATTTTCATCTAAAATGCATGTTGGCCTTCTATTTTCAGTGCTGAAAATAAGTCAGACTTGCCTGACGTATAAAAACTCACTGTAATCGAAGGGCTATGTGCAAAAATGGCTTAAGTGACTCCTGATCACATTCTAAATTCTCCTTCAATTTCTTTGTTTTCTAAGGGAGAATTTAGAATGTGATCAGGAGTCACTTAAGCCGTTTTTTTTGCACACAGCTCTTCAATTTATAGTGTACATATATGTACATTTTGTACAGTGGATGAAACACAGAAGGTCAGGTACATGTACTTACAAGTAGCCTCCTCTGCAGGCAACTACTCCTGCAGTAAACTGGAAAACTACCTGGAAAAGGCTCCTTTGACCACTATGCACACTCCATTTCTTTGTTGCCATTTTATTTCTTGTTTTAAGTACGCAATTGTAAATAATGAAATAGTGCGAAATAAAAACAAATCTGAATCTGGGTTACCTGTGGCAAGGGAGAAGGGCCTGCGGATGAGGCTAAGGTGCTTTGAATTCTCAACTTTTGATTTTATTTTTTCCCCTCTAAATCTTAGCTTCGTAAACTTGGGTTAATTGCTGCTTACATGTAGATGTACATTTTCTAATCTTAAGATCAACACACAAGCACATATGCGGTGGAATGGTTCCAATCAGCTAGCCCCAGTCTACTTTATTTACTTTACATCCAGCTTACCTAAAGTTAGACATTATATTTATATTTGAGTCAGATCAGAACCACGATAACTGAATAATCCCAACACATTCCCTTATAAACAAGATGCTCATTACATATTCAACTAATCTAGTGAAATCTGATTGGCTGGCACTTGACAGCACAAACAATAGACAGTGTTTCCTATCGATTAGGAACTAATTTCTCTTTTCCTTTGTGCACTTGACGACGCTTGTTTACTCATCCAAAGAGAAATGACATGTAATCTATACAGGGGCCAACCAAGGTTTCACAACATTTGAAGGGGTCTGTGCAAAAAGTGATAGAGTGACGGTTTGGAACTCTTGATAGCCAACTTCGCTTTTTTATTAAGAAAACCCGTAATTTCTAATCTAGAATGTTAGGATATCACTTGAAATCTCAAATAAATGGAAGAAGAAAGAAATTAAGCAAACCATCGAGTCATTTCTACAGCGAAAAGAGTTGTTATTGTTTTGCTATTCTAATGTGGCTAGGGGAGGAAAAGAGGTTTAGAAAAACAAAATTGTCACGCACACGCTCAATCGTTGTATATGGGGCAGGAAATTGGTAACCATTTACAGACTGAATCTCAAACGGACTTCCGCTAGCCGCCAAGCTGGAGAGATGGTTGAAACCGTGGAGATACTTGTTGGAAAGACGGAGTAACCGTTTTGAAAAAGCAACTCTGTGTAAAGGGCCGTTGGACGTCATTAAGTCGTCGGCTTAACTCATGGCTGAACAAAGAACTGTTTGACTAAAAGGCGGTTTGTAATCGCTGGAGATTTACATAGAGTTGCGTCTCCAGGTGAAGCGAACTGTGAATATTTTAGAGCTAAAGAAGCCCATTTCGGTAAGTTTCGTGGTCTGAGCTTTCGTGTCAGGCCTTGTTAGTGCTTCACCTGGGGAATTCTAAAAGATTCTTGAGCCGAAACTGTATAGAGTTTCCCTGTCAAAATGTTTGCTGTGTACCCACAATTCCTTTCGGCCCATGTTAAGTCGAGTCTTGGGTCTAATCCTTGCGATGATCAGCAATTTCACATACCTGAACTTCGGAAAATTAGACTTCATTCGGCGTGAAAAAACCTAAAAGCGACCAGAAAATTAAAAACGAAATCGAGAACTCAAATCTTCAACGAATTCTTTTTTGCACACAAGCCTTCATTTATCTTCAATATTTACTTCTTGTCTATATAGCCAGTCCAAAGTTGAACAGCTGGGAAAAATAATGGCCTGTTGCCCAGTTATTATCAGGGACTTTAAGAAACCATGACTGCAACATCAACATGCATGTACAGTACTAGGACAACAGCGTAAAACCTTTATAATTACAAAGTACAATTGAAGATGTGCTGTGTGCAACAAGGGTGTAAGTGACTCCTGATCACGTTCTAAATTCTCCCTCAGAAAACAACAAATTTGAAGGAGAATCTAGAATGTGATCAGGAATCACTTATGCCCTTTTTGCACACAGCCCTTCCATTATATTAGACGTTACAATAGGTAATCAAATGGGGACGAATGAAATTAGGGATAAATTTCACGCGTTTGTTAAAATCGAAGTAATTTCCCTGAGCGGTTTGGGCGAGGGAAATTACGTAGATTTTGACAAACACAAGTGAAATTTATCCCTAATTTCACGAGTCACTATTTGATGACCCATTATTATTATGGAGGGCAAATTATGATCCAGAAAAACATTATTTTAAGCGCGCATAGTTGAAATTTGGGATTAATTTGTTCTCTATGGTATTAAAGTGGAAATTATACAGGAAGTAGTAAACACCAAATTTAGGGAGGAAACACTTTTCTACATCTCTTCATCACTGCTGTCATCATTATTGTTTCTGAAAGTCCCTATCTTACATTATTTTACTGTCAGTATTTATGAGGGTTCCTCGTATATATAATTAAGGAGCTTAAGCATTGACTACATAGATGCTAGCTGAGTACATTGTAGCTGATGCATGCATGCATCCTGGATGTTTGACTGGAAGTCAGCTCACACTCTCCAATCTTCTGGACATGTCATATTTCACAGCAGAACGTTGTCAAACAATACAAATTTATTCATTCACATCTGGGACAACATTTGACAACTTTCTGCTGTTGAATACGTTACATGCAGAAGATTGGAGAGCATGCATGAGCTGATGGACATCAACGTTCGTGATGTCTAAGCTCCATAATAAATGAACAGTGCTCCCTTACCTTCAAGATAATTAAAGCTGAACACATCTGTATATTGGTGCCCCATCGCCTGAGAACAGTATAAGTCTCTTCAAGCGGAGCTGGAGCCTTTCCATCCCAGAATAGTCCAGTGTTAGTGTCAAAATAGTTCTGGAGCACCTTTGACTGATAGGGTTTGAGCCCTTTCCGGAAAGCTTTAGACATCAGTTTTTGAGAACTATCCTTTAGAATAAAATTTCCGATTTTGGAAAGTCCATTTGAAAATATTATCCTTTCGCAAGCTTCACAGCTTTTAAGGCAAAGGGTTTTGAGACCATTGACTGCTGGGTAACATGTTAGAATGTCCATACTGCCATCGCAAAAGTCAATAAGTAGTTCTACTGTGTCTGTCTCTACTATTTGCTTTATATGAGCTTCAGTGCCACCTGAGAAGTCCACAAGATATTTTATTATGATCAAGCTGTTGAAGTAGACTGCTTTCCAGGGAGTTCCATCGCACAGGCAGTCATCAGGAAGACGCATTTTCAGAAGACGTTGAACAAGTTGTACCAGGTTGCAGTGGAATAAAATATGCACTAAAGGCTTCGCACCATCCAAACCAAATTTCTGACAATAGGAAATAAAAAAAAGGTTATACACTGTACATGTAGATTAAGTCAAGAGAGCATAAATAAGAGAGGGAATCTCCAATGTGTGCACTTGTGCAATTATAAAATCTATTTTTAGTAACCGGAAGCAGCTGAGAAGTGTGCATGCGTGCAACACTCTCATGGCGGCAAAATATTTTTGCGCCCTTTTGCACCATGAGATTGTTGTCAACTTTACTTCACCTGCGTCCAGTTACTAAAAATAGATTTTATTAGACAGTATCATTGCACACCGCACGCAACAAGATTCCCTCTTACTTATGCTCTCTTGATTAGGCCTAATATAAAAGTGTCCTATCACAGCATTAATAATTGGGTTTTTGTTCATTAGGAAATTCAGGTAATGTGCAGATCACAATAATTTATTAAAGTGCGCACAAGTTTTTTTATCATTAAAATCAATTCTATATCAAGTAAATAGTCGAATAGTAAAATACATGTCTGGATTTGAATGTTGTTTCTACAATGTACATTGTACAAATTGACTGTATGAGTTAAAAACTTTTTAAGGTTTATATTTCGAATATGCTACATGTATATGTAATTACATGTACATGTTTAGGTTGTCCCTTTCTTCTCTTCAATAATACTACATAATTATACATACATGTACATATTAAATTTATTTAAAGAGGTTTCATTAGAAGCAGGTTACTAGCGGTTTCCCGTCAGTTACTTTGTCACCTACCACTGGTTACTAACACTTACATGTACATTGTACATTCAATAAAGTTTTAGTTGTAATAGACCATTTTAATATATTTTTTTGTGAGAAACAAACACAATTATTATAGTAACTTCTTATTAACCGAGAGTGAGGTCTTTACGGGAAAATATCAGACCGAGGTCTTGACAGTACGGACCGAGCGATAGCGAGGGTCGTACATAAAAGACCGAGGTCTGATATTTTCCCGTAAAGACCGAGTGGGCGAGGTTAATAAGTAGTATATTATATGGCACTTGTGATAAACAAAGAATGAGAAAATAAGTGACTCGCGTGACTTGCGCCCCGTAACACAATGCGAGATACCAAATTTGCATAAATTTACATACCAAAGACGTTTAGTGCGTAAGCCATTCAGAATTTATTCCGGAATATATTTGACAGCTCTTCGTAAATCAATACAAAGGATGAATGGAAATACAATTTCAGATGTCAAAATCAATTCAGAATTAGAAAACTTTGTTAAACCAAAGTGCATGAAAGGTGGAATTTGTAGAAAAAGCGATTTGAAAAGAACATATTTTCCACTAAATCAACTCGAAAAACAAACCTTTCTTCAGCGATGACAGTTCTATTCTGTTTGTTTGTATCCTGGAAACTTTGACTGAGACATGGAAAATCTGGAACTGACAATCCCTGATAATTGCTCCTGATCGGCAAAATTGGTTAGCTGTGGAATCAGAACTTCCCTGGTTTATAGTGAGGGATTGTAATTTGTAAACTGGACCGATGCTGACTGACATTCAAGACAAATTTCTTAAAACTGATAATTGAAGAAAGAAAGCCGGCTGCAGAGGAATATACTTGTTGCTTGTTGAATATATGGACAGGCTATGACTTCTGGCTCTGGTGATAGTCGCTGGCAGACTAGTTGTCTTGTAGTTTTACAATTAACTTCCACTGGACTGCACAGATCGAGGCTCCCTCTTGCGATCGACACTCGACAGAGCCACGAAGCAGCTTTCAGGATCAGCGTTATATAGCAGGTCAGTTTATATTTATTGAGTTGCATTGTTGAGTTATTTTTCTGCTGGGGTGTTTGATTCCTGCATTACCTGATACATTTATTTACTAATTCATGTTCTAATTCGTTTTTTTTAGCATGATACATGTACATGTACTTGCACTTTAAAATCTTAAAACTAGACAACAAAAAGTCTTGTTTCGATCGTTACGTCCCCAGACAAGACTTCATCTCTCAAAGTTAGACCTATAAATTTCTCATGTCTAACTTTGAGAGATGAAGTCTTGTCTGGGGTAGCCTGAATTTCAGCCGTCTCCTCTGGTTCGTTCCTCCCGAGAGAGACGTCTGAATCCAATAGCCGATAATGCCGTCCAGTGACGTCAAGGCGGATTAACAATTTAATTTATGCAAATAAAACTGTCACGGCGGTAGTAAGAGTTCGTGAGAAATATTTATTTGAGATTATGCCGACCAAAATAAAAGCCTTACCTATATTATATATCTCCATCCCATTTGCTTCTCAAGTGCCTCTTATGTTGTGAAAGCCTTTCCGAAGCAAGAAATCGTTATATTAGATTTGGAGGCAAAGTACAGTTGATCTTTGTCTTTCCGTTGATCTTTGTACATGTCTCGCGATCTGCCGTTCGAATCAACACAGCTACGAGATATTACCTATGTAAATGATGCAACAGAAAAGTAGAAAAACATGAAAGGATAATGGAGAATTTTCGAAGAAATACGAAGACTCTTTTACGGGAAAGAACAGTTCCTTGAAGAGAGTAGCGACATTCTTTACCACTGCGAGTGTGAACAAATAATCGATTGTCAACAACCCCGCGGACGCGACACGATAAAATGTACATGTTTACAGGTTAGTCGGCCGGTTATTGTGCGGGACACTTTCAATCCATTTTTAGATGTTTTCCTTACGAATTCAAGGTCTTTGCCAAAGACAATCACTCCACCGAAACTCAACGATCAACAATCGCGAGTCCAAAGTGAATCCTGCCGTCTTCTCGGCTGATAATTATGATAATTATGCGCAATTATAGAATATGAACCAATCACAAATCACTACCAGGTTTTCTGGTAGTGACGTCACTGGACGGCATTATCGGCTATTGGATTCAGACGTCTCTCTCGGGAGGAACGAACCAGAGGAGACGGCTGAAATTCATGTCTGGGGATGTAACGATCGAAACAATACTTTTTTGTCTAGTTTTAAGATTTTAAGTAAAAAGAGTGTATTTATGAGCTTTAGACTCTAAAACTTAATGAAATCCCTGTGTATATATATATATTTTCTACATGTTAATTACATTTAGCTACTGATCAGTGTCGTCGCCAGAGGATCATATTAGGGAGGGAGGGAGGGGAATGGCCTCCTTTAATTTTCCCCAGTAGGGAGGGGGGCAGTTCCTTCAATTAAATTTAGCCACAGGCTCACCCTCAGCCAGAGTCTTCAAAAAACTCAATTTGTTTTCTGACTTTGTCTGAACCCTTACCCCAAATCCTGCCAACAACCCTAAAGGTGATGTTACACGAGACGATCTTTAACGACGATTTTTCGTGCAACATTGTTGCACGAAAAGTCAACATAGTGTAACATGGCGCTCTGGACGATTTTTAACGCAATCTTCGTTGCGGCAACATGTTGCAAGTTTTGAATTACCTTCAAAAACCTGCAACATTGTTGCCCGAATTTTGTTGGAGTTGCTTCGTGTAACACCCTCGCCGTTGACTTTTCGCGCAACGTCGTCCCAGAAACCTGTTCGCTACGCCCACAGAAACGAGGCTACGTCAACAAACAAAGACTTCACTCGTCAGCCATGTTTCTAAACGAGGGTGTCGGAATGGGCCATTCCATATCTGCTCCCCCCCCCCTATTGAGGGGTTCACTTCTGGGCCCCCTGTGATAGATTGGTGGGAATACCCTCTTGGATACTGTCATATTTAGTCCCCCCTTGGAAAAGAGCATGGAAGGTCCTCCTGATATTGCTGAACCCCCTTGGATTTCGTGTTTTTTAACCGGCTGCCCCCTCCCTTCAGGATATCCATACCTTCAATAGGCAAGTGTGTTGCACACCCCCCCCCCCCCCCCCCGACTGGATATCCATACCCCTCAATAGGGGGGAGCAGTTTTTAAATGGAATGGCCCAATAGGAGCCTAGGTGCTAGCTAGATGTTGCACTAAAAATTGTCCCGTGTAACATACCCGTTGCCGCAACAATGTTGCGCTAAAAGTTGTCTCGTGTAACATGCATTAAAAATCGACACGAAAAATAGTCGTTAAAAATAGTCTCGTGTAACATCACCTTAATGACCTGTATATTTATTTTACTGGCAAGAGTTCCTTAAAAAGCCATGTATAATAAATAACTCAAAATTATTACTACAACCGCAGCATGGTTTGTAAATGGTTCACCTGTCACAAACAACAGGCCTGAAGCAAAAATTTTGTTTACATTCTATTTATCAGATCTGTCTACATGAACATGTAGTTACTCAATCTAACGAAGAGATGGATGAAAACCGATGTGTATGCTATACTCTCAGAGAAAGCACTACACAAATTTACATAATATACGTTTTACTTTCACTGTGAGTGTGAAACGACTAGTGTCTTATAGTGATCAAAAAGCTTAAATTAGAACAGAATTAGGGATCCAGAATTAGTCTTTTTCACGGGAAGTATATTTTATGGCATAGTTGTCTAAATTTATACGTCGGTCGGGAACGGAACCGTTAATCTGACCAGAGTCTTAACAATAAGTTTTATCTTAAACCACAAATGATGCAACTTGATTTCTTTCTTCTTAAAAATAAAAGATAGTCGCTGATAGATCGACGCAAGCAGTCATAATATTTAGGTGATTTAGGTGCTAGGTCAGCTGTAGGTAGGAAAATATGTATTATTCAAACAACAATTAAGTACGATATTTATTCACCACGGAAACTGTTTCTGTGGGTTTCTAAAAGCTAAACTGTGCTGAAAGAAGATAACTGAACCTTCAAGTACATATTTAAATGCCATCTACAGCTTACCCTTGCTTCTGAGGGATATTGTAAGACTCGAACAATCTCGGAGACAGCTCTCAGCTGTGCTTGTTGAAGCTTTTCATTCCGACCAAGTGCCAGTTCAACAGCTTCCAAAGGGCTCTCTCCGCCACCAAGAAACTGAAAAAACCTCATGGCTCGTTTCTTTTTTCTCTTGTCTAGTGGTACACTACCGTCTAAGACCTCTCTGATAGCCAAATCAACTTCATATTGCTCCATTTCGGCGAGTTCTGTCTTCAACAACATTCACACGTAAAGGCAACTGAGTCAACGAAGTAAAGGATTGTGGGAGATTTATGGCCGTGAGAGACTGGGAACACAGATTTTGATGATGTGGTCCCACAGGCAGCCCATTCTATGGGTTTGTGCATGAATTTTTTTTTTTATAAATCCTTTCAAATTGCCGTACAATGTATAAACAAACATACCTTTTCGCTTCCATGTTGTTTCCTTTGTGGTTATTATTCTCTTGGAACCATTTTAGCGTGTTTTTAGGTGTTTTTCATCCTCCTCGGCTCCCCGGGGGGTAGGGGTGTACCGCTGGGGCTCTGAAATCCTTACCTCGGAGTTTAAGACAAAAAACTCAAATTTCCATACCCTGTTCAAGACAAAGTGTTAAAATTTCATTTTCCTCTATAAGACAAATAACAAATTATCTATACTTGGATGTCAGTGTTTATTGTGATCTTGTATAATGAGTGTCATAACTAAATAAGTATTCATCAAGCACTAGACTAAATAAAGTACTTGATAAATACCATACGCTGTTCAAGATACGATCTGTCGATGTGATACCCTAGCTGTCTAAGATCAGAAACTCGAAAAACCATACCCTGTCTAGCGGATCATCCCCGCTCGGGCCTGAAGAAAAACCACAAAGGAAACAACATGGAAGCGAAAATAATAAGGTATGTTTATGTATACAACTTTCGGAGGTAGAAATGTCGAATAAAGCGGAAACAATCATATATATATATTGTCTTGGAGCAGTTTTCACATGACCATCGAAAGTAGGTTTTTGGTTTTGCGTTTACTAAGCTCTCCTATTAGGTGAATAAACCAACCAATCAGATTCCAAAGTAAAACCAAACGCAAATTGTTTTTGTTTGGTTTGTCATTGGTTCACAGGGAAGCCATTTATGAGTTACTTGTGATTGCTCGCTCCTATGATTGGTTGACTGTAGGTAATTTGCGTTTGGTCTAGTCTTTCGACACTCATGTGAATTGAAATTCGCTCTTTTGCAGGAAACAGTCACGTGCTAATATAATACTTCGTTAGATCCCCATGGGAAAGGAGTTGCCATGGATGCTGGGTGGCAAGCTATCTTTAATCATAGGTACGCAATGCGTACTAGAAGGTACTGCAAGATTAGTTCTTACAAGCTATGTGAGATATATATCGATATATGTATCGATACATTGTACCTTTGGTGATAAACTGGACATTAACTTATGACAGTAATGAAGGCATAAATTATTGCTAACTAGAAGTATTTTGATGGAACTCCCAGTGTTGATATAATAGCTGTAATGCAAATATTTTATTAGTATTATAACATATGGGATAGCTCTATTTATTTACATGACAAGTATTTCTTGAGAATTGATTTTAAAGCAATGCATGGTATCTAGTACACTCTTCACTACTCCATCCATTTATCCTATTAATTTGTATAGTGACAGATTGTTTTCATATTGTAACGGTTGCAAGTATATATCCTGTCATCTGAGTGCATTTTTGTGTAGAATAGCATAATGTGCAAATTAATTTAGGCTATATAATATCATTATTCAATGTTTGATATTCAGGTTTATATTTCCTTGAGGTGTTCAGAGTTTATATTTTTTACATATTCCATTAGGTATCAAATCATAATTCTTGTGAAGTTGTTAGAGTGGCTTGTTGAAGTCCTGGGAGATAGTTGTTTTATGTCCTCCATATATTTATTGAGCAGGATCATTGTTTTTGTTTTCTGTAGTATGTTGCCTTCTGGTTGACATTCAATGGCAATGTTCAATATTTCATTAGACACAGCAATAGGCATAATTCTTCTGAAGTTGTTAGAGTGGCTTGTTGAAGTCGTGGGAGATAGTTGCTCGAAATCCGAAGATTTAAAATTTTGAACATTTGATTATTTGTTTCAATAATGCATTCTTCAACGAATAATGAACTCAATATTCCAATAATGAAATCAATAATCGACTCTAGGGGGGCACGCTTGAGCCGTTTTGACTGTAAGGGGTCAAAATAAGCTTGGGTCATGCATGCCCATTTTGGTTGTTAGGTGTCAAAACGAAAATTCCAGATGAGCATCCCAGCCCTATTTTATGTGGGCGTCCCCCGGGTATACTGGATATTAACTTATGACAGTAATGAAGACACCAATTTCCGGGGGGAGGGGTACCTCTAGAAATTTTGTACAGGGATGCTCCGCCTGGACTCTCGACCCTTTACCCTTTTATATACCAAATTTGGGCAAAAAGGTGTCCCCTTTATATACCTCTTGCAAAAAGGTACCCCTTTTATATACGTCATACAAAAAGGAACCCCCTTTTGTACCTACTATACCATGGTTTCTATCAAATCTATAGGCCTGTTGCACCAATTAGAAAAAATAACGGTTCATGGAAATGTGAAAAATCATTTGACTGAACTCGTAAAACTCTACCTACCCTTTTATATACCTCCAGCCCAAAAAACCTACCCCTTTCGGGCGGAGCATCCCTCATATGGTCTACTATAGGGAGTACCCCCCACCCCCCCTGGGCATAAATTATTATTAACTAGAAGTATTTCTGAATGAAACTCTGAGTAATAACAGTTATAATGCAAACGTCCTATTAGTATTAAACACATGGAATAGTTCTATTATTTAACTTACATCACTGTATTTTGTGAGACTTGATTTTAATGCAATGCATTGATTGTATCCAGTACAATTCCCTTGAAACCAGACAAAGATCTAGGTAATACATCATAATAATAAAGAACACAGGACAACCTTTCGTTTGGCGTAAGAAGAGATTTTAATGAAATGAACTCACAGAGGAGAACAATAAACACTGAAGAAGTACATTCCACCAAACCTCTAGGCCCGGGTGGGCGGGAGGGAAGAAACTAAAATTATTACAGAACTCTACAAACCGAGTACTAGGTACATGAAACACCAATCAACAAGAGCCCATCTGGGCTTTCACTCGGGCCACATGAGATTGAAGATGAAATACACTTTCATTTGACATCCTCTTAGTATCAAGTCGTGCTTTAATTCGCCAGTGAGAACGTCAAAAAAACAGACTGGTCTATTAATCGCTTTTATGGCATGACTATGATAACGCAGGATTCGAACAACAGAATACTGGCAACTCAAGTGTATAAATGCAATACAATGACATATTCAGACTTTGAATTTGATTGAAAATAGATCAAAAACTCGGGGAAATGTCCGGCTAAAACTGTATGAATAAATGTGAAATGAAACATAAATTTCATAGCAAGAAAAAAATTTGTAATTCCTATAAATGAGACAGCTCTTCTATTAAGCCGCTTCTCATATACACAGACTGTTTCACAAAAAACATTTGCGCTTATCGACACAAGAATTCAGTTGACCTTTCAAATAATTTATTCTGAGGTACGCATACTCTAAATCACAGATGTTAAATAAAGCGATAATTAGAAGAAAAAGTACATTAACAGACAAACTGAGAGGAAATTTATTCAAATCAAAAAGAGTTTACTTACAGTACTTACGTAACTGAACTTTCGTTTTGGATCTTTTGGTAGTGTTGTTGACAGCACCCACCTTCGTGCACATATGCACTGAATCGGAATGAAAGTCGAAGCCTACCTCGAACTTAACTTTCAGCTAACCTGTTTCCTTTCATTCCACAATGAATAATAATCTCATAAAGTAAGCCCGTAGCTTTCAATAAATTTGCCAGTGTCTGAATGAAACAGCTAGATCTTTTCCAATTTCTCTCACGAGTCACGGCAGAAGACAGTCTCAAGCTACAAAACTTGAATTTTGATCCTCTTCACAGTAACGTAATTTAACGTCTCAGATATTATATATATGCCCTATTTCAGCTAGCGCTGTGCATTTCAAATACTTTTTCCTCTCTCGTTGCTGGCAGTTCATGCTTCTTGTTCGTGTAGTTGCCGCATTTCAGTTGGCATACACTGAAAACATCTGCTTAACTAAGATTTGTAACAATCTTAGCGGATCATGTAAATATTCCGCTTGGCTCAATTGAGGGTTTCTGCCGTCAAAGTTCATTTTTTGTTTCAGTTTTCCCCATATTAGCCGACATGTATAATGTCTCGAGCTCTCAATCCAGTAGAAAGACTCTGGTTATTCTGTCGTAAAACATGCCTTAGCTGTACAAGACCGCCCACGATGGAATAGATTTCTGACAATGACTCATTGAAAGTGATATCTCCTTGTCTCGCCTAGTCTGAGAGCTTTGAACTTTCTTATCTGAGCGCGCCTGACGAGATCTAACCTTTGATTATAATTCGATACCCGTTGATATCCAAACGTGTTTGGATATTGTATTTCGCTTACGTTTCTAAATGTACATTGGATCTGTCCAAACAGCGCTGATCGAATGTATTACGGCTCCTGGTTGTTCATGTATTTTTATGGTCAACAAGAGCGCCAGTTGAAATATCCTGAGCCTGTTGGAAGGCTTTCGCCCTCGCGGGTCGACCATTTTGATTTACTGTATTCACTTATGTAAATACATTAACCTGGCGATTGTTGCGTGACCAGCACAGTGCAATCTGATTGGTTTGAATTTGACCTTTAACGCATGCGCAGAATCCGTCTGACATGAAATTAAAAAAACAAGAGCCCATCTGGGCTTTCACTCGGGCCACATGAGATTGAAGATGAAATACACTTTCATTTGAGATCCTTTTAGTAATAACCGAAGGGAAGAATTATTAGCTGAATTTAGTAGTCTTTAGGAGTGGCCGGTAGCGCGGTGACATGCATTCTCTGCTCCCCTAGTATATATATTTCTCGTGTATGCAAATTAAAGAAGTTGACCTCTACTTATTCATGTACCGCACGCTTACATGAGTGTCTCAAATATATGTTTATATTTGTCCCATATTATAAGTCGTATTCCTGTCCACCTATGATGGAGCTATCAAATGATATATTTCTCTACTGTTCATTCTACCCTGCGGCTCTTTATCGCAGCTCGCGTCCATATCAGGTATTTATTAACTGAAATGCCTGTTGGTTATATACCCTCATTCCCAAAACTGATCTGCTCATTATATTACAGAACTATAAAGGGAACTGTTGGAAGCCTTTAATTTCTCGAACCAAAACCTCGGCCGTGAGAGGATTCTTGTTTAAGTTGATATTGCTTCGCTCATCATAAATTATTCTGTTCTCCGGGGTATTTCTGACAGCCAAAAACACGCTCAAAATTATTTTAGTGCATGTTGGCCTACAGATCACGGTGTTTGAGCTGGTATGTATTATGACCGAGAGGCATAAAACCTACGAAATGTACCTCAAACAAGAATACCGTCCGATGGCAAAATCTATCAGCGCCACGAGGTCAACAAATCGACAAAGAAATGCATATCTATATAAACACGCAATGATTTCAACCTCACCGTACCTTAATTCATGACCTGACAAGACACTGTTCAGTTTCACTTTCACTCTCAGCTTTGCTCTTGAGTTTGAGTTCGGCTTTGTTAAAGACTTCTTATTCAGTTGTATGGTATTGTGCAGTATATTTGAGTATACCAATCCACAGAGATTCCAATAACAAAGCCGTGGCGAAAGAGAAGCTTAAACGAGAAATATTTTGTCCTCCTAGAAAAACACAACATATTGCCCTTTCTATCGAAGAAGCCTTGGTTTCAGCAGAAAGGAAAACGCTAAATTCCAATTCGATATGTGTGGATCTTTGAGTCCTTCAGGTCCGGCGTCGTGTCGTACATCTATATAAAATCACAGGCCATCTGGGTAAAAAACGCGGTCCTTCGGCTCCGACAAGAGCGCCAGTTGCAATATCCTGAGCCTGTTGGAAGGCTTTCGCACGAGTGAAGTTAAATAAAACATTAAACTGCTTACATTTGAGAGATGGGACTCCAAATTTGAGAGAGATTTGCTCGCGGATCCACCATTTTGATTTACTGTATTAAATTATGTAAATAAATTAACCTGGCGAGTGTAACGTGACCAGCACAGTGCGATCTGATTGGTTTGAATTTGACCTTTAACGCATGCGCAGAAGCCGTCTGACATGAAATAAAAAAAACAAGAGCCCATCTGGGCTTTCACTCGGGCCACATGAGATTGAAGATGAAATACACTTTCATTTGAAACCCTCTTAGTAATAACCAAAGGGAATAATTATTAGCAGTCTTTAGGAGTGGCCGGTAGCGCGGTGACTTTCATTCTCTGCTCCCCTAGTATATATACATGTATGTAATTTAATATTTTTGTTTTCTCGTATGTAAATTAAAGTAGTTGATATTTTACTGTAAACACTACTTATTCATGCAACGGCACGTTTACAATTTAGTCTGCAGGTCCGGTAAAACTGCAGGTTCCAGTCGTAAACAGTCCGAATTTGACCAAAGTGAAACGATCGAGCTGCTCGCGTCCGTAGATATATATTTTTCTTCGTTTGCATTTTTGACATGATATAATTCTTCAAATGGCACCATTGTTTTATTTCTTATGTTTAATAATACAGTTCTCAGCTCTAAAAAAAATAGAACATTCTATGGAAGATTTCTTGTCCTAAAGTTTGGAAACGTAACACATGCATTTGACGCTAGAAAGTTCAGTACTCGTGGAAGTACGCAAGGTTAATTTACTAGTGGCAGTTTACTAGTTTGCACTATCGGCTGTTATGGAATGGAAACATACTTTCACAGCTTAATATGTATGTCGATTGGTCAGAAGGATATCTTGTTTAAATGCTACGGTCCTTTCGGCATCAGGAAATTTTTAAACGGGAGTTTTCGTACAGTATTTCAAGCTATATATGCTGTAGCGCGAGTTCAGTTAAGCCACAAATGTCCGTGAAACTAATACCGTGTTCATTATTATCGGTTTTCTCTATGGGTTCTCATGTATTCAATAATTACTTCTGGAGCTTCATATGCATGGCAATTGGTCACAATGATTTCCTCTTTCAGTTTTTCTCTTTAGTTTGGACATTAGGGATATATCCTTGGAGATTTCGTACAGTTTAGCGACCACGAAAGTGCGTAAACAAACTGTCACAAGCGGTTTCATAGCAGCTCGATGTTTGACTCCCATATAGTCGATGATACATGATAACTTATATAGCTTCATATGTACGTCGATTGCTCACAAGGATTTCCTCTTTCAGTTTTTCCCGTTAGTTTGGACATTAGGGATTTATTCTTGGAGATTTCGTACAGTTTAGCGACCGGTGTGTTGAAAGTAGAAAAGTTCGCTTGAAATTTAATACATGGGAACAAAGAAAAAACGAGATCTAACCTTTGATTATAATTCGATACCCGTTAATATCCAAACGTGTTTGGATATTGTATTTCGCTTACGTTTCTAAATGTACATTGGATCTGTCCAAACAGCGCTGATCGAATGTATTACGGCTCCTGGTTGTTCATGTATTTTTATGGTCAACAAGAGCGCCAGTTGAAATATCCTGAGCCTGTTGGAAGGCTTTCGCCCTCGCGGGTCGACCATTTTGATTTACTGTATTCACTTATGTAAATACATTTAACCTGGCGATTGTTGCGTGACCAGCACAGTGCAATCTGATTGGTTTGAATTTGACCTTTAACGCATGCGCAGAAGCCGTCTGACACTGATTAAAAATAATAATAATAACGACTTGCATTTTAAGACTCGGCGCTGCCACAGGCAGCCCGAGTAACAAGAGCCCATCTGGGCTTTCACTCGGGCCACATGAGATTGAAGATGAAATACACTTTCATTTGAGATCCTTGCATTTTAAGACTCGGTGCTGCCACAGGCAGCCCGAGTAATAAAAATAATAATAACGACTTGCATTTTAAGACTCGGCGCTGCCACAGGCAGCCCGAGTAATAATAATAATAATAACGACTTGCATTTTAAGACTCGGCGCTGCCACAGGCAGCCCGAGTAATAAGCCTATGAAGCGATAGAATGACTTGCGCACACGTACTAACTCGCTGCGTGACCGTAACAGGAGCCAAGTCATTAACTGTAACTGTACATGCCAAGATAAAACCGTATGTTTACATTTCAAGATAAACAAGAGCCCATCTGGGCTTTCACTCGGGCCACATCAGATGATCATGAGATTGAAGATGAAATACACTTTAATTTGAAATCCTCTTAGTAATAACCAAAGGGAAAAATTATTAGCTGAATTTAGCAGTCTTTAGGAGTGGCCGGTAGCGCGGTGACTTTCATTCTCTGCTCCCCTAGTATATATGTAATTTAATATTTTTATTTTTCTCGTATGTTGACCTTTTAATTTAAATACTACTTATTCTTTTAACACACTGCATTTGAGCAGGCATATATTCATTGTTTGGAACCCGAGAATTAACCATACTACCGTACTTCATGGTCCGCTTTCTTTAGTAGTGGGTTGTCGGTCAGGTGATTGTATACTCTCGTCATTTAGCACAAAAAATGTATTCTGATGAATAGGGATCGGGTTGTCATGTAAGAAAGATACTCCTCTTGAACAAACTGATTCGTTGCTAAAGTTTCAGTAGGTTGGGTAGTCTCGGAACACTGGAGACCTTGGTCTTTCATTGTCTTCTTTTTTGTGTTCTTGATTTTTTTTTTAAAGTTTGAAAGTCGGATCTCAGCTTTATTATATCCGCTTTCAACTCGCCATTTTCAACTACGTGATGACAGCATCTTGATTTCGGTCTTGTATATATTATCTTGCTGCACTAATTTGTCTTCCAAATGACTGAGTTTCGTTTTGATGTGACGAGAGTAAGAATTCATTACGCATATCAGTTAGGTCAGCCTCCATGTTACATATCAAGGTCATTAAAGCAGCGAGAGAGTTCTTATTGCGGGCTGACAATCCTCGTGAAGAATCTAAAGAATTCCATCTCTTCCGGTTTGAATTTGACTCATGTGTATGTTGCTTTTGGAGTTTCAAGGATATGTTGATCCAAAACTACAGGCACTTGGGGTTTTTCATTGACTTGTGAACTTGCAGGCTCTGTAATTTGTTTTGTTTTCTTAGTATAACATAAAGTGTTGAACATGTTCATGTTCTCAAGCATGTCGCGCGTGACCTCTGTTTCTTCATTCATTAAGTTCTCTACTTTCATCTGTAATCTGGGAAACTCAATCTTTGCCCATGCCTTGGCACATAACTATTCCTGTTGTTAAGTAGACGTGGATGGTTATAAGTAAAATCCTTCGACAGCTTGTACCGTTTCCGCTAGGTCAATATCCTCGCTGGAACGAAATAACTTGATCTCAATACTCTCTGACTGTGTCTCTGTCTCATTTAAGTGGTCGATCCAACTTACGGTAAAATTAAATCTCTGACAGTTTTTAAGAGACTCATAATATTGGTCTTGAAGTGCCTTCACCCAAAATAAGATGTTCTCCTCGGATGTTTTAAATGCAGCACAGCGAGCCGATGGCTTATAGATTCCAATATCTATTTCTTCGAATTTGAGCTTTCCTGACCCCTTCACTGGCTTCAGGTCGTCGTACGTGTCGTATATAAAATCACTGGCCATCTGGGTAAAAAACGCGGTCCTTCGGCTCCGACAATAGCGCCAGTTGAAATATCCTGAGTCTGTTGGAAGGCTTTCGCACGAGTGAAGTTAAATAAAACATTAAACTGCTTACATTTGAGAGATGCATGGGACTCCAAATTTAATAGAGAGAAAGTTCCTCGCGGGTCCTCCACCATCTTGATTTACTGTATTAAATTATGTACAGAAATTAACCTGGCGAGTATTACGTGACCAGCACAGTGCGATCTGATTGGTGCTGAAATTTAATACATGGGTCAAAAGTCACATTTTGTTGCACCCAACACGCTGCCACAGGCAGCCCGAGTAATAATAATATTTAATTTATATTGCGCGCATTACATGTGAATATGTTCATGCGCGCATTACATATACGTCTAGATAAATATATATATATAACTTTGGTTTTGTTGAGCACTCTTTTTCAGATTGTACCATTGCTGTTTGCATTAATGCTGGCCCACTACTCTGTAGTTTGAGCACTTTGGCATGGTACAGTGAACCTTTTAAACTGCCTTGTTGCAAGCTTGCTTGCTTCATAGCTAAGGTTCAGTCTGAAATCTCTGTTCTGCACTGATGAGCTCACAAAGAGCGAAACAGTACTGTCTGCAGATTGAGTATATATAAAAAAATACAAACTATAGATCAAAGACTAGTTTAAATAATTAAGTAAGTCTTAAGTTGAGATTTAACGCTTGGCAGGTTACTTACATTACGTAGTTCGGAGGGTAATTTGTTCCACAGCTTAGGTGCAGCAGCCTTAAATGAACGATCACCAAGTGTGATTTTAGACTTGGCGCTTGCCGGCACTAAACGCAGAGAGTTACCAGAGCGTAGGTTGTATCCAGTAGTAGTAGATATATATACAAGTTCAGATAAATACAAGGGTGCTAGGCCATATAAACACTTAAACGTAATAATCAAAATCTTAAACTAAATACGATATACAACTTATACAGGTAGCCAATGGAGATCGGTGAGTACAGGAAGCGTGGTACATTCATAACAGGTCGAGCTGCAGCGTTCTGTACACGTTGAAGTTTAGCTATATGAGATTTAGGGAGGCCGTATAGTAAACTGTTACAGTAATCGATCTTGCTAGTAATGAAAGTGTGTACAAGTAGTTTAGTAGTTTTGCATGAAATATATTTTCTAATGCGGCGTATGTTGTGTAGATGGTAAAAAGAGGAACTACATATCTTATTTATATGGTGTATCATGCTTAAATTTGAGTCAAACCAGGCTCCGAGATTCTTCACAGCACTCGTTGATGGCTTGACCAACGAGCTACCTACTTTTACCTGTGCTAATGTAACTTTCTCGAGTTGTTTCCTAGTTCCGATTAACAAAAATTCAGTTTTATCAGTATTAAGTTTAAGTTTATCAGTTAGCATCCAGTTTTGAATGCCCGAGATGCAAGATTCCATGGAAGAGAGTGCAGTAGCTTCATCGTCCCCATCTTCATCATTTTCGATCACGTTCACCTCGTCATTGGGCTCTTCCTGGTTCGGACATAGTGATATCTTGAGGAGGAGGAGGCGCTTAGCTTAATCGAGGAGGGGGGGGGGCGCTTAGTCGAGGAGGGGGCACTTCAGTTTCAAATTTCGTGTTCAAGGGGGGGGGGGGGGCGCAGTTAATCGAGGGGGGCGCTTATTCGATTAAATTCGCTTATACGCTAGCTACGTCATGTGAGTTGAGTTTGTTGGTATCTCGCCCTTGCTTCGAGGTTTTTTTTCCGGGGACGCGGGGTCGTCCGGTTTTCCTCCCTCCACCAAAACCAACATGCTATATAAATTCCAATTCGATCTGTGGATTAACCGAGTCCTGGCTTTGATCAGCCCCTATGGTTGTTTCGGGTCCCGTTAGAAATTCAGTTTTAGAAATTCAGTCGAAATAATTCAAGTCTTAGTACTTTTGAAGTGTCGGGGTATTCTGCAATCAGGCTTCTTGCATGGGGCCATTCTCCGCGTGAAGCCATCTTTAATTACGGCTCGATCTTGAATGTACTTGCTAAATAAAAAGTTTGACTTCGATCTAAATATATAATATAACCCTGCTAGCAGAGGTTCGTTTCTCTTACCCTCTCTGCACTAACGAGGGGGAAAAGAACCTCTGCCACGATCCGAACGGTTCTTTAGATCTCGCCGGCTCCAAGGTTTTGGAGGTAAGTCACATGACAAACCGGTTTAATAACCAGTTTAAAAACCGTTTTTTCGAGTTCGACGTCAGACGCGAATGACTTGTTGATACTATTAAAAACACTGCCCAGTCTAGAGTCTGCAGGATGGCATCTGTTTTTGGAGTGAACATGAGCGTGAGCGAGTTCGAAGTAGCGTTAAAAGCAGCTGTGTCAAACTCGAGGAAAGCAACATCACCCTCGAAGAAGGAAATTAATTTTATTTTCCCCACGCCTTCTCTTGCCAAATCTACAATGTTTACTCGGCCAATGGAAATCCAGATACCGTGGCGCATGCTCAACAGAAAACCGTTCGGATCGTGGCAGCTCTCATTCTCGTTCCCAGTGCCTCCTCAACTAACTGAAAAATCAGAGGCTCTGGTAAGACACGAAACAGGCTCTAATTTGATTGGCTAGCCAAATCGGCTGCGCGATGAAGAATCAATTGAACAGGTGCTACGCACAGCGCTTTTCTTCCGGTTCACTTAGTGGATAAATCACTTCCGTTGTAAACATAACAAGTAAAATAAGGCATTTTTTGAGGTGTTCTTTCAATAAAAGTAAAATAATCAAAAGAATAAACATTCATATGTGAAAATAATAAAGAATGAAGTGATGTGCCTTTTAAAAGAACATGATTAAACATATTAATTAATTAATAAACATTCATATATGTAATGTATGGTGGCAAAAGCCGAAAGGTAATTAAAATCTCCCTTCGATCGACTAGAACCCAATAATGGCGGATGTTACACCAAAAAAGTCAGCAGAAAAGCTTTTCGATCGAAATACATGTATTTGCTGCAACGCCGTAATATCGGATACGAATAACCCAGTGATTTTAAACAGCGACCTAAGGAAAAGTTTGGGTTCTTATCTAAGCCATCCGTTCATTTTCTGGGAAGAATCCTACCCTACAAAAATATGCTGTCCGTGCAAACGCTCTCTTGAAACTGCCGAAAAATTCCGTGAGATGGTTCAGCAATCGCATGAACATCAAACCGCGGCGATCCAAAATTCCAGGCTGATTTTTCAGTTAGTTGAGGAGGCACTGGGAACGAGAATGGGCAGCTCTCTGCTAGCAGGGTTATATAATATGGAAATGAGCTTCAAAATTGATGTTCATGTTGATGACTAGGAGCGTCCATCCCACATACTTGGCCTATGTCATAGCGTTTCTACAAGTTAGGTTATTTTTAGAATGGTTTCCGCTATTGTCGAGTTGCAATTATTAGCTAAGGGAATCAAATCACAAAAGCGTAGCATCCATATTGTTTAGTATAACAAAAGTAGCTAAGTTTAAAATTCTCTTTCAACCGGATGTAGTCTGTTCGGTTTAATTGATGTTAATGAGGCAAAAATGTAAACAATGACGTCAGCAAGGATTCGGATTATTATTATTTGTACACACTGTAAGTCATGTGATGTGGCATGTGGGTGCAGTCAGAAGTCCATGGAACAGTGGTACCGCATGATTCCAGATTCCAGTCAAATTTCGCTGAGTCAGCGCTACATACCGAAGATTGTACGATCACGGCTAGCAAATGGAATACGTGCTGCGCAATGACATCAGTAACTCATCAAGCCTTTCGCCTGCGTGAGAGAAAACGTCTGCAGTTTTGTACCCAACTAACGCATTTTCTAGGCTTATGATTATATGGATAACGCTTATATAACGACCGATAACGAACTGCTCCTCGCCGAACTCAAACAATGCGTGAAAATATATAAATCAGTATAAATAGCGCTGATTTACTTGCAGTTTTATTCCACGTCCTGCATGCACGTTATCACGCGAACAACAAAGCGGGAATAAGAAATGTTTCGCTTTCATGAAATAAAAGACGGATAATATTGCAATGAAATAAATCCACGAATATAAAGGACAACCCCGCCTAAAATCTCTAAAAATAGCCACAATCGATTACGTCACCGATATTAATCACGTGATGTATTATTGACTCCTATATTATTAGCGCCATTTTGGTTGAGACCTGGTTCCGTTCTGGTGCAAAACCGGCCGTATATTTAGCCCAAAACACGACCAAGAATTCTACAAAGTCATACAAAAGCATCCTCGATGAAGTGGGAATATAAAGAGGAACATCCTTTTGAAAAAAGGAGGGCGGAAGGCGAAAAGATCAGAAAAAAATATCCCGACCGAGTACCGGTGAGTGAAACTTTAAGAGACACGTCGAAACTCGCCTAGCAAATATATATGCACTTCAGTGTTTCAGTCATGATGAATTCTTGTCGTTACCCTCTACATAGCTTTAATGTTGTACTGGCTTGAGCTACAAGGCTGAATATTACCGTATTTTGAGCCATTTCTCCGAAATATCTCAAGTTTGTTGACGCCCCTAGACAGCTTATGAGTTATGGCGTCATTTCTTGTTTTGCAGAGAAGTGGCGACCGCATAGGAAAACTGAAATCTAAATGATTCTCTTTCGACAACTGAATTTTCCTTTATTTTACAGCCTTTTAAAATAGAATGGCTGGGGGAAATATTTATGCGAGGACAGAAGATCAACATCACGAATTAATTAATATAAAAAAGGTTTATAATTTTCTTTTCCTGAATAAATTTATATGCAAGTTATTAAAGTTCTGTGAATATTTTTTTAAATTGTGAATATTTATCAACGCCTTTCAGCTTTGGGAAATTTCCAAACATAAATGTTGCACCAATTGCATGCATGTATCCATTCATAAACACTTGCCAGCAAGTTGTATTACAACCTGTTATTATACATTTTGTACGTACATGTATGCATTCTACTTCTAGTTCTACTGTAAATTGTGTACACATGGTTTAGTACAGCTGACAACTCCACCACCAAATGTCTGCTAGTAGGATTTATTTCCACTAGCAAAAACCCAGGATACTGGAAAAATGAAATACTACGTACTCATACTCTAAAATGTTCACGAGTATTACTCTAGTTCATAGAAGTACACTTTGATACAAGAACATATTTTATATAATTTATACTGCTACTACCCTACAAGAGTTTATAAGCCTAATTCTTACCCACATGTAAATAATATGGCATGTAATTTGTTCAGAGTTTTCAGACTCCAACGTGTACATGTACCTTAAACAACAATCAACTCACAGAAGTTTGCTAGTGGAAATGTTTTCACTTGCAAATAATCTGCTATCATTTTTCGAGCATATAATGTTGAGCTCTGGAATTTATTTATTTGCACTATTCCTAAATACAGGAACACTCAACACACTTCAAACCAATTAAACCCCTAACACATTATTCAAATTTATGGTATGGAACATTTTTAATTATACATAAATTATATAGCTTTCTTAAGATCTTATCATTATTTATTGTTATTAAACACATGTAGTTTTTCCATTAGTTATTGCTATATTTATATTAATTCATGTTATTTTGATGTCCATTTAAAAAAAATGATCCATGGCTCAAGGGGACAGGATAACCAGTACTCCATACATTAATGGCTTTAAATAAGTAAATAAGTTATTGTATTATATTATTTAGCTAAGGTTTCAGGGGCATTAAGCTACATTGCACTTTTAAGCCAATAAGCACATGTGTACAAGTTGTTTACATTGCTAGCTAGTCTCTTAATTTGCTTTAACTTTCACCACAAAAGGCAGGAAATATCCTTCTGGAGAGAAGTTCATGTTCACCTTGAGAAGTTCATGCACCAATAATATTTCTGATCTTAACATCCTTGTTTTCCAAGAATTCTAAGAACACTCTAGAAAGCTAGTACAGGTTCAGACTTGATTTAAAATGTGTGTTAATAGTTAATAATGGAGCAATTAACAAAGTGTGCATGATTATTGAAAGAAATATGCTTCCTAGAAATCCGATAATTCTTTGGGCACACTAGAATCAGAAAGAATTCGACACCATGTTTATAAGACTTTTGTACATGTAAACATTGACTAGACTCAGTCATCCATGCATCAATGATTATATGACTATAATAACATCATGCTATCATCACCTGATGTGAGGCAGTTTTCAAGGAAAATGCTTGACTGCATCTTCCAGGGATTCAGATTATCAAACAGCAGAATATAACCAATCATTTTGCAAAAGAATGCCCGATAGATAACACTCAGGTCCAATTGCTTTATGTTAAGGTTTTTGCAGAAAAGTGCTGAATTACTGTTCTAAGAACAGTAATTAATGTAAGTAATGCATGCCCTGCTAAATTGTTTGACAGATAGTAGAAAATTCCAACAAGATCCCTTGCTCTTCTTAAATTTCAGAAATGAGAAATTGTAATCAATTTAGTTTTATTATTTTAAGGTAGCAAGCTAAATGGACTAAAAATATTGTAGCAGAAGATAAGAATACATGTAGCTACTTCCCATCAACAAGATATTGCTGGACCTTGCAATTTCCAGAATTACTGTGACCCCAGTGAACTACATGTAAGAAAACTGCATGTACAGTAGTTAATATCAAATTTGCCAGCTTGAATTGAGCAAGATTTCAAATGCAACTGGTGTGAAGTATAAACTTAAAACATACAAGTTTATATGTATATTAACTTGAACACTTGAATGGGTTCGATCATGAACATGTATACAGTCATGTTCAATGTAATTCAGTAAGCTAGAATGCAGATAGTTTTTTACTCAGTTGCTAGGAAAATATTGTCCCAAATGGAATGTTGTTTTTGAAAATTGCTTCCCTTGTGAATTTTTTTTTAGAGCCATTGCAGCTGTAAGCATGCAACCATATATGGTGGAATATAATTCTACTAGGCTTAGTTTTGGTTGGTACATGTACATGTATGTATCATTAAAAGTGTAATCAACTGTATAAATCAACTGTATAAATATGCAAATTATTTTCCATAGAGGAAAGGTCCCAAGCTCATTTGAGTCCATACTTTCAGGGGTAAAATAATTTATGTCAATTTATTGTTCTTGTCGTTATGCTGTGTCAAAGTGGGAAAGTCTATTCAAAGCTTCCAAAAGTTTTATGTCATGAAACTACTGTGTCTTAAAATTTTACAACATTTTCTAGATTTTCAACTTGATATTCTCTTGTAAACAGGAATGATTAATTACTTGGGCCAGGCCTTCGGCCGGCACAAGTCTTAAATCGCAAGTGTTTTTCCTTTATTTTTATTTTTTTATTTGTGTCGAGATTTGGCGCCCTCAACCAATCAGATTGCGCCTACTTTGGAAGTTCTTTCCACCACCGTACCAATCAGATTGCACTGTGCTGGTCACGTGAACAGTGGATAACATTTCCAGGTTTTTCAAGATGGCGGCGAGTGGTAGTTTTGACTTAGCAAAACCTTTAATATCAGCTGTTTTGTTTTGTAAACCAAAGGTTCCTTCAAGTGCATGCAATACCAAGATTTTTGTCTTTTCTAAAGCTGAGAGGTGTTTACGGGCTTTGGACGGGAATTTATCACATATTATGCGACATGGGGTGTAAGATACACTCACGACAGTCTGCTCTGCGATCAACACTGACTTAGTTAGTGACTATAAAGACAACAGCTTGTAAATGTAAGTAGCTGCTAATCTGAACATGATAACCTTTATACCAATTGACTGTCTTTGTGTTGTTATTTATTGTTATTAACCTCTCAAAAGTATAGAATGACCGATTTCTCAGTTCTCTGACTGACAGGGGCCTTTTAAAATATTATATGCACATGTATTTAATGTTTATAAATTTGGGAACGAAAATCTAGCATGCAGTGAGTGAGTATAAGCTGAGTAAGTAATCCGAAATGAAGATTTTTTCAAACGAACGATAAATGACTCTGATGTGGAAATTGCATATTTATCTGTGGCATGTTATTGACACTGGTTAAAAACCAATCTTTCCTAAACACAAGACCAAGGGACAGTTACCTTTTTATTTTGTTCTATTTCCCGGGTCTATTTACATCTGGCCTGTACCTCTTTGTATTTGATTATTATCTCTGGGTCAGGCATTCTACAGTGTACCATTATAATTTTATCCATGCAAGCTAGATCTTGTTTCAGTGTTTTCCATCTGAAGTGGTCCTGGCTTAAGATAACCCTATTAAAGGTTACCTTAAGGACCTACCTTCTCATCATTGTATTTCTTATTATTACTCATATACATTTCATCATCTTATGAGAAATAAATGTAATTGTTGTCGTTGTTCCTCAGTTCTTGGCATCAGCATCGTCACTTTCACTCGGTCACGATCAGGAGTACGAGTACTTTTAAGAATTATTTGGGAATGAAAAGTAATCTTGCTGCGACCCCAATGATAGAAAAAAATTAGTGGACATTGCATGTTTCTTTGTGGCCTGCCATAAGTTTCAGTCTCCTTCAAGATGTAGAAAATGAGCACTAGCACAGTGGCAGCTAGCTCACTAATACTAGAAAATGGTGGTCTGTAAGTTTACGACCCCAATCGAAAATATTGTATTGAGAATTTAGCCTGAATTTCAGCCGTCTCCACTGGTTTGTTATTGGGAATTACAAATAGATGACTTTATTTCACATGTAGAACGACATTACCTAACTATTCACAATGAATAGCAACATTATGTAGAATTTGTTTTTCTATTTTGCTTGATTTCTTGTAGTTGTACTGCACCTGATATAATTACAATGCATCAAATTTGAGTGACTCTATATTGTGCAGAATACTCATTCCAAATAACCATCCATACCAAGTTTTTTTAATAATTCTAATGACCCTCAAGGAACAATAATATTGAAAAGAAAGTAATATTAAACTACAGAATTGAAGGAAATTGTGGCTGAAATGTACATGCACAACATGTACATTTGTATGTGTGTGTTGTGTGTGTATTATGGCTCTATCATTTCCAACCCCCCCCCCCCCCCCCCCCCCCCCCCGCATTTGCACATTGACATTTGACAGACAAGAGCATCAGTAGAGAACCACTTCTCTGGCTACTCTAGCACAAACCATGTTGACACAAAATTATGCTAGAACTCCTTGCAGTACATGCTATATAGATGGCCCGAGTTATATATAATTAAGGCCACTCTGAGGGCTTCTTGTTACTTGGGCTGCCTGTGGCAGCACCGAGTCTTAAAATGCAAGCGGTTATTATTTTTATTTTTATTCCGTGTAGCAAGCTTTCTGCGCATGCGTTAAAGGTCAAATTCACACCAATCAGATCGCACTGTGCTGGTCACGTAACACTCGCCAGGTTAATTTATTTACATAATTTAATACAGTAAATCAAAATGGTGGATCCGCGAGCAAATCTCTCTCAAATTTGGAGTCCCATCTCTCAAATGTAACCAGCTTAATGTTTTATTTAACTTCACTTGTACGAAAGCCTTCCAACAGGCTCAGGATATTTGCAACTGGCGCTCTTGTCGGAGCCGAAGGACCACGTTTTTTACCCAGATGGCCTGTGATTTTATATACGACACAACGCCGGACCTGAAGGACTCAAAGATACACATATATCGAATTGGAATTTAGCATTATCCTTTCTGCTGAAACCAAGGCTTCTTCGATAGAAAGGGCAAGATGTTGTGTTTTTCTAGGAGGACAAAATATTTCTCGTTTAAGCTTCTCTTTCGCCACGGCTTTGTTATTTGAATCTCTGTGGATTGGTATACTCAAATATACTGCACAATACCATACAACTGAATAAGAAGTCTTTAACAAAGCCGAACTCAACCTCAAGAGCAAAGCTGAGAGTGAAAGTGAAACTGAACAGTGTCTTGTTGTCATTACGATACAAGGAGTATCGATCGATGAGTCATTGTCAGAAATCTATTCCCGGCCGTAACGTTAGGCAATCTGTCAATGGTAAAACTGTTGACAGTTTGGGTCAGGTCAACTACACTAGCTAGAGAGTCTCTAATGGATTAAGATACTGTTACATGTCTGTTAATATGGGGAAAACTGAAGAATCCTTCATTGAGCTTGATAACCAGAAGCAGAATTGAGACTTTAACCGTATTTTGTGAGTCCCAAATTGCTAGTTCTCATACAAGTCATACAAACACACGTTTTTTTTTGCCAATCACATTATATATGCAAATATATCAATGACGTCGTGTTTACAAACAGTAAGTATCACTATAGCAAGAACAGCAGATAAAGTTACGTAGAGGCACACAAATTCACATAGCTAGCTCCATCACAGGATGGACAGGATACAACTTATAATATGGTACAAATATAAACATACATTTGAGACAATCATCTATTAGTACTCGGAACCTGCAGTATAACAGAACAGCAGACTAAATTGTAAACTTGTGTTACATGAATAAGTAGTGTTTAAATTAAAAGGTCAACTTACGAGAAAAACAAAAATATTAAATTACATATATTATGCTTGGGGAGAATGAAAGTCACCGCGCTACCGGCCACTCCTAAAGACTGCTAAATTCAGCTAATAATTCTTCTCTTTGTTTAATATTACTAATAGGATTTCAAATGAAAGTGTATTTCATCTTCAATCTCATGTGGCCCGAGTGAAAGCCCAGATGGGCTCTTGTTAATATTTGTAATACATCTTGAAAGCAGAGAATAATTTTATTGGAGCAATGGTTTTGAAAGAATGCATGGCAAAATAAAATATATAAACAACTTAAATTCATTTATTTGTGTGTCTAGTTCTAGACCCAAGAAAGGGTTTACTAATCAGGAACACAAATTCCTTGGTGAAATTAATTTGGGTTGGTTTCTGAGGACGGAGGAAAATCGGAGAATCAGCAGAAAAACCCTTGAAGCAAGGGCTAGACAACAACAAACTTAACTCACATGTAGCACACCGATCGGAAATCGATCCCGGGTCACAGATATGAGAGGTGAAGCACTTATATAATTACAGGTAACACTTGCACTATCTCTTACTCTCCAGGGTGTTAAGAACCAGTTAATAGGCCTTTGCAGGAAACAGTCGCGTGCTGATATAATACTTCATTAACAAATGAATTGAGCTTGTGATCCCCATGCGAAAGGCGTCCCATGGATGCTGGAGGGCAAGCTATCTTTAAAAACGCTGTTTTAGAAAGATCGACAATCTTGTGGAGGTGGAAAATAGTATAATTTACAAATAGGTCTTGCTAATAACACTACCGATCTCGTTCAAGTGCCTTTAAATATATGAATTAAGATTGTTTGCCCTCAGTACAACCATGATTGCATTCCTATAAAAGGCCAATTGACTGTCACATGTACATGTAGGTCCCTTATGCAATATTAAATATAGATGGATCATTGCTTTCCTCTACAGGTAATTGTGGAGAAAGCTCCCAAAGCAAGAATTGGAGATTTAGATAAAAAGAAATACTTAGTACCCTCAGACCTTACAGGTATGATTAACTTTTATCCAGCAAACCATACGCACTATGACGTCAGTTGACCACTTCTACCAGAATCCTTTTCAGATTGTTTTTTCTTATTCCAATTTTGAAACTCCTGAGAATACCAAGACAATAGTCTAAATTAGAGCAACAGAAAAGCAGCACAAAGAATTCTGGTAGTAATAGAACAGATTTTGTTTGAATATGACAAACTACAGCACTGACTACAGCATGGTTACCGTACAGCATGCCGTGACATTGAAACGGTTTCCCATTGTTTTTGTCCTGCTGATCCAATCCAATCACAGAGTTACAGTACAGCACAGTTACAGACATGCCATAGTTTGTCCCACTCATACAAAATCTACTCTATATAAACATATCCTGTCATTGTAGTGCATACAGTCTGTTTGTAAACAACACCAATTGCCCAATTGAAAGCAACAAGCCCAGACCATATATAGGGCTCTGGTTATTATGAATGCAATATACAAACCTAAGGTCCCTATTGCCATTACAATACTGTATCTACTTAAAAAAAAAAGTGATTGCACTGATACTGCTGAAAAGAGCACCTCAAAATTGGTCAAAATCCCAATTTTGAGAGTTCTATCTTATATGGTAGCAAAGATTGTAACAATCCCGCAAAGTAAGATAATATTATTGTACAAAGATAATTTGTATGCAGGGGGATTGTTGTATCACATCATACAAACGTCTTTCCTGGACTACATGTATAATACATGTACATCGATCTTGTCTTCTAGTGAAGTATTTGGGATTTTGACTAATTTTGAGGTGCTCTCTTCAGCAGTATTGGTGTCATCGCTAATTTAAGTAGATATCGTAATGCTAATGGAAACCTTGGATTGGTTTGTTATGTTTGGTCTTCAGGCTTGCTGCTTGTTGCTTTTGACACGAAAACAATAGGTTAAGTTTTTCCAAAAGCATATGTACATGATTGTAGTTTTTGATCAAAACGTATTTTATGGGCATTGTCGACTCCAAAAGGATAAATGTTCTCATGATGAAAGACAAAAATAATTCCTCAGGTTAGCAGATTATACTTTCTATGTGTACTGGAGAAAATTGGAGATAATAGTTATTCATGAAGGGTGGCAAAGATTTGAGTGCATGAAATATACTGCTTTTAAGAGAAATTTAGGGCAACTTGAAACCTGTTCCTTGTAAAACGAAATTGAGTTTCTTGAATAAGCTTTCGTTTTGTAATCCAGGACATACCCCCGGTAGGTAGGCAGTTCCTGGGGTGTCCGTAACTCCTGTAAACCCCCTTTCCCCCATTTTTCTCTCTATAGAATGAATTACAAATATAGGAATCAAACAATGCCAAAAAGATCTACAAAACCTACCTCAGAATGCATGAAATCACATTTCAACAAAACCAAATTTCAGCAAATTCCTGGGGGATCATGCTGCCGTCCTCCCTAGAGGCATTAGCGGCTCTGCTTCTTGTGTGGGACCCCCCTTGCAAAATCCTGTCTACACCCCTGTAATCCACTTTAATAGTCTTTGTCATCTATCGAAAAAGTTAGAAAAGCATTAATCATGGTATTTCTTTTCTTTCTCAGTGTTATTTTTGTAGTTTTCTTTTAAAGAACTAAATATTTGATTGACATATTCCCTTAATCTTCATACTGTAAGTAAACTGATGCTAACCATAGCATTGTCTTATCATTCAGTTGGACAGTTTTACTTCCTCATCCGCAAGAGAATTCACCTGAGACCAGAAGATGCATTATTCTTCTTTGTCAACAATGTGATTCCACCAACAAGTGCGACCATGGGCCAACTTTACCAGGAACACCATGAGGAAGACTTCTTCTTGTATATAGCATACAGTGATGAGAGTGTCTATGGTACTTCTTACTGAGAAGAAGCCACATTTGTTCAGAGATGTTCACCAGTTGCAAAAGCTGAGTACTTTAAGTGCTGTTATAGTAGACTAATTCAGTTTCCCTCTTTGTTGCCCTATTACAGATCATCTAACTTTACCAGCTGAATGATTATTTTTTCCTGACCAATCGGAGCATTTTAGTGGGCAGCCAGCACTCTGGGCTCTTTCTCCTCATACAAGTGTAACTGCACAGTCGTTTCACCATCATTGTTATTACATATATTGAGTTTAATGCTGAGATGTTGTGTTGGAATGCTCATATTTACTTAGTTCTTTGTTAGTTAATTAAGCCACTTGTTTGCCAACTTAGCAGCCATACAATTGGTCCTGTCATTTCGTCCATTCATGTTCTGCATTCCATGCTTCTTTTGGTTTTCTGTATTCCAAGAGGAAGTGCATAAATTTATAGAATCCAAAAACAAAACACTGGATTCTTTGGAGAGTTGTAATGAAATGGGGCAACATTAAGAGGCAACCTGAATCAGTTTTGACTATTAAATTGCTGGTAGAAATTATGAAAACTCCTTTGTTGCTGTTGATGTGAAAAAAATCTGAAGAGTCAGGGGTGGGCTTTCATGATACCATATTTAGTCATTGTTGTTACAAGGTTCAGTGAATTTATCAGCGAAAATAATACATGTACAAATGTAGCTACATAACTGTACCGCAGTACTTATGCCAGGGAATAACTGTAGGGACCAGTGGTAGTAAAATCCAAACTAGTATAATTAATACTATAATTATTACATTGTTATCAATACTGTAACAAGAAAAAGGGATTTTGTTTTTTGGAGAGTGAAAAATCAGTCAATGAAATTAGAGTTAACATGGAAAAAATTTAAGATACCCTCTTTTGTAAATGTCAATATATTGTTGATGCTCTTTGTTTTGTATGTTGTATCACTATGTAAACATTTTATGCAATAATATTGTGTTTCTGTCACTTGAGGGATTATTATGCAAATAGAGTGTGTCTGTTGAGGAAGTACATTTATCGGCTGATAGCTGTGTTTGTCTCAGAATTATCAGCTGATAGTTCCCTTGGAAATTTGATGTTCTTAAAACTAGCATAAACATGTAAGCCCTTGAACTTCGTTCTCGGGCTTATTATTTGTTTTAAGAACATCAAATTTCCGTGGGCAACTATCAGCCGATAGTTCCTCGACGGACACAGTCTATTTGTATAATAGTTCCGAGACAAACACAGTCTATTTGTTGTTATTGTTCATCACAAAATTGTCTTCCGCTCTCAGCGGGCACTATTATACAAATAGACTGTGTCCGTCGAGGAACTATCGGCTGATAGTTGCCCGCGGAAATTTGATGTTCTTAAAACAAATATAAGCCCGAGAACGAAGGTCGAGGGCTTATATGCTAGTTTTAAGAACATCAAATTTCCAAGGGAAACTATCAGCCGATAGTTCCGAGACAAACACAGTCTATTTGTCGTTATTGTTCAACACAAAATTGCCTTTCGTGCTCAGCGGGCACTATCGCCTGACAGTTTGCCTCCGCGGACGACAACTATCACGTCACGTGATCGCTATCAGCCAATGAGCGCGCGCCATAATTTTGTGGTGAACTATAATGCCTGATAGTTTGCATTGGCGGACGACGACTATAACTTTTGGGCAATGAGCGAGCGCCAAAATTTTGTGGTGAACTATAAGGCCTGATAGTTTGCCTCCGCGTACAACAACGTCATGTGATTGCTCTTGACCAATGAGCGTGCGCCAGAAACTATGGGCTGTCAGTTTCCCTTGGAAATTTGATGTTCTTAAAACTATAAGTAGCATATACAATGTAAGCTTCATTCTCAGGCTTATATTTGTTTTAAGAACATCAAATTTTCATGGGCAACTACCAGCCAATAGTTCCTTGACAGATGCACTCTATTGAACAACATTATAATAGTCCCAAGACAGACACACTGTTGTTATAATAGTCCTGAGATAGAAACACTACTGTCTTTGTTGTCTATATTGTGGCAGATGAACACTATCACATCATCTGATTGCCTTTGTCCAATGAGAGCACTCAAAAAAATTTGTAGTGAACTATAATGGCTGATAGTTTGCATCTGCCAATGACCACTATCACGTCACATGATTTACTTCATCCAATCAGAATCGGAGTATATTGTCTGTTAATTAATGGATAGTCCCAATGTAGTGTTCAATTTCCTATGGGCTCTTTTTACAGCCCTACATGTATGTAGTACTGAAGTTCATAATTTAAACAGTTTTGTAAGGTAGAGTTGTTCCTGTTATGCAATTTTTAACATACAGTAAAGATCCACAAAAATAATATGACAGCCTTTATCATCACTATTGCAAATTGTGGAAAGAGGCTAATGATAAGATATGATCGTTAATAGTTTAGGAACAGTATATTTGTGTATTTCAATTACCATCTGATTGTACCATAATTCCAGACATGTACCTCAGTATTGCATGTAGTCTGTAATATGGTTATTCTTGTACATGTGATTAGTTATCACATGCATATAAAATTAAGGTTACTGAAACATTCTTCACATAGTTTAACTCGATTTACATTTTAACTTACGTTTAGGTTAATGTAGCACAGTCAATCCAATTGAACCTTGAAGTTTCTTTAAAACAAAAGTACAAAAAGACACCCTGAGATAGAAGAGAAATGCCATGTGAATGGCCTGGTGTGGTTTTCAGACTTTTTTCTCCATAGAGGATGGCAAATATTAAAGTGCATTACAAAAGCTTATTCTAGAAAGACTTTTTCCATAGAGGATGGCAAATATTAAAGTGCATTACAAAAGCTTATTCTAGAAACTTGCTTTATGTTTCAGTGAACCGATTTCAAGTTGCTCTAAACTTCTCTCAAAAGCAGTATTTTTCATCCACTCAAATCTTTGCCATCCTTCATCAAAATTGTCTCAAATTTTCTCCAGTATAACTGGAAAGCCTAATTTGTTAGTCTAAGTAACTTTGTTACTTTGATCATGAGAAAGATTATTATTTAGGGGTTGACAGAGCCCCTTTAAGCCAGGGCATTGAGTCAACTTGACATCCTTATTAGTACAAATTAACATCTATTCTTTTGTTCGCTCATGACGATTGTTAAGTAGGATCTCCATTACAATGGCAATCAGAAATTTATGTACAGTCTGACAATTTAGTGATTCGAAATCCTAAAGCAGGAATTAGCCAACTTTGAATTCGTTATATGCTTCGCTTGTCACGTACAACGGTTTCAATATGAGTCTACTGTAACCACTTAGACAATGAGAACCAATCACATTGCAGAACGAAAACAAAGCATTCCAACTTGCGGTTATTTGAGCCGACACCGCTGCAAAAGCGGTATGCTCCGCTGGCCGAAAGAACGAAGGCTCTGCTATCAAATACAAATTACCGAGGGCTTAAGTGCCTTTGAACATTTTTTTTTAGATATCAATTCTACATCAAGTGAATAATAGAATGGTACAACATATCTTGCTTTGATTGCTGTGCCGCTGAGTTAAGTAGGTTTTAATATCCAAAATGCTAATTACATGACTTCAATTATTAGACAAAATGTTTTGTACACTTAAACAAATTTTTCAAATTATCAGTGTTATACCCATGGTTGAAATAAAATGTTAGAAATTTGTTTTCCTATATCACTAGAAACGCCCATTCACAACCACTGAGAAGTGATTGTAGATACCTCACCTGACGTCATGTAATTAGCATTTTGGATTTTAAAACTTCCTTAACTCAGCGGCACAGCATTAAAAGCAAAATATATTTCACCATTCTACTATTCACTTGATTTAGAATTGATATCTAAAATAATTTTTTTTTGTTCATAGGCACTTTAAACTTTTTTAGTAAATAACTTTATAACTTAGTAAACTCACAATGAATTACCAATTAAGCAAACTTCAATCTTAGGCTTATCTTTTAAGTAGTTTTCTTATTTTTCGCGAAACATTTCACGTAAATATGCGTACGTAGTTAAATTTAGAAACAGGGGTGATTGTGTCTGTTTTCTTTTAGTTTCGGCGGGAAACGGGGCGGACGCGCGCGCACTGAGCTCATCTAAGGCGCATGCGCGTGACGCTTTGCCGCGGTGTGATTTGAGCCAATCATTGTCGTGTACAAGACAATAAAAAGGCAAATTTGGGGAACTAGTTTGAAGTCGAAGGGTTAATAAGTTTTATTTTCGTTTTACAATGTATTTAGTTCTGGTTGTCTAAGTCAGTGGCTTCGGTTACAATAATCGTACTGTAAATTTATTCTGCTCTCGATCAATATAATCAATTTAATTTACCCTGGAACCTCATTGAGACATTTGTGTGTGACAAGAGAAGAAAATAGCAAATCTGAGCTGTTTCATGTAGATAATAAATACACTTAGTAAGAGTTAAATACCGAGAACCGAGGCATTCAGCCATATACATGGCTGAATATACATGTATATGGCTGTATGCCGAAGTTTGAGGTATTTAACTGACTTATTTCATTGTTATTCGATAACCTTTATTTCACTAAAATTCCAGTGAATTTCAATATAAAGACCTTGATTGGGTATCTAAGAGCCTTTATATAGCTCATTGGATATTCAAGGTATTAATATCATATAAATACCTCCATATAAAAGCCTTGAATATCTAATGAGCAATCTATTGAATTCACTGGGATCTTTGTGAAATAAAGGTTATTGAATAACAATAGAAAATGTGCCAAAAATGAAATAACTTATCTT
Organism: Actinernus sp. WN-2022; assembly: GCA_030867875.1. Classification (NCBI taxonomy): domain Eukaryota; kingdom Metazoa; phylum Cnidaria; class Anthozoa; order Actiniaria; family Actinernidae; genus Actinernus; species Actinernus sp. WN-2022. The sequence goes on along the minus strand of JAOWCC010001368.1, from coordinate 22,388,062 downwards.
ATTTGTATTCTGTTTCTCGTTACTGTGATGTAGAAAAACAAAGACTTCTCACTAAAAGTGATGACCTTCAGCTTACGCTCGTACTATTCTGTGTATTCGTGTATTTTATCGGAACTGTACAACTAACTTTTAAAGTTAAAGGCTCGTCTAAACGAGCGCAACATGTTGGCCCAACATTATCCAACATTACGCAACGTGTTGGTCCAACATCCAACACGTTGGTTCCAATATCATCCAACATTACGCAACGTGTTGGCCCAACATTAGCCAACATGTTTGTTCCAATATCATCCAACATTACGCAACGTGTTGGCCCAACATTATCCAACATGTTGGTTCCAATATCATCCAACATTACGCAACATGCTGGTCCAATATCCAACATTACGCATCGTGTTGGTCCAACATTATGCAGCATATTGGTCCAATATCATTCAACAAATGTTGGATGCAACATGTTGCGCTCGTTTGGCTACCACGTTGGATGATGTTGGACAATATTTTCTTTTGTTTTGAACATTCGCCCAACTTCTTTCAACAATGTTGCGTTCGTTTGTACGGGCCGGCCTTAAGCCGTTGCCGGATATAAAAAATCGCAATTGTAATTGTATTGCCTGTGTTGCAAAAGGTATCGTTTGTTATCTAGAGTTTTAAAAATAATTGTAGGTCAATGGAAAGGTTATTATAGTAATTTACGACCTATTGTAAGGCGCTAATAAGCCATTCAAGAATAAAAAATTCTTATTGTCTATTTGCTTTTATTGTTATATAATTTATATAAGTTATATTTGTACAACTAGAAAAGAAAGGATGTGTTAAACTATCGTGTGCATTTGGTAGATTTTACACTAGCTTGTCTTCAACAAGGACCCGCACCATAAAAGGGATTGCTCCTCCCCAGCCTAGTCCAGAGGCCTTCTGGCTGGCATTTTGTCCGAGTGGGTTAATGGGATCCCTGTGGTTTGCAATGTCTTGTGACGTCACCGCTCACTGTTACCGTGACGTACAAACCACAGGGATCTCATTAATCCACTCGGACATAATACCAGCCAGCGATGATAATGTCTAATAAAATCTATTTTTAGTAACCGGAAGTAGCTGAGAACGTTAAGCGTCGTAGTGCGCCATGAGAATGTTTTGTTGCGCTAGCGCACTTTGCTTCAGCTGCTTCCGGTTACTAAAAATAGATTTCATTCCGCATTAACACCGCGCGCTACAAGATTCCCTCTTGTGATCTCTTGTCAGTATCTAATTGGGGTCTACTAGTGTCTATTAGTCTAATATCCATTTCACGGGTATAAATGAAATCGCTACTAAATTACCGACGGTAAGATTAAAATAAACTAAAGCCAAAGTTAATAACAGGGAACCAATTGCCCAGTTATACCTGTGTTATTTTACACATTAAACATTCAAGTGTTTGATTTGAATTTCGCGCGAAAACAAAAGTCTCTAATCGCTCCAGCGGAGCATCGCATGTTTGCAGAGCTTTGAATAGAGATGCTCACTTGACACATGCTGGGTATCGACTGAAAGTGTGAGCGCCTGGCAGAGGCCTTTTACAGCGCAAGCAAACACCTAAGTGTGTGAGTGACACAGCGATGTCCCTCGTACCAATAACTCTGCTCAATCCCGGGTTCTGGGAAACTACCCACCCACCCCTCCCTTGGATATGCATCGTTCTATTAATGATTAACCATTAAAGTTAGGATGAAGTGTGGGGGAGGGGTGGGGGTTTCCCAGAAACCTGGATTGATCCGATCACCTTGGGTTTCTACGAAACATCCACGAGTTTGATCGAAATTATACGCGCGTTATTTTGGGACATATTCCAAAAGAGGTTACACCGAAAAATGAACGTAGTTTAAAATTATTAGCCAAATTAGTTTTCAGGTATTCCACTTCAGGACAAAAACAAAAACTAGACATACCAAAAGAAGCGACGTACTGCTAATTTCTTTTTTTGCGACGATACTGAGGGAAGATGAGAGGTATTCTATTTTTTCTCAGTTGAATGCGGAACGGTCTATTGTAATGCGCATTTGAAAATCTATTTTTAATTTGCCCAATATAAATGTTAATTATTATTATTTATTTTATTCATGTACTACGCATTTACCTATTAACCTGCTAAACACACGGCCAAGTCTGTTATTCGGTTTCAGCCGTTGGGGTGTCGTTTCTCTCTCGGGCTCACCGAAACCCTCACGGCTGGAAACATAGCCTAGCCCCTGGTCAATTCAATAAAACTTACGAATGTATTTTACAAGACTGGCCATTGTTTTAACGCGTTCTCGACCCCAGACCCTTCTCTTATTTCTTACTGCGCATGCTCCACGAAATCGATTAACCCCTGAATTCTTTGTCATACTCTATAATCCAAACTAATTGGTTGTCATTTGCTGCTTTATTTGCCTCAATGGGCTCCACCTCAACGGACGGTACGCGTGTCCCTGGAATTGAATCGCAGATCAACGTACCCTGCGAGCAGAGGTACTCATCTTTAATTTGCCTTTCCTGTCGCCGAGAGAAACCTCTATGCGCCATGGTATCTGGATTACCATTAGCCGGGAAAAACGAGACGGTAAACTTTGTAGATTCATAGTAGATTTCAGATTGTGCATTTCCTGTTGTTAACGGCAAGAGAACGGCGAAGAAGAGAAAATAAATATTCGAAGGTATAAATCAAGGCTTTCTTTTGGATAAATTAAGGTAGATTTATTGAACGGTAATTTCAAGGTATTCTGAGCATGCAGTTCAGCAAAATAAGAAGACAAGACAAAGCCGGAGTTTGAAGCCCTTATAAATCGTCGGCAAACAAAAAAGTGCGTGACGACATAAATAACGGCTGCGAAGGATACTGTGGGTTCTTGCAGAAGCAGCGAGGATTGCCAAAAAGTCATGCCCATAAATGTATTTCATTTATCAACCGAAAACTGTCAACCTGCGCTTTGTGGCCGCCTTGCTCGCTAGCTATACGCTAGCTCACGCGCTCACTTTCTCACGTGACTTGACTCATAAATAATCCCGACATCTGTCTGTCTGTTTCTCTGGACATCGCCGTTACCGCAGTGCTTTGCGCGCCTGTAGACCCGTTATTCTGTAGTTATCGACAGCAGGACTTCACCTCTCAAAACCTTGCATTTTATTAGACCTCATTTAGATTGCACTGACAAAGAATTCTATTGTTTTAGGGTTTGTACTGTTTCAGGGTAGACTATTGTTTGGGTAGCCAGTACTATTCCAGGTTCCGAAGAGTATAGCTAGCGAGCACGTATAGCTAGCGAGCAAGGCGGCCACAAAGCGCAGGTTGACAGTTTTCGGTTGATAAATGAAATACATTTATGGGCATGACTTTTTGGCAATCCTCGCTGCTTCTGCAAGAACCCACAGTATCCTTCGCAATCCATCGAAATATTTCCTATCACAGCTTTGTGTTTGCTACATTTTATACTGAATTGAAAGATACATTGTCCTAGGCTTGTTACTAATTTCCGTGTGTTTGAGTAATTTTGAAGGTTATTTTCTATCGATATCTATGGGCTACGACCAAATCACAAACAGTAACATTTCAGGTGAATACTTCTTGTGATCGGCAAATGGGAGTACTCAAACAGTCACAGTGTGTAATTCTACAACACTTCGTTAGCGCAATATGTGTGTGGTACTTCTGATTAATTCATAAACTCATAAATAGCTTTTAATTATCTATAAATACTATTATTCAGTTCGTAACCGCTATTCCATTTCACGCCTCTTTCTGCCCGCGATCAAAACAAAAGCGCTAAAAGCATTGTGATTGAAGGTATGCGCACGTATACTGCGCACGCTGAAAACAATTAAAATTATAGGTACGTAACATTTAGTTTGAATATATATCAATGAGCCTTGCATGTTTGAATAGATCAGTATCTAACCTTCCGATAAAATAGGTTTTGCAGGAAACAGCCACGTGCTGATATACTTCGTTAACGAATGAATTGAGCTCGTGATCCCCATGGAAAAGACGTTTCCATGGATGCTGGATGGCAAGCTATCTTTAAAAACGCTGCTTTAGAAAGATCGACAATCGATTGGAGGTGAAAAATAGCATTTACAAAGAGGTTTTGCTAATAACACTACCAATCTCGTACAAGTGCCTTTAAAGTGCAACTAACCCCTTTTGCAATTTTTATGCATACGAATCTTTGAAAGGTTTTGAGTACTTCTGCGAAGAAATTTTTGGCTTACAGATAATACTCTATGTTCTATGCTTGTTTGAAATGGTGAAATTTTGACCTTTTCTGACCCATGACCGCGTAAGAAAAAGCCTGGGTCGATTCTTGATCTTACGTCACCTCATTAATGCATTATTCTCCTATAGAGAATATACACAGTCTGTGAGTTGTTACTAAAGAAAACAGTTATTTTAGAGTAAATGCTAAATATTTATTCAAATTATTGCAAAGTCGAATGAGTTGGATGACGTAAGATCAATAATCGACCCAGGCTTTTTCTTACGCGGTCATGGGTCAGGAAAGGTCAAAATTTCACCATTTCAAACAAGCATAGAACATAGAGTATTATCTGTAAGCCAAAAATTTCTTCGCAGAAGTACTCAAAACCTTTCAAAGATTCGTATGCATAAAAATTGCAAAAGGGGTTAGTTGCACTTTAAATATATGAAGTAAGATTTGCTTGCCACCCAGTACAACCACGTGATTGCATTCCTGCAAAAGGACCATCGTAGTAAGTAATGGTCCGCGCAAGAGGTAGGCATATTTTATGCATGGGATGTAAAAAGGTGTTAATTGTGGTATTGTTTCAATCTTCCACCTCATTGGCTTAGACATTAAAATCTATCTAAAATTGAGGAAGAATATTTTTTCTCATTTTGTAAACAGATTTGAATTGCATCTAGTGAAAACTCTCATAACTTTCAATATGACGAACTTTCAATATGGGGAACATTTTTAAATTGAACGTTTTCTTGGTTATTGTTTTGCACTCTTCTGATTGGACAAAATGTTTTCACACAAAAGAACTCTACCTTTAAAATGCATTTTTAGTGGATATAATTTCAGAAATTTATGTTACTTAAATTGTATTGATAGTTATCAAAACTTAGCATACAGTTGTTCTAGTTAACTGAGAAAGGCCACGAGGTTGTTAGAGTAGATTTCGTATGAGTGGGACACAAACACGGCAGTAAGTACGGTGGTACAACATGCCTTGACATTGAAATGCTTTCCTATTGTTTCCTTGTGATCCAATCAAATTACAGTTACGGTACGGCACGGTTACAGTAGTGCAGATTTCATATGAGTGGGGCAAACTACGGCATGTCCGTAGCGTTACCGTAACCGTGTTGTACTGTAACTCTGTAATTCGATTGGATCAGCAAGACAAAAACAATAGGGATACCATTTCAATGGCACCGCATGCCGTACAGTAACCGTGCCGTAGTCATTACCGTAGTTTGACCCACTCATAGACCCATTCGAAAAATGGCGTCCAATTTAAAAAGCTATTGTCCTGGTAACGTGAACACGAGGCTAGTCAGTACAAACAAAAGCTTTTGAACGTGTAAGCGAGGCTAGTCAGTCCTAAACAATAGTTAATTAAATTGGACGCTCATACGAAATCTGCTCTAGGGCTTGCACTCTCGTTAAATAAGGTTTATTCTTGCGATAAGTTAATTTTATTTCGATTCTCTAATTATGACGTCATAGAGCCTTTAGCAGTTTAACGACTCTGCTCGCGCTCCATTGTATACCAGCGCTAAGCATGGGCGTCGCTTTGTCAAAAGAGCGAAACGGAGATGCACGTTACGTGAAGTGTTCCACCGGCGAAAGCACGGACGAAGAAGAGCCCTCCGACAGTGAAGCCGACGATGAATTTTTTAAACTCTGCAACTTCGAATACACACGTGCAAATAAGTCGTTAGCGTGTGATTCGGAGACGAAATCGTATTCCGCGCGCATTCCGAAGTCTTCGGCGCAATCAACTAAAAACAACATTCAAGTTTATTTACCCGTTCAAGATATGGAATTTAACAATGAGCAGTCTCCGAGATTGCAGCAGGGAATATCATATGATGGAAATACTTTAAATGAAAATGGTGAAGCTATGAATGTTGCCTCCAGACCTGACAGCGTCGATGAATCGGAAAGTTCGCATGCACCTATACATGTACGTGTGTCCCAACATCTACTTTGGGATAACCAGTATAAGAATGATAACAAGCTTCAAGCTAAAGATCCACAGTCCTCGCAAGACTTCGACCAAATGGACATCGAAGGGGGGATGCAACCAAGACGGGTTGAGGTTTCCGCGTCTACATTTGCTGAGGCAGCAATGCACGAAAGTTGGAAGAAGGATTGTGAAAAAGAGAAACGAAAACGTGACGAAAGCAAAAAAAGGCTACCGTGCTTGCAAACAACATCTCACGGTGCTGTTGCAAATCTCAACAAAACCGAACTGTTACCTTCTGAGAAAGACTTCTCGGCTGCTGTTACTGCCCTGATGCTTAAGAAAAAACAACCTTCCAAGGAATGCCATGGAATCAATGGCAGCGACAAGCGTAACGGTAGAAGTTGGGCTAAGGCCGGTAAAGCATTATTTGGGATCCCCGAAAAGAGGAGCCATCTTATTCATGTCAAACCCGCCGAGGAACAAGAAGAAAGGAACAATAATGGCGCAAGAAGTAGATTCGACTTATCAGTAGAGAAACTGGCGTCTTCAAATGATCCTTGCTGTAGCATTGAAAGACATGTAGCGGACTTCAATCACGAGGAGATAAACGAGGCCCTAGATCCGATGGAAACTATCTTACAAAAGTACTCGACGTGCTCGCCGTACCGCAAAAAGTCAGGTCCAAGTTACATAGAAAACAAGCTCTCTGAAATGAATGGCAGAAAAGAGTCCAACGATACTGAAGATGATACCGACCTTGATGCAGTCCCCAGCGTTGAATGTTTTCTTGAAATGGAGTTTGGCAGACTTGAGGGTATAAGGCAGCGAATGCCGACATTCTTTAGATACGCAAGGAACTATTACCCATGAAACTCTTGTTTCATTTTTTGATACCTCACGGGTATGGAATCAATAGAGTTCACAAGATTTTCTGAATTGAATATTTTCACACTCCGTCAAAAGCTAAGCCATGTAGGGAATATCCATACCTGTAAAACGGTAAAATGGATTATTTTTCTTTACCTTATAAAGAATAAAAGGGCGGCAGAACTTGCTGATAATGATACCATATCAATTTGCAAACGCAATCCCCCTGACCCATCAACCTCTATAGTGTATTCATATATCTTGAGTCTAATGCCCTCCATCAAAGTGTAAGACCATTAAAATCTATTTATGGCTTTCCAATGATTATGTTATAAAAAAGATCGACGAGTGTGCATGATCTCGCAACACGGGTCGCGAACAGGTTTGCACAGGTTTATTCAACACGTAAAAGGTTTTGTAAGCGCGCGAGCCAATCGAAATGGGGGTGTTTGAGTAACAGCCAATCAGCTTTTAGCGCGCGAAAAAAACTTTTTTCAGTGCGCGCCCGCCCCCGACATTGGACTTCAACTGAGGCTGAGAGGTTTCTTCTCTCGAGATTTTCTTCAAACAGAGCAGTAAGATAAGCGAAAACAAGCATTTTTCAGTTCGTGTTAGTTGTCGTACAATAAGCAATTTATTACACGAAATTGTGTAATACGGCTGGGAAATTCGGGCTCGACAAAATAAAACCGACTCGTAAAAATACCCAACCGTATTATACAACTTTCCGTGTAATAACCTCTTTGTATCCAACCTACAGGTATTTTATGCTGGTTTCATTGAAAAAAAAGGAGTTCATGCATGATCATTTTAATATTTCAACTAAGCTCACAGCGTGCTGTGGTTACCAGTAAAGCACTGCCATTAACCAATCACCTGCATGGATTTTGTACTGTGCACGAAGTATAGAACATAAACTTCATAATTTAAGACGACTGCGGGCATATGAGAACACTCCAGAAATGTTGAAAGCACAAGCCAAAGGCGCGTGCTTTTAACATTTCTAGAGTGTTCTCAAATGACTGGAGTGCTTTTATTTAAGGGTTAGAGACTGGTATGCGCGTTTTACTGCCATGAGCCCGAAAAAATACCTTTAAATAACGCCACGGGACTAGACGGCATCAGTATCCGCTTACTAAAAGAAGCTTTGTCAGCTTCCTTTTTTAGTCTGATGCACATATATCTGATGCTTTCAAGGAAGCGAAGGTATCCCCACATCACAAAGAATAACCAATACACGAGAGATGCAAGTTCGCCCCATCTCCGTCCTCCCGATAATATATTCTCTAAACTCCTGGCAAGTCACACAGCATCGTCCTATACACTATACAGTCTGCCTATCGGCCTCATCACTCCTGCGAAACGGCGCTAAAAACATAACTGATAAATGGCTCAAAGCCATGGATAATGTCAAACTCATTATTGGAACTGTCTTTCTAGACCTCAGCATGACGTTTGACCTTGTGAATCACAGTATACTACTGTCAAAGTTAGCAAAATACCATACCAGTGTACATACCATATATAGATATAACATACCATAGAATGGTGTTTTGATTTTATGTAAGCGGCCGCTCGCAAAAATGTTGCATATCAGGCTCGTTGTCCAGCTCTCTACCAGTAGAGCTAGGGGTCCCGCATGGATCGATCCTGGGACCGATATTTTCTTCTACCTATATCAATGACTACCTATATTCTACCTATATCAATGAGCTGCTGATCCGAGAATCTAAGTACATAGAAATCTATGCAGATGACACAACGATCTAGTCGAGTGGCAACGAATGTACAGAAATCCAACAAATAATACAGGAGAGCCTAAGCGCGCACAGCTAACAGTTGGTTTGTGCTAAACGATGCTAATACAAAAAGACCACGTGCTCCGCTCAGGCACGTGGACAAGCGTAAAATGAAACTGTTCATTGGTAACATAGAGTTAGATGAGGCCGTGGATGAAAAACCTCTCGGTGGAATTAAGATAGATAAGCAAACCTATTTAAACCTGGGACAAACACATATACTATCTTATCAGTAAACCTAACTCTAGAACTATGTCTCCTTGGAAGGGCAAAGGTCGATTAACTATTTAATGCAGAAAACTAGTATTATACAATACCCTTATTAAGCCAATTATGGAATACTGTTGTATAGGAGAACTGCGCAAAAGAACTTTATAGAGAGAATACTGCGAGTACAGAAACGCTGTACCAGATTTAGTGTTAAATGGTATGTTTTTCTAATAGCTCGGTCAAACTATATACTGATATTGGCTGGCTTCCGCTGGCTTACTATGGCTGATATAATACGCCGCAAGAAGTTGTGCATGCTTTATTATTATTATTGTTATATGTATTATTAAATATTATATTATTATTGATGCAGCATTTTCACAGACCGGGATATTTTTAAGTCGATGGTGCACGGTTGAACATTTGTTGCCAACATCGTTTAACATTTGTTGGCCCCAAATATTGAACCATGTATCATACCATGTTGAATGTTGAAAGAAGCGAGTGAACCATCATCATCATAATCTTTATTTTAACACGGAGTTGAACGATGTTGAACGATGTTGGCAACAAATGTTGAACCGTGTATCATAACATGTTGAATGTTGAAAGAAGCGAGTCAACATGTTGAACGATGTTGCAACTTGTTGAATGGAATAGAGCATGTCTCTTTTTCCTGCAACGTCGTTCAATTTATCATCAAGTTCGCCTCATACGAACTAAGTCGAACTAAGATGGTGGACGCATTATGCTTCTGGACGACACATACTTCGTCCAGCCTTTATGCGTCTGGACACAATAGTACTGTAGTATAAAAAAAACGGACAATCACGTACAAAATCAAAAAGAAAAAAAGGAAAAAATCAAAGAAAATAGGAAAAGAGAGAGAATAATAACCCATGCAAGTCAAACAATTTCGACACAACGTGAGTGCATGCGCGTAACTTACGCGTAAAAAGATGTTATTGCACCGTAAAAAGATGTTAGTACACCGTAAATACTTATTTCGTCGATAGTTTTGATTGAAATGATTTAACAACTGGCAATACGAGTCAACCTTGAATCGATCATGTTTATCTCATTGTCACGAATCGCTGATTTCCTTATTGGCTGTCTTTTATGTCTTCGTATAAGCCAGACTAGCAGGTTGTTTCCGTAGTTCCGTAGGTATCTTTAATTTATATTTTGGACTTCCTGTGGCACAAGAGAAGAAGAGGAGCCCGGTTCCTTCGCGCCCAATTCTCCACAGGAATATATTTAAAGTGACCGTGCTGAGAGAGTTGCGCACCGGTCTGCGGAGGAGGCTATACGTTTTGTTGTCGTTAGACTTCATTTGGGTGGCTTCGATAGGTTTGATTGTTTCGCTATCGCCGGTTTCGTTGCAGTTCGTAAGTCTGATGAAACAGAAGTGCAAATAGCTTCAACAAACAGGGATTCATCTTTCTAAAAATTGTCAAAGTTATTTAGAAAAATCCGGTCCGAGTTAAAGCTGCATGCAGCTTCTTGTTCAATAACAGTTGCACAATTATCATGATAGAGACTGAATACTTTATAAATTACCAACGTAACGCAAAGCACCTGATGACATCACGACAAGCTCAGCCGTACTGCCACTTTACTGCTACGTTATATAATGCGATGACGTTTTCATATAACTGTTTTTTTCTATGTACCAAGCCTTGTGGAAAACATTCGCCATTTGTAAAAAAAATGTGATTTTTAGTTCATATATGGCACATATCCTTGCGTTCAAAACGTTATATGATACGACACCAATACGCCGAACAATGGCTGCCTCATGAATCTTTAAGCAAATCGTATGCAAATTGCTTTTCCTTTCCTTTGGAAATATAACCCCTATAAGATTTGGCATTCTAATGTTACCGATTTTCCAGCAACAACACTACTTGTCAAAGGCGCTGTGTCGCGGTTCTGCGCATGTCTGGAATCAAAGTTCGATTAGGGGCTGTTATTTGGCTTCAAACAGTTAAATCCCCCTTCCTTAATGCTTGAAAGGATATGCAATATTTTCCTTTAAGACTAGATCTACGTACAGTTTGTTAATTATTTTTGCACATTTACTTTGATTTCACCCATCCCACACGTGTACCAGGTAGTCAGTTTATATGAAAACTACTGAATATAATTCTGTTCCGGTCCGGAACGTAAAGGCGAGATAAGAAACTCAGCTAAAGCTTCAATTCAAAGTGGATCGAAAGTTCTGCGTTCGTTTGACCAATCAAATCGCTCAACGGCGGATATTATTTGACCAGGGAAATTGTTGCGTGACTTCAGATGGAGTTGATCCAAAAAAAAACTATGGGAGGGGTTAGTAGAATTCAGAAATTTTGTCAAGGTAAGCTTTGTCATAGTCATGTAACGGTATGCCTCAGATTATTATTGAGAACTTTTTAAATTGGTTTTCATCGGCATCAAAATGAATATATTGAAAAGACAACTTTTGTTTGCATAGCAAATTTTCAATATTCCCTAGCATTCAGTATGCAGTACAGTTTTGTTATGATGAACCCCGGTTACCAAAATATTGTCTTATTTAATTTGTGTACAGTTGTAAACACGTAATTAAATATGGCTGTTGTTCTAGACTCAAATGCCAAAGAAGCAGGTAGCATAAATTCAAGATTTTATTGGATTGTTGGAAACATTACGATGCAGTTTTAGAGATCGGCAATCGAATGGAGTTGATTGTACCTGCAAATTAAAGACCCATTAAATTTGGTTGTCATTCTAGAATCAAATTAAATGCCAAAGAAGATAGACGACGTTTTCAAGCGGGAACAAATTTATAAAAAAATGAATGCTTGTCTGAGTGTACTTGCATAAAATCAAGCTTTTATTGGATTTTTGAAAATATTACGATGTAAAGGATTAGGTACTTTTAGACTGAAAGTTAAGTATATTTTATTCAGAGCGAATCGTTTCTGCTCATCATCAATTTTTCATGACTTTCATTAATTATTTATATCTTGGCACCTGCCGTTTGAGCATATTAAAATAATACGTTTTGGGGATACCAGATATTCTAATGTTATTTCTTTGACTCTAGTTTTCAAGGTATGTTGTGCATCACTTCTCGCGGTTTCTTAAGTTATCCAATGTCCTGCGAAATACCGGCCCGAAGTTGATATTTGGCTTCGAGATTTTTGACTTTATCATAACTACACGTACAACACAGTATAAGTTTTTGGTATCTCCGGCAAATCATGGAAATATAACGGTGAGTGGGATTGTTTAAGAAATGAGTTTGAAACTACGAGGTTTCCTAACTACCTGCTTGAGGTTTGAGTCGCTCTCTTATGTCCGTAAGTTCTTTGAAAACTAGGAATGCAAGTATAGCAAAAACTACTAGATCTAGGTTTCAAATGTTCTCTAATCTCCAGAACGGTACAATTAATTATAGAATACCTCGCATGGCAAAAGATCACTTAAAAACTGTGCCAAGTTCTCCATTATAGTGCAGGTGTATACAGAGTCGTTCTATGAATGACTTTTGGTCGAAAATGGTTAAGTTTTTATTTTATTTCAGGGTTAGATTTTGGAAGGTTTATATGAAAATTGGAGAAAATAAATTATTAATGATCCAAATTGCGGGGTATTCAGTACAGAACTTCATCCAAACCACCTGTTTACTTACTAAACCAAGTTCAGTTCGCTATTTTCTTGCCGTCAGTGGACGTTGAATAGAAACATCTTCCATGTAATCTTAGACAAAGTTCGAGGAGCCGACCATAAATCTTTATTCCATGCATGTGAGAAATAATAGAAATATGTGTTTATGGTGAACTGACGCGACATTTCCGTGATCTCATGACTAATGCAAATGCTAAAAAGTAACTTCGTAGCAAATTTTAAATATTCCCTAGAGTTCAACATTGCAGGTTTGTTATGAATAAAAGGTTATTTTAGAATGAAACTTAATATATTTTATTCAGAGAGAATCGTTTCTGCTCATTATCAGTTTTTCATAACTCAGTGTTGCTAATTATATTCTCTATCATTCTTCAACCGACTTTGTTGCCATTTGCAAGAGGTTTTCTCAAGAGGGTTTCTCAGTTCTCTCTATGCATATAGGCAACCTCCTACCGGGTTGTCTATAAAGTGTTTATAGAAGTGGATAATTTAGTAGTTATGAATACCCAACGAGAACAAAGAAACTGTGTAAAATTATTAATCATATTTTGGCACCTGCTGTTTTGAGCAAAAGAATAAGTTGGACTTTATCATATCAATATTGAAACGTAATCCACGCGAATTGACCACCCGAGTTTTCCCGAGAAACGAGAATTATTGGGAATTCTCAAGAATGTCTATAATTTCCAGTTTAAATTTCTGAACTTTTTAGATACCTAGAAATTCCTGGGGTCCGGTTCAGTGTCCGGTTCAGTGTTCGAAGCAAGGGTAAATTTATCCCTAGAATAATAGCGCTAAATCTGTAATTGTATTCTGTACAGTTGAACCTCGGGCTAGCGATTTAACCCTTGCTTCGAACAACCGGGCCCAGACGAATTGATCACCCGAGAAAACAGCAATTCTTGGGAATTCTCAAGAATTCCTAGAATTCCCAGTTTCAATTTTGGAACTTTTTAGAGTCCTAGCTGTTGTACCGGGTGACTATTCCCTGATCTTTTTCGAGTAGTACTATACAATGTTCTTTCACGTCTCCTTCAAATATACTGATTAGAAGTAGAAGGAGACAAGGCCAACGGCTTATATACGTCCCTGTCCAAGTACGCGGCCGGGATTCGAACCCTAGTCTCCTTTGCAGCCGTTCTTTGTGTCGGTCCCATAAAATGGGGAGGGAGTATGGCACCGACACTAAGAACGGCTGCAAAAGAGACTGTTCGAACCCCCGACCTCCCGCACTCTAGACCGTGCTGTACCAAATGTCGAACGATGTTGCAGGAAATAGAGACATGCTCTATTACATTGAACAAGTTGCAACATCGTTCAACATGTTGACTTGCTTCTTTCAACATCGTATGATACACGATTCAACATTTGTTGCCAACAAATGTTTCACATATATTAGCAACAAATGTTGAACCGTGTATCATCTGTTTAACACACCAAGAAATCAACATGCCACGCATCATTTTTGTTTCACCAAGCGTAGAACGAAATTTTACTTTTCGACTCGAAAATTATTTTAAGCTTTGCATCGTGACAGTGTGGCAAGACAACGAAAATGCTAAGTTCGTAACTGATGTATATAACCGTGCCAGTCCTCTGCGGTCGACTTTACGAGACAAGCTGCATGAAACATTGCCTAGTGTAGCAGCCCCTTTCATGTAACTGCATCTTATTTATCGCTTTCAGCCGTTACGAGACAAGCTAAGTTGCGTCCATATCTCCTGTATGGGTGTCACGGCGTTTTCACAAGTTCGGAATTTTTTAGATAATTTTTCTTGCCAATTTGTGGGTTGCACCAGTGGCGGAACAAAATATGCCTCATTATATAGCTACTTTTGTTATACCAACCAACATGGCTACTGTACCCTTTTGTTATTTTATGCCCTTAGGAAAGATTGCAACCCAAGAATTATAGCTGGAAACTGTTCTAAAAATAATCTAGTGGGTTGGACGATCCTGGTTATAGGCTGCTGACAGTGTAATAACGCCGTTATTCTCTTCCCATACAGACCATGTCTACAGTCATCGTTATACTCCTGATCACGAGCTTGCTCGTTCTTCCACGTGTTTCTACAAACTGCGAAACCGAATCCGCTATCACTGGTCACGTGCTGATAAACCACGTGATCAAATCCTTCCAGTCACGTGACTTCCTTGTTTGCCATGACCATTGCACGGCCGATCCAAGATGTCAAAGCGTCAACTACTATTCCTTTGGACAATGTGAGGTTAACAGTCGGACAAGGGAGACCCATCCTGCTGACCTCGTGAAAAATAAGATTGGGATGTACTTCAAGAATCCTGACGGAGGTAATCAATTGATCGTTTGCATTGACGTCACAAAAAAATTTGCCTCAAAATAGAGCAGGTAAAAATATAGAAATGACCGAAATTTTGGAGCAATAGAGTACTTCGTAACCGAGCTGTCGGCCAAATAATATATTCGAACAATTTAGTGTAATTAGTATGCGGCGGCCATGTTTGTGTACAGCTTTAGTACACCACGATGGCGGCCAAAAACGTACTCTACAAATAAAGCTGTTTTCCCCATCAATATGATTAGCATGCGCTTCAAAACACTTTAGGTATCACTTTTAAAGGTTTATCAAGTCTAAGATTTGAAATTAGCCGAAATATATGGATTTCCTTGACATTTAGAAAACACGCTGACCTGGGCTGTCACAAAATTCAAAGTACTGTAACTCAAAAACAAAATCACCGTATCGACGTAAATTTTTCGAAGAATACTGAGAATACCGATATCTAAATCATATTAGAAGAACAGCTTCATATATCTCATAGTTTAGATTTTAGAAATTTGATGACGTCACATGCAAAGGTTCTATAGGGACGTCAGCAAACCACTACGGCGACGGTTGTGATACTTTGGCGTAAAAACGTAAAATCTTGTGTCTATTTAACAAGTAGAACATGGTTCTCCACGTTCTATTAAAGAAATGCACGTTCGAGATCTTGAAAATCTGTGGAGGCGCGAGAGGAACGCAAGTGCATTTAGCAACTTTTCAGGACCTTGAAAGTGCATTATTTTATGATGAGCTGAGCCTTTTCAGCCAATCATATCGAGTGTTCTTAGGATGTTCACCTAGTTTATATTTTATTTTATTTTGTCATTCCCGTATTAAAAAAAAAGGTGCACACAAAGTGTCATTTAGGGCGAACAAAAACAGTGACTTCCGTTCCTTTCTACCTTCACCTTCTCTTGGTTTTCACGTTTCGTTTTTTTCTCTTGTCTCAAATTCTTTACTTCTCGTTCCTTTCAGCGAAGCTGGGGTCAAGTGCCTTTCATGCAGCGTCTTCGTGTAGCGAAATAAAAAGGAGTGACCCCAGCGTGTGTCACGGGAAATACTGGTTAGACACAAATAGCAGTGGTGTGGCCAGACAAGTGAACTGCAATATGAAGACGGGAGGTTTGTATGAAACGAGAGTCAGCCGCATACGTGAACTAACATTTTTGTGCATTCATAGTTTGTTCAGATCAACTTGAGAAGGGAAATTCACGAAGCCGAAGCGCGCAAGGACAATGAATCGCACACCATAGATCGCTGCTTATAACCAGCTATGAACGGACATTGATACAGGCAGACAAACTATATTGCAATTTCTGTCCAGGAATAGTCGAAGATAAAGTGCATTTTCTTACATATGTCAGGGCGGGGCTCAACCTGATTTTGAAGATAAGCTCGAGACTAGACTTAATTGTTACAATATATTCGAATTATTTCTACATATATAGCTAGGCTCAAATAATTATTCTACGTGGGATTAATGCAGGTGTATTTGTACGAGTACGTTGGCGTTATGAACTAGAATCTGGAGCCCATTTCCAGGAGCGTCCATTCCCCATTGGCCCGGGGCGGGGTTACTTACATGAAAAAATGGGGGGGGGGGGGGGGAACCCTGATGCTAAAAAATACCAGGAGCCCATTACCAGGAGCGTGCATCTCCCAGATTAGGTCTGTCCAACAGCAGAACAGACGATGTAGCTATTTTTAGCTTTGTGTTTCCCGCGAGAAGAAACAAAGGCCGTCACTTTTAACCAAGCAGGTTGCACGGAAAAATTGTAATTAACACGGTTCAAACTGCAAAAAATACTAAAGCGCAAGAGAACAAAAGACAACGTAATCGCATACCAGAAATTCGCGACTATAAATAGCCACAACGTCTACTGTGCACATATACACAATACGTCACAAACAGGAGTACCCCCCCCCCCCCGGGGGCCCATTGGTTCTGTTCCCAGCACAGGAGTAGATGTGGCTATATTTAGAATTACATTTCGTGTGAAATAAACAAAGGCCACTCCGTGTTGTCTTAGCCAATCAGTCAATTCTCATTATTATTCATTATCATTCTTCTCACTTTCAACGCGGGAATTCGAATTCTAAATATAGCTACATCTACTCCTGTGCTGAGGGCCCAGCCCATGACATAGGAACAATCCTGGTAATGGGCGCCTGCTAGAATATGTAGAGTAATGGGAGCTTATTGAAGTGCAAGTAGCGCCATAACAAAACATTAACTCTTTTTGCCCCAAATTCTATCTCTGATATATTCAGTTGTCTAAATTAGTTTTATTCGAGAGGCAGGAGAAGCAATTAAACTAGAATGAAAGCTACCAAAATTGCGGGACTGTTTCATCTTGTGAGGTCACAATGGAAACCTACGGGATTCTATTGTAGTAGGTTTCTCTTGGGAAGGAGTTGATTCATCTTATGACGTCACTGTATCCGTGAAAAGTAATCAAAATTATTACCTTTTTGCGAGAAACAAACACAACAGTACAATATTTTTTTAACATGATACTTGAAATTTAAGCCGGAAAGATTATGTCATAGTTTTTCCATGAATGGAAATAGTCGTTTAAAAAAAAAAGTAGGAATGCCTAGTTTTGCCCTTAATGAAACTAATTAAATCTTAAATTGAAGCTCTCGTAAGCGATCACCCTACATGTCAAACGAAAGCAGTCGCTCAAGAGAGGTGACTCGACTCAGGGATTTCACTGTAGGTTCTACAGAGGCTTCCCAGTCTCCGTACTCGGTACGTTCACTGTGGTTGTGATTAATTTGTGTACTAGCCGGATTCCCTGTGGTTCCGATTCAACAGCTGTTTCTTCCTGTTTACCGAAGGTAAGACCTATCCGTCTCCAAATTACCTTTTCCCTCCGTAATGTGTAAGAATCCTTTGCTGCGAATAAAGAATGATTACTTGGGTCTATTTATCGAGTTTTTGGGATGTTAGCGAGCTTCCGCTCGCCAAATTGTCAGAGATCTATTCCATTTTCGGACGGGGCGTTAAATTATGCAATACCGCCTGCCAAGCTAGTAAAGCTATCGACAGCTTGGGTCATGCTAACCTCATGAGCTCTTCTACTCTTGTTAATAACGTACTTTAGAAAATGAGTCGAACGAGGCAATTGAGATTTGTTAAAATACCATCTCATAATTTAACTTCAAACACAATCTTCCATACAAACTACAGTAAAATTTCAAGCATCTCAACATCGTTCGAGATTGCTCTAATTTTGTGTCGAGTGCATGCGCACTCGTGGGATGGATTTCTGGCAATGTTGTACTACACAATTATTAACAATCGGAGGCAAATACCAGGAGCCCATAACTAGGAGCGTCCATATCTCCTATATAGGTGTCACAGCGTTTTTACAAGTTGGGCTATTTTTAGATTATTTTCCCCGCCAATAATTGGTAGATTGCACCGTGGCGGAACAAAAGATGCCTCATTAGCTACTTTTGTTATACTAAACAACATGGATGCTACGCTTTTGTGATTTGATTCCCTTAGGACCAGAATAATTGCAACTCAACAATAGCAGACATAGGCCTGGTATGTGAGATGGACGCTCCAAGTTATGAGCTCCTGTAAATATTTAGCACTTCTCTTTGTCGCCCGCCGTACCATCAACAAAGATGAACGAATTCATCTTCATAAAAAAGCCAGTAAGAATGTTCCTAGCTCGGTCAAAACGATTCTTAGTTTCCTCGGCCGTTGAATCGGAACCACAAGGAATCCAACTACACAAATTAATCAGAACCACGGGGAACCAAGAGAGCATAAGTAACAGAGGGGATCTAATAGTGTGTGGCGTGCGATGATAATGTCTAATAAATCTATTTTTAGTAACCGGAAGCAGTTGAAGCAAAGTGGGCGGGCGCGCGCGTCAACTAAAAATATGGCGCGAAAATATTGGGCGGCAAAATATTTTCGCGACAATTTTTTAGTTGTGGGTGCGTGCGCAGCCACTTTGCTTCAACTGCTTCCGGTTACTAAAAATAGATTTTATTAGACATTATTATCGCACAGGCACGCGTATTGGAGATTCACTCTCTTACTTATGCTCTCTTGGGGGAACCGAATTCGAAGACTGGGAAGCCTGTGGTATCTATGAACTAATTGCTTTAACTTGCTTGAACAGCTTCATTGTCCTGTCCTACCATGACGGTTACTGGAGTATGCTGTGCGATCCCATTTGTATACAAAGGCGTGAACTACTCATCGTGTACAAATGAAGAATATAACACCCTTTGGTGCTCGCTAACGGCCATCCACAGCTCGGGAAAATGGGAAAGATGTGGTGAGGGAAATTAGTATTACACGATGTGTGGGTTTCGTATGAGAGGGACAAAATACCGCATCTCGTCCATCGCCTTACTCACTGTAACCGTACTGCGTAACCGTGCCGTACCGTAACTCGTAATTTGATTGGATCAGAAAGTAAAAACACAATGAGGAAGTCATATCCATGTCGTATGGTAACCATAACTGTAACTTGCCTACTCATATGAAATCCGATCCAACGATTACGGTACGGATGCACGCTGCATCATCACGATCAAATTGGAATTTAGCGTGTTGGTTTTTGCGGAGGGAGGAAAACCGGAGAACCCAGAGAAAAACCCGCGGAGCAAGGGCGAGGTACTTTATTTAAGTGTCAATGTATTTAGCTTTGCAGCTAATTGGGGACACTAGCCGTACGATTTTACGTCCTTATCCGAGAAGACGTGAAGGTCTAACCGTTTACTGTATTATATAAAGGCAACACCTTCTACTCAGTTATTTTAAGACCCTGAGTGTTTGTCCGGCCGGGGTTTGAACCCGCGACCTCCCGCTCGACAGACCGGAGCTTAACCACTGAGCTGCTTGCAATATCCTGTCGATCATTTAAGAGAACAGAGGATTGCTACGTGTTATTTTGATTATGTTAGGTTCGCAAGGCATTGTGGTCAAATGTGCAGCCACTATCTTTTGGATTGCGTTGCGCGCAGCAAATGTCATTTCACATTGATGAGCTGTGCAAAAAAATATCAAAACGTCTAGGGCTCTTACGTCACATAAGCCCTTATTTGAAACAGAGCCAAAGGGAGTCTTATTATCTGGCCGTGACCAAGCCCCTTTTACTATACGGAAGCTCGATATGGTCATCATGTAGTAAAGAGAGTCTGGAAAGAGTCCTAAGGATGCAAAAACGGGCTGCACGGATCATACTAGACGTGGAACGCACTACCCCGTCAGTGACAATGTTTAACCAACTAGGCTGGGTACCTTTCTACACAGAAGCTTATATAAATCGATGTGCTCTAGCCTATAAGAGGATAAATGGTAATACACCAGATTATATTAATGCACTTTTAGTCAGAAACTCAGATATTCATGAAAGAAACACTCGGTTTTCTAACTTGAACCTATGTTGCCCTCTCTTTAAAAAGACCACCGAAGGTGGCCGCACATTTAGTGTAAGAACAATCAAGGACTGGAACAATCTATCTCCCACGTTAAAAAAGAGCGGAAACGTTAAATGCTTTAAAAGAAATCTCTTTAAGTCAGTTCTAGCAAGTCAGAAAAAAACACTAAGATTCCAATAGTCTTTATAGTTTTTAACACGGGGAAGAGGAGTGGGTCGGTACTTCTGTAGTTAATTAATAATTTTAAGTCTCCAGGAACGTCTATTACTATTTTTAACAACATTTTAGTGTAATTTAAGAATTTTAGAAATTTATATTTTAGAATTTTTTATGTTCCATTTCTGCTAGTTATGTATGATTATTAGTATTAGTATGTTATCATAGTATTGTATAAAATTATATATTATCATAGTTTAATATTATACATAGCTTAGAGAGGGCCACTAGTTTATCAGTTTAATTTTACTGTCATGTGTAACCCTCACTAAATAAAGTCGATTGTATTGTATTGTATTGTATCGTGTGGACGCTCTTTCTGTATTGCACGCAAATGCTTCAGTACATATTGGGTGGTGTGTGTCAACTCAAGCAAATTGCCGGAAATGTTATAATAATAATAATAATAATAATAATTAGTTTATTCACGCCTCTTGCAATGTATATTGAATTACAGGCTGATTACACTTATAATAATGGGATACTGATTATATAAATAAATAAATACGTACAATATGATATAAATTAAATTTAGATACCTTGGAATTTCACAGTTACGAAATTGCTAAAACGGTCAGTTTTAGTGGCCATTGGGTAACTGCCTTTGATCCAATGTTGCGTCTTGTCTAGGTACCTTTACAGTTATATATGTTAGAATTACTGTTAAGTCAACAATTTAAAATGCAAGGCTAGTACTACGGCGTAAAATGGCAGATATAATGGCCAAAATTTCGACTAGTAGAACTAACGTTCAGATCTTTCTTGATCAGCCAAGTTGAGTAGTTAAGTTAGGTAGTTAAACTTGTGTCTAAGTATTTCACTAAGAACAAAATTGATGATAATGGATGCTTTTTTGTTAATCTTTTGTGTACCTTTTTAGTTTACTGTCCAACTTGCACGACAACAGATGGCAAGTGCTGCGTGTTTCCGTTTCGCTACCAAAACAAGTTGCACTACAGCTGTACAACGGAGGGTTCAAGTAAAGCTGGTTCCTACTGGTGTGCTACGACAAGCAACTACGACACCGACAGAGCGTGGGGAACATGTGGTAAGTGAGTAAAAAAAATTACACTGATTTCTATAGAATATCCAAGTCTCAATGGAATGAACCTAGCTGCAAAAGTCTAGGGAATATAAATTTGTCTCGAATCAGAGACTGAAGCCTCTCTCACACTTTTTTGCCTAACCAGCATTCTTCTGAGTTTGTTCTGAGTTGTTGAACTGAAACACTACTCGGCCATTGTGCATGTGTGTAAAATAAATAAATAGTTTTGCGTCGAGATATAGGAAGCCGTTTCAGTTTGACGTTGAAGCCAGAATTCAAGCTTGTTCCCAGGGTCTTTCGAGAGAGGAGAGGGGGTGGGGAGACCCTGGGAACGAGGTTGGGTTCTGGCATGGATATGCTAATGATTTGCAGGAATGCAATAATCTTACTTGATTCATATATCTAAATGCATTTGTACGAGATCAGTAGTGTTATTAGCAAAACCTGTTTCTAAATGCTATTTTCCACCTCCAATCGTTTGTTGATTCTTCTAAAACAGCGTTTTTTAAAGAGAGCTTGTCATCCAGCATCCATGGCAACGCCTTTCCCATGGAGATCACGAGCTCAATTCATTGGTTATTGAAGTGACATATCCGAACGTGACTGTTTTCCTGCAAAATCCCCATTTTTACTTAAACATTCATATTCTCGAAAATTAAGGAGCACCCTTAAATTGCGTCTCCATGGGAACCAAATATCTCGACTATGCCACTGTCTTTCGAATTATTAAATGATCTCGTGTCACGCGTGCGCATTGCCGTGGCATTGCTCCTTTAACTAACAAGGAATGGTTAAAACATCGTTTCCTGAATATTAGCCTCAGTCTGACCCATTCGATTATGCTCTAACTTTAAAGGAGATCAGAACTGTACCCTGAAATTGGCCCATGGCAGGAGCCAATAATTAGGAGCGTCCATCCCGCATACTAGGCCTATGTCACAGCGTTTACACAAGTTAGGTTATTTTTAGAACGGTTTCCCGCTATTGTTGAGTTGCAATTATTCCTAAGGGAATCAAATCACAAAAGCGTAGCAGCCATGTTGTTTGGTATAACAAAAGTAGCTAATGAGGCATCTTTTGTTCCGCCACGGTGCAACCATTAATTGGCGGGGAAAATATGCATTTACAAGAACACAAACGACAAATACCCTGAAAGATAGAAAAGGTATTTTCGTCAGGAGCCCAGTGCCAGGAGCGTCCATATACACTATACCAGTGAGTCAGCGTATGACCGGTTTGAGCTATTTTTAGAACATGTTTCCCGGGTAACTGCCTTCCGACTCTGCTGCGATCGTGTATATGCTTGCCGTAATTATCGAGATTAAGAATGATCTATTGTTCTTTGAGGTGGTTTTATTAACGCTGCATTGTTCTGACTATGGTTTGATTGGATCCCCAAAGTCTGGGCACGTGAACTCCCGTGAGATCTCTTCTAAATATAGCTCAATTCGGTCATATATACGCTGACTCACAGACCTAGTATGAGAGATGGACGCTCCTGGTAATGGGCTCCTGGCATTTAAAGCAACATATATTTTACCATTCTACTATTCACTTGCTTTAGAATTGATATCTAAAATTAAAAAAATAACGTTCATAAAATGTCAGAGATTTAGAGAAAACATTGTGTATATTGTCAATTCACCCTTTTCACCTTGTGGCCATCTTGGATTCAAAGCGAGGTAATCCTTTGTTTTTGCCAGGTTAGCCTCTTTTTGACTATCTCTCACTGCGAGGCTGACCTGGCAAAAACAAAGGATTGCCTCGCTTTGAATCCAAGATGGCCACCAGGTGAAAAGGGTGAATCAAAATATGGTGCTAAAATTGGAAAGGTCAACAATAGGTCAATCTCCTTTAAATTTACTGAAGCTCTCACAACAGCGCAAAGCTGTTTTCGCCTGCTAGTAACAACAACACCTTAGTAAATCTGTTAGCTTTCATGCTGTACGAAATTGATAATAGAATCAATATTCTTCACCACAAACAAACAAAAAAGTTACTTTCCCAGGCTAACATTATTACGTTTTCGTAGCATTAGCTTTAAATCGATTGACAGTACCTTTAATACAGGGTCGTAACGAGGTATATTTTTTCTCTAGTGATCTCTGATCCCAATTTTCCAGTAATTTGTGATCCGTGATCCAGCCAAATATAAATGAGCCCGTTCATATTCTGATATATTGATCCCGATCCCATAAAATATACGTTGATCCCGATCCCATAAAATATACGTTGATCCCGATCCCATGCCCTGTGATGCCGATCCCATGCCCTGTGATCCCGATCCCATGCCCTGTGATCGCGATCCCATGCCCTGTGATCCCGATTCCATGTCCTGTGATCCCGATCTCATGCCCTGTGATCCCGATCCCATGCCCTGCGATCCCGATCCCATGCCCTGTGATCCCGATCCCATGCCCTGAGATCCCGATCCCATGCCCTGTGATCCCGATTCCATGCCCTGTGATCCCGGTCCAATGCCCTGTGATCCCGATCCCGGTTCTGTGATCCCTGATTCCACATACCTCGTTACGACTCTGTTTAATACTCCTTTGCTTTCATCTATTTTCAGGTTGATTTTCTACAGACTGCTCTTTTACCTACTAGCATGAAAATGAAGACATTCAATGTTTTAACTCAATTCATTTTCAACTCATTAGCATAATACAATACAATATTCTTTATTTAAAGAGGGAAGACACATTAACCTTACATAGTTAATATCCAACATGCGGCCCTCTATGTTACAAAAAAAACGTAATAAAAAGGAAAGAAAATATGGAAAAAAATAAACACGAGCTACAACCACAGGCAGCCCAATCTATCCAAATCCACAGCATGAAAATAGAAGATATGTATGTGGTTTTATAAATCCTTTCAAATTGCCATACAATGTATAAATAAACATACCTTTTCGCTTCTATGTTGTTTCCTTTGTGGCTTTTCTTCTCTTGGGACCGGTGGTGAGCCGAGGTGGATGAAGAACTCCTAAAACCACGCTAAAATGGTTCCAAGAGAACAAAAACCACAAAGGAAACAACATGGAAGCGAAAAGGTATGTTTATTCATACATTGTATGGCAATTTGAAAGGATTTATAAAAACCCATACGTATCTTCTATTTTCATGCACAAACCCATAGATTGGGCTGCCTGTGCTACAACATTACAAAATATAATAAATAACTGGAATCAATATAAAGATAATTAATGTTAAATAAAATAAAAAAGAAATATACATACTAGAAGACTATGCGTAACGGAGGGGGCTATGCAACGTAAATGGTGTCATTTCAAGGATTTGTAATACATTTTGGAGCAATATTACCATATATGGTTGAACGATTTCTGGCTTGGGTTTATAGGCACTTGAACTGGGCAATAGAATCAACCGTAACGAAAAAGATGGCGCCGGACTCCTGTCCGTTTAAAAACCTTTACATCCGTTTTAAAATTATGCGGATGGAAATATTTCGAAAGCTTAAAAAAGCCGTTAAAGAGCCTTTGCCAAGGCAGTAATCGGGGGGTTCGAATTCCGGCCGCGTCCTTGGGCAGGGACGTTTATATGCCGTTGGCCTTGTCTCCTTCTATTTCTAATCAGTATTTGATGTGGACGTGAAAGAACCTGTTGTAATACTCGAAAAAGAGCAATGGATTGTCACACGGTACAGCAACCTGGCCATTGCACTAACAACATACTCAATATTGCAAACTGCGTAAGCAGTCCGAAAAAAAGACACTAATGGGCCAGTATGTCAGTAATACGTCAAGCGCCATGAGACTGGTGATATGGCGCTATATAAATATGGCCATTATTATTATTATTATTATTACTCCCACATTCTTGAGAACATAACGATAATGTTTTTGCGATTTCTTTGTGTTATTGGAGTACGTACTGTGTTTAGTTTTGCTCACAAAGTTATGTGGTCAAATGAACAGCAATCATTTTGTTCTCTTATGATGGATTCTATCAGCACATCATTTCATATAATTGACTCTCACAGTAAACGTGAATCAGTTCAGTTTCCAATTCTAACTAACAATTAAACTACGAGCTTGAAGTTTTTATGAGCTTTTGAAGTTTTTATGGACTGATAGTTGAAGAGCAGCGAATTAAACCCGCAGCGGCCACAGAAACTATGCTATTCATACTTCTCTGGAATAGGCCTTTTGCAGGAAACAGTCACGTGTTCATATATCATTTCAATAGCCTTATACATGATGATGTCACGCCTTATGCATGATGATGTCACGCCTTATGCATGATGATGTCACGCCTTATGCATGATGATGTCACGCCTTATGCATGATGATGTCACGCCTTATGCATGATGATGTCACGCCTTATGCATGATGATGTCACGCCTTATGCATGATGATGTCACGCCTTATGCATGATGATGTCACGCCTTATGCATGATGATGTCACGCCTTATGCATGATGATGTCACGCCTTATGCATGATGATGTCACGCCTTATGCATGATGATGTCACGCCTTATGCATGATGATGTCACGCCTTATGCATGATGATGTCACGCCTTATGCATGATGATGTCACGCCTTATGCATGATGATGTCACGCCTTATGCATGATGATGTCACGCCTTATGCATGATGATGTCACGCCTTATGCATGTTCTCCTGTAAAATGTTTATCCATCTTTATTTCATTGTACACTATAGTCCCCTAAATTATCTTACAAAAAATCTCATTATATTGCTCTTAATTTATTACAAAATTTCCTGTAAAATGTCTACCTATCTTTATATGATTTAATTTTATGTGTATGTATTTTGTACTTATCCTCTTGTAAATATTCCCATTTATATTTTATTATAGCTCTCAGTTATCCCTGACCTTTGCCATATAAGCCGCTGGCTTTGGCTTTTCATTTAAAAAATGTAACATCATGTGCTTTAAATAAATAAAAGTTGAAAGTTGATGATGATGTCACGCCTTATGCATGATGATGTCATGCTTTTGTGATCGCCACCAAGCCTCACTTTGACACAACATTTCCTCTCAACACATCAATAGGCCTTATGTGTGATGATGTCATGCTTTTGTGATCGCCACCAAGCCTCACTTTGACACAACATTTCCTCTCAACACATCAATAGGCCTTATGTGTGATGATGTCATGCTTTTGTGATCGCCACCAAGCCTCAGTTTGACACAACATTTCCTCTCAACACATCAATAGGCCTTATGTGTGATGATGTCATGCTTTTGTGATCGCCACCAAGCCTCGGTTTGACACAACATTTCCTCTCAACACATCAATAGGCCTTAATTGTGTGATGATGTCATGCTTTTGTGATCGCCACCAAGCCTCGGTTTGACACAACATTTCCTCTCAACACATCAATAGGCCTTATGTGTGATGATGTCATGCTTTTGTGATCGCCACCAAGCCTCGGTTTGACACAACATTTCCTCTCAACACATCAATAGGCCTTATGTGTGATGATGTCACGCTTTTGTGATCGCCACCAAGCCTCAGTTTGACACAACATTTCCTCTCAACACATCAATAGGCCTTATGTGTGATGATGTCACGCTTTTGTGATCACCACCAAGCCTCACTTTGACACAACATTTCCTATCAACACATCAATAGGCCTTATGTGTGATGATGTCACGCTTTGTGATCGCCACCAAGCCTCACTTTGACACAACATTTCCTCTCAACACATCAATAGGCCTTATGTGTGATGATGTCATGCTTTTGTGATCGCCACCAAGCCTCAGTTTGACACAACATTTCCTCTCAACACATCAATAGGCCTTATGTGTGATGATGTCACGCTTTTGTGATTACCACCAAGCCTCACTTTGACACAACATTTCCTCTCAACACATCAATAGGCCTTATGTGTGATGATGTCATGCTTTTGTGATCACCACCAAGCCTCACTTTGACACAACATTTCCTCTCAACACATCAATAGGCCTTATGTGTGATGATGTCACGCTTTTGTGATCACCACCAAGCCTCACTTTGACACAACATTTCCTCTCAATATAAAAGTGAGTCTTGGTGGTGATCACAAAAGCGTGTGTTACGCAACGGTTTATTAATTAGTAACTAGATTCAGAAACTGGCCTCCAGCATAGCCTTAGTCATGTACTTATGTTAATTAATTGACAAATGGTCTCAAGCATCGGTTTCCGTTGAAATATAATAATCGGAGAATCTTTGGACTGGGCTCATGCAACTGATTTTACTTTGTAATAGATATTATCTAGTGGCGTAGTTGAAACGAAAGTTTTGAAAGCTTTTGTGGGATTAGTGGATAGACTAATCCCACTGTAGATAGACATCTAAAGCTGACTAATCATGTAAACAACATCTGCAAATCTGCCTCCATGGCTATCGATCAGGAACATTGGTAAGATAAGGAAACATTTAAGCCAAGCTGACTGTGAAAGGTTGGTCCATGCATTCATTACGTCAAAACTTGACTCATTCAACAGTATCTTGTTTGGTTTACCAGCAACGGAACTTGACAAGCTCCAGCGTGTTCAAAACACGGCTGCCAGACTTGTTACCAGGGTGAAGAAATCTGATCACATCTCCCCTGTACTGCGCAAACTCCATTGGTTACCGGTCAGAGACAGAATTACTTTTAAGCTACTTTTAATTACGTTTAAGGCTCTTCATGGCCAAGCGCCAGTCTACATTAACGAACTCTTGAACCTTTACAAACCTGCCCGTTCTCTTAGGGTCCTCTACACTTAATTTATTATCAGTCCCTAGATCTAACACTAAGACATACGGTGACAGATCGTTTTCAGTTGCTGCGGCAAGATTATGGAATTCGCTACCAGTACATCTAAGATGCACAGACTCTTTAAGCCATTTAAAATCATCACTTAAGACCTTTCTTTTCAGTAGTAGTTAGTTTTTTACAGTTTATATATATATTTAATTAGATTATTTAGTCTTTTGTAGAAATAGTTATTTTACTATTGTAAGGGCATCGAGACTTATATATATGCTCCTAATACGTTTTAAATTATTACTTAAGACCTTTATTTTCAGTAGTAGTTAGTTTTTATATATATTGTAATTAGATTAATTAGTCTTTTGTAGAAATAGTTATTCTACTATTGTAAGAGCATCGAGACTTATGTATGATGCCCCTAATACGTATTATTATTATTATTATTATTAGGAAATGAAAACTAGTTGGACCTGTATACTCCAAATAGTTTGGTAATGTGTTAACAGATGTTTAGACCATGCCTTTTTGAAAGCTTTTATAGGAAGTGAAAAATATTGTATAACACGTCATTAGACGAACGTGCTTTGTAGAGTTATTTTAGTTTTTGATTGACAAATATATTTTAGCCTTGACCGTTTCCATGTGTGCTACAGGCAGGCATCAACTCGTACCGTTTTCTACCCAATACACATTTTTAGTGATGGGCATAGCCTCAAGTTGGGATTTAATTTTGGCATAGAATAAAAGTATTTCGACCTTATATGGTACTGAGAATTTCAAATGTTCGGAAACCGACTCTTAGAAAATAACCAAAATGGTAAGAACACCCACGAGGTGCTGTCTGGCTGGACCATACAAATAGAGGCCAGTTTCAGGATAAAATTAGAAGAAGAAGCTGAAGCAGAAGAGCGTATGAAACAATATAGAGGAAGAAATAATGATCCCATTGGTACCTCTCGCAACACGTGACATCATCACACAAGCCCTATTGGCTATTTTGACGATGTTGCGCGCACAGCTAGAACAATGGCTGTAGAACAAAGGCTGGTGAACCAGAACGAGTCTTAGCAGCTCGCGTCTATTGTTCTACTGATGCGTGCGCAACATCGTCAAAATGGCCTATTGAGCTCGTGATCCCATGGGTAAGGATTTTATGGCAAACAACCTTCAAAAATGTAATTTCAGATGGATGTACCATCGACTGGAAGTGGAAAATGGCATTTACAAACAGGTTTTGCTAATGCCACTACCGATCTCGTGCGTTTAAATAAAATTCGGCTTCTACTTCATTTACGGGAACACATATGACGTAAAACTAGAAATTCCTATGAGGAAGGTAAGTGCTGCGAGAGGTATATCAGGAAGTGTACTCTGTGAAAATGAATGCGCAATGAGAGAGCATGCATGCGCATATAAATGTGATCAATAAAAATGGGACATTACGCGTGTTGTTTAGTTGTATGAAAGTTCGTCATTGTAGTACTACATAAGAAGGAATTTACATTGATAGGTACCGGCATATGGTTGAGTCATTAGTGCCGTGCGTAGTATCATTTGTGGAGGAGTGGTTGTCATCAATGTGAGAAACAAAGATTGGTTTAAAGAGTTTTATTTAAAGTAGTACTTTCTGTTATCATCGCTATGCGATGGTGTGTAAAAGTTGTAGACGACTTGGCTTTCCTCTTCCTTGGATCAAAAATAAATCACAACTCCATCATATTAATGCAATCCAAGTTGTGCCTGCAGGTTTTGCACTTGACCGAATAGCAGGTTAACGCGGCAAATTCATATGCTGGCCTCCAATGTTGTTCTTGCCATTTAAGAACATCGCCTGCTCGTTTGACAAAGCCAAATCGATCGACAACTCATCGCACGTGGTTGCACTGACACGCCGGGCACAAAAGATCGTAAAAAGGCCGAGGTTGAGTGCACACAAAAAAATAAAATTAACACCATTTCTTTACGACTACTCTAAATTTGAAGAAATTTTGGCAGATTGGTAACAAAGTGAAACTTCATTTTTTGGGACAATTGTTTATGTATTCTGCCGTTGTTGTGACGTCATAAGAGATGTCTCCTTTTTTGGTGAAATATAACCTTTAAAACACGTTGCAAACAGATTATGTGATCAAAATGGCTTCATGAAATATATTCATTGAGCAAAAATTTGAAGTCTCTACGATAAATATATCCAGAGTTATGGATGATTCACTATTTCTATGACGTCAATATCAGTGACGTCAGGCTTCAAGCATAAATCAGACTGCCTACTATAAAAATAGCACTAAAGGAAATACTATGACTTCTGAGTGTTAGACAAAGGTGTTCCGTCGATAAAATTTAAAAAAATCTGAACTGGCTATTTTCTGAGGACATCCAAATATATTAATGACGTCATAATGACGTATACCAAAAAAAAGGCTTCAATTCTAAGCTGTTATACTCAAAAAATCAAAATTCTAAAAAGAACACGTTGTTATCAATAAAGAGTTTTATTATTGTGCAAAATATGATGTACCAATATTTCGAACTCTAAAAGTTAAAACAAGCGATATTTTCATAAATGGTTTTATGTTATATATTTCCCGCCAATTATTGGCTGGAAAATTGCCAAAATGTAAAATTGAATAACTTTTGTTTACCTCTACCAATCGAGAACGGGTTTTCGATTCCTTCATTCACATGAACAAGAGATTTTAAAAAGATATAATAAAACGTTTTTAGAGGTACTAAAAAATTATAGGAAACCTATTAGCAATGGACAAATGACGTCGTTGTGACGTCATAATGATGGCTACATTAGCTTAACTTATCAGATTATGTTTTGTTGGCACTCATTTATACACCTACCAAAATTCATTTATCTACGCCGAACACTTTTTAAAATATAGAAACCCCGGCCTTTTTACGT
The DNA here is from genome assembly GCA_030867875.1 of Actinernus sp. WN-2022. Classification (NCBI taxonomy): domain Eukaryota; kingdom Metazoa; phylum Cnidaria; class Anthozoa; order Actiniaria; family Actinernidae; genus Actinernus; species Actinernus sp. WN-2022. The sequence continues at coordinate 22,356,738 of JAOWCC010001368.1, read as the reverse complement.
TCATTTGTGCCCGGCGTGTGAGTCCATAGACCATAAACACGCCAAAATTCGGACTGTAATTCCTTCGCAACTGGAGCAGTACTCAGCTCTCTGATGCTCTGAAAAGAAGCTTCAAACATTTCTTTCGTATCGCTAAAAAAAACAAGCAGCAGCAACTTACCTTTTGAAGGAGAAACGAAACTGGTGAAAAAGTGGTAGTTTTTCAACCCACACAACCAAACGTCGAGGAAACGTCGAAGGAGGCAAAGCGCGGATCGCCCCGAGCCAGGGTAAAATTGCCCTCGTTTTCGCGTTTGCGGATCACGTGTTCGCGGACAAGTTTTCAGAAACGTACCAAATCGAATCGAAAAAAATACTGGTATCTGACGCTGATAACATAGGCAACCCGTAAAAGACGTCGCGAATATATTGCTCTCGCTTCGCTCGCAGCAACAAAGAAGACACTAACTCGAAACGATGAACTACAGCAAAACAATACCCTGAAATAGAAAGAACCCTAACCCAGAATAGTTTACAATACATTCTGGTACACGAAGGATATGTTTTTGCCCTCCAGTACAACTACGTGATTGCATTCCTTCAAAAGGCGCATTGGTCCAGAGTGGTATATGTAAGTGTATTTTAAAGTTTATTGTGTTCGCAATATTTCATACATGGCCCATTACTTTCTTTTAAACTCAAGTACGTCATGGCCTAGCTGGGTCAACACGGAAACACGGCTAACATTTATTATATAGATCTGTTATGAAATAACATACTAACATAACTCGTAAACCTAAACACTTTAAAGTGAAAACTGCAGTCATGTCCAAGGGGAGCTGGGTGGCGCAGCGTGTTAGCGCTTGCCTCTCACCACTGTTGCTCGGGTTCGATTCCCGGACGCGGCGCCACATGTGAGTTGAGTTTGTGGTTGTTTCTCTCCCATGCTCTGAGGGTTTTCTCCGGGTTCTCCGGTTTCCTCCCTCCGTAAAAATGAACTGTTGAATCGAGAGTAGTATATATGTGCAGAATATATTAAAGTAGTGGGGGAGTGTGTGTGGAGTAAAAGCAGGCCCCCACCAGCTGTAAACACTAGCCTGCTATAACAAATAAAACATTTATTTATTTTATTTATTTGTCACGTGACCCTTCCTCGTGTGAACGTTCAACAAGGACAATCCCTTTGGTTTCAAAATATTGGGGACTTGGAGACACACATAAATCTGCCCTCACATCCCATAACTTTTATTTATTGGTAAGGAGAAACCGCGTCACAAGAAAACAGGTCACGTGACCTGTTTTGCTCAATAGCCCCTTATGGATAAAAATATGTTCTACTGTGAGAGCAGATTATTAAAGGCAGGTACCAGAAAAACTCTGTGTACCTTGGCGTGACAAATATTGATTGCTCCATTTGCTATTGAACTTTTTTGTAAAACCCTGAAAGTCAGTGAAGGGGTCACGTGACACGTCATTTGCATAATTGTGGTATTCAAAATATCGAAGTGAAGGAGTTATGTGAGTCTGCATAATTTGGTGTAGTTGGTAATTAAGGTAGATACCTAAAGTGGATATTATCGTTTTAGCCTGTCTTTCATGTCAAAACCAGCCTCTAAAGGAGCAGTGTCACGATTCTGATTGGTTGTTATAGACAATGGCAAAACCACGATGGCACGCGCCGCTTCAACCTCAGAAAGGCCATCCTGTACCGCTCGAAATGAGCCACAGCATTGGTTTTCCCAACAATACAAAACACCCTAACCTTTAGAACGTGCAGTACAAAAACAATAGAGCTACAGCAGTATAATGAGTGCAATCAGAATACAGGTCTCGAGCGGTACAGGATTACTGCCTCAGAGCCCAGTTCGGTCGTGTATAGTCTTGGGATTTCGAGTGTTTCTTTAAAAAAGCAAAAAAGCTCAACCGAGCCAGGACATTGATGAAGTAAGGCTTTTCGTATAGCTTCCCGGGGAAAGCAGCTTTCTACCGAAGCCATAGCGCTTACCGCGGCCTCTATAGCCTTTCGACTGCATCTCTTGCAATTGAAATTTACGATAAATAAAATGCTGCTTTGTAAAAATATAACATCAAACCTAACCAGGAGCCATAACCAGGAGCGTCCATATCTCCTATATAGCTGTCACTAGTCCGGCAGATTGGTGAAAAAATATGGAAGGATTGTGGGATTTATGGTAAAAGCACCAAATTTTGCACAGAGATAGGGAATGCACTATTTAACAATATTGGCTATGGGCCCACTTGGGATCTATCCCATAATTCTGTTTACAGCGTATTTAAGGGCGCTCTACTGACATTCAGCATGAAAACGAGGCTGTATGTTTTGTTTGCATAAAACAGTCACAGTTTTGAAAATGAGTAGGGAAAATCATCAATAATGTTGGAAACAAAGTAAAATTTGTCGTTCTCAGAAGAAAACGGGCATTAAGTCTATCACGTGACTTGTTTTATGTCAAATGTTTCTTATCAATTGTTTTGTATTTTTTGACATTACTCGTTGCTTAAAAGAAACGTTTTATATATTGCTTAGACTTTTAATTAATTGAAAGTAGAATGAATAAAAGTGAAATGAATTTTATGTTAACTTTAAATTTATATGCCATTAAAAACATGTTTTCTAGTTTTGGGTTGCCTGTGTACATTTTGCCAGGTTACCTATTCGATTCATACACCTGCTGTTCTCAAAGTTGTAGTTTATATTTTATCAAAACTTAGTTTGAATTTCTCCATTTCATTGTTCTACAATACTCATTTAAAGTACACTACAATGGTAAGTAGGCATATATCTAACTATTAAATCATTTTAGTCTGATTTCGTATTATATAAACAAGAATATATAATATATACCAACGTACACTCGATCTCCAAAAAAATTGAGAATGATCGAATATATATTTATATTTATATATTTATGTAAGTGTATCCATGTGATTTTGGTCATTGTATCCATGTGATTTGGGTATTCCGCAGAGATTCAAAAGAGAAAACCACTAAAAACTGTTCAGTAAACGGGAAATATTGTATATATTATTACAGTTTTAGTCAGCATTTAAAGTGCCTATGAAGCTTATTTTTTTATTTTAGATATCATTTCTACATCAAGTGAATAGTAGAATGGTACAATATATCTTGCTTTGAATGCCGTGCCGCTGAGTTAAGGAGGTTTTAATATCCAAAATGCTAATTACATGACGTCAGGGGAGGCATCTGCAATCACTTCTTAGTGGTTGTGAATGGGCGTTTCTACTGATATAAAAAAACAAATTTCTAATATTATTTTATTTCAACCATGGGTATAACACTGATAATTTGAAAATTTTGTTTACTTGTAACAAAACATTTTGTATAATAATTGATGCCTCCCCTGACGTCACGTAATTAGCATTTTGGATATTAAAACCTCCTTAACTCAGCGGCACAGCATTCAAAGCAAGATATATTGTACCATTCTACTATTCACTTGATGTAGAATTGATATCTAAAATAAAAAAATAAGCTTCATAGGCACTTTAAACATTTTATCATTATTGTTTTCTTTGACAATGCAGTTTGGCGAATAATGATGTTTCTATGGCCTCTTGTAATACTTGTATATAAATAACAGCAAACCAAACTATGATGGCTCAGCAGAGCAGTTCATGCTTGGACTGGACTAGATGTATATTGTGCCAAGAAATCACAGCAGAACCGCTTCAGTGTCCAGGTAACCTACGAAGATCTGACATCGAGAGTGGGACAGGATACCATACACTGGCAAAAAATATTCTACAATTTAAAGAGCTTGGAAGTTTGCCAATACAGATAGATATTACAAAGTTAGATGAAGGAGGAGGAATTGCAACAACGCTTATACAACGAAATGCAAAATGGCACAAAACCTGCAAATACAAATTCAGCAATCTGAAATTGCAAAGAGCAGAGAAACGAAAAAGTCAAGAAGAGCCAGCTGATATTCCATGTTCCAAATTCACAAGGATAAGCTGTGATGGTACTAAAAGTGGGACGCGGTCTGATACAAACAATTATCGGCCAATATCCGTAATTTCAGCTATAGCGAAGGTATTTGAGAGGATCATCTATGACCAACTATATACCTATTTGCAAAATAACGGTCTATTAACTAATTGTCAATCTGGTTTCCGAAAGTTTCCGCTTTGCTCCATGCTACGGACAAATGGTCGTTAAATATTGACAAAGGTCTGATTAATGCAACTGTTTTTGTAGACCTGAAAAAAGCTTTTGACACCGTTGACCACAATGTTTTGCTTCAAAAGCTAGAAAGTTACGGCTTGACTTCTCCAAGTATTGCGTGGTTTAGATCGTATCTCAACGAACGAAAGCAAAGGTGTGTGGTCAACGGTGAAATGTCAGACTTTGGGGTACTCTCCTGTGGCGTCCCTCAGGAACAATTTTGGGACCCTTGTTGTTCCTAATATATATAAATGACCTTCCTGATTGCTTAAAATTCTCAGACACTCAAATGTACGCAGATGATACTTGTCTTACAATGGCAGGTTCATCATGTGATGACATTGAATCTAAATTGAATACAGACTTACAACATATTTATGAGTGGCTGAAACTGAGCAAACAAGTTGAGTCTGAATGCTACAAAAACAGAGTTTTTATTAGTAGGCTCTCGCCAGAGATTATCTCATGTGGCATGTCCAAATCTTGCAATTGGAGGCGAAAGCATCCCTAAAATAGCGTTCGTTAAGTACTTAGGGGTGCACATAGATGAAACATTGACATGGTCAAAACACATTGAGAAGATCTCTAAGCAATTATCATCTTCTATTGGAGCTCTCAAGCGCGTACGGCCCTACGTGCCCATGTCCTCCCTCAAGACTATGTACCACTCATTTATTCAACCTAAATTTGATTGTTGCAGCATAGTTTGGGAGAGCCTGGGCACTGAACTCGCAAATAAACTCCAAAAACTCCAAAATAGGGCTGCTAGAATAATAACACAGTCTAGTTTCGATTCTAGCTCTGGCCCAATACTTCACGAACTGGGTTGGGACAGATTAATAATACGCAGGCGCAAACTTTTAGCAATAGAAATGTTTAAGATCTATAATAACCAAGCGCCTGGGTATTTAATACACAAATTTAATAGGGTTCATACACCATATAACACAAGAGGTTCATCATCAAAATTCCAACTGTCCCTCCCCAAAACGAATTATGGTAAAAAGCGATTCGGCTACAGAGGAGCACATATTTGGAATAATTTAACAGAAGACCTGAGGACTAGCAAATCGTTAAATACATTTAAAACTAAGCTAAATGGTCTACCTCCCTGCTTGTTTGACGCCTTATAATTTACTCTCTTACAATTACAATTACTATAGTATAATATATCGTACACGAACGCTAAAAGAACTGACTCTGGCGTTTTTAGCAGATTTTAATGAAATGTAATATCATTTAATGTTGATGCACAGATTTTTACACACGGCTTTTATGTAAACCAGTCTTAGTTACTGTTAAAACTACCGTGTCTAAATAAAGTTTCTATTCTATTCTATTCTACTTCCAAAGCCACAAATAGTTGCTTCTTCTGTGGTGGTACACAGGAAACTCTTCATCAAGCTTCAACCTTCAATATAGATGCAAGAGTTAAGGAATGCGCGCTCCAGTTACAAGACAGGGTGCTACTTGCAAAACTAAGCTCAGGAGATATGATTTCACAAGAAGCGGTATATCATGCGAAATGCTTGGTATCACTTTATAACAAAGCAGGGAGAATACATCAGGATACTGGAAACAGAGAAGAAAAGATAAATCAGGGTATCGCCTTGGCACAGTTAGTTGCATACATAGAGGAAACGCGTTCTGAGTCGTCCGTAGATAGTGTTCCTGTGTTTCGGCTGGCAGAGCTCACCCATATGTATTCCGTCCGTCTTCAACAGCTTGGAGATGATATATCTGGCCGAATTCACTCTACTGATTTAAAGGATAGGATTTTGGCTAATGTTCCAGGTCTCCAGGCTCACAAGCAAGAACGAGACATTCTGCTGGCTTTCGATGATGATATCGGCATGGCTTTAAAACAGGCATGTGCTCGTGATTTTGATGAAGAAGCAATGACCCTGGTTAAGGCTACCAATATAATTCGTCGGGACATGTTGAACTTGAAGACCAAGTTTAACGGGACATTTGAGAACAATTGTCAACAAACATCTGTCCCACAGTCTTTAAAAACATTGGTAGGAATGATTTTAGGGGGAGCAGATATCAAGAGCCATTCCAGCGACAACATTGAAAGTCAAACTACGCTAAGTATATCCCAACTGATGCTTTTCAATGCTAGTAAACGATGTCGCAGCAGTGGAACAACAAGAACTTCACATTACCACTCTAGAGATCGCGAGCCACCAATGCCCATTTACTTAGGTCTTATGACCCATGCAGAAACAAGAAAGCGTACGCTTGTTGATAAACTCTACAATCTGGGATTGTCAATATCATATGACCGAGTGTTGGAGCTTTCCACAGACTTGGAAAACAGCGTGTGCAGCCTCTTTGAATCTGAATGAGTTGTATGTCCGCCAAAGCTTCATAAAGGGGTATTCACAACCGGAGCTGTGGACAATATTAATCACAACCCGAGTTCAGTTACTGCTCAAGGTGCTTTCCATGGAACAGGCATATCGCGCTGTTTCAACATCCAACCAATGATGCCCCTGGTGAAAAACGTGATGTTGTTGGCATTGAAAATCAAGCTTCGAGGACCAAGCGTCTTGCTCAACTTCCATATTATTACTCATGCGTAGAACCAGTAATTCTCCCCAAGAAAGAACCAGCAGTTCCTGTACTCCAATGCCCTTTTGCTAGTAGTTGCCCTGACATGCTGCATGCTTTTAGTGTAGAATACAAATGGCTTGACCACGTCAGAGATAAGCTTTACCAAGAACTATCGGAAGATACTTTTGATATGTCATGGGCAGCTTTTCACGCAAGCCAGCTACCGCCAAATCAGGAATTGCGGCCGGTAGATGTGAGTGCGTTGTTGCCGCTATTCCAAGAGGAAGCACATTCAGCAGCTATGATCCGTCATGCTATTGATGTCACAGGACAAGCAGTAAACTTTCTAAATCCGGGACAAGTTCCAGTTCTAGCTTGTGACCAGCCACTTTATGCCTTAGCCAAGAAAATTCAGTGGAACTGGCCATCAATTTATGGAGAGAAGAAACTGGTAGTGATGCTTGGTGGTTTCCATACTGAGCTTGCTGCACATAAGGCAATCGGGAGTTGGATCGAGAATAGTGGATGGACCGATGCTTTGGTTCACGCTGGCGTGACAACCCCAGGTACAGCCGATTCATTTCTAAAGGCTTCACACGTGTCACGTACCAGACACGCTCACCAAGTTACGGCTAGTGCTCTGCACATCCTTATGGACAGAGCATGTAGCATATACTGTGAAACTGTGCCAGAAGGAATAGAGTCTCTGCTGTTTAACGACTGGCGCAAGCTAGCAGAATCTCAAAGTCCACAATTCCAATATTGGTCGCTAACACTCAAATTTCAGTTAACTATACTGATATTTAATTTGTAAGATCTCTAAGTGAAGGAAACTTTCAACTCTACAAAGATGCTTGCAAATCATTGGTGCCATGTTTTTTTGCATTAGACAAAACCAATTATGCAAGATGGCTCCCAGTGCACATTCGTGATTTGGAAGCTCTTGATACTGAGCTTCCGACAGTAGCTGGGGAGTTTCGAAAGGGCCACTTCGTTGTGAAGAAAACGCATCGCATGTTTTCCTCCATTCCCATTGACCAAGCACACGAACAGAATAATAAGATAGTGAAAGGGGATGGAGGAGCCATCGGTCTCAGAGAGTTCCACGCAGTTACTGCGATGGATGGTCGCTGGTCCAGAAATGTCAAGAATCATCAATGATTTTGAGCTGTCACAGGAACTACTACGGCAATCTCAAAATGAACAAGGAAATCTACTTCAACCGGATTTCCGTCACCATGAGCAAATGAAAGGAACACAGAGCACATTCCAAAATCAAGTTACTGCATTGTGTAGCACATTTGAAGAAATGGGAAATCCTTTTTTAGAGCAGAGCGGAGATTTGTTAGTACTAGATAGCCGTGACATAATTGGTCCCCATGTTATTGAAACAGTAAGAACTGTCGAGCAAGTTGGAAGGGAGAAGTACCAGGAGTTTGTTACAAAGAGGATTCAAGATGGAACAACATCTCTCTTTGATACAATAAAAAGAAACAAGTTACCACTGTTCAGCGAACCTCCTATCGCTAAAGAGAAATCCCAGAACAAGCTCCAAATTGCATCACTAAAGAACAATTGCTCTCTATTTTCAAGACTTTATGTTTCTTGTCAAGTCAGGGATGGCAACTTGGACGACTTCTTTTGCCATGAGAACCAGAGTTTCCCACCTTCACTATCACAATATGGGAAACTTCGATCTGGCACTAAAGCAGATGTGTTATCATGTCTTGAGAAGATCTGTCCTGTGCAAGCAGAAAAACCATCTGTCGAGGCTTTGCTACTAGATGGTGCAGTTATTATTAACATGTTAAAGCCTGGTGCTTCAAAGACATTTGAAGAATACAGTAAATACGTATTTTTACCATATATAAGATCTCAGCTCATCAATGTTCAAAGAGTAGATGTAGTGTGGGATAGATATCTTCCCGATAGTCTTAAAGTCACAGCACGGAGCAAGAGAGGGAAAAGTGTTTGTAGACGTGTCAAGCCTGACACTAGAATTCCAGGAAACTGGCCAGCCTTCCTGAGAATAGACGAAAACAAGAAAGAGCTTTTCCTCTATCTGGCAGACCAAGTAGTCACAATCGGACCCGAATATGGAGAGGTGATGTCTACTAAAGATGAGTCAGTTGTACTCAACAGTAGAAGAGAGCACATCGCAGATTTGATGCCATGCAAGCACGAAGAGGCCGATACTAGGCTTATACTGCATGCTGCTGATGCTGCAAAATGTGGCTACAGTAAAGTAACTGTGCGCACTGTAGATACAGATGTGGTAGTTATTGCAGTAGCTGCATTCCAGCATACTTCCTTATCAGAGCTTTGGATAGCATTTGGGAGCGGCAAACACCTTAGATATATACCAGTGCATGCCATCTCTTGTAGCATTGGGGAAGAAAAGTCACAAGCTCTTCTCGCCTTCCATGCTTTCACTGGTTGTGATCAAACGTCATTCTTTGCACACAGAGGCAAGAAAACAGCCTGGGAAGTGTGGAATACGTTTAAAGAAATCACAGCAGTTTTCAAGAATTTGAGTAGAGCTCCGACAGTCAGCTGTTTGTGACATGATGCCTATCCTGGAGCGATACGTTGTAGTCATGTACGACCGTACAAGCACTTGTACAAGTGTTAATGATGCACGGAAAGACCTGTTTACAAGAAAGGGACGAGAGTTAGAGGCCATTCCCCCAACAGGCGACGCCCTACTTCAGCACGCAAAAAGATCAATGTACCAGGCTGGCCACTGCTGGGGCAATTCCTTGGTTCCATCTTATCAGCTCCCGTGCCCAAGTGAGTGGGGGTGGACAAGAAGTGGTAATCAACCATGGGAGCCCTTATGGATGACAGTTCCCCAGGCTTCTCAAATCTGTCAAGAACTATTAAAGTGCGGGTGCAAAAGCGACAAAGGCTGCACCGGACGGTGTAAATGTGTTCGCGCTGAACTGCCATGCACAGCACTGTGTAATTGTAGTGGTCTTTGTGAGCGGGAATGAGAAACGGAAGTTGATTTTTATGTTTTCTATTACTACTGATGATTATTTAGACACATGTGCAAGTATGTCACGTGAGTCATATTAAACTCAAACCAGTTAGGAATGTTGCTTTCAACGTACTTCACACCTAATATGAGTAGTCTATATTTATTAAATATAATGAAATGACTTAATTGATTATGCTAGAGTTTAAACCGATTCTATATCTTTCACATAATTGGTCACGTGACGTGTCATGTGACTATGCACTTGATCTATTAACGATACTGTATGTAATGCTTTTCAAGCAATTGCTTCTTAAAATATTTTTTTTAGGTTTACTGTCCAAACTATGATCATTTTTAATGAATTTTTCACCCAGCCTCGTTTTCATGCTGAATGTCAGTAGAGCGCCCTTAAATGCGCTGTAAACAGAATTATGGGATAGATCCCAAGTGGGCCCATAGCCAATATTGTTAAATAGTTCATTCCCTATCTTTGTGCAAAATTTGGTGCTTTTACCATAAATCCCACAATCTTTTCACCAATCTGCCGGACTAGTCCGGCAGATTGGTGAAAAAATATGGAAGGATTGTGGGATTTATGGTAAAAGCACCAAATTTTGCACAGAGATAGGGAATGAACTATTTAACAATATTGGCTATGGGCCCACTTGGGATCTATCCCATAATTCTGTTTACAGCGTATTTAAGGGCGCTCTACTGACATTCAGCATGAAAACGAGGCTGTATGTTTTGTTTGCATAAAACAGTCACAGTTTTGAAAATGAGTAGGGAAAATCATCAATAATGTTGGAAACAAAGTAAAATTTGTCGTTCTCAGAAGAAAACGGGCATTAAGTCTATCACGTGACTTGTTTTATGTCAAATGTTTCTTATCAATTGTTTTGTATTTTTTGACATTACTCGTTGCTTAAAAGAAACGTTTTATATATTGCTTAGACTTTTAATTAATTGAAAGTAGAATGAATAAAAGTGAAATGAATTTTATGTTAACTTTAAATTTATATGCCATTAAAAACATGTTTTCTAGTTTTGGGTTGCCTGTGTACATTTTGCCAGGTTACCTATTCGATTCATACACCTGCTGTTCTCAAAGTTGTAGTTTATATTTTATCAAAACTTAGTTTGAATTTCTCCATTTCATTGTTCTACAATACTCATTTAAAGTACACTACAATGGTAAGTAGGCATATATCTAACTATTAAATCATTTTAGTCTGATTTCGTATTATATAAACAAGAATATATAATATATACCAACGTACACTCGATCTCCAAAAAAATTGAGAATGATCGAATATATATTTATATTTATATATTTATGTAAGTGTATCCATGTGATTTTGGTCATTGTATCCATGTGATTTGGGTATTCCGCAGAGATTCAAAAGAGAAAACCACTAAAAACTGTTCAGTAAACGGGAAATATTGTATATATTATTACAGTTTTAGTCAGCATTTAAAGTGCCTATGAAGCTTATTTTTTTATTTTAGATATCATTTCTACATCAAGTGAATAGTAGAATGGTACAATATATCTTGCTTTGAATGCCGTGCCGCTGAGTTAAGGAGGTTTTAATATCCAAAATGCTAATTACATGACGTCAGGGGAGGCATCTGCAATCACTTCTTAGTGGTTGTGAATGGGCGTTTCTACTGATATAAAAAAACAAATTTCTAATATTATTTTATTTCAACCATGGGTATAACACTGATAATTTGAAAATTTTGTTTACTTGTAACAAAACATTTTGTATAATAATTGATGCCTCCCCTGACGTCACGTAATTAGCATTTTGGATATTAAAACCTCCTTAACTCAGCGGCACAGCATTCAAAGCAAGATATATTGTACCATTCTACTATTCACTTGATGTAGAATTGATATCTAAAATAAAAAAATAAGCTTCATAGGCACTTTAAACATTTTATCATTATTGTTTTCTTTGACAATGCAGTTTGGCGAATAATGATGTTTCTATGGCCTCTTGTAATACTTGTATATAAATAACAGCAAACCAAACTATGATGGCTCAGCAGAGCAGTTCATGCTTGGACTGGACTAGATGTATATTGTGCCAAGAAATCACAGCAGAACCGCTTCAGTGTCCAGGTAACCTACGAAGATCTGACATCGAGAGTGGGACAGGATACCATACACTGGCAAAAAAAATTCTACAATTTAAAGAGCTTGGAAGTTTGCCAATACAGATAGATATTACAAAGTTAGATGAAGGAGGAGGAATTGCAACAACGCTTATACAACGAAATGCAAAATGGCACAAAACCTGCAAATACAAATTCAGCAATCTGAAATTGCAAAGAGCAGAGAAACGAAAAAGTCAAGAAGAGCCAGCTGATATTCCATGTTCCAAATTCACAAGGATAAGCTGTGATGGTACTAAAAGTGGGACGCGGTCTGATACAAACAATTATCGGCCAATATCCGTAATTTCAGCTATAGCGAAGGTATTTGAGAGGATCATCTATGACCAACTATATACCTATTTGCAAAATAACGGTCTATTAACTAATTGTCAATCTGGTTTCCGAAAGTTACACTCAACAGTGACCGCTTTGCTCCATGCTACGGACAAATGGTCGTTAAATATTGACAAAGGTCTGATTAATGCAACTGTTTTTGTAGACCTGAAAAAAGCTTTTGACACCGTTGACCACAATGTTTTGCTTCAAAAGCTAGAAAGTTACGGCTTGACTTCTCCAAGTATTGCGTGGTTTAGATCGTATCTCAACGAACGAAAGCAAAGGTGTGTGGTCAACGGTGAAATGTCAGACTTTGGGGTACTCTCCTGTGGCGTCCCTCACGAACAATTTTGGGACCCTTGTTGTTCCTAATATATATAAATGACCTTCCTGATTGCTTAAAATTCTCAGACACTCAAATGTACGCAGATGATACTTGTCTTACAATGGCAGGTTCATCATGTGATGACATTGAATCTAAATTGAATACAGACTTACAACATATTTATGAGTGGCTGAAACTGAGCAAACAAGTTGAGTCTGAATGCTACAAAAACAGAGTTTTTATTAGTAGGCTCTCGCCAGAGATTATCTCATGTGGCATGTCCAAATCTTGCAATTGGAGGCGAAAGCATCCCTAAAATAGCGTTCGTTAAGTACTTAGGGGTGCACATAGATGAAACATTGACATGGTCAAAACACATTGAGAAGATCTCTAAGCAATTATCATCTTCTATTGGAGCTCTCAAGCGCGTACGGCCCTACGTGCCCATGTCCTCCCTCAAGACTATGTACCACTCATTTATTCAACCTAAATTTGATTGTTGCAGCATAGTTTGGGAGAGCCTGGGCACTGAACTCGCAAATAAACTCCAAAAACTCCAAAATAGGGCTGCTAGAATAATAACACAGTCTAGTTTCGATTCTAGCTCTGGCCCAATACTTCACGAACTGGGTTGGGACAGATTAATAATACGCAGGCGCAAACTTTTAGCAATAGAAATGTTTAAGATCTATAATAACCAAGCGCCTGGGTATTTAATACACAAATTTAATAGGGTTCATACACCATATAACACAAGAGGTTCATCATCAAAATTCCAACTGTCCCTCCCCAAAACGAATTATGGTAAAAAGCGATTCGGCTACAGAGGAGCACATATTTGGAATAATTTAACAGAAGACCTGAGGACTAGCAAATCGTTAAATACATTTAAAACTAAGCTAAATGGTCTACCTCCCTGCTTGTTTGACGCCTTATAATTTACTCTCTTACAATTACAATTACTATAGTATAATATATCGTACACGAACGCTAAAAGAACTGACTCTGGCGTTTTTAGCAGATTTTAATGAAATGTAATATCATTTAATGTTGATGCACAGATTTTTACACACGGCTTTTATGTAAACCAGTCTTAGTTACTGTTAAAACTACCGTGTCTAAATAAAGTTTCTATTCTATTCTATTCTACTTCCAAAGCCACAAATAGTTGCTTCTTCTGTGGTGGTACACAGGAAACTCTTCATCAAGCTTCAACCTTCAATATAGATGCAAGAGTTAAGGAATGCGCGCTCCAGTTACAAGACAGGGTGCTACTTGCAAAACTAAGCTCAGGAGATATGATTTCACAAGAAGCGGTATATCATGCGAAATGCTTGGTATCACTTTATAACAAAGCAGGGAGAATACATCAGGATACTGGAAACAGAGAAGAAAAGATAAATCAGGGTATCGCCTTGGCACAGTTAGTTGCATACATAGAGGAAACGCGTTCTGAGTCGTCCGTAGATAGTGTTCCTGTGTTTCGGCTGGCAGAGCTCACCCATATGTATTCCGTCCGTCTTCAACAGCTTGGAGATGATATATCTGGCCGAATTCACTCTACTGATTTAAAGGATAGGATTTTGGCTAATGTTCCAGGTCTCCAGGCTCACAAGCAAGAACGAGACATTCTGCTGGCTTTCGATGATGATATCGGCATGGCTTTAAAACAGGCATGTGCTCGTGATTTTGATGAAGAAGCAATGACCCTGGTTAAGGCTACCAATATAATTCGTCGGGACATGTTGAACTTGAAGACCAAGTTTAACGGGACATTTGAGAACAATTGTCAACAAACATCTGTCCCACAGTCTTTAAAAACATTGGTAGGAATGATTTTAGGGGGAGCAGATATCAAGAGCCATTCCAGCGACAACATTGAAAGTCAAACTACGCTAAGTATATCCCAACTGATGCTTTTCAATGCTAGTAAACGATGTCGCAGCAGTGGAACAACAAGAACTTCACATTACCACTCTAGAGATCGCGAGCCACCAATGCCCATTTACTTAAGTCTTATGACCCATGCAGAAACAAGAAAGCGTACGCTTGTTGATAAACTCTACAATCTGGGATTGTCAATATCATATGACCGAGTGTTGGAGCTTTCCACAGACTTGGAAAACAGCGTGTGCAGCCTCTTTGAATCTGAATGAGTTGTATGTCCGCCAAAGCTTCATAAAGGGGTATTCACAACCGGAGCTGTGGACAATATTAATCACAACCCGAGTTCAGTTACTGCTCAAGGTGCTTTCCATGGAACAGGCATATCGCGCTGTTTCAACATCCAACCAATGATGCCCCTGGTGAAAAACGTGATGTTGTTGGCATTGAAAATCAAGCTTCGAGGACCAAGCGTCTTGCTCAACTTCCATATTATTACTCATGCGTAGAACCAGTAATTCTCCCCAAGAAAGAACCAGCAGTTCCTGTACTCCAATGCCCTTTTGCTAGTAGTTGCCCTGACATGCTGCATGCTTTTAGTGTAGAATACAAATGGCTTGACCACGTCAGAGATAAGCTTTACCAAGAACTATCGGAAGATACTTTTGATATGTCATGGGCAGCTTTTCACGCAAGCCAGCTACCGCCAAATCAGGAATTGCGGCCGGTAGATGTGAGTGCGTTGTTGCCGCTATTCCAAGAGGAAGCACATTCAGCAGCTATGATCCGTCATGCTATTGATGTCACAGGACAAGCAGTAAACTTTCTAAATCCGGGACAAGTTCCAGTTCTAGCTTGTGACCAGCCACTTTATGCCTTAGCCAAGAAAATTCAGTGGAACTGGCCATCAATTTATGGAGAGAAGAAACTGGTAGTGATGCTTGGTGGTTTCCATACTGAGCTTGCTGCACATAAGGCAATCGGGAGTTGGATCGAGAATAGTGGATGGACCGATGCTTTGGTTCACGCTGGCGTGACAACCCCAGGTACAGCCGATTCATTTCTAAAGGCTTCACACGTGTCACGTACCAGACACGCTCACCAAGTTACGGCTAGTGCTCTGCACATCCTTATGGACAGAGCATGTAGCATATACTGTGAAACTGTGCCAGAAGGAATAGAGTCTCTGCTGTTTAACGACTGGCGCAAGCTAGCAGAATCTCAAAGTCCACAATTCCAATATTGGTCGCTAACACTCAAATTTCAGTTAACTATACTGATATTTAATTTGTAAGATCTCTAAGTGAAGGAAACTTTCAACTCTACAAAGATGCTTGCAAATCATTGGTGCCATGTTTTTTTGCATTAGACAAAACCAATTATGCAAGATGGCTCCCAGTGCACATTCGTGATTTGGAAGCTCTTGATACTGAGCTTCCGACAGTAGCTGGGGAGTTTCGAAAGGGCCACTTCGTTGTGAAGAAAACGCATCGCATGTTTTCCTCCATTCCCATTGACCAAGCACACGAACAGAATAATAAGATAGTGAAAGGGGATGGAGGAGCCATCGGTCTCAGAGAGTTCCACGCAGTTACTGCGATGGATGGTCGCTGGTCCAGAAATGTCAAGAATCATCAATGATTTTGAGCTGTCACAGGAACTACTACGGCAATCTCAAAATGAACAAGGAAATCTACTTCAACCGGATTTCCGTCACCATGAGCAAATGAAAGGAACACAGAGCACATTCCAAAATCAAGTTACTGCATTGTGTAGCACATTTGAAGAAATGGGAAATCCTTTTTTAGAGCAGAGCGGAGATTTGTTAGTACTAGATAGCCGTGACATAATTGGTCCCCATGTTATTGAAACAGTAAGAACTGTCGAGCAAGTTGGAAGGGAGAAGTACCAGGAGTTTGTTACAAAGAGGATTCAAGATGGAACAACATCTCTCTTTGATACAATAAAAAGAAACAAGTTACCACTGTTCAGCGAACCTCCTATCGCTAAAGAGAAATCCCAGAACAAGCTCCAAATTGCATCACTAAAGAACAATTGCTCTCTATTTTCAAGACTTTATGTTTCTTGTCAAGTCAGGGATGGCAACTTGGACGACTTCTTTTGCCATGAGAACCAGAGTTTCCCACCTTCACTATCACAATATGGGAAACTTCGATCTGGCACTAAAGCAGATGTGTTATCATGTCTTGAGAAGATCTGTCCTGTGCAAGCAGAAAAACCATCTGTCGAGGCTTTGCTACTAGATGGTGCAGTTATTATTAACATGTTAAAGCCTGGTGCTTCAAAGACATTTGAAGAATACAGTAAATACGTATTTTTACCATATATAAGATCTCAGCTCATCAATGTTCAAAGAGTAGATGTAGTGTGGGATAGATATCTTCCCGATAGTCTTAAAGTCACAGCACGGAGCAAGAGAGGGAAAAGTGTTTGTAGACGTGTCAAGCCTGACACTAGAATTCCAGGAAACTGGCCAGCCTTCCTGAGAATAGACGAAAACAAGAAAGAGCTTTTCCTCTATCTGGCAGACCAAGTAGTCACAATCGGACCCGAATATGGAGAGGTGATGTCTACTAAAGATGAGTCAGTTGTACTCAACAGTAGAAGAGAGCACATCGCAGATTTGATGCCATGCAAGCACGAAGAGGCCGATACTAGGCTTATACTGCATGCTGCTGATGCTGCAAAATGTGGCTACAGTAAAGTAACTGTGCGCACTGTAGATACAGATGTGGTAGTTATTGCAGTAGCTGCATTCCAGCATACTTCCTTATCAGAGCTTTGGATAGCATTTGGGAGCGGCAAACACCTTAGATATATACCAGTGCATGCCATCTCTTGTAGCATTGGGGAAGAAAAGTCACAAGCTCTTCTCGCCTTCCATGCTTTCACTGGTTGTGATCAAACGTCATTCTTTGCACACAGAGGCAAGAAAACAGCCTGGGAAGTGTGGAATACGTTTAAAGAAATCACAGCAGTTTTCAAGAATTTGAGTAGAGCTCCGACAGTCAGCTGTTTGTGACATGATGCCTATCCTGGAGCGATACGTTGTAGTCATGTACGACCGTACAAGCACTTGTACAAGTGTTAATGATGCACGGAAAGACCTGTTTACAAGAAAGGGACGAGAGTTAGAGGCCATTCCCCCAACAGGCGACGCCCTACTTCAGCACGCAAAAAGATCAATGTACCAGGCTGGCCACTGCTGGGGCAATTCCTTGGTTCCATCTTATCAGCTCCCGTGCCCAAGTGAGTGGGGGTGGACAAGAAGTGGTAATCAACCATGGGAGCCCTTATGGATGACAGTTCCCCAGGCTTCTCAAATCTGTCAAGAACTATTAAAGTGCGGGTGCAAAAGCGACAAAGGCTGCACCGGACGGTGTAAATGTGTTCGCGCTGAACTGCCATGCACAGCACTGTGTAATTGTAGTGGTCTTTGTGAGCGGGAATGAGAAACGGAAGTTGATTTTTATGTTTTCTATTACTACTGATGATTATTTAGACACATGTGCAAGTATGTCACGTGAGTCATATTAAACTCAAACCAGTTAGGAATGTTGCTTTCAACGTACTTCACACCTAATATGAGTAGTCTATATTTATTAAATATAATGAAATGACTTAATTGATTATGCTAGAGTTTAAACCGATTCTATATCTTTCACATAATTGGTCACGTGACGTGTCATGTGACTATGCACTTGATCTATTAACGATACTGTATGTAATGCTTTTCAAGCAATTGCTTCTTAAAATATTTTTTTTAGGTTTACTGTCCAAACTATGATCATTTTTAATGAATTTTTCACCCAGCCTCGTTTTCATGCTGAATGTCAGTAGAGCGCCCTTAAATGCGCTGTAAACAGAATTATGGGATAGATCCCAAGTGGGCCCATAGCCAATATTGTTAAATAGTTCATTCCCTATCTTTGTGCAAAATTTGGTGCTTTTACCATAAATCCCACAATCTTTTCACCAATCTGCCGGACTACACAGCGTTTTCACAAGTTGGGCTCTTTTTAGATTATTTTTCCCGCCAATTAGTGGATTGTGCCAGTGACGGAAAAAACGATGCCTCATTAGCTAGTTTTGTCATACCAACCGACATGCCTGCTATGCTTTTGTGATTTTATTCTCTTAGGAATGATTGCAATCCAAGAATAGCGGAAAACCGTTCTAAAAATAACCTAACTTGTGAAAACGCTGTGACATAGGCCTAGTATGCAGGATGGACCCTCCTAGTTATGGGCTCCTGACCTAACCATATAATACTGAAGTAGTTTTAAGGCTCGAGATTTCGTGCAAATATGCCGATGCAAGCGGATTCCTCACGGACTTCTACTTCTGTCACATCTTTTGATGACACATTTTCAAAGCTTTGCGCATGCGCACTAATCGTGACACTGCTCCTTTAATGTACTTGAGAAGGCGCTAATTGTCATGGTGTTTAGAGTCGATGTGCTTGTCTGATTGATGGCTGTTAATTGGCTACAAACAGTTAAAGTATCCTTCCTCAATACTTGATTGAAATGATACGCAATATGTAGTTATTATATAAAATCATGTTTGCCGCGTAGCACTAGTAAGTGTAAAAAATGTGATGTAAAGTGGGAAGCTTTAGTGCTAAGTGTGCACGCCCTACGAGGGAAAGAGAAAAAAATATCTACGCAATAGTTTCTTTAAAGGCTATTTCTATAAATATAACAAAATAATGCTATTTTCCCAATGTAACTGCCAACGGGAAATTAGTTATAAAATACACAATACAGATGATATACAGTTCATTAATTGTAAGGTATTCTATAATGCTTCGAAATTTAGTATATATATATAACAGAACGATGTACGTCGCAAACACAGTCAAAAACAACAAATGACAGTGAAGGAGATATACGTCTTTCATAGTACTAATGAGCTTAAAGTGCCAATGAAATGAAAAATTCGATCCCGTTTTTATTTTATTTTATTAAATTCTAGGCTTCTCTTATTCATTTTGTGCAATTAAAAATCAATTTGGAGAGCGTGAACATATTTTTTTTTCGTATCGAAGTCAGGCAGAATTGCCAAAATCAGGCGACAATTTTTCTGCTGTTAAAGATATGGTAATCACATGCGTGACGTCACTAGGTCTGCGCATTTATATTCGTCTCCATAAATACTATAAAATAAGTACATTTTTGGCCAGTTTTCAATTTAAATATGTAATACTTTGAGAAACCTTGACGATGGCCATAATTGTTCTAATAGAATCCTTGCAGTCAGCCATATTTTTACTTTTGTGAATATTAATGTGGGACCTAGTGACGTCACGCACGTGATTAGCATATCTTTAACGGCATAAAAATTGTCGCCTAATTTTAGCAATTATGCCTGACTTCGATACGAAATAAAATTATGTTCGCGCTCTCCAAATTGATTTATCATTGCACAAAATGGCTAAGGGAAGCCTATATTTTAATAAAATGAAATAAAAATTGGATCGATTTTTTCATGTCATTGGCACTTTAAGCAGCAGACGTTTTTGACAACACGGACGTCACAAGACCGTGAGAAGACTGGAATGATTTTTTTGTTAAAATCTTAACAACGTCGGACACATTTCTGGATGATCAATATGGACGGGAAGACCCGTGTTTTGACATTTGTGAGTTGGTGTTACGGACGTGATGACGACAAACGCGGCAAAAAAGGAAAGTTTGACTTCCGGTTGCCGTCCGTGACTTTTTAAAAGATATGACATTTTCGAGATACATATAGTTTACACATAAAAATTAGTTCGCCATTATAACGTAATATAACAATGGGAGATTAGTTATAAAATGCACAACACAGTTGATATACAGGTCATTAATTTTAAAACATACCCAACAAACTATCTGGATTCTGATTGGTCAGTGACGAGTGCATCTAAAGGTTATTAAGTAATGGTCCGCGCAAGAGGTAGGCATATGTTATGCATGGTATGTAAAAAGGTGCTAATTGTGGTATTGTTTCAATCTTCCACCTCATTGGCTTAGACATTAAAATCTATCTAAAATTGAAGAAGGAGAACATTTGTTTTCATTTTGTAAACAGATTTGAATTGCATCTAGTGAAAACTCTCATAACTTTCAATATGACGAACTTTCAATATGGGGAACATTTTTGAATTGAACGTTTTCTTGGTTATTGTTTTGTACTCTTCTGATTGGAAAAAAACGTTTTCACACAAAAGAACTCTACCTTTAAAATGCATTTTTAGTGGATATAATTTCAGAAATTTCTGATTTAAGGGTTGATGAGTTGTCAGTATGAAAAACAGAAAATACTAAAGTGGGGAAGCAAATTGCATCTGAACAATAGAATTGTGCCTACCTCTTGCGCGGACTGTTACTTAAGTGCACAGTCGCATGTTCTCAGTATATTATAAACAATAAATCGCATAAACTGCTCGTGCTAACTTGATTTATAGGCACTGAGTGATATTTTAGAATTTCTCAAATTGCACTCGCCTAAAGGCTCATCAATAATTAGAACTTTCAAAATATCACTCAGTGCCCATAAATCTCGTATAGCACTCGCGTTCATGCGATTTCCACTACGGTATTAAATGCCTCGACATTCGGTATATACTAGATACAGAATGAGTTGGTAAATCCGATAAAATACGGACACGAATTCTGTATATGGCTTATCAAAGTCTAAATGTAAAGAGCCTGTTTTCAGTTATTTTGGTGATACCAGCTATATATATTTCGTCCGAGAAAATCGAAGCAAAAGGTTCTGCAAATCTGTATCAGATTTACAGATCACTCATCGTACATTGATTTCCTTTGTTTTTCCTTCATGAAGTTTTAAAGAGTTTGATAAATATATGTAAACATATAACAAAACAATGCTATTTTCCTAATGTAACAATCTTGAACAATGGGAGAGTAAGTTATAACAATGCACAATATAGTTGATATACATTTCATAGTTCATTCATTGCATGGTTTAAATGCCTCGAAATTCCAAAGGCTTGACAAGTCCTAAATGCTTCAAGACTTATCCTTGATTTGTACTGTTCCAAAATAGCAATAAACACAAAATATTTAATTATTGTGTCCTAAATATAAACACTAACTCGAAAAGAGATTCTAAAATGCGTGTACTACATTCAAAATCTTTAAAGTTTAAATCACTCTTATTGTTATCGGCAAAAATAACAACAAGGACGTTTTTCAAGACAAATAACATATAACTTGATACGATGATCTCCAATCTGATAGGCCTTTTGCAGGAAACAGTCACGTGCTGATATAATACTTCGTTAACGAATGAATTGCTTTCGTAACCCCGTTGGGAAAGGCGTTGCCATGGATGATGGAGAGCAAGCAATCGTTTAGAAAGATCGACAATCGATTGGAGATGGAAAATAGCATTTACAAACAGGTTTTGATAATAACACTATCGATCTCGTACCAATTGCATTTAATTAAATGAATTCAGTTTTTTTGCTGTCTAGTACAACCACGTGATTGCAATCGATCGAGAAAGGAATGCCGGCTCGGACAAGCTGCACGGAGTGCAATCACGCGTTCCAGGGGAGGCTAACTCTTGACCAATCATGATTCAGATTTTAATTAGTTTTGTTTTTCTTTATACAGAGTTTCATTGGGTAGGTCATTTCGATTGACAGCCATGGCCAAAATTCCATATGCAAAATTAAATGTCAAAACCGGCACGCTCACTTCGACTGCAAACTTTAACGTTGTTTGAGGACAGGAAAAAAAGGGAGGTTTCTCTTGAGGAAAAGGAACCAGCACAGAAGTGAAAAAGGACAAAGTTAGCTGAGCTGAGTGTAGTCCTGAAGAAGTTAACTGCTTAAAACACATCTGAACCGTGGAAAATTGTAAGTTTTTGGCTGTGTATCAGTGCATGTTGTAAACTGCTTAAGTCACTCTCCAAAAAAACATGAATATTTACAGCAGTTCTATTGCAAGTGTATAGTTTTCGATTCTACTGTACAGTAGTTTTCTTGAGGAAAGTGGACTAATGTTTAGAAGCCGCTGTGACAGCTTCAAAGCACAGAAACGAAAATTTGCACAAGAGGCTTGCCCACGTGGCTGGAGTTAGAAAATGGCTGTATATATAAAGCTTTTAAAAATAGCTATCAAAACGTCTCGATTAACCTAGTTTCACAATTGAATATTTTTGCCCTTTCCTCTTTGCAGGTCCAAAGAAAGTAGAAGTGTATACGAGTATGTCTTTTGCCCGGTGGAAACATTTTAAAGCGGAAGGACTCTTCGGCTATAGAATCTCACAAGGTGAGGAACAAGTGTTAATTATATCATTTGTAGGATTACAACAACATTAATAGCTACTTTGTCGGAATTTTGAAACACGGCTTTAGTGAAAAGTCTGAACAGCTTAAAGTTCCCTTTTAATAGAGAAAATATTATTACTCTTGTAATGGAGAAAATATTCTTACTCGTTTAATAGACAAAATATGGAGAAAAATTCTTACATGTGTGATACAGTACTGACATATTTTGACGAAGTGTACTGTTCTGGGGCCAATTCTATGAACTCTGTTATATATTATTAATAATTCAGTTTCTCTAATATTTTTGCAAACCTAAAAAAACCTACCAACCAATTTCAACCCCAAAGCATTCATAGAATGACTCTAAATACACCTGAACTGGTGGTTTTCATCGTCATAACACGCGATCGCAACATTTGCCTTTGCATTGATAAATCAAATATAATATATTGGTCCTTGTAGAACTACGCCTGACAGAACGACGGTGGGTCGTTCTGTCATAACATTCAAAATTTATTTACTCCGGAACAATACACCCTATCGAAATTTTCTGTGTGGACTTTCATTATCGATGTCTAGAATATATATATATACAAAGAACAGCTATGTAGGCCTTGTAGTTTAAATTTTAGTTTTTTTATGACGTCAAATGAACCATTAGTTTGAAATGATAAAAATAAGCATTGTATGTATTGCCGTTACAGGAAAAGAAATGGAAGTTACAGGAAACCTGAAGGAACGGAGTTCAGAGTGCTGCCTGTGATGAACACAACATTACAAGAGGAGTCCAAACAGTGAGTTTTTCTACAGACGGCATATTTCAAACGAGGAAGTCCAAATTTTATCGATTTGATCTCGTTGAATCAATTGGAATAACTGTACGTCTTGTTTTATGGATTCAGACTAGACAATTTTGTTGAAATATTACAAAAGAGTTAAAATAAATTCGGACCGATCGCTTCATGAAAACTTGACAACTCGTAATTATTACTTTAAACGCGGCCAACGATGTTTAAGTTCTATACAATAAAATGTATTTCTCATTTTTGCTGAACATATTTGCTACTTCCTTTGTTTTAAATAACCCTCTGTTTTTAATGGGTACATTAGCTGGGGAAACAAACCGCGTTCCTAAATCTAATATGGAACTTCAACAGCAATCCTATAACGAAGGGCGACTGTGGTCTCACAGTCAAACTACCATTTGCTGGAACTTGCACTAGCAAATGGTGAAGAGTGTCAAAGACCCCTTCAAATATTCAAATGAAAGGTAATTAAATCAGTAAAATCAGACCTAGTTTAAGTGGGTCCTTGGAAGAACGGTTTACAGCCGAAGTTGGACCCAATTTTTTTAAGAAGAAGCTGCCACCAATATTTTTGTGGGTATAGGACCTTTTTTTTTCCGGATCAATCGGTCCGGTAGTTAAATTTTACGGATCAATGGATCCGTTCGCTTAGAACTTCGCTGGACATCGCTGGACATCGCTGGAGCATTGAGGAAGACGAGGTTCCCTCCCCTCAGTTTTTCATAGACTTCTTTGAGAATTCTTTCCGATTTAAACTAGTGCATAAGAAATGCCATTTCTCCAAAGTCAAAGGAGTTCCAACGGTACAACAGTGTACAATGCTGGAGACATTTTCCAAATTGAAATTACTTGCATAAGAAACTCATCTGTTCATTTGAGTCACAGACATAGTAAAATTAGAACTGGACAAGAAAATAATTGGAACCGGGAAGATGGATCTCAGTGGAATGACAAGAGCTCGACGTCGAAGGAGAGATACAAAATTAGATTTGGGTTTGTTTTCTAGACTAAATAGGCCCCCTTTAGCTAGATAATATATTTGAGTTGTTTGATGTCTATCGGGCAGGGCAGGACGGGTAGTGTAGTTTTTAAGAGTCTGGTCATTATTTTTATCGAGTATCTGATCGGTTCACACACAGCCCACACGCGCGTTAGAATAAGACCACCCCTGTAGCTACTAGGCGCCGCCCAGTACTCACCATATAACTCTGGTATAGGCAGGCTGACGACTGTTAAAAGCGTGATTTCACAAGGAAAATTTGCAAACGAAACACTTTTATATTAGATCTGTCGGCCGCCTTCGATACTGTAAATCATAAGATATTACTTTCTAGACTTTGTAATCGTTTCGGCATCAAAGGGCAAGCGCTTGCGTGGCTCACTTCATATCTCAACGGACGGAGTCAGAGTGTCTTGATTCAAGACAAAACATCGACAAGTCATGACCTACTCTGCGGTGTACCACAAGGTTCGGTACTTGGCCCGATATTATACTTGATGTACACTTCGCCGCTAGGAGATATCATGCGTAGAAACAACATGTCGTTTCATTGCTACGCCGACGATACGCAGATTTATGTAACATTTCAGCCGTCAGTTAATGGACAGTTAGATTGTTCAAAGGCAAAGATTGAGGCATGTTTACGCGATGTAAACAACTGGATGTCAACTAACAAATTAAAACTAAATAATGATAAGACTGAACTTCTAGTTCTGAAGGCTTGTCATCGGCCGCAGCCTCCCCTCGATAGCATCCAGGTTGGTGCCGAGATCATCTATCCATCCAAATCAGCAAGGAACATTGGGGTCGTTTTCGATCACACTATGATGATGGACAAGCAAGTGTCTGCGATTTGCAAATCTGCGTTTTACCATATAAGAAACATTGCTCGCGTTAGGAAATTTTTATCTTTAGATGTTTGCAAAATACTAGTTCATGCATTTATCACCGCCAAATTAGATTATTGTAACTCGTTATTATATGGTATCCCTAAATATTTACATCAGAGGCTCCAGTATGTCCAAAATTCGGCAGCACGCCTTCTTACTTGTTCGCGTAAATCCTGCCATATTACAAATATTTTACAAGACCTACATTGGCTACCAATAGAACAAAGGATTAATTTTAAGATATTACTACTGACATTTAAGGCTATGAACAATATTGCACCATTATATATTAGTGAACTTTTAGAACCATATGCACCATCTCGATCATTACGCTCATCTTCTCAGAACTTACTCAAAGTTCCAACATACAATCTAAAAACGTATGGTGCAAGATCCTTTTCATTCTCAGCGGCCACTTTATGGAATAGTCTTCCAATTGATGTAAAGAACGTTCAATCTGTAAATATTTTTAAGACTAAGGTTAAGACTATTCTTTTTAAAAAAGCTTTTAACATCTTATATTTAAAATAGTTAAATCCGTAAGTATGTTTAATTAATTTGTATATTTTGCCCTATTTAATTTATTTATTTTAATTATTTTTAGTAGTGATGTAAAGCGCCATTGGTCATTTAGTGGAAATGGCGCTATATAAATTGTTATATTATTATATTATTATATATATTATGACAGGGAATCTGTGAAAAGTCCTAAAAACAAATAGCAATTTTGTAAGACTGGCTGTTATCATTTACATATCTATTTTACTTTTGTGATTTTCAACGGCCTGCCTGCACCACTGTCTCATAATGACCTTTCTCTTTGGGATGGTAACCTAGAGTAAGGGACTCAGGGTGTTCAAAACAAACCTGCCGGACACTTTAGCTGATGATGATTACTCCGCCATTTAATATGAAGTTCACAATGGCATCATTGTGATGTTGTACTAAAGGGTCATATTCATGTGGACTTAAATCTTAAAACAACTTATTCAGCAGGTTCGTTTGCACGCTCTCGGTCTGTTCAGGGTTGGTATATTGTAGTTCGATTTGTCGGTTTCGGGTTGTGGTACTTCGATCGATTCGGCTCCGAAATTCGGATTTGTCACACAGTATAGTAGAAAGTGGATTTGATAGAGGGTAGTATTATAGCCGTCGCACTGCAGTGGAGGACACCAACTCGTGGCATCATGGAGGAGCTTTATCTTAGGACTTTCTTAGACATGGCAGCTTCTTAGGTTTGTTCCTTCAGAATGGAGGCGAGTGTTTGAATATGAATTGAGAGATTTTGGAATTTAAAAAAATCACTTCCTAGAAAAGTAGGACCAAAATAAATGCAAACTAGTTTACCAAGAACAGTCAAACAAATGCCTCCATCTGAAGTTTAGGAATTCCAGCTGTAGCTATTTAAAAATGACAACTGAGATCAGAATTGAGAAATACCAGCTGACGGCACTGGCATTACTCGACACTGAGATCAGTATTCATATCTGAACCACAGGTTGCAATTGTTGTCATTAGGGACCTTAAGCAACCACGACGACGGCATAAAACAATAGCCTTAATTACAAAATACAATAACTGCACGTGAAAATGCACGCAGTCACCTCAATTGTGACCGTTCTCTTAAAAAAAAAAACGTGAACTCCAAATTTTCGTTCAAAGGAGAACGCGAACTTAAGAAAGTAAATCACACCGTTTATCATTCGGCCTGAACGGAACTCTGTCCTGATAATATTTTGCGAAAATATGGTAATAAAAGGCAGCTATAGGCAAATAATGAAATAGTAAACACCAAATTTAGATTGAAAACACTTAATCCCATTGCCATTCTGGTTGCTTAAGTTCCCTATTGTCTTAAGTGGCGCACGGGTGTCGCAGCTGCGAAGTCGGGTCAGTATTTCAATTGCAAATACGCTTTCGCCAAAATTATTTTCTCGATCTTTTAGATTCTTGAACACATGTACACTTATTTATATACTAGAAAATGTTAGAAAGTTTTTCAAAACGGTCCTACACCTGACTTCGCGGTTGCACTCTCGAGCCACCTTAACTTTGTCCGAAAATTCGATTAATATTCGATTCCGGTACACGGCTTAATTCGATCCGAAAAATAACTAGTTTTAGTCAGGTTTATTTGAGAATTGACGTTATTTATTAAGTGTTCGATTAATTTCATTTTCTTTCCAGTTTCTTATCGTATGTCTCCAATTATTTTTCTTCGGAACTCTTGAATAACACTGTTTTGGGGATTTCATATAATAGTAACAAATAAATATCTGTGATTAGGATATGTGCATACTGTTAAATTTTTTTTTATGACTCATATAATCGTTGTGATTATTGCCGATGTCGAATAAATGTCTTATATTAAGGCATGTACTTCGATAAAATAGCGATGGAACATTCAAATGATCTGACATATATGTAGGTATGCTGTGTCAAGACAAACCTATAGATCCGAGGGGAGAGGAGGGGAATCACCAAGGAGATCTCTTATCTGACGATAACAATATTAGATTTAGCTTCGAATTTCATTTAGACGATGATTTCATAATATATTTAGGCTCGGTTCTCGATATCGATTACTATGGCTAACATTACAGCAGATTTCGTGTGAGCTAGTGGGAATGAAATCGGCAAGATTTGCCATACCATAACTCTGTAATTTGATTGGATCAGGACAAACAATGGGACAACCATTTCAATGTCGGGGTCATAATAAACCTTGGTACCCACTCGTTCGAAATCCGCTCTAATTTAAAATATTTGTTCATGATATTCTGTCAGTTTTTGAAAACTCAGTCCAGGTCTTCTATTATAGTAATTAAGCTTTAAAGAAACCTTGAGCATTTGTATACGTAGGCTATTCTCGTCCCACTTGTATATCAGTGTCTTTGCTGTGTGCGGTGTGTGGTATTTAGAACATACGTAATATGACTACTGACGTTTGTTAATATTAGAGTTTGATAAACGGTAGCTAGCTTAACAGAAGAGTAGTTCAAATATAATGTTTTCATACTTCTCAAAGCGGAATAACAACAATTACATTTTAACCACTTAATATAACTGGCGAGTAGTCTCTCCTCGCTCGATCTTAATATCCGTACCTATATTTAGTATATACCACACCAGTGAATATCACTTTTCGCGCGGTCTGACTGGCTGCTCAAACAGGGAATACGATTTCATATTTACCTCGGAGCAAAGCAGCGATCATCTCGTGCGAGTTTTTGTCCATTTGATAGAAAATAAAATAACTATTTGGTGTTGGCTATTCACCTGGAGTGGTATATACTAAAACAATTATTCACCTCCACTTCGGCGAATAATTATTAAATATTCCAACATTCAACTTAATATGTTTTACGGTGTAGATACACATGAGACTGTTACCTATATATACATATAACATGGAGTACGTCGTTGATATTTCTGATCTTTTTCTGACAATGAACTTTGAATTGATTTAGTGACTGTAATTACATTCACACTGAATTCAATAGACTTACTGACCAATCTCCATCACTTTGAAATCCTTGATTGAACCTTTTTAGGAGTATTTCAACGAATTGCCCATGGCTTTTTGGGGATTCCCAGGCTTTGAATTTCTTTTGATTTTCATGTGGTTTTCCAGGAAAAAGTTTTATCTAACTTTAAATAATTATATATGCATTCCACAAAAATACTTTTATTTCAGTCTAGCGAAGAACAATTACAACACTTGATCGCATAGAGCGAATTTTGAGTGATTGATTTCGTTTTGCATTTGCTCAGTTTTCCTATTGGCTGTGGAAAATATTTTGTGATATCAGCTTATCAAGTGCTAAACTAAAACCAAACGTGCTTGCGTTCATCACGCCATCCACGATTGCGTTTACTTTTCCTTCCTTGTGATTGGTTCAAGTAAAACCAATCGTGAATTACTTCAGTTCGTGATTGGCTCATTGTGTTTTTACTTTCTCCCGTGATTGGTTCTGTGATTACTCAGTTGGTTTTGGTTTTTCTACAATCAACTGAAAACCGCTCTAAACGTTAACAAATAAAAACCAAAACATAAAATAAAACGTTTAAGGCAATGTAACGTCAGCATCTCTATTGTTTCTATCGTGTTAATATGGCCATGTTTTCTTGGTTTTTATCGTGACGTCATCAAAAAACTAAAATCTAAACTACAACTCCTACGAAGCTGTTCTTTGTATATATTCTAGACATCGATAATAAAAGCTAACACAGAACATTTCACGTCAATAGTGTGTATTACAATTATAGAATACCCCGCATGTCGAAAGATCACTTGAAAACTGTGCCAAATTCTCCATTATAGTGCAGGTGTATGTAGAGTCATTCTATGAATTACTTTTTTTATATTTCGGGGTTAGGTTTTTAGAAAGTTTGTATGAAAATTTGAGAAAATGAATTATTAATGATCCAACTTGCGGGATATTCTCTAATTATTCCCGGAGGAACTTTTGAATTTTATGACAGAACGACCCAGCGTGTTTTCCGGAAGGCATAAAAAATCCATGTAATTATATCAAATTTATTTCACTCGATAAATCTTTATAAATCTGTAATTCAAAGAGTGAAACCCAATGATTTTGATGGGAAATTAAGCTTTAATGTATTTTCGTTTTATGGCCGCCATCTTGAATTGGTGCCCCTGAAAGGAACCAAGATGGCGGCCGCATACAAAGTACTGTAAAATTGTCGTACTTTCATTGACCCACAGCTCCGATGGTAAATAATCTAATGTTCCTAAATTTGATCTGAAAGTGTATTGTTGGTAGTTCTACAAGGACCAAGATGTTTTATTTGATGTTACCAATGCAAACCAATTTTGCGATCGCGTTGTCATGACGATGAAAACCACCAATAGGACATTTGCATGATGACGTCATTTGACTACATCTACCAGAATTCTGTACGCGTACTCTTTTATTCCATAATGTGGACCATTGTCTTGGTATTCTCAAAGAAGTTGTTAAATCTAAATAAGAGAAATAATTCAAATGACGCCATCATGCAAATGTCCTGTTACGTGTATACTAACATTCTATCATTTTGTTTATACCTTTCAGGGTGTTATGTGAATGTTGTCCATTGTTTTTATTGATACCTTTCAGGGTGTTTTCTAAAAGTTGCCCAATAAATAAAATGACGTAAGAATAAATCATGATCGCTGGCGCTGGCGCTATGTTTTGAGAAGCTTGTTAGGGGATTTTACAGAAGGCTTATTTCGGGGGGTTGGGGTTATTTAGTACTAATGTTGAACACATTTATTAACGCAAGTGTCACTTTACACATGTTTTAATAGCATGAATTAAAGCTTTGCTCATTGCAGTTCACTAAGAGGCATGCTGGGGAAGAATGATGGTGGTCGTAATATTTTTTTTTAGGGGGTGGGGGGGGGTTACAAAATCTCAGATGTTATGTACGTGACTGTACATAACTACCATGCTTTTGACGAATCTTGTCTTGCATGTTAAGATCATGGCTTCTCGGATCTCGATTTGCTTTTGGTTTTCTACAAATGTCCTGCCGAGTTTTTTGTAAATTTCCTCACCTTTTCAAAGAATTTGTTGAAACTTTTCGATAAACGTGCTTCGGATTTCCTCGATTTCGTTTTATGATCGTTTATGTACTGTTTAAAACATGAACAGCAGTGTTTTATCAAGTTTAAAAATTCTCGGGCTTCGCCCTCGAATTTTTAGACATGATAAAACATGTGATGCATGTGAGTGTTTTAAACTGCTTCAAAAACGCTTCCAGAATGCAATGATAGAAAGACGCACATCTCAAGGGAATAACATAAAGAAAATAATTTTTAGTAGGATGAAATTTTATATAAAGTTTCATCCTAATTAGAAATTCACTGATAAAGGCCCAAACTTTGCTACGAGTTTATTATACGACTTCAAAAACATTCAAATGTAAAGAGGGTAAAGAGACCTTTTTTTTCAGTTATTTTGGCGATACGACTTATTTTGGCCGAGAAAATTCAAGCTAAAAGTTTATGTAAATTAGGAAGACATTTTATCAGGTATAAAGTGTCGTCACAGTCATTAATTTCCTTTGTTTTTGCTTAATTAATTATTCATGAGATGGTTTATGATAAAAAATAATACAAGCCCCTCGTTTGCTTCCAAATAAGTAGAAATGGTGGACAATGTATATTCTATTCTTCTTTATTGTGATACCAGACGATACACTAACATACCTATTTTTCAGGTGTTTGTCGAGCGTCAGTTCAATGATGTAACCTGTTGCGCAATAAATGAAATACGCATAACTAATTTTATATTGTGTTACCCTTTTAGGTTTCTACCTCAATGACTCGCTTTTGGGTTTTCTACGACGCGCTTTAACACGCCGGGCACAAATGATCGTAAAAACGGCAGGTTTTATATATTTTGAAAAGTTTTCGACATAGAAGAACGAATTTTGGTATGTGTACGTGTGTAAAAGAATGTAAACAAAACAGTCAAAAGTTAAGGTAATATAGCCATCATTATGACGTCATATATCCTTTTCTAATATGTTTCTTATAAATTTATTACCTAAAATAATAGAGCTCTAAAGTAATAACGTGTTCGTAAATTTTTTGAGTATAACAGCTAAAAATTGAAACCTCATTTATGTAAACGTCATTATGACGTCATAAATATATTTGTGTACCCAAGAAAATAGCCAGTTCATTTTTTTTGGAATTTTATCGATGAAATGCATTTGGCCAACACTCACAAGTCATAGTATTCTCTTTAATAATATTTTTATAGTCGGCAATAGCCCCTTCCGCGATATGCTTTACTTGTCACTAACAAAGGTTTCAATACGAGGCTCCATGCTAAATCAATTTTTTTCTTTTCACAGAGAAAAGAATAAATTTAATTTAGCACGGAGCCTCATATTGAAACCTTTGTGCGTGACAAGTAAAGCATATCGCGGAAGTAGGCTATTGATTTAAGCTTGAAGTATGACGTCATTAATAATGACGTCATAAAAATAATGAATCGTCCATAACTAATATATTTATCGTAGAAAGCCGTTATTTTTCGCCAAATGGATATTTCATAAAGGCATTCTGATGACGTATATTTTTTCACCAAAAAAGGAGGCATCCCTTTTGACGTCACAACGTCAGAATACAGAAACAATTGTCTCCTAAAGTGTAGTCTTACTTTGTTACCAACCTGCCAACATTTCGTCGAATAGAAGTGAAGAAATGGCGTTACTTTTACGTTTTGTCACACTCAACCCCGCCGTATTTACGGTTATTTGTGCCTAGCGTGTTTCGGTTTCTACGACTCGCTTTTGGCTTTTCTACGACTCGCTTTTGGCTTTTCTACGACGTGCTCTTCGGTTTCTACGACGCGCTTTTGGCATTTCTACGACGCGCTTTTCGGTTTCTACGACCCGTTTTTGGCTTTTCTAGGACGCGCTTTTGGCTTTTATACGACTCTCCTTTAGGTACCAACTACCATACCTTATTTTTATCTTTCATGGTATTTGTCGTTTGTGTTCACCGAGATATGTGAACTGTACGTGTTGCGCAATATATAAAATGCCAGATATTTTATTCTGTATTCCTTTTGGTTTTCTACGACGCGCTTTTGGCTTTCCTACGACTCTCCTTTAGTTACCAGTATACTAACATACCTTATTTTTATCTTTCAGGGTATGTGTCATTTGTGTTCACCGACATCTGTGAACTGTACGTGTTGCGCAATATATATAATCCGCAGATATTTTATTCTGTTTTCCTTTTGGTTTCTACGACGCGCTTTTGGTGTTTTCCACGACGCGCTTTTGGTGTTTTCTACGACGCGCTTTTGGTGTTTTCTACGACGCGCTTTTGGTGTTTTCTACGACGCGCTTCTGGTGTTTTCTACGACGCGCTTTTGGTGTTTTCTACGACGCGCTTTTGGTGTTTTCTACGACGCGCTTCTGGTGTTTTCTACGACGCGCTTTTGGTGTTTTCTAGGACTCTCCTTTAGGTACCAGTATGCTAACATACCTTTTTTTATCTTTCATGGTATTTGTCGTTTGTGTTCACCGAGATATGTGAACTGTACGTGTTGCGCAATATATAAAATCCGCAGATATTTTGTGTGTTTTCGTTTTTGTTGTCTACGACTCTCTTTTGGGTTTCTACGACGTGCTCTTCGGTTTCTACAACGCGCTTTTCGGTTTCTGCGCTTTTGGTGTTTTCTACGACGCGCTTTTGGTGTTTCTAGTACGCGCTTTTGGCTTTTCTAGGACGCGCTTTTGGCTTTTCTAGGACTCTCCTTTAGGTACCAGTATGCTAACATACCTTTTTTTATCTTTCATGGTATTTGTCGTTTGTGTTCACCGAGATATGTGAGCTGTATGTGTTGCGCAATATATAAAATGTTAGATATTTTGTGCTGTATTTTCCTTTTGGTTTTCTACGACGCGTTTTTGGCATTCCTACGACTCTCCTTTAGTTACCAGTATACTAACATACCTTATTTTTATCTTTCAGGGTATGTGTCGTTTGTGTTCACCGAGATATGTGAACTGTACGTGTTGCGCAATATATAAAATCCGCAGATATTTTATTCTGTTTTCCTTTTGGTTTCTATGACGCGCTTTTGGTGTTTTCTACGACGCGCTTTTGGTGTTTTCAACGACGCGCTTTATGTCTTTTCTAGGACTCTCCTTTAGGTACCAGTACACTAACATATCTTTTTTATCTTTCATGGTATTTGTCGTTTGTGTTGACCGAGATATGTGAACTGTACGTGTTGCACAATATATTGAATACGTTATTGCTTTTCTTGTGATTTTCCTACGACTCTTTCAGTTTTAGGTTTTGTTCGACCTACTTCTCAGATCAGTTTCTTCGACCTACTCCTCGGTTTTCTTTGATATTTTATGCGTTTTCGAATTTCGCTTTGTTTGTTGAAAACAATTGGCTACTATTCACATGTTGGTTTAGTTGGCATCCGAGTTACGCAGGTTTTACGGTGTTTTCGCAACAATCATTTCTTATTTGGCATCCCAATTACGCTGGTTTACGGCGTTTTACCACAATTGTTTATATTTGGCATCCGAATTACGCGGGTTTACGGCGTTTTCGCAACAATCATTTCTTGTTTGGCATCCGAATTATGCGGGTTTACGGCGTTTTCGCAACAATTGTTTATATTTGGCATCCGATTTACGCGGGTTTACGGCGTTTTCACAACATTTGTTTATATTATTTTGGCATCAAACTACGTGGGTTTACGGCATTTTCACCACAATTGTTTATATTTGGCATCCGAATTACGCGGGTTTACGGCGTTTTCGCAAGAATTGTTTATATTTGGCATCCGAATTACGCGGGTTTACGGCGTTTTCACAACAATCGTTTCTATTAATTTGGCATTAAATTACGCGGATTTACGGCGTTTTCACCACGATCATCTAGTTGTCCCTTCGCCTTTGATATTTTGGTTTTCCATGAAACCCAGTTTCAAGATCATGCGTCGCTGTGCAAATCCTTTGTTTGTTTGGCGGGCAGGTAAATATACGATAAGGTCGGGCCCACCAGTTAAAACAAAGGATTTGTACAACTGCTCATAATCGTGAAACTGGGTATTGTTTGGATTCAATTTGGCAGCACATTTTTTTTTATTCAATTGGCATTGTCATTTCGAGCCGTCATGCATAGACCAAAAAATTCTCAGTGGTGTTACAGCGCACGCGCGGCAGTGAGCCGCGAGGACTGGGTGCAATTCCCAGCTGAGTACCAGTCCATCACAGTCATGGCAGCTCGACTTATAAGATGCCGGAGGAATAAGTAAAAAACAGACAACTATAAAGATAATCTCCGTACCCTATTATAGTCTGCTCCAACGCGTTCTCCAGGTTAAAGTGCCAATGAAATGAAAAAATGGATCCCTATTTTATTTTATTAAATTCTAGGTTTCTCTTAGTAATTTTGAGAGCGCGAACATTTTTTTTTCGTTTCGAAGTCAGGCGGAATTGCCAAAATCTGGCGACAATTTTTATGCCGTTAAAGATATGGTAATCACATGCGTGATGTCACAAGGTGTACTCATTTATATTCGTCCTCATAAATACTACAAAATAAGTGCATTTTTGGCCAGTTTTCAATTTAAATATATAATACTTCGAGAAACCTTTAGGATGGCCATAATGTTTTTTTATAGAATCCTTGCAGTCGGCTTTGCGAATATAAATGAGTACACCTTGTGACGTCACGAATGCGATTAGCATATCTTTAAAAGCGTAAAATTGTCGCCAGATTTTGGCAATTTCCACCTGACTTCGATACGAAAAAATTTTTTCGTGCTCTCCAAATTGATTTTTAATTGCACAAAATGGCTAAGGGAAGTCTTATAAAAATAAAATAAAAACGGAATATTTTTTTTCATTTCATTGGCACTTTAAAAACAATGATTATCATTATTTGTCAAATCGCTTTAAAATAATGATAATCATTATTCTAAGACACCCGAACCACAAACCGAACCCTAACCATCGGACAAGCTCACGGGTAATCACTCGCCTAGAGCTAGGGTTCACAGGTAAAGAAGAAGAGAACGTAATTTTTTTTGAGCGCTCCTACTCGGGCTCGTAACCGTTTGCGTGTAGTGCTTGGTAGTACAGACGTCATGACCACTACACTAAGCGCGTCTGCCGCCGTTCGGAATTTGACAATTGTTTATCTTTATCCTTGACTGGTTTTAAGAATAAAGATAATAATTGTTTTAACCTCGAGGTTATGTTGTCTACTCGGTGGACGTCGCGATGCTTTTTTCAGATTCGGTTCCAGCTCCTCGCAGATTTTACTCGCTCCATTTCCTTTGTTGAATTCATGTATCCAAGTCGTCACGGGCGATGGATGACAAACCAACTATATGCAGCTTGAAACTAATATCAAACTGACAACGATTGTAACTGCATGAAGGAAAAGATAAGCTTCGAGTACCCGATCGCACCCGATCACTGACCTCCCCTAGCCTACCCCGGACGGGATAACTATGACGTACAACCATTTCGCTGAACCCTTATTTCATATAGTTCATATCACAAGTACAGTACAATATTCGCAAAACGTGAATATGAACTAGTACTTATAAATCACTAATAATTCATAAGGGTGCTAATCAATCTAAACGCAGCTTTTAAGTCACACGGTACACCTGTAAACCCGAAAAAAAGATTGTAGTTAGGTGAATTATCTATCAAATGATATTGAATACTAACTACACTAGTGGATATACGATTCGCTCGCTGATATTGTAAATAGTACATATAAACGTAGTCACGCAGGATCTTGACTAAAACACTGAGTATGTACGGGGGAACACAC
This sequence comes from Actinernus sp. WN-2022, assembly GCA_030867875.1. Lineage (NCBI taxonomy): Eukaryota > Metazoa > Cnidaria > Anthozoa > Actiniaria > Actinernidae > Actinernus > Actinernus sp. WN-2022. The sequence continues at coordinate 22,319,954 of JAOWCC010001368.1, read as the reverse complement.
GAGTAACATATCTGGAGAAATCTTATTTGTTTGCACTGTTCGTTTGACTAATTTTACTGTTTCAAGAGACAAACATGCAAATATTAATACTACTAGGTAATGATGCTGTGGTGGAAAACATTTCGCACTCGCGTTGCTAGTGTTTCATCTCTTTTTTTTGTCCTCAAACTAGCAAACAAATGAACTCCGATGCTCATTCCCGCCCGTCACGGTATTTGTAAAAATAAACATCACCAAAAAGAACACACTATTAATAATAGCAAATATCATTACAGAGCAGTTTCAGCAGTATTAAACCGAACGCCTCATTTCAATGCAATGAAGCATTATTCATACTATTTGGTAGTCGTGCTTGTGTAAGATGTTGGTATTACTGTTTCAATGCCTATGGCGAAGCTTCCGGTCAATACCGCATTTTCCTGCTTCTTTAATTCAATTTTTAAGCTTGTAGTCACATTTAGCCCTTCTCTCTGCCAATGTATCCGATCCCATCCAAGGGTCACTAAATTTGCATAGGAAAGAGTTTCTATACCTCTTCCTAATACCAGCCATGCAGCTTGATTTTGAAATCTCTGCAAGGTGTCCGACAACACTTTCCCAAAATTATCCCAAACATTACAACAATAACCAAGGTGGGATACTAGGTTAAGGAATATTTAACAATTATTCATCGAATTGGAGGTGAACAGTGGTGGATATTTACCTCTCCGCTTTTAGTATATACCACTCCAGGTGAGAATAGCCATCACCAAATAGTTATTTTATTTTCTGTCAAATCGACAAAAACTCGCTGCTTTGCTCGGAGGTGAATATGAAATCATATTCACTGTTTGAGTAGCCAATCAGAGCGCGCGAAAAGTGATATTCACTGGTGTGGTATATACTAATACTGGCTATCCAAACAATGCCTAACCCTGAACAATACAAACCCTGGCATTCTTTGTCAGTGCAGTCCAAATGGGTCAAAGAAAATGCAAGGTTTCGAGAGGTGAAGGCCTCTTGCTCATGGCATGACGAGACTTGGTTAACAAATACGCCCAGAAATTCACTGCAATGGACCCTTTGCACTTTAAGTCATAGCCGCCATGTTGGTGTTCAGTTAACAATAGATTCTTCGTTAGCTTCTTTTGTTCTGTACACCAACATGGCCGCCATGCCCTCTGGGGATTGAATGCAAACCATCTATATACGGCGCGCCAGCCGTGTAATCTGATAAATTAATTAATCCCACATCGATAGCATAGTGATGACCTATTAGCCGACTATAGTGCGTGCGTACATACTAACTATAATTTGACTGAGCTTGTGTGCGTACTAATCGCGATGTGACTGTGCCTGGGTTCTTTCGCAAACAGATACGACGGTGCGTGTACTAAATCACAATATTTTATCAACGGGCCACCATATAAATCCAACTCATTGAGTGTATCTGGGCAACTTTAGTCTGCTACATCGTGCCTCCGCAGCACCAAAGATGCGACTAGAAGTCAATAACTTCTGAACTGGTACACTAAGTTGATAGACACCTGCTGACTGAGCTATTATGACATTAATCGATTTCCTTCCAAGAACAATTGCTAAAAATCGAACTTTTGACGGATGAAGAATGATATGCAACTATAGGATTTTTTATATTGCTTGTTGTGTGTATAGATCGAGACTTGGTAAATGACTACATCGTAATTTAGTCATCTTAGAAGTGCATTGTTTGACTCAGTTTAACGATTAATCGAATTCAGCATTAATTGTAATGCATGCAGTTCCGTCATGGTTTAAAGTTAGCATAGTTTAACAGTCATCTGCCTGTAAAATAGATCCACTAAATATGTACCTTATTTATTATTCTGTAGTCTACATGAGTTTTAGCATCCTAATTGATAATCTGAAACATTTTTGTTTGGTTTAATGAGGGACTTTGCATAATTGAATTTTTAAATCAGTTTTCAAGGGCAGAGTAGAGTAGACGGGGTTGACCTTTAATACAAGTTGCAGGTTTTTAAGAAGATACTGGAAAAAAAGAGGGTTTGCTAATTTATCGCTCATCGCCATTCCCTTCCTCAATTGAATAATGAATGTCCCTAACCATCAACAACGGGTAGCACAGTCAACAACCAAAGTAAAATGTATTCGAATAATGTCTTACACTTTACCGTTTGTCGTGATTGATACAGGAAATGCAATTAAAGATTTAGAAATTTACAAACGTCTTCTGATCAGTTCTTGATTACCGTGTCTTCCCTTTCAATACTCTATAGTAAGACAATCAGTACCAAAAATTGGCGGACTCATTATATACTTCAAAACTTCCTTCACTGTCTACAAACAACATACTACAATCATAAAAAGGCTATACGTTCAACAGGTTTGTTTTACAACCACATACATGTAACTTTGTCTATTTGCTGGATACAAAAGTAAAATTTGTTAACAAATGAATTGAGCTTGTGATCTCCATGGGAAAGACGTTGCTATGGATGCTGGTAGCAAGCTATCTTTAAAAACGCTGTTTTAGAAAGACTGACAACCGATTGGAGGTGAAAAATAGTATTTACAAACAGGTTTTGTTAATAACACAACCGATCTCCTACAAGTGCCTTTAAATATACGAATTCAGATTTGTTTGCCATCTAGTACAACCACGTGATTGCATTCTTGCCAAAGGTCCAATACCATATGGGCCGTGTCAGGCAAAAAGGGCCCGGACGACATTCAAGTTAAATAATTCCTACAACGGTGTTCCTAATAAAAGGTTTAAGATTGTATTGTATTCTTGACGAGAAGCGCTACATTTCATTCCTAACAATAAATGTCAGTTTCAAGAAATTGACAACAAAAATCAGGAGTGAAATTTACGTGATTTTGATGCAAGGGCCCGATTACAAATATGACCACAAAAATTAGGAATCCTGTCAGAGGGGATGATTTTGATGTATGACATTCATTTATATCTGCTGGCATTAAAGAGTAAAACGTTAATAAGATGAACAAGATGATCACTTTTTGGCCAAAAAAAATATTTTCTGCACTTATTCTACTCCCCGTAGCTCATAATGTGATTTTAGCAATAGTACAAGTTACACCTTGAAACAATTGTCTGATGATAAGCAATCATTTGAGCCTGCTAAAATTGTGATCACACCCTATATCGTAAATTTCGTCTTCAATTTCACTGGTCAATTTCATGAAATCAACACTACTTGTTAGTAGCACAATGTGGCGCTCGCGATGTATATTGCAATTGCACCACAAGTATAAAAAACATGGTACAATTTCAAAAGACATTTACAGATTATGTCATCCGGGCCCTTTTTGCCTGACGTGGCCCATATGTAAGTGAAGTCAGCTTGTCTGTGTGTTGTCCCATTGTCTGTGTGTTGTCCCATTGTCTGTGTGTTGTCCCATTGTCTGTGTGTTGTCCCATTGTCTGTGTGTTGTCCCATTGTCTGTGTGTTGTCCCATTGTCTGTGTGTTGTCCCATTGTCTGTGTGTTGTCCCATTGTCTGTGTGTTGTCCCATTGTCTGTGTGTTGTCCCATTGTCTGTGTGTTGTCCCATTGTCTGTGTGTTGTCCCATTGTCTGTGTGTTGTCCCATTGTCTGTGTGTTGTCCCATTGTCTGTGTGTTGTCCCATTTCAGACTCACCTGACTTTCCTTGAGTATGCTTTTTTTTGTTTATGTTTATGTTTTTCTGTATCGCAAGAGGAAATGTATCAATTTCAATTTCAATAATTGGGAATCCTCTGGAGAACTATCACGTTGTCTGAAATGGGCAACACACAGGCAAGCTGACTCGGTCTATTATCCGGCTCCCCAAGCACAAACCATGTATGACACAAAGATATGCAAGAACTACATGTATTCACCTATTCCTCTTGTTTTTTATGTGTGTGTTTCGAGTTGGCTCAACACATGACAGGGGTCAACCAATCAAATTCGACACTGCTCGGGACATCCGCTGGTCATCTGTACGGTCGATCTAATATGGGGAAACGGCAGTCGTTGGGGAAAGAGGAGGTTAGAATTCTATTTAAATCGCCACCAGAGAACAAGAATAACTTCTCTTCCTGAAATGATTACAACATATGGCTTGGAATATTGCGAGATCTGCAATTGATAAAACAAAGAAATAAAAATGGGCCGGTCACACTGCATTTTTAATGTAACTATTTCTTGCTTATCTGATTACACTTCTGATTGTTTCTAAAGCTCTGTTTAGAATGGTTGACATTTTGTCATTGTAGGTGAGAAAATTGGGGAAAACTGGTTCCAAGAACAGGTCACGTGACCTGTTTTCTCTATTTTCGCCCTAACAGTCTATCAGGGTCAACCATTCCAAACAGATTTTTAGAAACAACCAGAAGTGTAATGACATAAGCAAGATACATTTTTGTACCGTAGGTCTTCTTAGATCCGACTATTCCTGTTTTGTCATCATTTTATTAAGCTGGTCTGGCCAGCGTTATTAGGTTTCTTTTTTGGCACTGACACACTAAGGTTGAATTCTACTTGTTTTTCTGGCTTTTTGTCACACGCGTCTCTTTGTGTGACAACGGATAAACAAGATTAATCTCTGAGCTCTGTGCTAGAGTACTGTAGGCTTTGGGAGTGTTCGGTTCTCGCCGGACCTCGCTCTGCTTGCTATGCCATGCTGACGAGTCCTAATGAGGACGAAACAGCTGTCCATGGCTGCATTCTGGTACGAGCACCTTTTTGTGTCAGGTTTAGCTAGCCGTAGTGCCATTTTTGAAATATCACACCGTATCAGCTTTGCTACTGTCGTCATAACTTTAAAAATGCCCATTTTGAGATGAAATTTCCAGATTTTGTAATCACGTGGCTGGTCACGTGATAGATATTTTACAACAAAATCTGTTTAAACGAGTTAGAATGCTGAGATTAGTAATAACCGCTATTTTTGTAGAATTCGGGCAAACATAAGCCACTCTATTCAATAAAATAGCTTTAGCCTCGATTTCATGCTCATACCATGCCTTAACATGCTTGATAGCTCAATGATCCCTAGAGGGGAGGAGAGGAGTAAAAGTGGACATGGACAGAAGCTTGTGTACTAATGTGTTCTCATCCAGTCTCGCCGTCACCGGTACGGGCTTTGTTGTTCAAACGGCTCTTCTCAAACTACTTAATAATTCATGAGGTAAGTAGCCAACGAGAGGTCTCACTTTGTACCACGTTCAGTACTTTAACAAAAATCTTTTTCCAGTCCAAGGAGTTTGATCTATGAATATTCATAGTTCAAACTCCTTGGACTTAGAAAAGAATTTCAAAGTATTAATTGTAGGCAAATACCTTGGACAAAGGGAGGTCTCACGATTGATCGCTGTCTAACCCAAGCGTTAAAAAATAACAACGTACAATACCTGTCTAGATGCATACAGACCGTCTCTCCAATATGGGAACTACTTTTTGCACTCCACTCTGACACTGCGCATGTCCGTGACGCCAACTTGCGCCAAACTGTAATGTTTTCATCAAATTTCGCGCCAGGTTGTAAACACGTACTCCCACGAGATTATTAACATTCCGTCTTTTCATTAACAACAAATAATAATAATAATAATAACTTTATTAACGTGTCTAAAGGTATTTAGCAAAAGAATGCTAATTGGGGGACACAAATAAAGAGTAACTTAAAACAAATATATCTATGTATCTATCTATAATTAAAGAGGTAAAACGGATGGATGTACACATTCTTCTGTGACCTAATTCTAATATAACTAAGTTGTAAATACATATATCCGTATCTGTATGCATATCTGACTAAAAGCATTGATATACAGGAATGTAATAAAATCTGTGTTAAGATGATTGCATAAATTTAAAATATTAAGATTGCAACAACAACTTTTAAAACTTCATGCATTTAGAGTTTCGATGTTTCAGGCTTGTATATTAGGTTGTACTTGCACATTTACATATAGTTGCTTTGTTTGACTTAAGTAATCAAAAATTCACAGCTTCAGTAAACTATTTATGCTACACAGATCTGAGAAAGAGGTCAGCGCATCATCCAGCCGTTTATACTTCCGGTCTTACTTCACTCGTATTCACTGAGATGGTTACTATAAACGTACACAAAAACTCATCCCACAGATGTGTCTCTGGCTCTCAGTAGAACATTCGTCATCGCTCTTGCTGCATTGTGTTACCTTCGACAAGTACTGGAAACAGACCACTTGCGTCTCGTTGGCTATGCAGCCGGGCCTTCTATATATAGTCACGTGACATTACCGAATTAATGTATTTTGTAACGAATGAATGTTATATTATAGAGTGTCGAAAGCAAAAATGATTGTTTTGGTTTTGCGTTAGGTTTACCTTTTCTATATATTGGCTGGGAAAATGTTTTAGTCAACCAATCAAATAAATACCAAACTAAAACCAATCACCTTTTGGTAAGTTATAGCGGATTTCAATTGAGTGTCGGAAGTGTTTTGGTTTTGCGTTTACTAAGCTCTCCTCTTGGCTGAGAAAGTAACCAACCAATCAGAATCCAAAGTAAAACCAAACGCAAATTGGTTTTGGTTTTGCTTTGGTTTGTCATTGGCTCACAGGGAAGCCATTTATGAGTTACTTGTGATTACTCGCTCCTGTGATTACTCCTGTGGGTAATTTGCGTTTGGTTTTACTACACAACTGAAAACCGCTCTATCAATGAATGGGTAAAGGTAAATCGACCTTATTTCACGTCGGTAACTCGTAACAGTCTTCAAAGACTGATAAACTTGAGGCCGACGGGAGTCCTACGAGTTAACGTCCTTATCCGAGAAGACGTGAAGGTCTAATGAGTATTTCGTGAACGAGATTGTTTAACAAAGGCAGCATCTTCTACCCAGTTATTTTAAGACCCTGTGTGTTGGTCCGGCCGGGGTTTGAACCCGCGACCTCCCGCACAGCAGACCGACGCTTAACCACTGAGCTAACTCTTCCTCCTTAATGGTAAGGTTGCTTTTTTCCAAGTAAAACCAATTATATCTTTACTATTGCTGGTTTGCACGTGACGTCACGGCGGCCATGTTGGTGTACCTTTAACAATAGATTCTTCGTTAGCTTCTTTTGTTAGGTACACCAACATGGCCGCCATGCCCTTTGTCATTTGAATCTCTGGGGATTGAGTGAAAACCAGCAATAGCTCGTGATTGGCTCGTTGTGTTTTTACTTGCCCCTGTGATTGCCTCTATAATTACTTTGGTTTTGGTTTTAATACAATCAATCCAAAACCGCTCTAGAATCAACTTATAATATCATTAATAATTCATAAAGGTGCTGACCAACCTAACCGCAGTTTCAGCGCTATTGATCCGAACGTCTCGCTTCGATGTAATGAAGCGACATAGGCATTGAAACAGTAACACCAACACCCTCCTACGCAAGCACGACTACAAAATAGTTTGAATAGTGCTTCATTGCATTGAAATGAGGCGTTCGGTTGAATACTGCTGACACTGCTCTGTAATATCTGCTATTTTAGTGTGTTCTTTTTGGTGATATTTTGTGCTCATCCTACTTACCGGCCGGGAAAGTTAAAAACAAATTGAAGTTTTTTTTTACAAAAACCGATTGCATGGGATCGGGAAAGAGTTGTCAAGCAAAACGAGTGCGAAATACTGTTTTCCACAACAGTACCATTACGTTAAAGTATTAATATTTGCGTGTTTGTCTCAAACTTTAGTCAAACAAACAGTGCAAACAAATAAAATCAGATTTGTCCATATATCTTATTCGTACGTTACTCGTGTTTCCTCGTACATACTCGGTGTTTTAGTCAAGATCCTCTCACTACATTTATATGTAATATTTACAATCGGATGAATGAATCGTATATATATCCACTAATGTAGTTAGTATTCAGTATCATTTGATACAGAATTCGAATAGAGCTAACTACAATTTGGCATCGGGTTTACAGGGGTAGCCAAGTGACTTGAAAGCTGCGTTTAGATTGGTTAGCACTCTCATCAATTATTAATGATTTATAAGTATAGGATTGCTGTTGAAGTTCCATATTCGGTTTAGGAACGCGGTTGGTTTCCCCAGCTAATGTACCCATTAAAAACAGAGGGTTATTTAAAACGAAGGAAGAGAAAATATGTTAAAAATGAGGAATACATTCTATTGTATAGAACCTAAACATCGTTGGCCGCGTTTAAAGTAATAATAGGCCTTTTGCATCAATTGATCACGTGACGATTTTCCCATAGCAACGCCTTGTGTGGAGGGCAATCCATTCTAACATTCCTTGACAACAGAGAGAGCGTGGGAGGCGCGAACGTGAAACCTCAATACTAAAAGTTCTGCCGGTTCCTTTGTTATTCGTTTTCAGCTCAAATTTATCATAACTATTTAGCTTTAAATCTTAAAGTTCAGTGTTAGAGGATTTTAAGAGCCGTAAGACGATCAGAAATAGCTTTCTGAAGCCAACTCTGCGAGTTACTCGCAACATGAGACAACAGCTGGCGCCGGTAAAAAGCTGACTTCGGGAATGTACTTTTCTTCCACGCTTTAAATCGTCTTTATGTTCTAGAAAAATTATCTGATGACAGGAGAATGATGTATCTGAACGCGTTACAGGCTACAGAGATATTATAAACTGATGTACAAATAACAACCTGATATTATAGGTTGTTGAGTAGCTGGTTTTCCTATGTGACAGGTTCTCTTTTTTTCAAATCACCAGCAACAGTAGAGTCTGTAATCTTGAAATAAAGCCCCTCGTTACTTCGTATTTTGGTGATCCACTGAGACCTTAATCCCATGTCTTTACCGGGGAATTTTTGCGATGAAAGGAAAGTCCATCGTTATAGCGTGAATCACCACTGCATATTTGTGGCACAACAGTGGTAGCGCGTTCCAGTTTATACAACACCAGCGTCTCCTAGCATCTCCTCGGCTGTGGTAGAGTATTAAATAGATACATCTCCTGTCATCAGATAATTTTTCTAGAACATAAAAACGATTTAAAGCGTGGAAGAAAAGTACATTCCCGAAGTCAGCTTCTTACCGGTGCCAGCTGTTGTCTCATGCTGCGAGTAACTCGCAGAGTTGGCTTCAGAAAGCTATTTCTGATCGTCTTACGGCTCTTAAAATCCTCTAACACTGAACTTTAAGATTTAAAGCTAAATAGTTATGATAAATTTGAGCTGAAAACGAATAACAAAGGAACCGGCAGAACTTTTAGTATTGAGGTTTCACGTTCGCGTCTCCCACGCTCTCTCTGTTGTCAAGGAAAGTTAGAATGGCTTGCCCTCCACACAAGGCGTTGCTATGGGAAAATCGTCACGTGATCAATTGATGCAAAAGGCCTATTATAGTTGGCAATTTTTCATGAAGCGATCGGTCCGAGTTTGTAGTATTTCAATAAAATTGTCTAGTTTGAATCCATAAAACAAGACGTACAATTATTCTAATTGCTTCTGTGACATTTTAGAAACGATATCAAATCGATAAAAATTGGACTTCCTCGTTTGAAATATGCCGTCTGTACAAAAAACTTACTGTTTGGACTCCTCTTGCCTGTAATGTTGTGTTCATCACAGACAGCATTCTGAACTCAGTTCCTTCAGGTTTTCTGTAACTTCCATTTCTTTTCCTGTAACGGCAATACATACAATGCTTATTTTTATCATTTCAAACTAATGGTTTTCATGTGAAGTCATAAAAAAACTAAAATTTAAACTACAAGTCCTACAAAGCTGTTCTTTGTATATATCCTAGACATCGATAATAACTGAAGTCTTCACAGAACATTTCACGTCGATAGGGTGGCAGTATTGTTCCGGAGTAAATAAATTTTGAATTTAATTGATGACAGAACGACCGTGTTTTCCGTATTAGAAAGGGATATTTTTTTATTTCATGTAATTGTGAAAATTTCTTTTTAAGCCTAGGATGTTGCACAGTCCCTAATACTGGGTTGACCGGAGGATCATTCCAGATGTCTCCGAGACCAACCGTACATATGATAGTTTTAATTTTCTGATACGTCACAAACGTAGTATGGGAGATGGACGCTCCTGGTAATGGGCATGTGTCCTGCGATAAACGTGTTCGTTCTGGGTTATCAGTCAGCTTGAGCCGGATATCTTCCAAGCTCTGCTCGGAAAGCATTATTAGTTGCACTTTTGCTTACTTCCAGTAGACGTTTACAGAACTTTGTGTGCACTATTTCTATTGGGTCTCTCTCTGTAGACTTCGTTATGTCTGCCCCCCCAGATTTCACTGCCATAGAGAAGAATTGGTTTAATTAGCCAATCGATCGAAGAGGCGTAAAGTTAATTTAATATCTGTTCGAAATTTTTACCCATGGATTTCTTCAGTTTAAATAAAGCCTTCAGCGCTATCAGTTTTTCAGTTCAGTCAGTTTTAGCAAGGCCAAAACTACCTATCGTGCTAAACAAAGCCGAGGTACTTATATGAAGGAACGTTCTCAAATTCTTTCCCGGTATCGATTTATCGGTATTATTACTCGGACTGCCTGTGGCAGCACCGAGTCTTAAAATGCAAGTCGTTATTTAAAAAAAATAAAAAAAAATCCGTGTAGCAAAATTTCTGCGCATGCGTTAAAGATCAAATTCACACCAATCAGATTGCACTGTGCTGGTCACGCAACAATCGCCAGGTTAATTTATTTACATAATTTAATACAGTAAAAGCAAGATGGCGTAGGACCTGCGAGGAACTTTCTCTCTAATTTTGAGTCCCATCTCTCAAATGTAAGCAGTTTAATGTTTTATTTAACTTCACTCGTACGAAAGCCTTCCAACAGGCTCAGGATATTTCAACTGGCGCTATTGTCGGAGCCGAAGAACCGCGTTTTTTACCCAGATGGCCAGTGATTTTATATACGACACGTACGACGACCTGAAGCCAGTGAAGAGACCAGGATCCGGAAAGCTCAAATTCGAAGAAATAGATATTGGAATCTATAAGCCATCGGCTCGCTGTGCTGCATTTAAAACATCGGAGGAGAACATCTTATTTTGGGTGAAGGCACTTCAAGACCAATATTATGAGTCTCTTAAAAACTGTCAGAGATTTAATTTTACCGTAAGTTGGATCGACCACTTAAATGAGACAGAGACACAGTCAGAGAGTATTGAGATCAAGTTATTTTGTTCCAGCGAGGATATTGACCTAGCGGAAACGGTACAAGCTGTCGAAGGATTTTACTTATAATCATCCACGTCTACTTAACAACAGGAATAGTTATGTGCCAAGGCATGAGTTTCCCAGATTACAGATGAAAGTAGAGAACTTAATGAATGAAGAAACAGAGGTCACGCGAGACATGCTTGAGAACATGAACATGTTCAACACTTTATGTTATACTAAGAAAACAAAACAAATTACAGAGCCTGCAAGTTCACAAGTCAATGAAAAACCCCGAGAGCCTGTAGTTTTGGATCAACATATCCTTGAAACTCCAAAAGCAACATACACATGAGTCAAATTCAAACCGGAAGAGACGGAATTCTTTAGATTCTTCACGAGGATTGTTAGCCCGCAATAAGAACTCTGTCGCTGCTTTAATGACCTTGATTTGTAACATGGAGGCTGACCTAGCTGATATGCGTATTGAATTCTTACTCTCGTCACATCAAAACGAAACTCAGTCATTTGGAAGACAAATTAGTGCAGCAAGATAATATATACAAGACCGAAATCAAGATGCTGTCATCACGTATTATTGACCTAGAAGTTGAAAATGGCGAGTTGAAAACGGATATAATAAAGCTGAGATTCGACTTTCAAACTTTAAAAAAAAATCAAGAGTACAAAAAAGAAGACAATGAAAGACCAAGGTCTCCAGTGTTCCGAGACTACCCAACCTACTGAAGCTTTAGCAACGAATCAGTTTGTTCAAGAGCCATCTTTCTTACATGACAACCCGATCCCTATTCGTCAGAATACATTTTCTGTGCTAAATGACGAGAGTTTACAATCACCTGACCGACAACCCACTACTAAAGAAAGGGACCATGAAGTACGGTAGTACGGTTAATTCTCGGGTTCAAAACAATGAATATATGCCTGCTCAAATGCAGTGTGTTAAACGAATAAGTAGTGTTTAAAGGCCCAGTACGGACCTTGATGCTTTGCGCGCCGCGTACCTCAAAGCCGCCATTTGTCGCAGTTGAAAATTGCTCTCTTTTCAACCGCTCTATGCAATCCACTTCCATCGGCCGTTTTTCTAATCTGAATTTCAGTATATTTATTTTCACATGTTGCCAAATTGTAAGGCATCATTTCTATAGCATTTTAAAGACATTTAGGTCGTAATGTAGGTGATATTTGTGTTACGAACAAATGCGATGTATGTTTATGGGGAAGGCATCATGGCGGAACCGTCGGTAGGAAGACCACGTTAGCCTGGTTCTGTTCGGAAAATAAGACTTTGTTCTTCTGTATTTTACGGCCGGAATGAGAGGAAGCCACATATGGGTTTGGCAGGAAAAAGAATCAGTGTTTTTGCGTTGTGTAATGCCACTGTCGTCAACGGTATTAAGCAGTCTTCAGTGATATTATAAATTGCCAATTGGCGAGTTATTCACCGCAAGAGATATCGATTCCACTGGCATGGCTGGAGTGATCAAAGAGGAAAGGAATCATTTTACTATCATGACAAGTTTCAAGTCGATGCTATAGAAGTGAAATGGATTTTATAAGCCGTAGTTTTTGATGAGCCGATGGGCATGATTTGGGAGTTTATGAAAATTTATGTGAACCCACAACAAACAGTCTGAACGAAACCGTCTGAACAACTATAAAGGTAAAATGATAGAATACTGTTACGTTCATTAAAGCAATTTACCAGATACTTTTTCTGAATTCACAACTAAATGAATTATTAAGTTGAAACATACTGGTACTGCTGTGCAAAATATATATATATACATATATAGTAAAAATATTGTAGGGTGATGGAAGGATTTTGCAAGAATATAGCCCAAACATTTTGAATTTGAGACCACTACTGTATACATGTATGCATTTCAGTGATCTGCTGAGAAGGACAATCTTAGAAACTTCACATTATGGCAAAGTAATTTTATAAAAAATGTTGAGTGGCAAATTGGAACAAGTGATTCTGCATCTAATTGGTAAGAGAAACATTTAATTAAAGTTGGAACTATAGTGGTTTTAATAAAATCAAGGGTACTGTACAGGCTGTTGCTCGTTGTCACTGATATTTACTAGCAACACAGTCTAATCTATATGTAAGTTTCAAGGATAGTGTATACGACTCAATGTACTGTAAATGAAGGGCTGTGTGTGTAAGTGATTCTTAATCACATTCTAAATTCTCCCTTAGAAAATAAAGAAATTGAAGGAGAATTTAGAATGTGATCAAGAGCCACTTACGCTCTTTTTGCACATAACCCTTCAAATATACATGATAAGTATTCTAAAATAATACAAAAAGTAGGTTTACGATAAAAAATATAAGATAATAATTTTATGCATATCTAGACAAAGAGATACAATGTAATATTGAGTACAGGAAATCATTGTAGCAAAAGCTAAACAATGTCCACAAATAAGCAATATTCTACTAGCAACAGGTGTACGTTGTCATGAGATTTTACGCACATCGAAAAAAAATCTAGCATTTTGTAAATGCATCAAATCAAAAATCAAATATTTCGTTTACCCTCTGATATTACATTTAAGGCTTAATTAGGCCTTAATTATGATGAAAACCGGAGAACAACCTTCAAAGCATGGATGAAAATCAACAAACTCAACTCTCACATAATGGTGTATCCGGGATTCGAACCAGAGTCACAATAGTGAGAGGCGAGCACTAATACGCTGCACCACGCAGCTCTCCCATGAGCCTAATATACAGTCCTGGAGCCTGATTGAGCTACATGTAACCAGGATTAAGGGTTCGTTAGTGCATTTCTAACTAGTTGTAATATTAGAGTGCAGAATGACATGTTTTACCAAAAGAACCAGAATCCTCTGGATTAGATGCTAATCAGGCTTCAAACAAGGGCTCTGCTATATAGTTTTCAAGTTTTAGGAAAAAGGGATAAAATACTTGAGAGATTAAAATAATATGATATATTGACCTTTTTAATATCCATAAAATTTCACAGTCCTATAAATTTTATCCTACCCTCTTCATTTCTGGCCTTGTAGTCATAATACTGTACAGGATCCCAGCAACATTTACCTATTTAAAGGGGGTGGGGATGCGCAGCAAGAATGATGTATGCGATTTGCTTTGGTATTTCAGAAGTTTTTATCAGAAAATAAATCGGAACAATATTTTACATGTACGCTGTAACTAAGGTAACTCCAGTAGAATATAGCAAATTAATATTGCCTGGTTAAAAAAATACTATTGATTTTGAGGGTCGGTGTTATCTTACCCCAGAATATAAAAAAACATAAGTGTTTTTCGTGATCCAACATTAAGCTGGAGCCAATCAGCTATCTTAGGACCAATTTATTTGACATATATATTGAATCCAAGCATTGTACCCAACCTGACCGATGCCTGAGGCTCTAAGCGAAAGGAGGCCTTTGTTACATTTAATAAATCAGTAATTCATTAATATGTATATTTCTGATTTACCTGACAGAAGGGATATAGACACCAATGGAAATCTGTTCCATATTCGGCAGTATCCCACAGGTTGTATCAATTTTTTTTCCACTGCCATAATGTGCTGTATACGCACTCTGAACAGATTCCAGTTTTGCCATCAAAATATTGTGATGCAGCACATGTACCAAGTGAGGTGTGGGATAAAATAGTTCTGCAATGTTTTCTTGTGGTATCCATGAATATTCCACTCCCCCCCCCACCTACTGCTAAATAATGTACGGTCCCTAAGGGCTTGTGTGTATACTGAAAAATCAAGTTACTAACATTTCAGGATTAGTATGTAATTAACAGGGGACTTTAATAATCTTTGTGTGTCTGTAACAAGCTAAAAATATTCAATACAAAGTTGGTAATCACTTCATATTTTTTGTATTTGCATTCATGTAGACACTCATAGAATCTGCAAACAAATGCAGGTTCAGTAAAACTAAAAGTGGAAACAACAATATAGATAATATTGATAACTAATTTCTTAGTCTTGATTTGTCCAGAAATCCATATAGCTGCACATACTGTGCTGTCATTGGGGTATCATAACTTTATCTTTCAAACACACAGAGTTATGGCATTGGATTTTGATGCAGATCAACCTCCAAAATTTCACAATCTACACAAAATAATCTTTGAAAATGTGAAGGTGGTGATGAATGTCACCCTCTCTAAAGCAGACAATTCCCATTTATCTGCAAATATACCACAGTGGTGATTATTTATTGCCCATTTCTTGGCAAAGTCCATACTTCCTCTTCCCACACTTAACCGCTTGAAGAAAACAATGTACACCCTTTTCCTGAAACAAATAGAATATTTCTTATCAAAGGTACAAAAAAAGGAAAGCAACCTAAAATATGACACTGGAGGTATATAGTGTTCAATTTAATTAAACTACCACTGTCCAATTGTGCACCTTTTACATTGTAGGGGAAGGGGGTGGCTATTAAAAAGTCCTGTGGGAAAGGGAAAAATGCTGAAAAGAGGAAGTGCATGCACATTAAAAACAATTATGCTTACTCCGAGTGACTACAAATGACAATTTGTGCAAGATAAATATCTCCCTAGCCATTTCCCATATAATGAACAGCTTGCACTCAAATAATTTGCTATAAAAAAACAAAATTTCAAAGGATGCATTTTTTTTGCCATGCAGCTAATGGAAATAAATGATATTGCAGCAATCCTCTTGGGTAAAATGTACTGGAATAATGATGTAATTTGCTATAATAAAAATAAAATAAAGGATGCATTCCTTTTGCCATGAAGCTATGGAAATAAATATATTGCCGCAATCCTCTTGGGTAAACTGGAATAATGATGTAATGAACGATAGAGAACATATGTGCTCCTCATTGTCCCAACAACAACGACCTGAGCACTTTATGCGATTCTGTACAACTTGTACGTCATATTCGAACCGCCAATTCCCCATAAACGAATTTTCTATTAGGAACAACGTAAAAATGGACAGAGTTGCCTTATTTTAGCTTACCTTATTTGTTAGCTTTGCTTCTGTCATATAAAGCTCAAAGGTTTGCATTTGGCCTTGTTCTCGCGTAAACTTTATATACATGCAAGTACCCCTTCCTCCATTCGTGGCACATTGACCATTGCGAATCAAGAGAATGAGTAAATTCAACTTTCGTTTTCTCCGGCCTGATTCTCACAAATGTTTACTCCGCCTGCAACAATGGAGCCGTAAGCACTCTAACTACGTTGTTAATCTTCTACCAACACCACACGATTGATAACGAAGAGTTGATTTATACTAGTTTCCGTGTTTTGCTAACATGCAAACAAATGACAAAGGTGTAACAGAAGGACGATGTTCTACTTCGGCACAGAGAGAATCGCACGCGAGGCTAAAACAATAGAAGCCTCGGTTTCATGAAAATCAAAACAAAAACAGAGGCGCGCAAAGCACCAAGGTCCGTACTGGGCCTTTAAATTAAAAGGTCAACATACGAGAAAAATAAAAATATTAAATTACATATATACTAGGGGAGCAGAGAATGAAAGTCACCGCGCTACCGACCACTGCTAACTTCAGCTAATAATTCTTCCCTTTGGTTATTACTAAGAGGATTTCAAATGAAAGTGTATTTCATCTTCAATCTCATGTGGCCCGAGTGAAAGCCCAGATGGGCTCTTGTTGAACACTAAAAATCTTTGTCAGAAGACACAAAAAAAGAGACAGACTGCATTTTAAGACTCCGGCGGATGCTTAGCAGCGCCGGAGTAATTATTGTGGGAAGAGCGAAATTATGTATTTAACTCCGTGTATAATCGTTGTTAATTTTGTTTACACGCCGAAGTAAAATTGTTTGACTGACTCATTCGGAATAATTCTCGCTAATCTGCCCAAGCGACTCAAGTTTTAACCTGAGTATCAGGCTCTCAAGATACTCAGGTTAATCAAGTTTTGATAGACTGTACTCATGCATATTCAACAAAAAAATATTTAAAAAAGTGTTTTCTTTTCCTCGAGTTTATTGCAGCAAGATGAGGAAGCTGGCTGAAACAAGTCGGTTAAGGTTGATGTACCTTTTTGAAAATGAGGATCGATATTTTGTTGAGTGGTGCACACAGTTTTTCTTGCTTTTGGGCCATGCCAGGTGGCATTAGAAATAGTTTACAGGTGTTAACCAGTAGAAAAATAATTCTGAGTATAACCTTAAAATAGTCTACTCAATGCCGAAATCGCGCTCTAGCGAAGTCGACAAATATTCTAAAATTGTTGGTGTCAAGACTTGTTTCTAAAAACATATTCACACTCCCAGTATTATTTATCAGTTTCAGTACTTCTGTCTTCTTTGAGGAGTTGGGAAAGCCGAGATACGCGAGAGCGAAGTTGATATATATTTCCCTTTCATTTGCTGTAATATATTCTCGTCAAGTTTGCCCCATTTTCAAGATTGTGGTTTAACCGCGAAAGGGTCTATTGTTTCATTTAGTATATCTGCATCCAACGAGTACTTTTTGAAATTCGTTTGAAACCCCCCCGGGGGGGGGGGGCTCCCCATAAAAATAGACGGGGGTGCTCGACGTGAGATATGAAATTCACCCCTAAAAGATAGCAATATGGGCGTGGCTCACAAAAATTTTACCCCTAAAAGATAGCACTCCAAAAGACAAGAAAATGGCATTAATTGGATTTATTAGAGACTAAATAAAGACATTATACCGATTCAACAACTTGTGGGGTCTCATCCAGCGCTATTGGGTCTCGGAGACCCCTAAAAGATAGCAGACCTTTGGAAGACCCCTAAGAGATAGCACTGCTAACGATTTTAACCCCTAAAAGATAGGTCGAGCACCCCCGTCTATTTTTATGGGGAGCCCCCCCCCCCCCCCCCCCGGGTTGAAACCAGTTGTGTGCGGTTTATCTAGCCATTTAAAGGCGCCTACTATGACTTTTGACGTATTCTAGAAAGCTCAGTATTAGCTGTTCGGATTTTCTAGGTGGAAATCGCGTCAACCGAAAATTCTATGGCAAAATATTCTCGGCCTACGAATTTATTAGTAGTCTAGAACATAAACAAGAATTTTCTAGCCCAAGCAACTTCATGTTGCAAAGTTTTGTTGAGAGACGAATTTTTTAGGGGTTCTTTTTCCTTTAGGCAATTCTTTTCGGTGACCTCCATTTGCTAAAGGTTTATTCTTTCGGTTTTTAGATGTCAGAATTTCTTAGAGAATGAAAATGTGTTCTCGAAAACTTTAGGTGGCCGCTTCACTAAATGATTTGTGATAATATGTTTTTTCCCCATTCCAACCAATGTTTTTTTCCGGATCGTTCTGACTCTATTGATCAGACGAATACGTACGAATATTTTAGGGGAAACCTCTTTAGTCTCCCTTTTCTTCTATAATTTTCTATGGATTGAAAACAAATTTTCTAGTCAGTATTTCAGAAAACAATTTCCTAGGACAATCTTTTCAAATCCGAACGTTTTAGGCTAACTTACTCTCCCGAACAGCTTTTTAACCAGTTTTAACCGAAAACTTCGTTGGGTGCCCTTGTTGTCTGACGGCTCTCTAGTCTCCATTAGAGCAACGGACAAGAACACAGAGCTGGACATGTGGTACCTGTGTGTACGTGCAGCAGGTTGGTTCTCTGGTGAGTATTCTGTTTGTCAGGCTTTTAACAGTTTGACGAAGCTGAAAACAATCGATATACTCCTTGAATCGCACATTCACTCCTTCAGCCATCACACCAGAACACCAGAAAATGCCTTAGAGTAAATACACCGTGGATTGAAGGCCTTTAAAGGCACTGAAATTTACTCGACAAGGCATGAGAAACCGAAATTCGTCCATCCCTTTTGTAATCGGAGCAGTATGCCTTCTTCTTCCTGTAGTTGTCATTTTGTTTCCATTTTTTCGAAGTCGAGAGGAAATCAACATAGAGTCGAACTTCTATGGTCACAGTGAATTCGTGGAGGCAAATACTCTAAAAATGTACCACTTGAGGTAAGTTAAATATACTACTGAACTTACAAGCTCCCCTAGTTTGACAATAGTCTAGGGTAAATAGGCGATATATGTATTATTTCATGGCGCTTTGTTGACATTTGGATATCAGAATTACAAAGAGAATATTAACTACAAAAAAGGTTATTCTTTATAGTTCTTATATCAATACCTAATTTAATAATATTTAGTAAGGCCTTTAAAGGAGAATAACAGATTGTAACCGCTGTAATTTGGAGTCTAGACATGATATATAATATGGGTTTGAAAGGTTCTTACTTCACTCCTTCACGTTTAGAAATCGGGGACTGGAAGGATAAATACTTAGAGATTTGACTTTTTATTAGCAGTTTTAATGAGGTGATTTCGTTCGCTGTTTCTTAGGAACACTGAAAAGTTTATCGTGCGTGAAATGCCTATAAACACGTAACCATGTTATGGTAAAATGATTAAAAAAGCCGTCAACGATTCAGAATTCTGCGTGTGACCTTTCGATCGCTTCATTGCTGTTTGGACACTCAGTCCATAAGTTCCCATATATATTTTCAATACAGTCATCTTTTATCTTGACTGATAGACGAACACAACGATTTATGCAAGGCATCGTGAAATAGTGCAGGTTTGCATTTATTTATGTTTTATAAATTAAAGACTTCCATTCTCATTTTCCTTGCACGGCACCTGTTTTGTAGTGCAAGGCCTTTACTAATATCATATTTAGCGGGAGGTTATGAAAGTTTCGGATTCAATTACGGTCGTTATGACACGGGTAAAGGCGATGCACATGTTAGCTCTGTGGTTAAGCGCTGGTCTGACACTCAGGGTCTTAAAATAACTGGGTAGAAGGTGCTGCCTTTGTGAAACAACTGCAAATGGTTAGAACTTCACGTCTTCTCGGATAAGGACGTAAAATCGTAGGTCTCCCGTCAGTCTCGTACCCAGAGCTCATCTCACAGAGAGAGCTCTGGTAACAGCCATTTTTTGGTCCTTGCTGATTGGCTAAAACAAAACGCATGCGTAGGAATCATTTTTCGAAAACGAGGAACTGAAGTCGATTTCCGGTCAAAATAAATCCACTCGTACAAAAAGGAAGCCATGAAAAATCGATAGTCCCAGGATGGCAGAAGATATGAGGAGCGTTTGGAACAGTCGAAACCCAAGTTCTCCTTCCACCAGTCTACTCAGTACAAGGAAAAAGATGGGAACTCCGGCACAAAGCTATAAAATAGCCGACGATGCAGTCGGGACCAGAAGGCAGAAATACTGCAATTAAGGTTAGCAGAATAAATGTTTTTGTTTTTTTGGGGGGGGAAAGCAAAGCAAAGCAAACTTAGGAAAATAAGCTGGAACTTCTTGGGCAAGCTGCATATTATTTAAGCTTACTGATTTATATAACTATGAGCAAGCTCGATTGCCTTCGAGCCAGAAAATCTAAAGAAAATCACAGCTTAATTTATATGGAGTCAATCATGCTAAAAACAACACCCAAACGTAGAAGTGCCGTCTATATATGGCTGCATTGCACGTGTATTTCAGTAGGATTTCTATAAATAAATATGCAGCCACCAAAACATGTATTGACATATGAAATTCCCCTGAATGAACACTGCACTGGAAATTAACACAAGTCATTTTTGGGAAAGTGGATAAGTTAAATTTATTTAGGAATAACCACTACAAACCGGACTCTCCCAAGATTGAAAAGAAAACATGTTTCTAAATACTATTATTATAACTGTAATACAAGTTTCTGAATAACTACCTGTCTGGCTAATAATGTACCAATCAAATTATTGAAACAACACTAGCGATACTTTGTGTTGATAAACATTACAATTATTATGCTAATGTACCAACCATGGTTTCAAAAGGCCACTTTGTGTCAGGAACCAATGGATCTCTGGTTGGCACATTAATGACAATGGATGATGTGGCAGTCAGTATCACTATATTTATTAAGATTGTGAAGTACAGTGAATGTAATATATTGTTTAACTTTTTTTTCTGCTGTTTTCTTTGAGAATTTGATTATTTAAATCTGAAAGGATTAATATAACTGGAACCTACAAACATTAAGAAATTATTGACCTGTCAATGTTAATAAGTAACTGCAGTTGTAATCACATGGTTTGGACATTGAACGAGGGAGTGAGGGGTTTCTATTCAATTAGTTGATAGCCCTGTAAAGGGCAGATCGTGTCAATGCCATGTGCTTTTTCTGATCTAGCATTATGCCGTCGTTATTTTTCTACCAACCATCTGTTCCCAATAATGATTTTGTACTTTAAAACTGATGGTGACAGCACAAAGTTGGTCATGTAGTTAACTGTTATAATAATGCGGACTACATGTATATGTAATATTCTAATACATTTTAAATCTTATTTTGCAGACAACAAGATTGAATGTCCTGTAAATATATTTCTCTGACTCATGAATAATTAATGAGGGAAGCAGCAAATACCAGCGATGCATTTCATGTGCATGAGGTTTCATACCTGGTAAAGGCTGTATGGCACTGACTTGTCACATGTATCAATTGTTGAATCTTGATATCCAATCCAAAATGAAAGTCTGATCAAGATCACTAGTACTAGTGATTCTTGATATCCAATGAAATGCCAGATCAAGGTTCAAACACTAATTAGGACACTTGAATTTTGAATTCCAGTAAGCTACAATATTACAATGTAAGTATGACTTTACATGAAGGGAAGTAAAGGACAAGATGGAAATAAAAATCAGCATCTAGAGTGTGGCTCAAACCATCGTCCTTGTGATTTATACTCCTGACTGCTAGCTCCTGCCATGCCTACTACACTATCAGACCATTATTTTGTTGAAATGACCATGAGAAAATATAATTGAAGGGGTTTGCAAGAACAGCATAAGAGACTTTTGATCAAGTTCTAAATTATCTCAGAAAACAAAGAACATCAAAAATAATTTGGAATTTTATCAGAAGTCACTTATGTTATTCTTGCATGGACCCTTTCAATTGTCAATGATATTGTATGCAACAAGGCAAATACTTACTAATGATTTATGAATACAGCCTGGAGACAAATCACAAAACTAATAAAATCTCGGCAAATAGTGGGTAAAAACAATTGAAACTTTGCACATATGTAGTACTAAAGAAAATACACATCACTGTGGAACTTATGTTGCCATGGAAACACTTGGCCCCAGGCTCCTTTCACCTTGAAGATAAAATTACAATTTTGTTACTGTTCAGAAAATTATTAAGTGCTTAAACCACTTGCATACAATGCCTACAATGTTCCAAGTCTTCTGATGTGGCCACAGCAGAAAATTTTGTTTAACAAAGGAGAAATTATGAAATTTTAATTCTTGGGATCAATAACAGTTAAACAACAAAATACTGGTAAACAATACTTCCTAAGGACCCAAGAATACAGGTATTGTCATTCGACGTATGAAAAGTGATTGCATCAGTTTGATCAGGGGTTCCAAACCTCGGAAACAACAACAGCCCTTGGGATTAATTGTTTCTTGGCAACTATTTGGAACCCTTGATCTAACACTGAAATGAGTGTTCGAAATAGTATCTCAAAGTATAACTAATCAAAATTGGCTCAGATCTATGGATGATAACATTGGTTCTCATCTTGTTGACATTATTCAGATGGCTAAAGGCCTAAAAGCCAAGCCTGATATACCTGTATGACAAAAGGGTAATTCACTAACTTGGATAGACACTAGATTTTTTAGTTTGTAATAGATACAGAGCGAGTGGCCATGTTTTATCAGATTTACAAACTTGAGCCAGAGTATATGGTTTATAATTATTAAAATCACAGCAAGTTTATGTAAATCAAGATGCATGAATCTGTATTAGATTTACAACTACTCAGTAAACAAGTGTTGAAGTCCAAGTGCCAAAACAACTCGAAACATTAATTTTCTTTGTTTTCCTTCATTAATTATTAACAAGTTTTATTATAATAATTTACGGTATTACTTTTGCAACTTACTCTATGATATTCAGATACTGGATGCTTATTCTTGTTATAAGGCTTGACAGGTACTGGTAATCATTCATCATACAGTTCTTTTCATCTTGTATTATTAAGGATCATAGACAAATTTTAAAAATCTTACTGTCATTTGGATGTTAAGCACAGTGCTCTCCCTTAACATACACTTCATATAAAATTGTGTAATAAAGTTATTCCTAAAGTTCCAAAAAAAATATTTTCTTAATGCCCAGGCCAATACCCTTCCTCTCCAGATGGTAAGAATTTGTTGATGACCCCTCAGTACTAGAGAAACTCAATTTTCAAGTGATATTTTGAGTAGAGGGGGTTATTCTGCAACTAAGCCATTGATTCAAGGCCCAGGTTTAACGGTAGACAAAAATCCAGCAAGACACTTCAAAATATTCATGTTGATAATAAAAATAAGTCACCACCAGAACTGTGAAATACACAATGCTTGAAATTCAAAGGTTTGTTTCTTTTTCTACCCACATCCAATAGCGGTACAGTACCAATCAGTTCAGTTCAACAAGAAAAACAAATTCTAATCTAAATATGAATGCTGTGTATAAATTTAAATATAAAGTATTAAGCCTCAGCCTGAAATCTGCTGAAATACAGCGGAGTGGACCCTTGGAATGAGCTGAGAAGGCAGCTGTACATGCATAATTTTCAGGCTAAGACTACTGATCTGTGATCATGACCGTCCAAGAATTGGCCTCGTCGATAAAATTCCTTATTGCCTTTGATTGTTGATTGATCATCACTGCATGGTAATCAGGAGTTCACTTATATATATCTGGTCCTCCGTTGTATAGCATCCAAAGACAAAGGGGATATAAACGACTGTTCAAAGCTGTATATAAAAAGCTGCACTGCAGTCGAACTCGGAGACAATTGCAGACGTCAGAAGCTGGTAAACAAGTGGTTTCTGTATCCCGTAGCGGTAGGAAAAACATAAAGACAGCCCTTACGCTCCTGTGCAACCACAGAAATAGCTTGAACTTATTCAGAACAGAGTTCTACGTTGATATTTCTCTTTTCTATACATTCGGTGGCTTCACAAATCTCAATCCGCCATTTTCGATGAGCCTCTCTGTACTTCGGCCAGCATGCCCTATGCGCGAACTTTATTATTTACATGACAAGTAACAATTATCCAATCACGGTTAAGTATTTCGATTGATTCTTACGCATGCGTTATCATTTCAGCCAATCAGCAAGGACCAAAAAATGGCTGTTACCAGAGCTCTCTCTGTGAGATGAGCTCTGGGTACGAGACTGGTCTCCCGTCGGCCTCAAGTTTATCAGTCTCACCAGTGCGCAAGCGCACGACAACAATCTCATGGCGGCAAAATATTTTTGTGCCATGAGATTGCTGTCCGCTTGTCGCGCGATCGCGCACTTTGCTTCAGCTGCTTCTGGTTACTAAAAATAAATTTTATTAAACAATATCATCGCACACAGCGAGATACAAGATTCCCTCTCTTGCTTTAATATGATCTCAGTTGGATTGAAATTATCACCCATTTCTTTACCACAGGCCTTCTCAAATAATCTATCTTGACAAAGAAGGCTACCGAGTGGCACTGCACTCGGACGAGCACATAGACTATGTAGAAGACAAACAACATCGCATTAATGATCTCTCCACACTGGAAAGAGAGGCTTCTGACCTGCTGTTACAGAACAAAAATAACAGCGAGGACATAGTGCATGCGTACGAAGAAGGAGAGGAGAAAAGTGACGCAGAAAGAGATGAGACAATCGATTATAATCTGGCCTGGCAGGAAAATCCGACAGCTGCGATGAAAAGGTTGGCTAGCAGTAGAATAATTATGAGATTTTGGGGAAATGAATGAATAAGAAAATGGGGAAAAAGTAGCCCAGTCCCCTTCCACTTCTCATATACTCCTCCCCAGTCCCTCCCCCATAGCATGTTCACAGGATAGAAAAGGGTGATACAAGGAATTACTAGCTTATAGGAACTGAAAATCACATGCTTGACGAGTTAATTCCACTGAAAATTGCACGATAAAAGCGATATCGCCTGAGTCACGAACGGACAACGGCGATATCGGGTTTTCGAGAGTTTCCGTGGAATTACCGAGTCAGGCATGTGATTTCCTTGAATCGCATAGTCCGATCAATTACTTGATGGTTTCTCACTTGTGTTGATATTTTGCTAAGTTATAAGTAGCTCACATACATATAGCATGCATACAGCGATTATTCCCGCACTTTGAATCACCACTCCTCTCAGACAATCGAATCATTTCATTCTTTTCATTTTCTTTTATTTGTACGGTATATTGTGTGTTCGTATCCTCAGTTTGATTACCATGTAACGGATAAGCAAAAGCTCCATAGATAAGCATCATTGCTTTTGGAGTAATTGCTTCAAATATTGTTTAAATAAAACAAAAAACACCACACTATCCCAAATTGCACTCAAAATTACAAATTGACTATCTCTAAATCGAAAACAAAAGTTTCACAATGAAATCAAACTACGTAAGTTTATTCATAATTATGTTGGCTTTTCGTACATTAATTTTTCCGTAGATCTTCCGAAAAATTCCGAAGTGTTTCCGTAAATTTTCGTATTCTTAAATCAGAATTTTCTGCGCTGTAGCTATGGCAAAAATATGTAAAATTCGTTTTACAGTACTGACTAAATATTAACATTTTAGATGCTGTAAATTACTTATATTTATGGTGCTTTTCTAGTGTTTCTGAAACTTGTTAATGAGTAACAAGTCAGACAAGTAATATGGATTCGAGTGCATGCAACTTTGAATAGATCCCTTGGTTTTCTAATCTCCTTCTACTGAGAGCTCTATTTCGATAGCCTTTATAGGGGCTGTGTCACGGTAATAGACTTTACGTTCGCGTTCCGGGCCGGAAACAGCCATTTCCACCGATTTTGATATGAACTAAAGAACTCTCGGCCATGTGGGATGCTTAAAATCAAAGCAAATATGCAAAAAATGACTAACAAACAGCGTATTTTAACAGTCTCCAGGAAAAAAAATAGAAAATCCTTTCAATCAAGCATTGAGGGAGGGAAGTTTAACTGTTTGTATACAATTAACAGCCACAAACCGAGCGATTACTCGATACATGGTCAGTACCATGACATAGTGACTTTAAAACACTTACTCCTGTCAGGAAAAAATAACTAGGGGAGTCCATCTCTGAAACTTTGTTTGGACATCAGTTTGAAAGCATGGCTATAATTAGTTCCAAATAATTTCACTCCATGATTGGCTGGTCGCTAACTTATTAACTTATGCATCCAGTGAGTTTTATATTGATGATTTGCAAACAACCTCGCTGAGACAAAGCCACGTGGCGACCATGTTTGTTGTTTGTTCACGATAGCATTTCAATTTTTTAGCAAAATTTCGTGGTCCATGGTGTCAAATGCCTCTTTTAAGTCTCGAAAGATAACTCCATTATATCTATGTTCAAATACTCCATTATAATACTCCATTATATCTATGTTCAAATACTAGTCATTGGCTAGTAATTTTCCACTACTCAAGTGTATTTATTCCAAATTAAAAATCACACTTGAATCCATACGATAAACTACTTATATTTAAGCAAGATAACACGCTTTCAGTGTCTTTGTCCTCTGTTGTAAACATGAGGGATATGTTGTAAACATGCGGGATATGTTGTAAACATGCGGGATATGTTGTAAACATGCGGGATATGTTGTAAACATGCGGGATATGTTATAGATCGATTTCATGTGACGTCATCAAATTGCTAACTTCGAAACTATGAACTCTACCAAGTTGTGCTTTTGATACAGTTTAGAGCTTACCTAAGCACGGCTTCACACCAAATTTCATCGGTTTCTTTCATTTTGTTCCGGAGATATCGATGAAGCGATTTGAGTCACGCACTCACCAGTCACGTATTTTGAGGAGTCAAATTAGTGCAACTTTCAGCCAAAAACCTTCTAAATACAAACCAACATGTCAAATAAGTGAATATCTATGCAAATAGATACATTTTAGGTCATAATTCTTCGTAATTGTGAACTTTAATGAAACTTGGTAATCTGGCCGCCATCTTGGTGTACCTTGGAGGTACACCAAGATGGCGGCGCCATACATTTTACTGTAAACATGGCGCACATTTGATCGCTTATATTTTCGGCGAGAAATATCCTAGATTGATAAAACTTGTCAAAAATACGTAATTTTTAGTTCTCTTTCAGAAAAACGCACCTTGATTTTATTTGAATCAGCAATAAAGATTTTTAAGATTCACGTGACCTAAGTGAAATCGATCTATAAACATGCGGGATATGTTGTAAACATGCGGGATATGTTGTAAACATGCGGGATATGTTGTAAACATGCGGGATATGTTGTAAACATGCGGGATATGTTGTAAACATGCGGGATATGTTATAAACATGCGGGATATGTTGTAAACATGCGGGATATGTTGTAAACATGCGGGATATGTTGTAAACATGCGGGATATGTTGTAAGCATGCGGGATATGTTGTAAACATGCGGGATATGTTGTAAACATGCGGGATATGTTATAAACATGCGGGATATGTTGTAAACATGCGGGATATGTTGTAAACATGCGGGATATGTTGTAAACATGTGGGATATGTTGGTAAACTAAAGAAGAAATTGAAAATTACGCACGATCCGCTTGTCGTTCTCCAACACATCCAGAACAAAGACATGGAAGGCGACGTGATATTTTGTTTTTATGAAATAACGACAAAATGTAACAACAAAATTTAAAGGCGATAACGTGCACACTCTGTTCCATGTTTTAGTCTTTGGCTTATAAACATGGCTCTTAGCCAATCAGAGCGCACGTACCATTTGAGTTATTATATATACGACGTTATTTTTCTGTATTTTACAGGACTCGCTGTACTTCAAACCTACCTTTCCAGAACATCGTCTTGATTAAAACACACCGAACAGGAAGCAGTACATTAGCCAACATCCTGTACAGATATGGAGACCTGAACAATCTGGAGTTCGCCTTACCTAAAGGGAAAACCTTCGAGTTCTATTGGCCTCTTCATTTTAATCCTAGTTTCGTACATAAGAAGTTCTTAAATTCGTCCAAGCCTAATATGCTTATCAATGCTAAATATAATCTGAATACCATGAAGATGCTTGTTGGAAAGGTAAGTAAGTCAAGGAGTTCACTTTACCTAAACTTACAGTGCGTTTCAAATTTAGACCTAGACTGCAGCAAACAATTTGGAAAAGGTGGAAGTTTATAAAGTTTGGAGTTTTGGCATCTGGTGAATATTTACCCAATTAACTTCAAATTTCCTATGTGCCAAGATTGTGTACGTATGTGCCAAGATTGTGTACGTTTTAACCGAGTCTGGACCCACTCTGCGAAGCCGCAGGCGCGAACACCGTCGATCGTCGTACAGCCATGAAGCCGCACTCCCGGCGTAATTAATTATGCGACCGCACAAAAGTTGCCTATTGTGTCGTCAAAACGTCCGCATGCAGTAAAAGTTCAGATTATGCTCCATGCTTGCTTATTATGCTCCATGCTTTTGCATGCTTATTATGCCAGCATAATCTGCGGAAGCCTAATAATCATGCTTAATCGAGTGACGTCGATCAGACGGGTCGTGTAAATAGTTAGGGTTGTCGTCATTGAATTCAATAACCGCTGATTCAGGGGAATGTTGTTGCCCCTACAAGTATATCATATAATGCATAATTATTTTAAAATTCTCAAGTAACCAAAATTAAAATATACAGTTTCTCACCCTGAGAGACGATGACATCATTCGACTCAGGATAAAAACTTATAACATTGATGAAAACTTTCTGGCAAATTTCAAATGAAGTGATACCCTTGTAGGGCCTCTTTAAAGACGCTCTGTCGACCGTGATGCTTTGCGAGGGCGTATTTACTGGATACTAATTTATATCGCTATCTATAGTTTACTGATCCAAATGAGTATTATACTCTTTCCGTGACACATAGGATATGTTCCGGTGATTTTTAGAAACTAATAATTGTTTGTTTACGACTCGAAACACAACTATAAACATGCATCAACAAAACACATGCACTCTTTCGTTCATCCCGTAAACAGTCTCGAGGGATTACAATACCATGAAGATAGTCCTAGTGCTAGGACCAGCAGCATTGTAAAGTTGTCGATATGCAAAACAGTCTCAAGGGATTACAATACAATGAAGATATAGCCCTATAGCGCTTAGGTAAAGCTCTCTTCATGTAAACAGGCCCTAAGTTAGAGACACTAAATAAATACGTTCTGTAAATTCAACCGTGTCTCTTCTTTTCCCAGAATGCCTTCTTAATTACCATCCTACGGAATCCAGCCACACATTTTGAGTCAGCGTTCTATTCAAATCGTCTGGATAGTTTATTTGGTTTGGAAAATTCTTCGAATCCAATGCAGGAGTTTTTAGCGAGACCACATGAGTATGTAAAGGACTACTTACAGAGCAAGAGAAAACTGGATTTTAAACTGAATACTGCAGTGAATGGTAAGCGGTAACAGTTTGACGAGATTTCTAAACCAGTTTTCAGACCTTACCACCTTATCCTACTTTTCCCTTGGGGTGGGGGTGGGGATTTTTCTAACAAAGAAGGCAAAACTGTTGACCCATTTAAGATTTCTTGAAAGTTAAGGAGCACCCTTTCTTTACCATGGTAACCATATATACAGATATTTTTAAAGGACCATGATACTAACACCTATGACGTAAAATCGTGCTTATAAGCCCTGGACGTAAACAACTTCGTAGGGGATTTTAGAGGGGCTTATAACCTAGGGGTTAAAACCGGAATTATATAAACAATTTGAAATGCGTTAACCAAAAAAAATCGCTCTTTGACAGTGAAAGTTTTCACATTAATTTAAAGTATTCAAGCCATGAAACATACAATCAATAAACTATTTTAAGGGGGCTTATAACTGGGATTTTAATTGCCAAATTTGGTTTCTTTTTGCCAAAAAATATTTTGCCTAGTTACTTCTCAGTCAGTTTCAGACTATAGTTTGGTCATACCGGCTCAATGACAATTTTTAGCTCCCGCCCCCAACTTGAAATTTCGCTTCGCCGTCCATGCATGGAAGAATAAAGAGAAATTGGCACAGCTTTCCTGAACAATAGCCTTTGACCCAGGCCTTAACCTGATTGAGTAAAACTGCTCGTAAACCATGCCTGGACAGCGGCACATACCAGTAGGAATTTTAGGATGGGAAGCCGCACCACTCCCCCCTTAAATTTAATGGTTAATCATTCATTACACATGTATATCTAAGGGAGGGGTGGGTGGAGATTGATCCGAATTTCATAGGGCATTGACCTTATTCATAAAGGCATCAAATCGAGGCCAGTTTCCCAGCTTTTCTCATGAAGCTAAAAATCTACACTCGATGGTGGGAAATAACGTGACTTTCCTTATAAGGCAAAAGAACACAACAGTGCGGTACGACAGAAACTAAGACATTTCTGACCGACTCCAATTTTGCGATCTCTGGGACAACTGGCCTCGCTCTCATGCCATTGTTACCAGACTTCTTACCGCGCGGGCGTGATACATGAAGGGTATACGGATTTAGGGTATACTCTGTATATACCTTTTATTTATAGGGCAGTACTAATTTATAATGGTAATTGAACTGTGGAGTACAATTTGGTCTGAAATCATACGCGTGATTACAAAATCGCAAATTTAACTAATTATAACAACTTAATTATATTCATTTTAAACGATAAACGTTCATAATTTTACAACAACAAACTAGAAAAGTCAAGTGGGTAGAGCTTTGAAGAGGGAAATGGAAACTAAGCCGGGGCATGCGTGAGCGATCACGCAATCCCTACCATTTTGAAATTATGCTTTTTGATTGGTTCAACAAAGGATGCAATAATAGACACACAATGACGCATTTTAGGCTGAAATTACAGCTGCTTTCAACCAATCAAACTGCAGGAAACACCAGTGATTTCAAAACGAATATAATTAAATGCGTAATCAATTGTTTTGCAGGCCAGTTTTTTGATTTAGGTCTGCAACACAAGTATTATTCAGATACAGAAGTTATAAACCGTTACTTGGAGGAGCTAACCGAGTCCATCAACTTAGTACTCATCACAGAACACCTAGATGAATCACTTATTCTACTCAAGAGAGAACTCTGCTGGGATGCGGATGATGTGTTGTACTTCAGGCTTCGAAGGAGATCCAGCGAGTACAAGGAACTCAACGTCACAGTAGATATGAAGGTACATAATAACTATGTCAAGGGCTATGTTAAGGTATACGTTGCGCAAAATAAATTCAGTATCTCCAAGCAGCCATGTAATGTTCTGTTTATTATATGAAAGGCAATGAATCACACCGCGGCAAAACGGTATGCTCCGCTGGCCAAAAGAACGAAGGCTCTGCTCTCAAATACAAATTACCGAGGGTTTCAACTTTTTTAGTAAATAATTTTATAACTTAGTAAACTCACAATGAATTACAAATTAAGAAAACTTCAACCTGTTAAAGTCTTAGGCTTAGCTTTTAAGTAGTTTTCTTAGTTTTTGACAAAACAGTTCACAAATGGATGCTTTTAAGCAGAAATTTTAAAATCACGGGTATATGCCTGTTGTTTCATTTCAGTTTTCGCGGGAAACTGGGGGCGGCCGCGCGCGGACAAGAAATAGCAAATACGCATGCGCGTGACGTTTTGCCGCGGTGTGGCATTGAATAAGCATGTAGCTTGATGCAAATGAGCGCGAAAATGTTTGAAGATGATTGAGGGAGAGTATGATATCCTATACGTGTGATATAACTGATCGATACCTGGGTATGTTACGATTTTGCTATCAGCCGGTATAGACCCATTCGAAAAATGGCGTCCAATTTAATTAACTATTGTTTAGGACTGACCAGCCTCGCTTACACGTTGAAAAGCTTTTGTGTGGACTGACTAGCCTCGTGTTCACGTTACCAGGACAATAGCTTTTTAAATTGGACGCCATTTTTCGAATGGTTCTACACTACTGCATTTCATGTTATATATCACAGGGAACCCAAGCGTAGTTTCTGTGTTATCAGTGTAATATATGAAATTGTAAAAATAAAGTTTGAATATTGTCTTTAAACTGTGTCTGGTCATTATTTATGCTAGTTTTGAACTTTTCCTAAAAAAATATCCCCATCATAATTAATGGAAAGGGTGGAGAGTTCATCTCGAAAATCGATTCCATGACAAGCTCCACAAAATGACAAATTTTACCAAGGAATTCGCGTCGAACTTATGCACCACACAGTACGATAATTATCTTACCTTTGTATGCATATAAAACAGTAACATCACAGCTGCTCGCGAACCGAAGTCCAAACAAACTCAGCTAAACTTTCTCATAGCAGCCATTTTGAATGCGATTCACCCCAATCCAAGGCGTTGACGCGGTCGTTCCTGGAGGCAAGGAGCATAATTGATTACCACTGGGAGGTGTAGCGCATTGTTGACCCGAAAAATTCGTATCCCGACCCCACACTAGTACTGACAAATTCACGGACACGAGGTCTCAGGAAAAACCTCGCTAACTATATGTACTTAATTTTAACCAACTAATTGCAATATGCGAAAATATAACACTAAATGCGATTTCCTGTTCCCGCCTGGTCAAAAATATATGCCCTCTTTCGGCAACGTTTAAAATTGAATCCTGCTCGCTTTTAATGTTAACATTGTCAAAACAAAACTCCATCCGACATTTCTTGAATGCTAACGTGAATATTAAATACAAAAACAAGCGAAACGATTTGTGAAAACAAAAGGATTCGGATCACTAATTTTCTCGTACGTATTTTGCACATGTAAATAAGGGTGCGTTCGATTGACCGTATTCCGGAATAAGAATAAACAGTATGATCACTACAAATCGCATATACTGGGATTTTTTGGCAACTGAAATACTAATTGTATCCTGAAAATCATATATCAGCAAGCATTTGTAGATTACAGTTCAAAATGTGTCTGAACCAGTGATTTCCAGAGACTATTCCATCTATTCTTATTCTGGAATACGGTCAATCGAACGCGACCTAAGTACTTCGGCTTCGGCAGATAACACATAATTTTCGCTATCATGCTCAACCTCATCCCATAATTGCTTAATATATGTTATTAAAGATTATGTTTGTTTGCTTATTTTTCAGAAGCGAATAATAGCATGGAATAAAGCCGATGTTGCCCTATATAATCATTTTAACAAAACCTTGTGGGATAAAATAGGAAATCAAGACCCCAGTTTCTTTGACGAAGTAAAAGAACTAAGAATGAAGATTCAAAAGCTGGAAGAGGAGTGTATAGAAGCATATGAGATCAACGAGGAAACTGGAGAACTGAAAATCAAAGTATATAAAAACTTACGGACAGTAACTTTTGATCGGTATCTTTGCGATGAGATGAGAATGAGTGAAAACGATTATACTGCGTATCTTAAGGAGAAGATGAGCTTAAAGTTTTCACAAGATAGTCAGTATGTGAAAGAACAATTTGAAAGAAGAAGAAACGAAACTAAACGTTATATTCTTAAAGAAGATCAGACATTTACTCTGGAGTAAAACATGCATGTGAACCAAACGTTTCATAGTTTTATTATATATTTGTGATAATATGAGAATGGGTGAGAATGATATTTACTTCAGGATTAAGATGATTATGTTGTACTTCCTCAAATATTGGTACTATTCCAAAAAATAGACTTTAATATAATTTATCCTTAGCTACACAAACTTCAATCCTGTCGTACATCCTTATCTAGATATTAGGGAGCTTCAGATTCGAGTACGAGTACGACTTTTACTACGAATACGACTTTTAGACTCAAAATATCTCTGTCGCAAGAAAGTACAAATCTTTCATTTCTGCCAAGCAATGCTGCAGATACGAGAACAAGCTACTAAGAGTATGTGTTTGTTCATGATATCTTTTTAAACTGTTCGTCGATTGTGAAAAGTCGTACTCGTTGTCGTACTCGTACTCGAATCTGAAGCTCCCTAATATACTCAGATGCTACGACTACTACTTTAAAGTGCCTATGAAGCTTATTTTTTTATTTTAGATATCAATTCTCCATCAAGTGAATAGTAGAATGGTACAATATATCTTGCTTTGAATGCTGTGCCGCTGAGTTAAAGAGGTTTTAATATCCAAAATGCTAATTACATGACGTCAGGGGAGGCATCAATTATTATACAATTTTTTTTGTTACAATTTTTTTTTTTTAATTATCAGTATTATACCCATCGTTGAAATAAAATGATATTAGAAATTTGTTTTCTTATATCAGTAGAAACGCCCATTCACAACCACTAAGAAGTGATTGCAGATGCCTCCCCTGACGTCATGTAATTAGCATTTTGGATATTAAAACCTCCTTAACTCAGCGGCACACCATTCAAAGCAAAATATATTGTACCATTCTACTATTCACTTGATTTAGAATTGATATCTAAAATAAAAAAATAAGCTTCATCGGCACTTTAAAGATACGTCTCTGTATTGATAGATTGCTATAATAGGCCCTTTGCAGGACCTGGTCACGTGACCTTTCTAGCCTGTCAATCAAAACAAATTGCGCTAGAACAACGTGAATGCCATAAATGGAAAGAGCAAGCCAAATTGCACGGCTTGCCAGTCAGCAAAAAAAGCGTCACAAACTCTGTTAAATTAAGCTAAATTATAGAGTTTTCAAAAATTTGCCATTCCTTCAGTTTTAAAGATACGATACTTGGGCTTTTTACTAATTTTGGCTTCCTCTTTCCATTTCTGGTATTCATGTTGTTCTAGCGCCAATGTTTTTTGATTAACAGGCTAAAAAGGTCACGTGACAAGGTCCTGTGCCTATGAAGCTAATTTTTTTATTTTAGATATCAATTCTACATCAAGTGAATAGTAGAATGGTACAATATATCTTGCTTTGAATGCTGTGCCGCTAAGTTAAGGAGGTTTTAATATGCAAAATGCTAATTACATGACGTCAGGGGAGGCATCAATTATTATACAATTTTTTTCGTTACAATAAAATGATTTTAGAAATTTGTTTTCCTATATCAGTAGAAACGCCCATTCACAACCACTAAGAAGTGATTGCATATACCTCTCCTGACGTCATGTAATTAGCATTTTGGATATTAAAGCTCCTTAACTCAGCGGCACAGCATTCAAAGCAAAATATATTTTACTATTCTACTATTCACTTGATTTAGAATTGATATCTAAAATAAAAAAAATTATGTTCATATGCACTTCGATTTTGTGTGTGTGTTCTTGCCCCCGCCTCGAATAGTAGTTTTAAAGCTAATTGCGGGCCGGCAAGTATTTCTACTGTAATGATAGGAAATATTAATAAAACTGTTGTTAAAAGTTGTTGTTGTTGGAGTGAAACGTATGGGACGAGACCAGGATTCTCTGAAAGGGGAACTTCGAAATGGGAGTTTGATGGGGTTCAATCGTGGCAACTTCTTTGTTTTCTTTATAAAAGGGAGGAAGAGAAAGGGGAATTCGATCGAGAGAAAGCTTTTATCCTCTGGATACGCAAGTAGCGCGATAAAACAACATGAACTCTTATTGCCCCAAATTATATTTCTGATATACTTCAGTTGTCTAACTTAGTTTTCTTTGAGTGGCAGGTGCAGCAATTAAACTAGAATAAACGCTACCCGAATTGCGGGATTGGTTCATCTTGTGATGTCACAATGGAAGCCTACGGGATTTTATTGTAGTAGTTTTAATTTCTCTTGGGAGGGAGTTGATTCATCTTAGGACGTCACAGGATCCATGAAAAGTAACCAAAATTAGGGATTAAATGCCAGAAATGTTACAAAATTTGCAAGATTAATACCTTTTTGTGAGAAACAAACACACTAGTACAATTTTATTTTTATTTTTTTGACGTGTTACTTTAAATTGCACTTTAAATATTACTAGAACGTATAACCATGTGGACCAAACGTTTCATACTTTATTACATCCATTTTGAAATCACTAGGGTTTCTTATAATCTGATTGGTTATAAATAGTGCGATTATAAATTACATCCTTGGTGTCTGTAATTGCATCATTTTGTGTCTGTAATCTCACATATTGCTGAACCAATGAAAATACAGGAACTTCACAAACCAGCCAATTAAATCAAAGGATTTGTGAAACAATTATTCATATCAAAGTCATTGCGTACAAATTAAAGCTATATACATTGTATCAATTACGGATGAACTGACTTCCGGTATAGCTCATATTACTCAATCGAAATCACACGGGTTAATGGGAGCTATTTTGCCTTTTTTAGCATATAAAACAATTCATAACTTCTTCTTTCCCTCGAGTCTAAGTTAATTAAAATCTCAGTCTGCGACTGGTCACTGTTTAGAGTTATTATGTTAAGATTTCGACATGGAAATTTGAATTTTCTTACGCTGGTTGGAGTGACTTTTTAAAAGGCGTTGCTGGTTTAGGAACTACCAAGCAGAGAACAACTGGGTTTAGCTTGAATACACATGCGTGAACTGACTTCTTACTTTCGGATTCAAATAGTTACGGAATCAACAGGTAAGTCACATTATAACTTTAAAGTTGTTCTCTCCTTCAAATAAAATCGCATTTACTTCAAAGTGATCACCAATACCAAATGTCCTATTCTGTGTGCAATGATTTTGATATGCAAAGCAAAACAAAACTATTTGGCAGCATTTCTTTAATTCGGTGTATACCTTTCTCTGGACTTCAGAGTACAAAAATACAGTTGCAATGAAAGCAAAACAATCCTCTAGGCTCGGAAAATATTAATCCCTCGTTAAGTTGTGATACAGAAGTTTTGAAACTAGTTAAACAATGCATGGGCAAAATTATATTCTGTTGCTAGAGTACTGTCATTGAAGGAAACATGTGTTCTCTACATGTTATTTGGGCTTGGTCAAATATGGGTAATCCGCCATGCTTTGTGCGGTGAAATGAATTAAAGAGGATTGAGTATTGGGAGGATGACATATAAAGAAGAGCGACGAACTCACAAACAAACTAAAAGGAGGGAACAACAATATGAATGAAAACATATAGCTGTAGAGAATTGTCATGCTATCAATTCCAAGGCCTATGTCCTTTTGTTAAACATTGAAACAACTACGATTCAACGTTTTTAGAAGCGAGACTAAACCCAACAGAAAACAAAGACATATGGTGACAGGAGTTTGACTATGAGGTCATTACGATTTCCACTTTGTAATTAATGTAGTTGGTATGCGATATTTTTGCCGGTGTAATGGGTAATTTTGGCTTTGTTGAAGTTCTTGATGTTTTGAAGTTCTTGCTGAAAACATCAAGAACTATCCAGTAAAAAGCTCAGGTTATACAGTGAGCACAGCATGGAATTGATTCTACTGGGAATCGAAAGTTATTACGTTGTGATTTTCACCTGCCAGGCGGATGCTCGATCGTAACATTGAACCATACATAGCTTATTCACTCTTGTCGAGAATGTTTACCTTTTTCGGTCGACTTCAAAAGTAGTTGAAAAGCTCAATAGTTTGAAGGTAAGTAACTGTATTTAAAAGCAGGAAAAGGATGAGAAAAGGCTGAGAAAGACATTTTTGCATAGTCACGGTATATCCGCTCAAAATTTGAAGCTTTCAGTACTAAACAATTTAAGAAAAGCTCAAAATATTTTAACAAGTCAAATTATAACAAGCCAAATGTTTATATAGCAGTAACACTCAGAAACTGAGGTATATATAAAGCTTCGGACATCGATTTAACATCGGTCTTGAAACGGTTTGACATGGTCTGAAACCATTGTTGAAAGGTTTTGAAAGATATTGAAAGCATGTTAATTGGAGAGAGTTTGACTTCGTTTAAAGTTTATTTCAAACGGTTTCAAGATCGGTTTTAACAAAATGAAATGTTCTGAATATATGAATGTTGAACCGATGTTGAACCGATGTTGAATCGATGTTGTACCGATGTTGTACCGATGTTGCCCGTAGTGAAACCGTCGGCGACCGTGGCTTCAGTTCGATCCTTGAAATATATTTTTACCTTGTCTCGCACCTAGAAAGTACTATCATACAAACTGAAGAACGATGTTCACGAATTTATTCCTGCGTGACTGTCAAATAATGGAACAACATCGAACGTGAATTCTTAATATAACAATAGGCCATATATACACTTGTCGCTAAAGTACGAGGCAATTACTACATACATACTGACTCTAAATAAAGCTGGCTGAAATTCGCATGCAAGACATTGATATCCGTATCTGTTCATTTTATTATTTTTTAAAGACACATGTATTTCTGAATATTACCGAATTGAAGGGTTAGCAAATAAGTAACGACCGCTCCTAGTTTCACCTGTGATAAACCTAACTGAACACTTCTATGCTTTAGTTATAAGTCCAAGCTTTGTATTCCTATCAACTGGAGAGCTTTTCAGTTAGCAGTTTTAAAAGTAGACAGGGAGTCTGTCATTAGTATCGTAAGGTATTATGTCAGGAGAGATCGAGCGTCAGAAAGCTGTTAGGCTATATAAGGCCAGTTGATATTCAGTTTCACAAATAACGATAACGCGAAACAATAATCAGAATGGCGCCGATGTTATGTTAAGTCTGACTATAGGATTTTTAAAACATAAAGTATGGCCCAAGGGTATATGCAAAACAGAACTCAAATTTCGTGAATTTTCGTGAAAGATTAGGTAAGGTAAATGGCTTTAAAATTTGCTTCTATCTGGGATCCACTTATGTTGCATTTATCGGATTTGGTTATTATCTCAAATTTAGGGTTAAAACATTTCCCCTTATTTCAGCACAGCTCGAGTATACCGTAAGTCCGCCAAATTAGATAAATATATAGATAGAGAGATATCGTCATTCTTGACCACTGATCTTAAGTGGTTTGTGTGCAATAAAACTTGCAACATATACTGTCACATGCCACTGACTCAGTAAATAAAAACATAGCGCCGCAATGGCGAATTAGCTCGTGGATGTAAAGTGTATTTTAGTGTGTTCTTAAGGGTACACTTAAGGTGGAAATATTCAAAGTTTAAGTTATTATTATTGCTGTTGTGATTGCCTGTAAATAATAGGGACCTTACGCAACCAGGACGGCAACGTCTAGGACGACGGCATAAAATTCGATAACTGCACGTGAAAATGCACGCAGTCGCCTTCATTTCAACAGTTGTCTGAAAAAACACAACGTCAAAACCCCAAAGTTTACGTTAACTTTACAAGAGAACGCAAACGTAAGAAAGTAAATCGCTCTGTTTTTCATTCGGCGTAAGCAAAACTTTATGCTTATCATATTTTTCGAAGACCTGGATATGAAACGTAATTATAAGCGTATAAAGGAACTAGTAAACACCAGATTTCGGGAGAAAACACATTTATACGTCCCGTCGTCACTGCCGTCGCCGTCGCTGACGTCATCGTTACGACATCACGTGACCACTAAGTGATTTATGGGGACCCAATACCATGCTGCCACAGCCAAATAATATTCAGATAACATTCTAATTCAATAGACTTTAATAATTTTAATGCGCGAATTTAAATAGTACAAGTGTGCAATGAATTCCAAGATTACGTCAAAATATTTAACTGTGGCTTCAAGAAACCGACCAATCCACTAAATCCACTTCCGTGAGTGGATCAATTAAAAATAGCTGAAAAATCTCTGAAAATAATTATTTAACTGCGGCATAGAATTTTCTTAGAACTCAACCGCGGAGTAACCGAGAATTCAAGTCAACTTTTGAGCTTTCGTTTCTCGCACCATTTTATAATATCTTTCTGGCCGTATGGCATGCATGCAATACACATGCGGGTATGGATTCCTTTAAATGTTCTGTGAAAGGGGAGGGCACTCAGACCTGAAATAAAGATATTCTATGATTAAAGCCCGTTTTACACGATAAGCATTTTGGGCACGGCATTGCTAACTTGGGCACGGCCGCATTCCTAACAGGTGGGCCGAGACTACCTTTTAGGGTGGGGGGGGGGGGGGGGGGGGGGTGGGGTGGCGCAGTGGTTAAGCGCTTCGCCTCTCACCTCTGTGGCCCAGGTTCGATTCCCGAACGCGGCGCCATATGTGAGTTGAGTCTGTTGGTATCTCGCCCTTGCTCCGAGTGTTTTCGACGGGTCTTTTGCTTTTTCCTCCCTCCTCCAAAACCGCAGTACCCCGACATTTTCGGGCACGCGTACACGACAAAAATACACGTACCTAATATTTAGGAGTGCCAAGCCCAAATTGCTTGTCTTGTAAACCGAGCCGCTTAATATTAAATAAAGCACCCTTTTCCTGACAGCAATGACGCCGGCGTTTCTTTCTGTCTCAGAGGGAGAGTGATCGTATAGCGCTCACTGCTGTTCGTCATGAAAATCCGTCCTCTTCCAGTCTTTTTTCCTGCAAAACTAAACGATGGCATAGCATTGGAGGAGGCTCTAGACCCCTATGCAGCTCTTCAAAAGGCTTCAGGAGAATCGGGTGTCCCTGATCAGCCTCTGTGGGGACTGAAAGTGTGGCAAGTTGTTGGGCTATTCCTCCTGGGAGCAATATTTATTTGTAAGTAATAATAAACAAGCAGCCATAGGTAGATATTAACTTAAAGGGGCAGACTTCACCTTTTGCAACCTGAAATGTTATTGGTTACCCCGGCAAACAATAGCCTACCCCTAAACCAATACAAACCCAAACCCTAAAACAATGGGATTCTTTATCAGTGAAGTCCAATAGGATACGACCTACAGAACAGTGAAGTGAGGGCACTTTTGTCTATGACGTAATATATATGTGCGGCGCTACCGGGTACGGGTTTCAACCTAATTTCGATTTCCAGTTCCGGGTTCTTCGTAAGAATATGTTAATCGAATATTCCGGGTTATAGACGATCTATTCAGAATTACCAAACAGGGAGAAAATCCCGGTTCGTTTTCACAATCCGGGTTTTGAAGCTATCCGTTTTTCTCGTAAAACCGGATCCGGTTCCGAACCCCATGGCTGCATATACCTACCATTTATCATACGTCAAATACCTCCCCCTCCCCCCCCCCCCCCGGGATTGAATGATATCAATTTTGTTAAAGTTACTTCAATCCGCGGTCCAAATCTTCACCCCTGATACAACAAAGCTCACTAAGTCATTACTTTGACTTTCCATAGTGTCAAAAATTATAGCTGCCTGTATCATGTCTTTTGATTGAAGTTTCCTTTTCCCGTTTTAGATTCCAGAATACAGTGCTACTCGGCTAATTAAATACTCAAACTTCGAAGTTTCCATACCGAAACCTTATAGAAAAATGCGCCGAAATTGTAAATATAATCGGACCAATTTTAACATCAAAGCAGCTACTTGTCAAAAGTAACTGTAGGAAAACGAAAAGCTCTAGTTCTAGCCATCTTAAAGTGAATTTAGAGGTGGCACTATCTTTCAGTTTTAGCCACTACAAACCAACGTATCGACCACGTAATTCCTTTAAAAAGCCCGACTTTATACAATACAAACTTTACTAAACCGAAGAAAACTCCATTTCATATAAGCAAGCCAAAGATCTAGAGTCTACATCTATTTAAATACTTTATTTGAAAGGCCTGTTCAGCAACATATTACGTCGTACCCAATAGGCTAAGCGTCGAAAGGTTTCCGAATCCAGTTGATACATAACTGCGCATGTGAAAGAAACGGAAACTGCTGGGATTTTAAATGTCATTCGGCCGTGGGCGTCTTGAGATGTCGCACTTTTCTGGTGATCTCTATGTGAAGTATTTATTTCTTTGTCAGGAAACCAAGGCTTTTGGACGCATTTGATTTTTATTTCCATGCGTTTGCAATTGTCGTAAAGATTGCGGGGATCTCAAAACTTGCATAAAGCACTGGGAGAAGGAAAACTTGCTTCGCCGAGTAATTCGTTCATTAATCCCAGCGCTATCCAAAGTACAAAGTTCTAAACTGATTGAAATTTTAACTGCACATCAAAATGTTGAGGGGAAAGCGGTTTGTATTTTTCTGGGACACTTAGGCTTCTCAATCGAGTTCCAGTTGGGGGTTGCACTAAAATCTAGAGCATGCTAGTTTGCAAATATATATTAAATGAGCTATTTTGTCCTTTTATGTCATTTAATTGGGTTTCTTTTTTCATAATAACAGGTGCCATAAGTTGCTATTGCTGTGAGAGACACTCTATTAGGATCCCTAAACCAGAAAAGAAGAAGAAGTGCGAGGATGAGGATAAACTCAGTATTGAGTCGGATTACGGACAGGATATTGATGTATGAATCTACTGTAAAACACAGTGACTCAGTGATAAGAACTCC
The DNA here is from genome assembly GCA_030867875.1 of Actinernus sp. WN-2022. Classification (NCBI taxonomy): domain Eukaryota; kingdom Metazoa; phylum Cnidaria; class Anthozoa; order Actiniaria; family Actinernidae; genus Actinernus; species Actinernus sp. WN-2022. The sequence goes on along the minus strand of JAOWCC010001368.1, from coordinate 22,277,475 downwards.
GTCAATAAAGGAGCATTCATTATTTATGTCTGAGGATCATTAATAGTAGGATACTCAAATCATTTAAGGTTATAACCATTTACCGACTTTTAAGAACTATTTAAATGTAAGGTATGTCACATGTCTGTTGCATTTGAACATTTATTTCATTTATCTTGTAAATTTACTGATATTTTACGTAATAGTTCAAAGCCGACAATGAGGACTGGACGGGATTTCAAGTCCGCGCAATTATTTCCAGTCCGAGGCGAACGAATTGTTCTTAATTAAAGCACTTGTATTGGAGTTTGTTCACCACCGCCTCCTGGGAATGAAAAACTGGATAAAAACAAATCCAAGGTTATAGATTCGATTTCATTAGTCATGGCTTCGAGCGACGAAGAGAGCTTTCGACCTTTGAAACGTTTTAGAAAATCGAAAAGCAGAGAAGAAGAAGAGAAGGAGCTTGCTAACGCCGTACCTCTGTCTACACGGTATAAGAACAAATGGGCTGTAAACGTGTTCGTTGAATGGCGGGAAGGTAGAGAAAACAAAGTCGCTGCGTTGGAGAGTACGAGTTTAAAATTATCTTTGGAAGATATAGAAAACCTGGACGAAGATTGGGAAAAAATGATTTCATGCATTGTAAAATGTCTACCAATAAATTGTTGTTGTAGTTTGACTTGTAAATTTTTTTTCTAGGCTTAAGTAGAAGGACTGAACTAATGTTTTCAAGTTGTAGTACTGAATTAATTTTGTTCCAGTCCTAGGACTAGAACAAAATTAATTCAGTCCTAGGAATAGAACAAAATTAATTCAGTCCTACAACTTGAAAATAATTAATTCAGTCCTTTGACTGGACCAGGTTCCATTATCATCATGTGACCGATTTATAGACCTTTGATTGGTTGGTTTCCTCATTAATTATTCATGTGTATGAGATAAGTATTTTACATATCTCAGTTGTTAATGTCTGTGAGCACGGTCTAGAGTGCTGAAGGTTTGAATCCCAGACGCGTCCTTGGGCAGTGATGTATAACTCGTTGGCCTTGTCTCCTTCCTCTTCTATTCTATACGAAGGGGACGTGAAAGAATCTGTTGTGTTATTTCGAGAAAGAGTAGGAGATTATCTCCCGATACAAGGTGAGGTACAAACAATTACCAGGAGTATATTACATATGTTGTGTGACAATATAATGTGGGAAGAGGAACAATCCTCTGTGCAATATACTCTTGCAATCACTAATGATTGTAAACTGCACGGAAGCACATTGCGCCACAACAGTAGTCCGTATTACAAAAAATTACCTTGTGAAGCGCATTTGAATATATTCATATAGAATTTGCGCTATATAAATGAATTTCCTTTTGAAAATGTGCTTAAATTTCTCAAAAAAATACTCTTCCGCCACCCCTCCCCTTGTGCATGCGCCGTTATACAGGCTCGAGAAAATACGACACAGTCTAGTACTCAGACGAGTACGCCTCCCAGGTATAATACAGAAAATCATTTTTCTTCATGACAGATGTGGTAAAGATCCACGCGCGAGGAGAACAAGTACTTTAAATATAAACTTAGACATCAGGTTGCTGAAAGTTGCTGAATCTTTATCAAAATAGTTTGGAGAGCATGTTAAAACACTCATTTTGTAATCCATCAAATATTTTCTCTTGCGCGAACGGAAATTATCAGCGAATACACCCCCTGTGAGCGTATAAGCGCGCGTCAAAGAAAATATACGAAGTAGGATAACAACAATAACCTTCATTGTGGCGTCGAAATATGCCCTGATATTTGTCCTTGGACATTATCTGAGCTTCGCTCTCGGGAACTGTTCTCTTCTCGGATCAGATAATGTCCGCGGACGAAATATCAGGGCATATTTCGACACCACACATAGGTTACTGTTTTTATATTTAATTTTTTGTAGTTTTGTTTTAGAGAAAATTGAATTTTCAGTCCTACTAAATAGACACAAAAAACAATGGATCTACATAAATTATATCGAAACCCCGCCGTCGCAGTGCAGTCTGGGATGGAAATCCCTGTTTTCATTGTTAAATCCAAGATGGTTGCCCAACAATACCAATGGCAACTGAGATCTTCATCCCAGAGTGCACTGCGACGGCGGGGTTGCGATAGTCTATTGTAGTTAAAGGGGCTATGTCACGGTGAGAGCGACTTTCATATTGAGATAGAGATAGACTGGTTTATTTGAGTCATTTCGCAGTAAGAAAACTGAATTGCGCCGTAACTATTACAAATTGTGTATAACTCTAAATGATAATAATAATATAATTAACTACTATAAAAACTAATTACTACTATGAGAACTAATATAGCTAGAATTAGATTATAAAAATATTGGCATTAAACGAATTCCTACATAACTACTACCGAATGTATGATAGCTATAGCCTTATAACATGTTGTAGACGACTGGAAATAATTAAACGATTTAGAGAACCGTTTGGTTTTTGTGCTTGGGACCAAAAAAAGCCTTTGTTTCCTAGTATTGGAGTTGGCTTTGGACGATTAACGACGAACCTCGCACACACGTGGAATGAGAGGTTAAAAATGAAAGCAAATATGAAAAAAATGATTAGCAAAGGAAAATATTACGTATCATTTCAGTCAAGCATTGAGCGAGGATACTTTAGCCAATTAACAGCCACCAATCGAACATTGACTCCGCACATGCGCAACACCATGACACAGCCCCTTTACTATGTACATGTTCCATATAAACATGCTTATTACATGAAACCTGCGGTCTCGTGTTTGCACGAGCCTGTGCACACACGGAAGATCTGTTTCATTTCCTAATGCAGAGCCCACCGGTATTAGAGGTATGTGTATAGACTGTGTTGGCGGAAACTGAGTACACATTGTAAGTAAGTAAGTGACTTTATTTAAGTGTCAATGTATTTAGCTTTGCAGCTAATTAGGGACACTAGTCCTACGGATTTACGTCCTTATCCGAGAAGACGTGAAGGTCTAACCGTTCACTGTATTATGTAAAGGCAGCACCTTCTACTCAGTTATTTTAAGAACGTGAGTGTTGGTCCGGCCGGAGTTTGAACCCGTGACCTCCCGCTCGACATACCGGAGCTTAACCACTGAGCTAACCGGAACATTTGGATGAATCAATTCAAACCGAAAGTGCACATGTTCCTGTTACCAATTATACCACGAATTAGAGTCGTGCATGAGCCCATAGCCGACGAGGCGCAAAATAATATCGAGTTGGCTATGAGATCAGTTCGAGAGTGAGTTGAATAACTGTTTTATTGCACACAACCACTAGATACGAGCTTTCGATAAAAGCGTTTTATTCACTGACTCCTAATTAACTATTTTTGTTTTGGCAAGTGGAATATTTAACAATTAGACCGCGAGCCCGAGGTTGCTATCGGCCGATAGTTGGCGAGGGGCGCAGCCGCGAGTTAGATACCAAAGTCGATAGCAACCAAGAGGGAGACGTTTAATCGTTTTAATATAATCAAGACACCGTTCTCTAGGTGGTTTGCACTCAATCCCAAGAGATTCAAATGACAAAGGGCATGGCGGCCATGTTGGTGTACAGAACAAATGAAGCTAACGAAGAATCTATTGTTAACTGTACACCAACATAGCGGCTATGACGTAAAGTGTAAAGGGTCTATATATCAACTTAGGAATCGACAAAACTGTGAAAAAAAATAGAACAAAAAACATTTTTCTAAGTGGTTTTGTCTGCGCCGCGCACGGTCGACTATCGATCTTTTCTTTAGACGACGCCTTGCTAACCAATCAGATGGCGAGTTTGCCAATAGACGACGGCTGAGTTATGCTTGTTAATTATACCTCGACTTTGTAGTAGTAGGTTTGAAACAGTTAATGAGAGAAATAGTACTCCAACAAAGACTCTACTGGCTCAAACACTGCAGAATCGTAGTGGATTCCATCTTTTGTCCCTCCTGGAAATGACTCTGTCAGAGGGGACACATCTAATATGGTTATCTTGTTCCTGCACATGACTGAGTTGGCATAGGCGTTGTACAAAATAATTCTCTGTGTAGATAAAGATACAAAACCTTCATAAAAATATCAAACATGCATGAACTGACTTGAGAGTAAAAATGTAAACATTAGGTTTCTGAAAATAAAATCACTAGTTCTATACATTTTGAACTCGTCCTGAGAAATGTTAATTACCCAAAGGTTGGCTCTCCACGACGTTTCATAAGGATACTTTCATATATATTTTGTCATTTGCAATTGCTTATGGCAACTGAGATGATTGTATCAACTGAAAGTTATTCCATGGATTGTATGTATATTCAATAGACTTCCCCTTGTTATATTACATATTTTGAAGGATATAGTAAACATCACCAATGATGATGATGAAACTTTATTAAAGTTTCTCAAATGTATTAATAATTCATGAGCTTTTTAGTCAATCAGAGGGCTGCATTTGGTCACATGCATGAATCTTGATACCCAATGAAACACTAGTGATGTTCATCTGTGTTCTCATTGGGTATCAAGATTCATGCATGTGTTGGACCTAATTAAGCTACAAGGATTACAGCATAAGTATGACTTTACATGTACATGGAGAAGTGAAGGAGAAGACGGAAATAAAAATCGCTGTCCAGAGTGTGACTCGAACCATCATCCTCATGGCTGCTCTTGACTACTAGTCCGCTGTCTTGCCCACTACGCTATCAGGCCGTTTGTTGAAATGACCGTGACAAAATAACAATCACAACCCTTGTAGTCTATAATTGCATGCAATAAGATTCCAGGCAACAATACTTTCTAATGATTTATGAATGCAGGTATTGTTTTGGCTTGAGAAGTCCGATCAAAACCTAGGGACTAACTAAGAAAACCAATCCGTTAATTTAGCCCCTAGGACGCACTAATTGAATTGATAATGTAAGTTTGTATAGATTGTGTTATTGTAGAATTAAGTATATACAGTGTGTGAATAAAGATGATGATGAAAGATGATCGAGCTTCGTGTTTCACCAAGGAATCCAAACACCTCGAAATAATAAAAGCACTCGGCCTCGTGCTTTCATCTTTCTCGGTGTTTGGATCCCATGGTAAAACACTCGTTTTTGATCTATCACGTCTAAGTCGTCCAGCCGACCCACAGGCTCTACTAATCGGGGACACTTAATTTTTTAGTGTATAATGTTAATAATGAAATATAAGAATAGAGTGGCTCCATTCAATGTAAAACTCGTGGATATTGTAAAGCATGGGTATATACTTTGGTTGTCGTGCATCTATTCTGGGTCATTTTCAGAATGCAATTACGTAGTTGTATTGGATGGCAAAATAATCTGACTTCATGTATTTAAAGGGCACTTAGCTTGTAGGAGATCGGTAGTGTTATTAGCAAAACCTGTTTGTAAATGCTATGTTCACCTCCAATCGATTGTCAATCGATTGTGTATAATGTTAATAATGAAATATAAGAATAGAGTCGCTCCATTCAATGGAAAACTCGTGGATATTTCCAATCAGAGGTATTGTAAAGCATGGGTATATACTTGGGTTGCCGTGCATCTATTCTGGGTCATTTTCAGAATGCAATCACGTGGTTGTATTCGATGGCAAAAGAATCTGACTTCATGTATTTAAAGGGCACTTGTAGGAAATCGGTAGTGTTATTAGCAAAACCTGTTTGTAAATGCTATGTTCACCTCCAATCGATAGTCAATCTTCATAAAACAGCCTTTTTAAAGATATCATTGTTTGCCATCCAGTAAAGCCTTTCCCATGGGATGACGAGCTCAATTCATTGTTTCCTACAAACGGCATATTTTAGGTTTACATACTTTGCTGAAAATCAGTAATACGTTACAAACTGACAATTTGTCAGGCAATTTAGAACTCACCTCTTCTCAAAATATTTGCCATAGCTAGCAAGTGCAGTTCATTTCTTTTAATGATACAACTAAAATTCCGGTGACACATAACGACAGTACCCAGATCCCTTAGTTTCTTGCTTGAGAGGAGCCGAGGTCGCGCAGTGGTTAAGCGCTTCGCTTCTCACCTCTGTGGCCCAGGTTCGATCCCTGGACGTGGCGCCATATGTGAGTTGAGTTTGTTGGTATCTCGCCCTTGCTCAAAGGGTTTTTCTCCGGGTTCTCCGGTTTTCCTCCCTCCACAAAAACCAACACGCTAAATTCCAATTCGATCTGTGAATTAACCGGGTCCTGGCTTTGATCAGCCTCTTATGGTTGTTTCAGGTCCCGTTAGAAATTCAGTGTAACAAATCACCTTGTGAAGAAGCAATTTGCAATAAGAGGACATATATCAAGGGCCTGTTTATACTAAGGGAGGTTGACCCTAGCACTAGGGCTATTTTTTATTGTACTGCAATCCATCGAGACTGTTTTGTATGTCGACAACAGTGCTGCTGGTCCTATCACTTTCATGTAAACAGGCCCTAAATGTAGAAATACGAGGTGTGCATCATTCGTCAATTCGAAATGAATCAGAATCGAATAAACAACCACAATCGACATTACTGTCTATTGTGTGTCAATCACGTACCTGACATCTCTTGTTATTCTTATTCATATTATTCGATGTACTGTAGCTCTTAATATCGGCGACATTTAAAAGTCTAGTATAAAAATAGATCAACTTTAATCAGTTTCTCTCTATACGGGCCATCCTGTACCGCTCGAAACGAGACACAGCATTGGCTTACCCAACAATACAAAACACCCTAACCTTTAGAACGTGCAGTACAAAAACAATAGAGCTACAGGGTAATGGTGTAATCAGAATACAGGTCTCGAGCGGTACAGGATTACTGCCTCTACGGCATTACAATGTAGACCGAATAAGCGACGAAATAACTCCTTTATGAGAAAAATAACAACATATATTTTGACACTGTACACTCTAATCAATCAGTTTGGATATGCGAAGCAAATGAACGAGTTATTGTGATGGGATAGTTTTGTCACTCACTCAGTAAGGCGTTTACCAATCCCCGAAAACCCGAGGTTGACCTTAGCAATCAATATTTATCAGACATTTAGTCTTGTTTAACACGCAGTTAACAAAGTGTTTCAGATGTTTATCGCAATATGCTTTGTGTAATCCCTTTCGTTAAATTTATTTTATTGTTCTAGGAATTACAAATGATACCAAAGAAAAGGTAAGGCCCCTTGCCGGTTTAATTAACATCGGCAACTCATAAAAGTCTGGAAACAGCAATAAACTTGAGACAGACGAGAGGCCAATATTTGGAGTATTTTTCATTAAAAGTTCGAGAACGAGATTGTTTCACAAAGCTTTTAGACAGCAATTTCTACATGTATATATATTTTAAAACCCTGAGTTATGCTTGGCCTGACCGGGCAGTTTTGAACCATCGATCTCCCGCCAAGCAGGCCGACGCATAAACACTGGGTTTACCGGGAATTATGACAAATAAACTGAAAATAATAAATGTATTACCTGGTTAGTGGTAAATCTCCTAAACGCACCCAATATGTCCCCTGTTTGTTCGTGGATGGCTGTTGTGGTTTTCCAAACGGGTTTTCCACGATAAGACTGCTTAAGTTCATTAACCAATTCTTGGATCACCACTTGATATCTCTTAAAATTGGTGGTCTACAATACATAAACGTGTGGGCAAGGGCTTTATCATTTCATCAGGAAAATTTGACGTCCAACCGTGACGGAACTACAGTCACGCCACTCAACTGTAAGTAGTTTTAATCTCGTCACGTTTTGACGTCATCTGGACAGACCGCACAGAAAAATGAGATTCATTTGTTTTATAGAATTACTAGCGAAAAAATGGAGCATACAAAATGACTTGTGCAAAATAGGACGTCATATGTACTGTAGAAATGATATAGAGCAGATTTCGTAATAATAAGAATAATTTATTACTTATATTGCGCAAGTGACATTAAAATGATCAAATGCGCATTACATGTTTTAAGTAAAAACTGACATGTACACAGAATCATTAAACTATATGGTAATAAAATATTATAATAAACTATAAATCAATATAAAAATCTAACGTGACAATATAATAAAAATGACCAATTTAAAATTTAAAAACTTATCATTACAATGAAAGTTTATAAAATACTAGTAAGCTAATTTAAAAAGATAGGTCTTCAGATGGCTCTTAAAAGTATTAATATTTTCAATCATGCGTAGTTCCTTAGGTAAAGAGTTCCACAATCTAGGCGCAGCAATAACAAATGCCTTATCTCCCAATGTAGTCTTAGTTCTGATTGTAGGAGTAGCAAACCTACGACTTTCTGAAGATCTAAGACCATATGCAGAAGACTTAATATGCAGCAAGTCACTCAGATATGATGGCGCAAGACCATGGATCGCCTTAAAAGTAATTAATATATCAATTGCATTTACAGACAACCATTAACACGGAAGCGACATTCTTTAGTGCGATCATACAAAAACACGTTTTAAACACACTATAAGGAAATACAAATTTTCAATAACGTAATAGTTATTCCACGGGATATTGCCAAAAGCGCCCATGAGAAACTTTCGCATTCAGTACAAGAGAAATTATGTAACCACTTAAGGTTACCGGATACCTTCAGGGTGCGTTTCCAGTCTAAATTATGTAGCGCCTCGAGGAAACATCGTAGATAAATCATTCATGTATCATTTTAAAGCTTATAAAATTTGCTACAAGAATACATAAAACGTTTTGAGTTCTTTAAAAATCTCGAATTTTCCGCCATCCCGTTTCTCCGATCTAGTGAGATGGCTTTCAGAAGCTCCGACTCCGAAAATATTTTAAAGTTTAAAAATCTGTTTGCTTTGTCGCATTTCAGAGGAATCGTATTACAAAAGAGTGTCGAGGAATTTCAAAATTCGATTTAGTTCAAAAGTTATCATGCTTTCCGTGAAAAGGCGAAAAGTAATCCGAGTAGATATGCGGGAAACGTCGTCAAGAGCTCTCTTTTTAGAATTTCACAATTCCCCGAAACGGTTTTGCAGCTGAGATATCAATTGACATTTTGTAAACATTTCGCACAAATCGAATAAATTCCTCTTGAGTGGGAGCTTTTTAAAACTCTATTTTGGTTGAAAATCGAAAGCGAGAAAATAGCACTTCAAAAATATATACCCGTCTGTCGTGCGTGAATCTGGAGCCCCGCCTCTCCAACAATTAGCAAGCTCTTGGCCAATCATTTCTCATCACAGTTCAACTATCTGTCAAGATTTCCCGCAAATGTTGATTTCCGATCAAAGCTACGCGCAAGTGTGTGACTTGAAAAATTGTAGCGGTATTAAAAGAGTCGTTTCCCAGGCTAGAAAAATGGGAAAGACAAAAAGACCTCGAGGGACAAAGCCAAGGTGAACACCTATAGAGACGCCTCGAATGCCAGCATAAGCTAGTAGAGGAGACAGCAATTTGCAGGCGTCTGAAACAGCACGGCAATAGCGAGATCGTGGTTCAACCGTTTCAGGGTCACCGTCAGACTTTGTTTTCTTGGAAACAAATATTCTTTGCTTTGCTTTTTTCTTTGTTTTCCAAGCTAATGACATCCTGCTTGCTTTTTGTAAGATATAAGGCCAACGACCGATGGAATTGTGGAATCGTGTGTGGAAAAACTTTTTTCAATAAACATAAACATTGGTATATGAAATGAATTTAATATGTGCTCTCCCCACACCGTCGTTACGGGCGAGTGAGCACTTGTCATGTGTTTATTGATCTGCTGTCAATCAAAAAGAACCTTTTACTTCCGGTTAAAAGCTTCCTTTTGGAATTTCTCCGTCAATATTAACTTTTTTTGAACGGAGTTTTTGGTATATGACGCACTACTACTAAAACTACATTTCTGGGTGAAAAAAAATAATTCCCGTCTTTTTCGTTTTGAAGGTACCCGGTAACCTTAAGTCCTGTATTGTACATTTGTCCACACAGAAGCGACATTTTTTAGTGCGATCATACAAACATACGTCGCTATACACCTTTTGCTGTTCATTACGAGAAAATACGCATTAATTTGAGTGAAATGGCGACCAATAGTACTAAGATACATTTATTAGCGCCAAAAAACGAACATTTGCGCGTAACTCAGATTCAATAACGATTTTTGCATTTTAATCAACATTCAATTACATTTTTGGACATTCTTTTGCGTCATTCGGCTACAAAACAGAAAAGTATACTTTTATTTGCGCTAATTTAAAAGTCATTAATACCATCTTGAAAGTCAATTGAGACAATCATCAAACATTAAAGTGCATATAACATTTATTAATTTTTTTAAAAAAAACTCATGAATAATTAATGAGCATTTTGTCCAATCAGATGAAGCAAATCAGTCACGTGCATGCTCCTTTATACCTGATAAAATCTCTTCATTCTATAAGGCCCGCGGAGGGATTTGAATTCTGTCCCAGGGGGAAACGGGGTTAATGATTGAGACAATGGAATTTCTATTGATGTTTCAGCTTTCTCACTGAATTGCTAATTAGGATGAACGTTTCATATAAAGAATATTAATGAACATGAAATTTTATATAAAGTTTCATCCTAATTAAGAATTCACTGATAAAGACCCAAAGATAGCAAAAAGTACACGGAACATAAGGTACCTAGATAACAAATTTTGCACTAAATTTACTAATATCAGCAGACTACCGAGATACACAGATAATATTTTTAAAATGAAGTTATCCAACTACCATTACTTGTTTACCGAGCCACTGTTTAGTTCCAATTATGAAACCAAACTCAAAGCCGTAAAATTATAAAAACGTGCATTAAACTTACATATTTTGTGCCGGAGTCAAAAATTTAGAGTCTGCCGTCATATCAGTCACATCGCTTTCCAAGTCTTGAACTTTATCGAGGTAAACCACGACACCAAATCCTTCAAGTGCAGATTCTTCTTGCATTGCGAAACGCCGCTTCAAACAACGTAGTATGGTAATTTCTTCATGTCATGCCCTTGAGATGTTCGTAATTGCAGGCGGTGATTACTCGAATATTTTGCATGGCGTTGTGAATACAAAGGTTCAATGGTTCATTAAGTAACCATTCCCTTGAGATGTGCGTCTTTCTTTCATTGCATTCTTAAAGCGTTTTTGAAGCCGTTTAAAACACTCACAGCACGTGTTTTATCAAGTCTAAAAATTCTCGGGCTTCGCCCTCGAATTTTTAAACTTGATAAAACACTGCTGTTCGTGTTTTAAACAGTACATCACACCGTTTGAAATTCAATAGCATTTCTGGATCGCGTTAGTACGGATAAGACAAATATTAACGCGCTTGTACAAACAATTGAACGTTCTTTACATTCAATATACAAAAATCTATTTTCAATTACCCTATATCATTATGACGTCACGGCTTGTTTCTGAGGGGAACAGAATCGACTTGAACAATAGAATTTTGAACTAAATCTGCTCTGCTGAGGAAAATTTAACTTCGAATTGTCTGGTTTCCAGATATCAGCTGTATCAATGCTTATCCCACAATATTTACCGTATTTGGTGGCTGTTACCGCTATTCTACGTTCTTCAAAATGCATTTGATAGCGATTTCCTTTGTGTTGTTGCTGTTTTGTCCCTGTTTTGTTCCCCTCCCACGACCGTGATCCTTAGCGTTTAAACAATAGATTGTTTTGATATGACGTCATAGTGATATAGGTCAATTGAACAGTACCTATTTTGCCTGATTTTTGCATTGTCAGTGTGATGTAAGATTGGGCATGCACTCCAGAGAGGTTATGTAACTTTTGTCATACGGTAAAAGCATCAGAAAATTTCGTCCAGTTCACTCGGTTCGTGAATGTGTTCAGACCACTGGCAAAATGCCACGAAGAAATCGAATACCACTCGAACACAGAGAGAGAATCGTTAGAGCATTTGAGAACGAGGAGGAAGACTATCTTTTAGTCGCAGACACGCTCGGAGTGAATCGGTCAACGGAAAGAGGCATCGTGGCGCGCCGAGAGGTGGGAGAAACAACGTACGCGTGGATGATGTGATGAGAGATTGCCTAGAGCAAATCATCAACGAAAACTGTCTACTCACCCTTGGTCAGATAAACCGTGAACTGAGGAGACGGCTACCAGCCAAACCCGAGATCCATGACTGCACCATAGCAAGGACATTAGACGGCATGCTGTTTCGTGTAAAACTGGCAAGGCCCCTCCCTGCTGACAGAAACAGGCCTGATGTGCTGCAGAAGCGAGTCGAATACGCGAACTGGTTTATGAACCATGCCGTAGTGCGCCACTGTGTGTTCGTAGACGAATGCGGGTATAATATCTGGACGGCCAGAAGTCACGGTAGAGCGCGGCTGGGAGAGAGGGCGTACCGCCAAGTGTGCGGCCAGCGAGGACGAAACCTGACTGTGACCATGGCAATGTCGCCTATCAATGGACTTGTGTTTTCCTCAGCAGCTATCGGTGGAATGAATGCTGCGCGTTTCGATGACTTCCTGACACAGACGCGGCAAAGTCTGGATCCCGACGAGTCGGTGATCTTTGTGTATGACGGAGCACCGGCCCACCGAAATCCGGCCATTCCCGCCCCAAATACAGAGCTTAAAATGCTTCCCCCCTATAGTCCTTTTCTAAACATCGTGGAGCAGGCAATAAGCTGTCTGAAAGCAGCAATCAAGGCCGACATCTCGCGTCCAGAAATTCAAAGACGTATGGATAACAGAGCTGAAGCCAGAGCCCGAGGAATCCCACTGGGAGAGTTTCGAACACAACAACTGCTTGAAGCTCTGAACAGAAACATCGACACTGTGACCGCAGCTAAAAGCGCGCAATGGTACGGCTTCATGCAGACCTATCTGCCAAGATGTTTGAATAGAGAGATTATTGAAGGGTAAACTGAACTTCAGAACGAAATAATTCTATAAATTGTACTGTTCAATTGAAAATAGATTTTTGTATATTGAATGTAAAGAACGTTCAATTGTTTGTACAAGCGCGTTAATATTTGTCTTATCCGCACTAACGCGGTCCAGAAATGCTATTGAATTTCAAACGGTGTGATAAAAATGTTAATAAATGTTATATGCACTTTAATGTTTGTTGATTGTCTCAATTGACTTTCAAGATGGTATTAATGACTTTTAAATTAGCGCAAATGAAAGTATACTTTTCTGTTTTGTAGCCGAATGACGCAAAAGAATGTCCAAAAATGTAATCGAATGTTGATTAAAATGCAAAATCGTTATTGAATCTGAGTTACGCGCAAATGTTTATTTTTTGGCGCTAATAAATGTATCTTAGTACTATTGGTCGCCATTTCACGCAAATGAATGCGTATTTTCTCGTAATGAACAGCAAAAGGTGTAATATTCAACAAAAAAATAAATTCAACTGCGCATTTATTCCATTTTACTCTGTGTTATACTGTAGTTTAGCCTTCAATAACCTCACCATTTTAGCAACGCGGTAAATATGTCTGCATAAAGCGATACCATTGTGCGCATTTAGCTCCAGTGATTGTACCGATATGTTTAAGAATGGGCTGTAGGGTGGTAACATTTTGACCTCTGTGTTTGGTCCGGGGTCAGCAGGGTTGCGATGGGCTGGTGCTCCATCATAAGTAAAGACCACCTGCTCGTCAGGGTCTAGGTTTAGCCTCGCCTGAACTAAAAAGTCGCTAAATCTTTGTGCATTCATGCCTCCAACAACTGCCGAGTGTAAAACAAGGCCATTGATCGGTGAGATATCCATGGCGACCGTTACGTTTCTCCCTCGCTGGTCACATACTTGCCGATATGACCTCTCTCCGCGTCTGGCTCTGCCGTGACTTCTTGCGGTCCAGATGTTATATTCGCACTCATGGTGCACCACACCATGAACCAGTTGGCGGAGTCAATCCTTTTCTGTATTACATCTGGTCTGTTACTGTCAGCTGGGAGCAGCCTGAACAGTTTCACTCGAAACAGCATCCCGTCTACAGTCCTCGCCACAGTACGGTCATAGATCCTGGGTTTCCGAGGGAGGCGCGCCCTAAGCTCGCGATTTATCTGTGATAACGTTAGAAGGCAGTTCTCGTTTACAATTTCATGGAGACAGTCTCTCATCTCGTTATCAACTCTGACGTTGTTCCTACCAGCTCGTGGTCTTTCTTCGATTCTTCCATCTCGCATGTATCTAGCCACAATACTTCTTGCAGTAGACCTGTTGACCCCTAATGTGTCCGCCACCAGTAAATAATCTTCTGTTGCATCTTCAAACGCCCTGATGATTCTTTCACGGTGTTCGAGCGGTATTATGTGTTTCTATGTGGCATATCGCAAACTTCGAGAAGTACAGTGTTGTACAGTACAGTCTAGTTGCCTGTACGCCTACATTTTTCTACATCTGTGTGTGGACAAATGTACAATAGAGGACTTAAGTGGTCACATAATCTCTCTTGTACTGAATGCGAAAGTTTCTCATGAACTCATTTGGCAATATCCCGTGGAATGACTATTACGACGTTATTGCAAATTTGTATTTCCTTATAGTGTGTTTAAAACGTGTTAATGTTTGTATGATCGCACTAAATTAAATAATGTCGATTCCGTGTTAATGGTTGTCTGTAAATGCAATTGAATGTTAAGAGCGAATGCCTGTAAATATCGAGCAAAATCGAAATTTCGTGGCCAAACTCGAAAAAACAAATTCGCTCATATTAGGTCTACATATAGGTATTACCAAGTAAATAAACGTGCTGGAGTTTGTTTTTCAAAATACCACCCGAATTTTGAGAAAATCGAGAAAATCGATTTTGGCTGTCGGCAGCCACAAAACAGCCAAATTCCAAGGTGAAATTAGCAGGTCTCAAAACTTCTCTCGTATGCAAAAGTGAAGCAACCTTCCAAAAATCTGTCCCGATATATCGATTTAGGAAGGGTTTGACATCTCATTTGGGTTGAAATTTTGATCTTGGCAATAATTCGAGAGGCGAGCAATCACAATTTAGGACTCGTATTTTTTCAACCGGCAGAAATATTGATTCCACATCAAAATCGCGATGGAAATTTTATCCATGTGCCTCACCTTCGATTTTTCTAAAAAGCTAGCCATGAAGTGTTTACACATTGGGCTAGCACATATGTAAAATCTGGAATGGGTAATTTACTTTGCGCTTCATACGAAACCCTCGAATTTGGAGAAATTTTGAATAAAATTCGAGACAATTGCATAATTAACTCTTCGTTATTGTCCACCTGTTTGCAGATTTCGAGCACAAATCTAACTTTAGGACGTGAATATCGAACTTAAATTGAAACCTGAGAATTGGAAAACAACTTACCTCAAGGGTATGGCATTTGCAAACTTCTACTTCAGTTTTTCTTGATTTTAAAGACGGGTATAATAAAGTTGCTCGGCAAGTGATTGACAACACGGAAGGTCAATTAACAGTTCATCCCGAAACTTCACGTATTCTAACTGTGATAAAACAAATTGAACATCAGCAACACGTACAAAATCATTTTGGTCTTTGGAAAGTTATTCAAAACATTTTGCCTCTAACAGAAACAGTAATGTTAAAGATAAACTGAACAGTAGCAGTCGACATGCATCGCTCAGTGTTGCGTGACTGGGACAATATTCTACGTGCCCGAGCTATTTTTGTAAACATATGCTGTTTCTTTAATAGACTCTCCTTGTTTTTCTTGTATTTTAAGGTCATGGAAAACTGTTTCTAAATGCTGTTTTGTCTAAAGTGACGTTTCCTTATTTTGCTCTTCCAATTATTCTTGGCATAAGCGGTAAATATTAAATTAGTCTACGAGGTATTTTTCAGTTAGCGGAGCCCCCCCCCCCCCCCCCCCCCCCCCCCCTCTCTCTCTCACACACACACCATTTATTAATAGCATCACGATAACCGCAGGCGATAGCGATATAGCGTGAATGATGTATTATTACATTTACTGCGTTTTTCGATTCGTATCGTTGTGTTGTAATAAACGTTTTTCCCCCAAGAATAAATGTTTTTCTTTGTTCGAAAGAATAACATGATAACGGCGGAGATATGATAGCCTGTATCGTTCGTTCATGCGTTCAGTGTTCGCACTCTAGCAAAAGAAGGTACATTGTCTATAAAACAATGAAATCTGGTTCTATAAATAGCCCAATGTGTAAAATAAACTACATGTACGCCAACTCAAAGATACATGTATAGTATGGGAGATGGGCTCTCCGGGTAATGGGCTCCTGACTGTCCGTATATCACATACCTTTTTAACGCCTTTGATTGGATGTTTTTATTATTATAATAACGATACGAATCGAAAAACGCAGTAAATTATAATTATAATACTCATTAATAGATCGGGAGAAACGTTCAAATGGTACAATAAATCCAAGTCGGTCGTTGGACTCTGTTTTCCATTTGATATTTAAACAGGAATCCTCGGATATGCAGCAGTCAATTAAAACCACGTCCCTCCCGCCATTTTCCCTTGTTAAAGTGGCAGTTATTTCCCTGGCCGAAAACGCTAGTTTCCTGTTAAAAACATTCAAATACCCCTGCTCCCGTGGACCCTTGGATAACCATGGGTATTACTAACGACAACATCTTGGACCAACTCTTGAGGACAAGCAAAGGGTTTCTGCGGGATTTTCTGATAGCATTTGTAAACATCACCTCTTCGAACGGTCCTGTTTGACTGCTAGTTTCAATAACACAACACTCGCCCCAACTGGTTTGTTCTTACAGATGGTAAACACCTCAGTATGGGCCTCCTGTGCTTTCAAATGACGAAGAAATGTTCTTTATAAGAAATTAAAAGCACTTGATGTCCATGTGGGATTCCATATAACCCCCTCCCGGTTAGCTCAGTATTTATGAGCCAATCAGTGCGAGCCGACAGATAGAGATCCGATAGAACAAGTACACATACAATTTTGTAAATGGCTGCTATAGGGGTAAAAATAATTATATCTGACGCGTTTTCTATTTGCTTGTACTCTCTGTCTTGTCTTGTTTCGTCTCTTCGTTTGTTTGCTTGTATACGTATATTCTTTTGTCCCTTTATTTAAGTAAGACTGCAACAAACAATGCCTGTCGCGCGGAACTTGGCAATGATTCCCTCTTCAGTAAATCCGAAGAAATTTTGCGCAGCATAAAGTACACGCTAAACCTACAAGACGCAGTGAACGCTGATAAAACAAAGCTATCATATAGTGCTTTTATCGAGTCTAGGCATATATCTAAGCTCATGGTTTGGGCGGCAGAAGATAAGAGAAATAATATTTCGCCTCGGCTACGGCAATATCTGGCTATATCAAGACAACAACGCCAATAATTCCCCTGCACTTATCAATAATATAAAACAAAGAATCCAAGATATGGAACAACAACATTGGCTAAGGGAGATAAATGACTCGTAACACAAGGCAAACAAGCTGCGAACATATAGAACCTTTAAATCAGCTTAGATGAGAATAAATAATTACTGCTTGGAAATAGAAAAACTGAGGAAGATTATTATGCAAGACCGTATAAAAGTATCGAGGAAAGATTGTGCCCTCAGATATGCAATACAGACATTGAGGACGAAGTCCATTTTCTATTCAAATGTAGAAAATAAATATATATGAATATTCTATTAATGATCTATAGTATGTATTCCATACACTGCGATAATTAATGTCACTATTTATACACGGTATGGCAGACTTAACAGTGTGAGGTGTAGCTTCGTACACTAGGTATATATTGGCCAGATAGAAATATTGCATGAGAGTGCACAAAAAGTTGGTTATGTTAGCAACGTTATTTCTATTAACGAAATAATGAATGATAGAGATTATTTAGCTGTGAAGAAGAGTCATAAGGCACTGTTCATGTTTTATTAGGAGCGGATTTTGTACTTTGCGTGGACAAAAATACATGTACGCCCCTCCCTCTATATGGTAACATGCTTTGCATGTCCCCATCTCCATGTAGATTAACATATACTACAATTTCTGCCCAATATTTCAAAGTCTGTTTTAATTTTTAAAATCGGGGCCGTAGCAAGACTTGCAAACGCCATCACTACACACACACCGCGGCATAGCGTCACGCGCGTGCGCTTTTGAAGGGCGGCGCGCGGGCATCTTCCAAGTACCGTACGCGTACCTAAAAACTAAGCATGTTAACAAACTCTCAATTGATTTCTGGTACCCCCTAAATCCCTCCACCCCATCCCTAAGCAGTAGCTCTCATCCCTTAGCTTGATAATCTTCTATCTGTTGAGTTAACGCCTTTGATTGGGAGTTTACAGTATATTATTACAATAACGGTACGAATCGAAAAACACAGTACATTTTAGTAATATATTCACTGACATTATATAGATTGTCGCTGAGTCGTCAGCTAGCTATAGCGCTATTAAATTGGGCAGTTACTAAGTTGCTCACTTGAAAGTACACGAAGCCCATGTAGCTGCATCGATTAGTGATTCACTGCACATCAGTTATCTGAAAAGTATAATTAGCATGTAAAACCGGAACGTTCATTTGATTTCTTTGAGAGCCCTAAGGGTTTGATGGCCTCTAATGGTTTGGAAATGAAATACGTTCCACTTTAGCATGCACTAAGGAATAATAATAGTCTCCGTTCAAAAAGTTTACATTCAATATAAAAATGATGATAAAACTAACACGGAAGCACCTTTTTTAAATCGCTCAGTTTTAGCTCCTGGTAGAATAAAAAGGTGACGTTTGACCGGGGCTTAAAACACGGTAAATATGTTGCTATAGCGTTTAACTATATATTGGAAGCATAGACAAAACATCATTAAGAAAGTGCTTTTCATGACCTTAAAAAAGGGAAAAATAAGAAAGGGTATATTTACAAAAATAGCTTGGTCACCGGGGGCACCCCTACAGCCGAGTTTTTGCTCAGTCACACAACACTGAGCCGACCATCGTGCCTATGCAATGTCGACTGCTACTGTTCAGTTTATCTTTAAAATTACTGTTTCTGTTAGAGGCAAAAGCTTTTGAATAACCTTCAAAAAGCCAACAGGACATTGTAATGGTCAAAATCGGTCAAAGAATATGCACTGTCAGTTAGAATACGTGAAGTTTCGGGATAAACTGTTAATTGACCTTCTGTGTTGTCAATTGTCAATCACTTGCGGAGCAACTTTATTATACCCGTCTTTAAAATCAAGAAAAAATTAAGTAGAAGTTTGCAAATGCCATACCCTTGAGGTAAGTTGTTTTCCAATTCTCAGGTTTCAATTTAAGCTCGATATTCACGTCCTAAGTTAGCTTTGTAACGGAATTTGCAAAGAGTCGGACAATAACAAAGAGTTAATTATGCAATTGTCTCGTATTTTATTCAAAATTTCTCCAAATTCGAGGGTTTCGTATGAAGCGCAAAGTAAATTACCCATTCCAGATTTTACATATGTGTTAGCTCAATGTGTAAACACTTCATGGCCAGCGTTTTAGAAAAATCGAAGATGAGGCACATATGGATAAAATTTCCATCGCGATTTTGATGTGGAATTAATATTTCTGCCGGTTGAAAAAATACGAGTCCTAAATTGTGATTGCTCGCCTCTCGAATTATTGCCAAGATCAAAATTTCAGCCCGAATGAGATGTTAAACCCTTCCTAAATCAATATATCGGGACAGATTTTTGGAAGGTTGCTTCACTTTTGCATACGAGAGAAGTTTTGAGACCTGCTAATTTCACCTTGGAATTTGGCTGTTTTGTGGCTGCCGACAGCCAAAATCGATTTTCTCGATTTTCTCAAAATTCGGGTGGTATTTTGAAAAACAAACTCCAGCACGTTTATTTACTTGGTAATACCTATATGTAGACCTAATATGAGCGAATTTGTTTTTTCGAGTTTGGCCACCAGTTGCTCGATATTTACAGGGAGAAATCGTTAATGAATTTCAATTACACTAAAATGAATGTCAATTCGTGCACTTGATTGGATGATTCCTGTTATTGAAATTGATTACTGTTCAAATGAAAGTACATTTTCATGGCAAAAGAAGCAAATGATTGCCTGTTCATGCAATTGAATGTTAGTGTTTCTGTAAAAAAATCGTTAATGAATTTCAATTACACTAAAATGAATGTCATTTAGAAGTAATAGAAAATATTTTCGCGTTATTGGTCTAACTGTTCGCGCAAATATATGCATATTTTCTGCTACTGAACAGCAAAAGGTGTAGTCCCGACATGCTGTGACATTAAGATGATTTCCCTATTGCTTTTGCCTTTCTGATCCAATCAAATTACAATATTACGGTACCGTAGTTACAGTACGGTTACGTAAGGCTACGGTATGCCTGCCCATATGTAGCAATATTTAATCTGTGAATAAAATGTATTTTCTATATTATTTTGGTTTAAATTGTGTTAAAAGTTTTATTTAAACCTTCAAAAATTTTATTTAAACTTTAACATTTTATTTAAACTTTAATATTTTATTTAAACTTTAACATTTTATTTAAACTTTAATATTTTATTTAAACTTTAACATTTTATTTAAACTTTAATATTTTATTTAAACTTTAACATTTTATTTAAACTTTAATATTTTATTTAAACTTTAATATTTTATTTAAACTTTAACATTTTATTTAAACTTTAATATTTTATTTAAACTTTAACATTTTATTTAAACTTTAATATTTTATTTAAACTTTGACATTTTATTTAAACTGTAAATTTCCATTCAAACTTTTTCGAAATATCATTCAATCTTCCTGGGGGCGAGCGCGGTCAGAGCAGCCTCGTTTTCGATCTCACAAGACCCTATTTCAAAATGGCCGCCGACGATGTTGAAACTTTCTTGAAGGCTGTGTTAGAGAAGTCAGAGGAAATAGGACTTCGTAAAGTGCACCGAGATGTTTCTGAGAACTTTCTAAGTGAGTTGCTGACACACGTTGATTTACTAGGACAGACAGTGCAATTGTTGCATGAAATTGGAGATACTTTTTCATTGCCATATATATAGACCCCGACGATTCGAAGAAGTGGAAAGATTTAGAGAACGTTTACTCCGAAATTGAAAAGGAGTTTATTGGTCTCTACAATAACGAATTTGGGCTAGCCATATAATTGTTCTTTGCAAAGTGCCAAAAAGTGAAGCACAGTTCCACATTTGCCTGAAATTCCCCCTGATGAAAGAGCATACATGTACCAACAGACACAAACTGTTGCAAACCAGAAAGACCATACTCTTGCACGCGGCGCATAACAGTCCATCTCGACACTCCCAAAATTTGTGAGATCTTGCTGCACCACGAGAAATTAAGCCCTCGTAGTTCTACCAAACTCTCTTTTGGGATAAAGTATCCGGGTCTACCCGGGACGCTTTGTGTCCACAAACCGACAGTTGGTAGCTCGCAAGTAAGAGCAGTTCTGGATTCGTTATTGTAGAGACCAATAAACACCCTTTTCGAATTTCGGAGTAAACGTTCTCTAAATCTTTCACACTTCTTCGAATCGTCGGGGTCCATATATGGCAATTGAAAAAGTATCTCCAATTTCATGCAACAATTGCACTGTCTTGTCCCTAGTAAATCAACGTGTGTCAGCAACTCACTTAGAAAGTTCTCAGAAACATCTCGGTGCTCTTTGCGAAGTCCTATTTCCTCTGACTTCTCCTAACACAGCCTTCAAGAAAGTTTCAACATCGTCGGCGGCCATTTTGAAATAGGGTCTTGTGAGATCGAAAACGAGGCTGCTCTGACCGCGCTCGCCCCAGGAAGATTGAATGATATTTCGAAAAGTTTTGAATGGAAATTTACAGTTTAAATAAAATAGTCAAAGTTTAAATAAAAATATTAAATGTTTAAATAAAATGTTAAAGTTTAAATAAAATATTAAAAGTTTAAATAAAATGTTAAAGTTTAAATAAAATATTAAAGTTTAAATAAAATGTTAAAGTTTAAATAAAATTTTGAAGGTTTAAATAAAACTTTTAACACAATTTAAGAACCCAAAATAATATAGAAAATACATTTTATTCACATATTAAAATATTTGCTACATATGGGGCAGGCATACTACGGACATGTTTGTGTGCACATTTACCTATAGACATTTGAATATGTTTAAGTATGTTTTTTCTTTACTGCTATATATAGCAATTATTTTCATTAATTTCTCTACACACATATACATATATATTTTTAATTGGGTAGCGTAAGGGGTGGGGCTAGATAATGTTTTTATAGAGGTGGGGGGTTGCTGTGTTCTGTATCTAGTAGGGGACTTCGTGTCCTATTATACAACACCTGCCCCTTTGGGCGAATCTTGAAATATGATTGTGTCCCCACTCATAGGAAATGTGATCTATGACTATCGACCAGTCAGAACATGCAGGAGTTACGCATTGTAAAATATTTAGTAAATATACCCCTTCTGGTGGCTGGTATATCGGCGGATAATATCCGCGGCTGAGAAATGGTCCGAGAAAGGAACAGTTGGCTGAGAAGTAAAGCTTCGAGAGCAACTATGATATTTTGAGGACCATCTCTAAGCCAAGGACCTTTTACAACAACTGCTCAGTTTCTCGTTTCCTGATTGGCTTATATTTTTTTATATTGCCATTGGAAATCAGGACTTCAGAGGAAGCTGCCCCAATTATAACCAGTTCTTTAACTCTACTCTTTAATGATATCATAAGGACAGGAATTTTTCCCACGATTGGAAATTAGCAAGGGTAACACCCATTCACAAAACTGGTCCTAAAAATATTCTCGATAATTTCAGACCAATCTCTGTTCTTCCTGTTATTAGTAAACTCTTAGAAAAAATTATGTACCAGCAACTCTACAAATACTTAATGATAAATAACCTAATTTCTGAAAACCAATTCGGTTTTAGGAAATTCCATTCTACTGCAACAGCATTGCTAACAACTACAAATGAATGGCTAGTTAATATGGATCGTGGGTAACTTAATATTGTAGTCTACATAGATCTCAAGAAAGCATTCGATACTTTTGATCATAGCATCTTATTGAAAAAGCTTGAGCTCTATGGAGTAAAGGGTACTTCTCTAAAATTACTACAGTCATATATGACTAATCGCAAACAAATCACTATGGTGAAAAATAAACAGTCAAATGAAAGAGAAGTCACCTGTGGAGTACCTCATGTTCGATTCTTGGACCCCTCCTGTTCTTGACATACATTAATGACTTACCCAATTGTCTCGAACAGTCAACATCATGCTTATTTGTAGATGATACTAATTTAACTTTAGTGGTAAATGCATCAACGAAATTGAGCATTCAGCTAAATAATAAAGATTTAGATAGTTTAAATAAATAATAAGTCTCAATATGACTAAAACTGAATATATGTTGATTGCCTCTCGTCACAAACTTGACGCTTTGTTCCAGTCTCCAAACATTCAAATCAAGAATAATAAAGTCAAACGAGTCGTTATTAGCAAAGTAGTAGGGGTCCAAATTGACGACAAATTAAAATGGGATGAACATATTAAATTTATCCCAAAAAAGGTTACTTCTAGTATTGGTGCCCTAAAGAGAGTAAGACCTTTCGTGCCCTTCGAGACCTTGCAAATTATATATAATTCACTTATACAATCTCATCTCGATTACTGTTGTGAGGTCTGGGACACGTTCGGGAAAACTTTGTCCGACGAACTTAAAGTTTTGCAAAATAGGGCAGCTAGGGTTAGCTTAACAGCTGACTATAATACAAGTTCTCAAAATGCACTAGAATTGCTAAATTAGGGAACTCTTATTGAGAGAAGAGTGAAACGCAAAGCAACCTTAATGTTCAAAATTATGAATAATCTCGCTCCAACCTCTCTTCAAGAAATGTTTACTACAGTAAACCAAACAACTCATTATAATCTTCGAAATTCCAACATGAAGCTTTTCATACCGCGCCCTAATATAGCCTCCTTCGCAGGCAACTCTCACTACTTCTTATTTTTTCTCTGTCCCACCCCCACCCCCTCACCTGAGCCTTCCACAGGAAGCCCGCTCAGATGATCCTTCCACCACAGCAATCCCGGTGATTCAAATTTCTTATTCCCTATTATTTAGGGGTTGCCTGCGGAGGAGGCTAGCCCTAATACTGAATACTTAAAAACAGTTTCAGTTATGACGGAACTAAGACATGGAATAACCTACCAAATGGAATTCAACAAAGTTCTTCCTTAGTGAGTTTTAAAAATAAATTGAAAGGTATTATTCTCCTCAACTGACTAGAGTCACTAATCAGTGATGCCTTAAAGTATTTTTTAGATTATTTTTTTAGATTATTCTTAGATTATTAGTATTATTATACATTAGTACATAAATGTATATTGATTGTTAATATATGACCCTAGTATATATACAGCGAAGTGCAAAACTTTGACCCCCCACACCTCAACTAAAAACTATATCGGGTGCATTATGGGTAGGAGTAAATTCATTAAAATGCAACTACAGCCGATATCCGCACGCGTTTGTAAATCGTCATAGCGAAGACTTGTGCAGTTGATTTAAAGTTCAAGATTTCATCTAGAACACAACATTTTTACTCGGGACAGGCAGGACAGCTTAAATAAACCTGAGTATTTAAATGCACTCTATATATTTACTGTTAGATCGAATATTTGCAAAACAGAACATATCCCTGGTCGGCGGAAAGAGAACGGGAAATGATCATGCCGAAGTTTCAGGTTCGAAGCGTGAATTCAGAACTATTTGTGAAGCTGTTAGGAGATCTTCTGATGACCTAAAATATCGAGATAACCCATGAAGAGGAGACATGATTACACCTGATCTGTAGGTTCAGGGCCAATATCAATTCGTTTGAAACTTTGACATTCTACATTTGTTGTCAGTGATTCTAGGGTTAGGGTTAGGTTAAACTGAGAGCGATGAAAACATTCAGCTCGATATCAGCGCAGTTATTCCGTTCTCTGTCTTCTACTTCTGTGAAGACTGAACTGATCAGTGTTATTAGACTGATATAATGTTTCAAAGAGCAGAATGAAAGGATTCATATGTACTGACCGGATGCACAGACTGCACAAGAGCCTGGCTTATAGTTGGAAAACGTATCGACAAAGCAAAATAAACACTTTACAGTGTAACGTAATGAAACCTCTTACAGTTTGAACATTGAATCGCTTTCTTTAACTGTTGTGTAATGTTTATTTTTAGCTGGTCCCGATGAGAGGAAATTCACAATCTGTGAAAAAACTGCTGTTGTTTGGAGCTGCAATATACTTCGAAAATTAAATATTCAAAAGTTTGTCGCGGCTAGTTATCTCAGCACGAAATTAGGAAACTAGGATTCACAATAAAGTGATGATGTTAAATGGGACCACAACTACTAACGTTTCTGGTTTAATTACGAAGCTATAATAAACAGTTTCGTCACAATTATGAGATTTAAATAGCATACAAAATACATTTTAAGAATGAAAGAAAACTGTGCAACAATAATAAGAACATTCAGCGATGCGAATCCAAGAATTATCGAACGTACCTTTCATAAAAGCATTTACTAAAAAAAATATACCATAAAAACAGGACTCTCCGAACCTAAAATAAAACTGGATAAGAGAATTTCAAGAGGAATAACTAAGAGTTTATTAGAATTTTTTAGAATTGTTTAATACCGGCCATAAAATATAGCAATGATATGGGATACGTTAATTTCTATCCGTTTCTTAATCAAAATAATTAAATGTTTTATGAATTTGTTGTCAATAAATTTATGAAATTGCGTAACCCTTTTAGCTATTTTAATCTCTTTAATTTTTCGCGAAACAGTTTCAAAAATAGCGTTGAATTCTTGCTTCGCAGATGAGTCCGGCATGATAGTTCCGTCCGTGTTACGTTCTTCTAACGTAAACATTAATTTATAATATAAAATCAGGAAAAATATTTTTCCAAACAGTAAATAGAGAGTGCGTTTACTTTACTTTAAACTTTCCTGCCTGTTCCGAGTAATAGTGTTGTATTCTAGATAAATTCTTGAACTTTAAAACAACTACACAACTCAAGCATGTTAAGGCCTGGTTCAGGGGTCAAATTTCGGGTAAAAACTGTTTTCCTTATTTCAGCTAGGCTTTAGCACATTCTGCCGGCAGAATTTCGAGCATAATAGGGCCTCAGGAGCAGAAAACGTAATTGGGGCATAATCGGGGCAGAATAGGCCATTTTGCATATTTTGGGGGCTGGGAATGAGGAAAAGTGGAGACGAGAGGGAGCTGGGTACGAGCAAAACAAAGATGGCGGCGGAACAAACAGAAATCATTGACCATGACGATGAAGGACAAGAAAGACAGTTGGTTACCAATGCTTTAACTTATCTTAACTTTATTGCAGGCTCCGAAAAAGTCCGACCTATAGCTCGTAAACTTAAACTTAGTACTAATCCATGAAAAAAATGGAATAATCGGCTTGTACAAGATAAGACTGCAACTGCCCCAAATTTTTCAGAAGCATACATTCGAGTATAATAGTACTTTTGGAGCATAATTTCGAGCAGAATAGTCTTTTTTTCGGGCATTTCTTTCGAGCAGAATAGCCTTTTTTTCGAGCAGAATGTGCTAAAGCCTAATTTCAGCACAGCCGAGTATGATAGGCACGCCAAGTTTCTCACGATAATAGGTATCGCCATTCTTGACTTGGTTTGTGTGTAGTAAAACGTGTCACGTGGTCTGTCACGTGACTTAGAACACGAAATCAGTAAATCAAAAACGCGGCTCCGAGTTTAAAACAGCTAGGACTATGAGTGGATACGTTTAGTTAAGGTTGAAGCATTTCACCTATCTCAGCTTAGAAAAGATGACTACAATGTTTCGTTAACGAGTTATTAAGGCGAACATATGCAAAATAGGTCACGTGACTTTTTGTACCCTTAATATCTCCTTATCTTTACACGATAGTCATGTTTTCTAAGCGTGATCTGCAACACTGCGGGAGGAGTAATGTTTTAGCAGGGTTACTTTATATTCATATGTTATCATCGCAGCCGCATATCACTTAAACGATTTTATGTAATTATGACGTCATCGATCACGTGACACGACAACTATCCACATAACAAATTTAAGGAAGTTTATATTCGTTTTATATGGTGTAATTAAATTTTTGTTTTAACTGTTATTTCTGTCAGAAATGTTTTTTTAACGTACATCTATTTTCCGTTAAATGAACCAGGCCTTAACATGCTTGAGAAGTCTTCGCTATGATGATTTGGAAACGCGCGCGGATATCGGCTGTATTTGCATTTTAATGAACTTACTCCTACCAAGAGACCATCACTTAAGAGAACTGATCTCCGTACCCTATGATGGTCTGCGCCAATCTATTTTTGGCTCAGTGGACGTCACGATGCTATTTTAAGATTCGGTTCCAGCTCCTCACGGATTTTCATCGCGCTATCTCATGACTTCAACCTTGATTTCAACAAAGAAAGAGAGGCGATGGATGCGAAGCTTCAAAACTCTGAATTATGGCTCTGAATTATGTGTTGCTCCATAAACTTACTACCCGGACTGGTATGGGACGGATCTGAACTGATCTGACTTGAAGACCCGAGAAAATGAACTTTGTATTTAATTAATATAAGCTACGGAGTGTAATTTGAAAACCTGTTGAAAATATTGCCGTATTAGGCCGTATTAATCCAGACCCGTAAGAAATTCGGATGTGACCTGGAAGCCGTGAAAAGAAACTAGAGTGACCTGAATTTCGTGAAACTATCAAAGGAAATGAAGCCGTATTCCATTCAGTTTGTAGCCGGATCGGCGAGCATGGAAAGTCTTTCAAAAATCTGAACAAATTACCAATCCCGTATCGTTGTTATTGAAACTTCGCTTACCTTATAAATACTCGTTCCCTGTAGTTCATATTCATGTATAGCTAGATAACATACATAGGGAACTGACCGGATTATTTGCTCTTTCATCAGGCTAATAATTTTAGAAACGTTCAGTTTATAGCAAGCAAGCACGCATCGACTTTTGACCACAATTTTGCGAAATTATAAATCCAGTTAATCTGAAACAGACTGAGTTTGGAATTATCGTAAACGGACGCTTACAATTCGCTAAAGAAATTAGAAATAGAACCTATAATATCGTAAATAATCGGACATGCTTTTGCAACACCGTAATCAATATGAATCTGTAGAGTAACTGTCGTGAAAGTAGAAAATTGTGAATGCTTTGATTACTGAGTAAAACACTGAATGCATTCTTCTGCTCTCGCCGCCCGCCGGTCCATTCGGACACGTGACACCCACAACCAATCGGATAAAGTGGTAAAAATAGTCGAACTAATTTATGCAAGCTAAAAATAAATCGGCGCAGACTATCATGGGGAGAGAGGCTAGTATGGGGATCGGTTCTCTTAGGTGATGGTCTCTTGCTCCTACCCATAATGCACCCGATATATTGATATAGTTGAGGAGCGGGGGGTCAAACTTTTTGCACTTCGCTGTATATATATATATATATATATATATTAGTTAGATGCTTAATATAGTATAGTTTTACTTAGTAGTATTATACACGGCTTTCATGGAAATCAGTGTAAAATTGTTGAAATCTCCGTGTTTAAATAAAGTTGAATTGAATTGAATTGGACATACCACGGATTGCTCGCGTCACGGATGACGTGTTAGCGCGTGCTAGCTATAGTATCACGATTCACTGATCATTTTGTTTACTTTTGAGACGCCAATATAACATGGTATTGGCGTCTCAGAATACCAGCCTCTGATTGGCTCTTGCGCGAGCCCTTGCAGTTACATGGGTTCCAGGTCAAGTTCAAAAGTCGTTTGTTCAACAGCAAGATTTCTACAATTTCACCTTCAAAACACTGTAAATTACAAGATACGAATTATTCAATCCTAAAGGTAAGGTTGGCATTGTAGTTTCCGTCAGAAATCTAACACTCTTATCCGCTAAAAGTACAATTTTCACAATTTTTGAAGAGATTTCAAAACATGTCGCGAAAATTTTCGCCATTCAAGCCGTGAAACCGTTGCCATAGATATACTAAGGCGCTTTTGAGAATTGAAATTACGATCAGCATAAGTTTGGTACTTCATTCTCTTCTTTCTTTTAACAATTCACGACTTAATTGTTGAATCGTGATACAAAACTAATTGCGATTTTGAGACGCCGATACCGAATTATATTGCCAGGCGTTGGAAGAAAATATATTCTTCGTATTGGGCTTCGTCGCTGCGCGACTCCGCCCAATACGGAATATATTTTCTCCCAACTGGCCGGCAATATAATTCGGTATCGGCGTCTCAAAATCTCAATTAGTTTATAGAATCACTTTTCTCGCACAATTATATTTCCATCATCTTCAAGACAATTCTGCTTCACTATTTAAGTTTGTTGTTTGTAAAAAAAAATTACTGTAGTTTACCGGGAGATGTCCTCTTATTTACCGCATTTTTTGTCATCTCTTGGCCAAAAATTTGTTGTGAATTGCGCAACAATTTTGAACATGCGATGACGCAAAACGTGGTAAACGAGAGGGCATACGTAAACTATCGTAAATTAATTTCGCTGTTTACCGGCAACGATGTTCAAAAGGGGCCGTTAATTCACACACGCTGCAACATTGCACGCAACATTGCCGGTAACTGTATGTTTGCCTCTTAAACATTTGCGTGCAGTGTTGCACACTATGTTGTAGAGCATATCAACCCTTTTCAAAACAACTGCCGAGAATGTTGCGCGCACTGTGTTCAAATGTGTGTCCGTACCTTCAGGGAAAACGAGTTTATACCTTAACATAATGTGCGCCTGCGTTGAGCAAGAGACCACTGTTCTCGTCCATGTATTTCTGATGTGTAACTTCACGAAAGAAACCAAGTACCTTGGGAACGTTAAGCACGATCTCATCACATGTTTCGCTCTGTAAAGGTTAACCAAGGGAACAACATATTTGGATAGTTTAGTGTAATCGACAATTTTCTTTCAAGTAATTATGAAGATCAAGTAATTATGAAGATCAAATCCTTACCAGGTCATGAAGTTTCTTAGGGTAAATCTAGTTATAAGTATTTGATATGTGATATAATTAAATGTCTTACCAGGTCATATAGTTTCTTAGAGGAAATCCAGTTATAAGTAGCTGATATGTCCTACCAGGTCAAAGGGTTTCTTAGGGTAAATCCAATTTAAGTATCTGTTATGTCTTACCAGGTCATATAGTTTCTTAGAGGAAATATAGTTATAATTATTTGATATATCTTACCAGGTCATAGAGCTTCTTAGGGTAAATCCAGTTATAAGTATTGCTGCAGTTCTTGAACACTTGTGAACACATGATCCGCCTTCATATAGTTTCTTAGAGGAAATATAGTTATAATTATTTGATATATCTTACCAGGTCATAGAGCTTCTTAGGGTAAATCCAGTTATAAGTATTGCTGCAGTTCTTGAACACTTGTGAACACATGATCCGCCTCTGATCAGACAGATGCAGGTAGAAGTAGTAACTGAGAGAGTCGCCATATACCCAAAATGTACCATGTCCAACGGAATGACGAAAGTCTCTTTTAAGACTTCGTTGTTCCATATAGTCTTGTAAAAGAAAAATACAAACATACATTAATGGACCTTATTCATTTCCGCGCGGAAAAGAACCTGTAAAAATGGTATCAGAGCGAGGTTGTTCCAAGATCGCAAATATGGCTGCTTTCAGCGAGAACATGACTTCTAAAGCAACAAAGAAAAGCACGGCTACCTCAGTATAAAGCTACTAAACTCGTGGTACAAAGAAAATTACGGAAACGTGAAAACTAAACAGTCACAGTTTCATCAAAGAAAGCAGCTTTTTTATTGTAAGTTATACCAAAGCGAATCCAAAAAGCGAGTCTTAGTTTCTGTCTTATCGCACAGGAGATTAACGTTAATGTGTTTCTAGTCATGTGTTAGTTAATATAAGGAGATCGAGAACATTGATCAGTGTTGACTTGAAGCAGGTAAGAGTATGAAGGGCGGCGTGTGGTTGGCAGAACTGACATGCCCTTAAACCTAGCTACATCCGACTGGTCAGAAAATTACAATAGCTGTAAGATAATACCGAGTACTGTGTACTATTATACAAATAGACTGTGTTCGTCGAGGAACTATCAGCTGATAGTTGCCCGCGGAAATTTGATGTTCTTAAAACAAATATAAGCCCGAGAACGAAGTTCGAGGGCTTATATGCTACTCAGTAAGAACATCAAATTTCCAAGGGAAACTATCAGCCGATAGTTCCGAGACAAGCACAGTCTATTTGTCATTATAGTTCATCACAAAATTGTCTTCCGCTCTTAGTGGGCACTATCGCTTGATAGTTTGACAACTATCACGCCACGTGATCACTTTTAGCCAATGAGCGCGTAACAAAATTTTGTGGTGAACTATAATACATAATGGCAATACCTCGACATAAAATAACATCATGTTTCCGTCATAATGCTTTTTTCCGCCATCGATTGTAGACTATTGTTCTTCTTATGACAAGCTGCACAACTGACCTCGCTTTGATGCCTTTATGAATAAGGTCAATGAATGAACGAGAGGTGAAAAGGGGAAAATAAGCGAACAAGTCGTACCTAAATGCCGAACGAATTCAGGGCTTCGCACATTTCATGCGAGTGGCACTAGATTATGGAATGCCATTAGTAGCGATGCGAAAAACATTTCCCAACTAAGTAATTTTAAGAAACATTTATTCAATAACATTTTATCCAATAACTTCAAACATAAACATTTTAAAATTACAAGAACATTTTAATTCAGTATTTAGTCTACTTTTAGGACAAATTGCAATTTACAAATTATCTTTAACAATTAATATTACTTATCTAGTTTCTATATTGTAATTCTTATCTAGTTTTAGTTTTTATAATGGACCGCAATGTAACTACTGGGTCACCAGTAATTGTGTTTCTTACCCAATAAAGTCTACTATTATTATCATGATGTGCTGTATAAAGTACAGGCACATGCTGTACCATTGTCTGCAGTTGGTTTGACTAGAGTTGACATAGACCCATTCGAAAAATGGCGTCCAATTTAAAAAGCTATTGTCCTGGTAACGTGAACACGAGGCTAGTCAGTCCACACAAAAGCTTTTGAACGTGTAAGCGAGGCTAGTCAGTCCTAAACAATAGTTAGTTAAATTGGACGCCATTTTTCGAATGGGTCTATACGTTGTAAATTTTGCTTGAACATTGCGTGAATCACTGACAGTAACGGTCAGCAGTGATGAAAAAAGAACAGTTATTTTCTCATGCAAGAAATGTTACATGCGCTAACACACAATGTATCGGTGTAATACGTTGGGCGTCGTGGAGTAGAACTCAATTCTCCCCCTGCAAGATTGTTGGCATTTAATGTTGGATACAACAATTAAGGGCAGGCAGTGATGTGTGCAATCTTGCAGCGTGTATCGTGCCTTAAGTTTCCTTCCTCTTCTAATCTATACCGTTTATTTTTAAGTTGTATATTATATATTAGTGATTTTAAAGCGTCTTAGAACTTAAAGTGCGAGTATCATGCCAAATATATATATATATATTGTACTATTGTGTTTGTTTCTCACAAAAAGGTATTCAATCTTGCAAATTTTGTAACATTTCTGGCATTTAAACCTTAATTTTGATTAGTTTTCATGGATCCTGTTACGTCATAAGATGAATCAACTCCCTCCCTAGAGAAAACTACTACAATATAATCCCGTAGGTTTTCTTTGTGACATCACAAGATGAATCAATCCCGCAATTCGGGTAGCGTTTATTCAAGTTTATTTTCTGCTCCTGCCCCTCAAAGAAAACTAAGTTAGACACCTGAAGTATATCAGGAATAGAATTTGGGGTAAAAAGAGTTCATGTTGTTTTATGGCACTTTAAGGATCATGGCACTATAAAAATGATTCATTATTACTATTATATGAAGGTAACGTAAAATAATCTGTTGCATTATTTCGTGAAATATTAGGTGATCTCCCGACACAACAGCCTGTTCTCTGGAGGTTCTAACAAGGTATTTTGCCCCAAAAAATATTTTGCCTAGTTAATTCTCAGTCAGTTTAAGACTATAGTTTGGTCAGTACCGGCTCAATGACAATTTAATCCCCCCTTTTATTTAGCCCCCCCCCCCCCCCCCTCCCCCCAACGTGAAATTTCGCTCCGCCGTCCCTGTGATTGTAATCTGCAGGGCAGCGCCACAACTGCAGTCATTATATCAAGACCTAGCGCAATTAAATATACTTGTTTTTGTGCCTATGCAGTAGTAGTGGTAGCAGTTTTATTATTTGTTTAACACAATTATATATATTTAAATACATTTGAAACAGGATCCATTACCCGAAGCGTCCATCTGTCATATAGTCGTGAAGAAGAGTTTTTACAGACCGGTACGGTTATTTTTAGATTTTATTTATGATTGCCGGTTCGCTTTCATAGCTTCTCTTGAATGGCTGCAACATCATTAATCATTTGAATTAAAATTACGCAAAACGCTTGTGATTGGCTAGCGGAACCGAACTCGCGGGAAACGCATTCTAAAAATGTGCGTCATAGATGTAGTAATGGTTACTGATTTGAAATCAGAGGCGAGAAAGCTTTAACAAGAGCTTCTTCTTTCATACAAAATTAGAAAATTACAACACATGGCGAGTTCACAAAATTAAAGAATAACGATCCATGAATGTAGGATTCCGACTGCTTACGGAGCCAATCATATTGTTCTACTAAATATACTGTACAACAAGAGTTAATTGAGTGAAAGAAGAAGAAACCTAAGTCAAAAGCTATACACCAATTTCATAATGGCCGCCTCTTAATTTGCATAATTTAGACTAAATCTGTAAAGGGAAACTAATGCTACCACATAAAAGATATAAAGATTACATTAAAACAAGTAATTGCGTTCAGTTTTAGAGCAATGTAGAGAATTGGTGTTGAGTTATTGCAGGAATGACTGTAACTTCACTGCTTTTTAAGCTACATCACTCAAATTTAACAAGATCACTAATATCAACATGCTCTTTCACATGGTAATGATGATATTTTCTGTACATGTGGATAAACTATTGAAATGGGAATACGCATTGATGAAAGTGGTGTATTTACCTTGCGGCGTTGTGGTCATAAAGGGCAGCCATTTTTTCTCAGACCATCTTCCAAAGCCGTCCCACATTACGTTGCATTGAACTGCGCATGCTCTGTCCGCTGCTCGTATGTTGTTCTGGAATTCTTGAAGAAAAAAGACATAAACAAAACAGTCGATTTTATCAGGAGAGTTTTCAATGTAAACTTCAGGAGGAACAAGTTAAAAAGCCCTCAATGAATCCGTGTTCTAGGCTATACGAAATAGCCAGAGCTGTGAAAGCCCTATAAATGCCGTGCAAACGTTTTCACATAGCACTACAGTTAGCTAAACCTGACATGAGAAGCGCTCAAAACTAGAATGCAGCGGTGGACAGCTGTTTCAACCTTATTGGGATTCGTCAGCACAGCGTAGCAAGCAGAATGAGCCACACTTCACTTCAGCCATATAAGCTGCTATGAATTATAGGGACGAGCTAAGAGAAGAGATTGGTTATCAGCAACGTCACACATTCACGCAATAACGAGAATGGTGACCCACTATCTTTATTGCATTTTTAGTGAGACCTTGCTTGGGGTAACAACTGGGCAAAGTTTAAAAACAAAGTTAATAGTTCAGTTTCGTATTCGAAAATTACCGCTGAATTCAATGACTACAGACGCATGTACTCAGGCTAAGCCTCATTGTGAAGTTAAACATTCATAAATACCAGCGAGAAGGTGGAAAATGCGAAACTACAACAATACGCAGAGTTGTGAATAGTCGACCTTCTCGCTAGCTGGTATTTATGAATGTTTCACCTCAGAATGAGGCTAAGCCTGAGTACATGCGTCTGTAGTCATTGCATTCAGCGGTAATTTTCGAATAGGAAACTGGAGTATTTCAGCTTCTTTTTCAATGGAATTACCTTATAAAAATATGCTGTCAAGAAGTATATACCTGATCTCGTTCTTCGATCCGTGAGTCCATGAGTAAGAACATGTGATTAATCTTAATATTTTGGGTTCAGAAAGTTTACGTTCAGAAGAAGGTTCAGAAGGTTTTATTAATTTATTCCACACACTTGTAATACAATATACAATAAATTAATAGCAATACAAGTGCAAGGGTTAACAATGTCCCTTGCACTCGTATGTGAAAAAAAAGATTTTATGTCAAAGATAGCAGAACATAAAGAGTTAATATAAATTTAAGTATAATTAAAATATTAAAACATACCAAGCACTATTACTAGAACCCAACTAGTGTTACATCACGAATACTGCAGTCTGATTGGCTAAGCTACACATTATCTAATTAACAATTAGACCCGCAGCCCGTGAGAGAGACGTCTGCATCTTGAGACGGAAAATTCCATACTGATGACCTATCGCGGCCAGGATCTGGTCGCGTTATTTGATTGGTCAGTATATCGATAATTAATATACTGACCAATCAAATAATGTGACCAGATCCTGGCCGATGAAACGTCTGCAGTATGGAATTTTCTGACTCAATACGCAGACGTATCTCTCGGGGGCCACGTTTTGATTGTGGTTCCCGATGCGAGACGGCTGTATTCGCAGGCTAGCAAAAGGGTAATTCGTGGATTTTGAAAGCATGCAGGCATATGTGTGCATCTTGTCATATTGTTAGGATTGAGTTATAAGCAATTTGTATAACAAATCACTTAATGATTTGTCTCTCGGGAATCAGCGAGTTTTGTTTCTCCTTGACCATCGTTCTTCCCCTCGACTCCATCTGGGGAAACATCGAGAATCTCGGGGAAACAAAACTCAATAGCCAACGGGGCGCACAGTAAATCCTTCAGAAGTCAAAGGAGGTGTTAATATCTGTAAATTTGAACGCTACAGTTATAGAAATTGAAGGTTGGATTTGGAGTAAGGAAGACAACTATGAGATAATGTCCAAGGACAAATATCAGCTCTTATAACTCATCAAATATTTTCTTTCGCGCGTGATTGGTTGAATACGTCACGTGACCGGATATTTTCTCTCCGCGAGCGAGAAATGTCAGCGAATGCACCCCCTGTGAGCGCGCATCAAAGAAAATATTCGAAGGATGATATGATAACAACAATAACCTACATTGTGGCGTCGAAATATGCCCTGACATTTGTCCTTGGACATTAGCTGATTCTCGAAGGTCACAGTTTCCCTCGAGCTTCGATCGCTCTCGGGAACTGTTCTCTTCTCGGAACAGATAAAAACCGCGGATGTAATATCATGGAATATTTCGACGCCAACAATATGTTATTGTATTTGTATTTCAAGGCCATAAAGTAAGTTATTGTCGTTAGACTCCTTAACGGGAGCCCTTGCGCGGGCTACGTCCGGTCACGCGTTCCACCAATCAAGTAGGAGAGAAAACATTGATAGGCAAGTAGTAGGAAACCAATCAGAAAGCTCGAAACGCCATATCTAGTGTGTGTGTACAATACAAGTATTTAGACCTGTTTAGACCAATAACAGTCAAGAGGCTGGACTAGTTCGAAATCATACCTACTTCGTTCCATCTCTGCCATGGGACGTTGATCTCGAATGTTTCCCCGTTTTTTGTCTTCAGCGGTTTGTTAATGTACGTATTCATGTCGGCGTATAGATGACTGCTTAAGTTTATATTCTTGTGTTTACCAGAACAGTGGGCT
This sequence comes from Actinernus sp. WN-2022, assembly GCA_030867875.1. Classification (NCBI taxonomy): domain Eukaryota; kingdom Metazoa; phylum Cnidaria; class Anthozoa; order Actiniaria; family Actinernidae; genus Actinernus; species Actinernus sp. WN-2022. The sequence continues at coordinate 22,240,774 of JAOWCC010001368.1, read as the reverse complement.
GTAAGAAGTGCAAGAGAAAAATACAACAAATTCGGTCATGTCTGATTGCTGTGATTTTGTTTTGAAAGGTTAACCAGCAAACAAAATGAAGAAGGAATGTATAGCTTTGTTTTAAACCTTTCAAGATCTGAGACCACATACATTATAGTGCCTATGAAGTGAAAAAACCGACACAATTTTTATTTTAATTTTATTGTACTACATTTTAGTCTTCCCTTTGTCATTTTGTGCAATTAAAATTCGATTTGGAGAGCGCGAACAACAGTCACGTGCTGATATATCACTTCAATGTGTAATGAATGAATGAAATGAAATTCATTGGTTATTGAAGTGATATATCAGTAAGTGACTGTTTCCAGTAAAGCCTTTCCCATGGGATCACAAGCTCAATTCATTGGTCATTGAAGTGATATATCAGCACGCGACTGTTTCCAGTAAAGCCTTTCCCATGGGATCACAAGCTCAATTCATTGGTTATTGAAGTGCTATATCAGCACGCGACTGTTTCCAGTAAAGCCTTTCCCATGGGATCACAAGCTCAATTCATTGGTTATTGAAGTGCTATATCAGCACGCGACTGTTTCCAGTAAAGCCTTTCCCATGGGATCACAAGCTCAATTCATTGGTTATTGAAGTGATATATCAGCACGTGACTGTTTCCAGTAAAGCCTTTCCCATGGGATCACAAGCTCAATTCATTGGTTATTGCCGTGATATATCAGTAAGTGACTGTTTCCTACATGCAAAAGTCCTATTGAACTCGCGTTCCCATATGAACGGCTTAACTGGATGACAAACAATCTTCAAAAATGCTGTTTTAGAAATATCGCCAATCGAGTGCATGGAGGTGGAAAATAGCAGTTACAAACAGACTTTGCTATTACACTACCGATCTCGTACAAGTGCCTTTAAATAATCGAAGTCAGATTTGTCTGCTTTGCCATACAGTTTAACACGTGATTGCATTTCTGCAAAAGGCTACAGGACTTACAATTCTTAAACCAGTCAATTGGAGGGTCTCGCATCCCATCACATAAGCTATAGTCCAGTATGGCCTCGACTTCGTACTTTCCAGGCTCAGCCAATAGGAAAAGCGCCTCGTATATTCCATTGTTTAAGTCAATCACTGTGGCTGCCACACTTGTTGGTCCAAATAGTGTCACCCGCCATGCATCGCCACCGAATCCTTTCTTTAGTCCAGATGCAGTACGGGTTCTTATGAAAAGTCGGCTGAATTCCTTAGCGGGACGAATGTCGAACTTAACAATGTCGCTGTTGTCTGCACTGGTCTTGAATCTGTGTCATGAAGATGTTCTATGTAAACTCCTTTTTGAAAGGATGGGTTTTACTAGGCCGTTTGTACTATTACGTCAATTGACCACAACTAGCAGAATCCTTTCCGAATTCTTTTTCTTATTCAGATTTTAAAATTCCTATGAGAATACCAAGACAATGGTCTAAATTAGAGGAACAAAAGAATCAGCGCAAAGGATTCTGGGAGTTGTATTCAACTGATGAAATAGTGCAAACGGCCTGTTGTCCATTTTAGAAACGGGTAGGGGACTGGGACCGAGTATCGAAAGTTAATCTGATTACAAAATGAACCCCAACACAAGAAAGATCACATCAAAATTAGAAACTTTGCCAAAGTTTAGGATGTTTGGTTGACATGAACTGAATGGCAAGCTTGCATAAGTTGTTAAAATAAGGGACGACAATTAACGACTTTTGAAATCGTGTCAAGTGTTTAATATCAAACCAATCTTCTTCAAACTTGGTAAACCTACTACATTAGATGTAATAGTTCTTGTGGTGGGGTTCATTTTTTAATCAGATTGATTTACTACACTCGGTCCCAGTCCCCTACTTGTTTCTAAATTGGCCAATTTATCTCAGGGAAGGAAAAGGTTGTCCATTTTTGTAAATTGAAAAAAGTAAAGTTACTTTATTTAAAGAGGGTAACACGTTTGTCGCTAACATGTAGCTCCGTAATCTTCCACCTGGCCCTCTGTTGACTTAGTCATTCTGTTTTACGTCCTTATCCGAGAAGAAGTGAAGGTCTACCATTGACCGGTTAGATTTTGTAAAGGAAGCACCTTCTACTCAGTTAATTTAACACACCTAGACCGGCAGGGATAACGTTTGAAGTCTTTGAATCCTCGACCTCGAACTTCAGGTCAGAGCGGCGCTCATCAGTATAACGACTGAGCTAACCAGGAGGCAGGTAAACCAATAAAAAGTGATCGATGGAGTTGGGGCGTAGAAAGGTCCTGAAAATGGGGTTAAACTGGGGGTGTGGGTGGTGGGTGGGAACAGTTGCCTCCCTACGTCACAGACTCATGGAGTAAAGAAGAAAACATAACTTGATCATTTAGGTTTTAAGTAAGGTTATGTAATTAAAAAGGTCTGCATGGTTAGTTTGAAGGATTGTGGGAAGAACAAGTTTACTTGAAAACTTGTGGATAGTTATGAGATCTATATATAGCGTCTTGCATATGCCAATGACATGATCAGTTTAAAAATAGTTTGCCATATGAATGATCAGATATGGCAATCACAACGGATCACTAATCTGCACCACAGAAATGTATTGTAATTCTCCTATCATCCATGATTATATTGGAGATTGAGTGAATTAAAAAGTGGAATCAAAGTCCGATTTCCATATGAACGTTACGATCGCTGATAAGTGTTCAAATCTATTCAGAGATCGCAGCAGTCGTAACGATCAAATTGAAACGCGTTCTTGAGATAGACAATCGGTTCTATCCCAGCTACCAGCTAATATCGTCATTGCGTGATTGTATAACGTGATCGTTACCGTTCGTGTGTCCATATGCAGGTCGGCTACGATCGCTCAGTACTTTTTTCAGCGATCGTAACGATGACTTGGTAACTGGGATTTTGAAGAAATCAAAAGGTATAGAATTCTGTCTATTTCGCAATTAGACTATGAGCTCGAAATTTCTATTATACAAACAGAGTGTGTCCATCGAAGAACTATCAGTTGATAGTTGCCCGCGGAAATTTGATGTTCTTAAAACAAATATAAGACCGAGAACGCAGTTCGAGTTTTAAGAACATCAAATTTCCAAGGGAAACTATCAACCGATAGTTCCTACACAAAACACTATATTTGTCGTTATTGTTCATCACAAAATTGTCTTCCTCTCTCGCCTGATAGTTTGCATCCGTGGACAACAAATATCACGTCACGTGATTGCTGTTGCCCAGTGAGCGCGCGCCAAAATTTTGTGGTGAACTTTAACGCCTGACAGTTTGCACAGCGGACGTGATCGCTTTTAGCCAATGAGCGCGCGCCAGAATTGTGTGGTAAACTACAACGGCTGATAGTTGACGAGGAGCGAAGCTCCATAGAAACTGAGAGCGAGAAGTCTAATTGTTTTGTAGAAGTAGTGACTAGCTTAGCCAATCGGATTGCAGGATTCGATATAGAACACTAGTCGGTTTCTACTAATACGCAATAGGAGTTTAGGAGTAAAGATAAGATAATCCTAAGATAGATGGAAAGCCGCATTTTATGGCAAACAGCACGGAATAATTTCAATTAATAAACTGAATGGTATCTGAAGAAGCTAGCTAAACTGAAGTTAAATCATAAACATATAATTAGTTTAAACTACATTTCTTGATCATCGCTAGATATATTTTATGGCCAGTTTTTAATACGAATATAACGTGAGGATAATTAGGTTCTCACCTGTCGATTCGTCGTCGATAGTTCACTGAGTCTGCGGAGATAAATTCCCTCAAGCAAGGCCTTATAATGCTTACCCAGTCCACTCTCCATTTTCTTTGTCGACACCAGCTGTTACTGAAATCTCTGAAGTCATTGTATGCTGAACTTTCAACATAATGAAAGATTACGAAAATCCAAAGAATTGAGTGTTTCCACATTGGGTCGCTGCGTATGTAGCGTATCTGATACCCGGATTAATATACGGTTGTCGTTCTCAATCATTGATCATTAAGTTTTGCCGAATTGTTGCAAAATTTGCTCCAAATGCTCCAGCTCTAGAATTGCGAAGTTATGAGGTTTTCTATCACCCTGGCAAGCCGGAACATAAGGCTCCAAGTGAATCCACCTAAATTATTATGATGTTTGTACATGTAGTTTAATCCAGGATCTTTGTTTTGTTTGGAATCTTTACGGTTGCCTTTCAGTGCTGATGTTCCTTTCTTGAATCTTGTGTTCGAAGGCTTGCTTGATGTTTCACTCAAAAACCCTCAAGATTACTGTTATTTCTTTCAGTGTTAAGTCAATATGTTATCCTCTAAGAAAGAAAATAATACTTAACCAGTTCAGAGCAAACGTAACGGGTAGCGTGTTGGAAATTCTGCACCAGTTGAATAGCACGGGTACAAGCTGTGTATGAATCAAAGAAAAATGTTACCACCCGCAAAAGCTCACAGCGCGTTTCAACATTTCTCTCCCTTTCTTACAGTTTCAAGTTTCATGTTTTTTCCATACCGGTGGAATAGGAAGAGAAATGGGTAGTTGATAATATACCTTTTGCAGGAAACAGTCACGTGCTGATCGTGCACGATCACATCAATATCCAATGAATAGGCCCTTTGCAGCTAAGAAATAATGTGGTTGTACTGGAGAGCAGAAAATATCTAACTTCATTTATTCAAAGGCCTTGTACGAGATCGGTACTGTTATTAGGAAAACCTGATTGAAAATGATATTTTCCACCTCCAATCGATTGCCGGTCGATCTTTCTAAAACTGCGGTTTTAAAGATAGCTTGCTCTCCAGCATCCACGGCAAAACCTTTCCCATGGTGTTCACGCGCTCAATTGATTCGTTAATGAAGTATTATGAGATTCAGATTTCAGATTACTATTTAATACAAAGTATAAACAGAATATTAAGTAAATATTACTATTATGAAATGGCTAGTTTCATCACGTGACTGTTATATTGCGCTCGTGATCCCATGGGAATGGCTTAATGGTTGGCAAACAAACTTTAGAAAGATCGATAATCGATTGGAAAAGAAAAATTGCATTTACAAACAGGTTTTGCTAATAACACTACGGATATCGCAAACAAATGAATAAAAGCACTACGCTTTTGTGATTTTATTCCCTTAGGAATGATTGCAAGCCAAGAATTGCGGGAAAATAACCTAACTTGTGAAAACGCTGTGACATAAGCCTAGTATACGGGCTCCTGCCACTAATGATTACAATACGAATTGTCAACATACCTATTGAGTCAGTTTCAGTATGCTGAATCCGATCATTTTAAGGTCATTTAATACTGCCTTAAAGACTTATCACGCGACAAAATGTGAACAAAATAGTGATCTCCAAAATTATTGCATTTGCGAAAATATATTATTTTTAATTATGCAACAAGGAGCCAACATTTAAGAAGGCTTTTGTATTCATTATTATAATCTGGAAAGCAGCGGGGCGCTCTCACGTTTTTTAAGGAGCTGGTCACATTATAGTGGTTTTCAACAGACCCCTCCACGGTTTTTTTAAACTTTTGATATATACGTATAACAGCAAAACCGTCGATACTGCTGAAAAGAGTACCTCGAAGTTAGTCAAAATCCCACATTTTAGAGTTATATCTTGAATAGGAGCAAAGTTATAGGCCCGCAAACTGGGAAAATTTTACAAACGTTTGTATCGGCAATTTTGATTGGGGGCACAAACTTGCCCCCCAATCAAAATTCCCATACAAACGTGTAAAATTTCCCGAAATTTTCCGAGTTTGCGGGCCTGTATCTTTGCTCCTATTCAAGATATTTCTCTCAAGTTTGGGATTTTGACTAAATTCGAGGTGCCCTTTTCAGCAGTATCGACGGTTTTGCTGTTATACGTATATATCAAAAGTTAAAAAAAACCGTGGAAGGGTCTATTGACTGAAGCCGAAGATCTAGATTATAATAATGAATGACCTTACTTTAGAGTGAAAAATCGTAAAATGCGTACCCTTTCCAAGGCTTGAAAATATGAGACTCTATTTATTTATTGTTTTGGTGTCTTAATGATTAAATAATTAATATGTAATGCTTTACGGTTATTGAAGATTGTTACGTTTGGCGGGCGTTGAGCAAATGCACGATATTACATATCAAGAGTTAGGGCAAAAAAAAAAAAGGTACCGTATTTAAGGATCGAATATTTTATTTAAGGATGATATTACAGAATATGAGACACTATTTAAGGGTCCGGCACCTCGAAAACCACACCCTATCCCCGCGGCACATACATATATGGTTCCACTTAAATTTACAGAAACAAAAAACATCAATATGAAAAGGTAGTTTTTAATTTACTAATAGATCCGTCTTTAAAATTACAAAAGTAAGTTTGTAAATATATAAATGACTGCTCCAAAAAACGTAAAAATAATAGCTAAAACAAGTACATTGAACATAGATACTTCTATACCTGTACCTTACGTTTGTTAGCTTTCTCAGCAGGTCTGAGATCTATGTACAAGTTTGTATATGGTGCCAATGATCTATCTATCTATGGGAGTACCCGGGGGGTCTTCTAATGCACCTTATTCATATCTCACTCCCACGCGGAAAGAAGTCTGGTAACTAATGGTATCAGAGCGAGGCCAGTTGTACCAAAGATCGCAAAACTGGAGCCTGTCAGAAATGTATTAATTAGATTCCGTCGTACCGCAGTGTTGTGTTTATTTGTGTCACAAGGAAATTAACCGGTTATTCCCCCCATCGACTGTAGAGTTTTCGCTTCCTGTGACAAGACGGGACAAATAGCGTCGCTTTGATGCCTTTATCAATAAGGTAAATAACAATAGACTCTTTGCATGTGACGTCATAGCCGCCGTGTTGGTGTACAGTTAACAATAGATTATTCGTTGGATTCTTTTGTTCTGTACACCAACATGGCCGCCATGCCCTTTGTCATTTGAATCTCTGGGGATTGCGGAGTGCAACATGTAATTTCTTACGTTTGAGCGACGCAGGAGCGATGTAGTCAGAAATTAATATTCTGCCGGCACGGTAAAGAGGTTTGGGGAGGAGACTATAGCATTATGGGTAATGCTTCTAGCATATATAGTGCTTCGAGCGGGAAAAGTAGTCATTCTAGGCCAGTCAGCTCCACGTTTGTTTCGAATTTATTTTATTTATTTTATTGATTATAGTACGGTTACTTTGTATTGACTTAGTAAGTCGATTGTTAGTTCTCTAGCCCTCGGATAATTCGGGTTGCTGCATTTGGTCGAGGAGTACGTTTCCGCATTTCCCCACGTTTTTTGGCCACAACCCCAGGGTGATTTTTTTCGTGGTTTAAGCGGTTTTTCGTATCTGGCAGTTTCCCATTAGTTAGGAATACAATTTATATTAGTTAATTGAATTGTAGTACGGAGTTGTCTGGCGACTATCCCAAAATAAACTATACTTGTGAAGTCTCTTGTCAGTGTAGTCAGAATCCATCTATTCTAGTTCACGAGACAAGGGCCATAGTCATTGCATGCGTAATAAAACCGAACCGTTTTATAGTTGCATGGAATTTCGCATGATTATTTCAATGTTTGACAAACAGACCACGTACTGTTTCTATAAACAATTCTTACTACAATCACTGGTGATTAAAATTTAATGTTCTTCAACATTTGAACATTTACTTATGAGAGAAACGAATCTTTCCTTAGATGTTTATGAATTGTCTTTCAAGAGATTTTACTACCTCGAAGGGGAAAACACGAACACCATTCGTCTAACTTGGTGATGCTATTTGAAATATCGACTTGTCTGAGAAAAACCTGATGAAATGCTATGGGATATCTTAATTGATTTAATATTTTGATGCTTGGTAATTTTCATATTCAATTTTCAGTTTTAGTTACAGCACCTATCGTCATCAATATTTCATAGTTACTAAAAAAAAAACTGCAAAGGAAATGCATAGGAAAGTGTCCTAAGAATGAACTGGTGGCGAAGAATGATCCCACTCATGTAAGTATTTCTTTCCGTAATTGTACTTCCATAAATATTACAAGGACTGAAGGAGTGTAGTTTATTTCGAGCACACTTTCGGGACCTTGTTACGCTTTCATTTACGTATTACTATTGGGTCTTCATTAAAGCTTTCATATCATTATAGCTGCACATACAACCGCCCATCTCCCCTCAAAATCCCTCTCCGATTTTTGAGGAGAGAGGAGAGACGGTCGGTTGTACACAGGCTAGTTTTAAGAGGGAGAAACTTCTGCAATAAGTAAATTCACAAATCGGCAAACATCAGGCGGTGTTTAACTCATACGAAATTGAGTTTTTCTCCAAGTTATGCTTAGTAAAGTCGGGCATTTCTAATAACGAATTCAATTTTGTGACCGTTTGTATAGTGACTATTATAAACCTTAGCTAAAAACAGTGTAGTAGAAGTGCCACTTCTTAAAGTCACTTAAAAATGACTAAAACTGGAGTTCATATTTTGTGTAATATTTTGTGTAATATTTTGTGTAAAATTTTGTGTAAAATTTTATGTAAAATTTCGGCTTTCATGGAAACTTCGGAACATAAATATTTCATTATTTCTGTAGTCTAGACCAAAAAAAGGAAAAATGGAAAACTCGATGTTAATGCCCAATTACACGGTACATATTTTTGCATGAAAATGTTATTGTGAAGGCATTTTTTCAAAATATCAAGTTCCACGAAAACTTAATTTAATTTCTATTTCCTGTAACAAGTGTCTATCAGTTGTATAAATTAATGAACACTAGTTAAATTATACTATTTACAAATTGGTGGTTTTCATCGTCATGACAACGCGGTCACAAAATTGGTTTGCATTTATGAAATCAAATAAAACATCTTGGTCCTACCAAACATACACTTATAAGAGGGGCTGAATGGGGGGGTACCAATATCAGTTAACAGCTAAATTTTTAGCTATTTATCAGTTATCAGTTAAATTTTGCTGTTATCAGTTAAGTTATATAAAAAGACTACCCTAACCTGATTTGAATACATATTTGCTGGTATGAAATGAATAATAACCGCTAATTCAACATCAAACACTACATTTTGTCTATTCATTTGAACAACATAACTTTTAATGATAACATCCTATTTTATGTGAAGGAAAATGTACATAATTTAGTAGAATGCTCGCATAAAAATTGAAAATTGCGAACCAAGGCAGGAAAATCTGTCGAAAACCATCCGAAAAGCCAATAATAGCATGTGACGTTACGTCATTTTAATAAAAAATAATGAAATATCGGGTAACAGCTATCTCACAAATATCAGCTAACAGCTAAAAAAAGGTAAAATTCTCAGTTAACAGCAATATTTTTGGCCCATTTCTCAGTTATCAGTTAACCCCATTCAGCCCCTCTTATAACCCAAATATAGGAACATTAGATTATTTCCTAACGGAGCTATGGGCCAATGAAAGTACGACAATTTTAAAGTGGAATGCGATGACTACAGAGGCAGCCATAAAACGAAAATACAAAATGTGTTTATATTGGGCATTCGTAATTAGCGCTTCGCACTACTCCCTAAGGGTTGTTCACTGCTTATAAGCTCAGCGAAAGCATATCACTTGACGCTAACCAGTTTCTAAGGCCTACGACAAAGGTCGAACAAAGGTCGAACTAGCCATGAACTTAATTCAGTCGAACCTATTGATTTTGAAATAGGCTCATGGATACGGTACGACGTTTGCCGCAATTGAGATCAACCTATTCAATAGTACGAGTCCGGCATGAGGTTCGAGTAGCCAAGTCGGGAATTACGACTCTGGTGCGACTTTACGGCAAACGTCGTTCTCAACACGTCCCGAACTAAATTCATAAATTATGTAAAATAATAAATAAATCATGCAAATTGTATGGATTGTGCCAAAACCGTGAAAACAATATCTCCCCTAATTCCCCCCTGGTGAGCATGCGCTGTACAAAGGCGATTTCTAAAGCGAAATGGCGGCATACCGGAAGTCATTGCCGCATGGCGCTCAGCCGGAACCGTGTAGTTCGTGCTTTAACGTCACAAAATACATTTGCCTTAAATGCGAAATGCCCTTTTGTAATAAATGCTCAGTATTCGAAAGTAATGAAGACGCGCCTGGCTGAAATGCCGGCAGAAGCATTGGCTATTGCGAATGTTGCGATATAGCTCGCTTTGAAACGCTTCTACCATTGAAAATCACATAATTTGAGATTTTACTCTTAAATTTGTTAAGTGTGCTGCAGGTTCTAAAGTCATCAATCAGGGAGTTCCAGAGTGTTACCGCCAAGTATCCAAATGAATGCAGTCCATAAGTTGTAGTTTGCGGTTTAGGGAGGGACAAAATATAATTTCCACGCAAGTTGTAGTTGACAGAACGGAGAGTAAACATATCTTTAATATACTTCCTATAGTTAGTTAAATAAAAGCTTTTGTACAGTAGAACCAACATATTCTGGAGACGTCTATTTCACAGAGAAGTTAGATTAACAGTTTTCAGTAACTGGTTGTAGGAAGAGCTATAATCTTTAACGATACATTTTAGAATGTCTAGCAACCGCTAGAAACACAGCCAATAACGCCTCTTTCATGCAGTAACAACCATCGTCTCCTATACACGGCACCGAGTGCTGTGCAGAACGCCATTCTCCTGTTTCTGTTTTGAACAATCATTTCCCACAGAAAGGCTTTTCTTAGAGTCGACCGAACGCTGTATTTCGCAATATCACTAGCCGCGGGAGAAAAGTGAAATGCGCCAGGACACATGTTAGTCCCGTGATTTAATTCATGGCGAACAATATCGTACATCATGGCCGCCGCGCATGCGTAGAATGCATTACACGTCGTTCCAAAATTAGTGAAAACAGTGAAGACAAGGCTTACCTTTTCGCGATTTTCCAATTTGCTGCTTTAATATTTATATTTCTTGAGGTCCACAAGTTTAAAATTCAGTTAACATGCCTGCTCCTGCCCTCAACAATGATTGCTAACAAGTTGTGGATGATTGGACCGGTTCCCGATGCTCTGCTGAAAAACGACCCAAATTAGCTATAGCCGCCATATACCTAAAGTATTCCGTTAAATACTGTAAAAGCCAGTCAGAAAGCTCAATCACAAAGACTTCCGAGTAGTTCATGTTTGAGGTCCACAAGTTTGAATCTGTTCTGCAGATACCAAAGTAGATTCTGACGCCAGAAAAACGAGTTGACATACTTGCTTTGGTGGTCCTGTAAATAACTGCATTTTAACGCCAAAACTCTCCTTCCCAAACGTACAAAGTTTAAAGGGACAGACCCGACTCGTTCAGCTGTTACATTTCCCTTCGCGCAGGACGTTGAAAACAGCAGCTCGTCCGCCATTTTGACAGGAGAAGCCGTTAAACCTGAACATGTGCTATCGATCGCTTCGCTTCAGCGCTAACGGAAAATGAACGGCTTTTTAGGATTCTCTTCTAGCTTAGATACATCCCGGTAGCTTTGTGATACCTTTCCACTGGTTCTCTATCCAAGTAAACTCCATTTCGAGCCATTTAGTAGACCTGTTTTCACTGCATCGTTCGCCGCGTGGAAATACCGTTAATCGCTTCTCGCTCACTCCGGATTGGGATACCTATGGTTTGTACACGTCATGAACTATTCCCATATTTAGTTTGGCCGCCATCTTAGATCGCCAAATTACGTGACGAAATACTCCCAAAATCTGGGAGTATTTGAGCACGTGATCCAGCCTTTACCAGGGTCTTCTCTCTGAGTAGCCGCCATCTTGGTTCTGACCGAGAAGACCCTGGGGACGAGGTTGTGTAACCTATCCTCATCCTACAAACACTCATCAACGGATTTCTTCAGTTAAAAATAGATTTTCACATACGCGCCCGCAATGACAACCGCTGACTGTACGAAATTGTTCGCCATGTAGGCGCAAGTGAATTAAGATCGACATATGTTCGATGTTTGCTGCCACGTCGGCCCTAAATAGATCTTCTACGGAACATATTTTTTAATAGGATCGACGTTTGCCGTAGGTCCAACTTACCGGGTCCAAAATTCACATATTTTCATGTATAATTAATACGGCCCCCTTGTCATTTACACGTTACTTACATTCGGCTGATTAAGCCTACATATACATGGTATACTTGAAAGTTACGTTACCTGTAACCTCGTATCTACCAAATAAACACAACTGGGTCGCGACTCTCCTACACTGGCTTGTTTGATGGAGAATATACAATATAAACGTTTTCTATGCATCAGAACGCACAATCTCGTACCCAGACCCCATTTATTTCTTACTGCGCATGCTCGACGAAAAAATATTCGATCCGAATCACGGTCTTCCAGCGTCTCTGCGCATGCTTATCATTACGTCACCTTGAAAAGTCGTTTCCTCGCTCAGCGCCTCAGGCCTAGGTTTTGGTTTGGATTTGGAAGTTGATAGTGATCTTTTGCTTACTAGTGTCAGAGAAAGGCCGTTTTTAGTTTGGATTTTAATGCTTTATTTTCACGTATCAGTCTCGTGTTTCTTTAATATCGTACATGATCAGACATTACATATTCCAGTACACAAGATCGAGGATTCATGTGGATCTAAACCTCGCTGAAATCGCCTTACCTGAGCCCGATGACCACACAAACAGCAACTGAATACACCGTAGAAGCAAGTCAAAGCATATATCTATCATATTACCTAATTTCGGTTCATTCTTGTATTGTTCTTGTATTTTCTTTTATAACATAGATTCGATAGTACGCGCTCTAGGATTGGCTGAAAGCCGTGTTTCCATAACTCTATAGCAACTTAGTAAGTTGAGCGTGCGCTTGAGCTACTTGGGAGAATTTACGTTTTGATGATCAAATAAAACAAGTGTTTACCGTGTTTTTATGCGTTTATTTAATAAAGGAAATAGAAAACATTTTTTCCGTGTTCCCATAGAGTTAAAGAAACACTTGTGGAAGATTGGAAGAACTCGAAATAGCAGTGGAAACACTCGCCCTTCAGGCTCGTGTTCTCACTGCCATTTCTCGTTCTCCTAAACTCCCACTCGTGTTTCTATAACTCTATAGAAACGTACGTACACGGAAAATGTTTTCTATTTCTAAAATATAACCTGATTATGTAGCAATATCGTACATGTACAATTTATTATCTGTGTGAAGTGACAGGTCTCTCATTAGACTTGTAATGACCAATCACCATAACTATATAAAATTGTAATTAACGAGCTCAGCATTTTTATCTTCTACTGTTACAGCAGCCAACTTGAAAGCTTTATGCTACTTTAGGCCTAAACTCGCTGTAATTTAAGGCGATGAATAGCAACTTAAGGCGACTTAAGCAATTTCGGGATAGGATTTTTGGGAACATTTTAGGCGACTTAATAAAAATCGAAGAATTGCTTGTTGCGACTTAAGCAAAACTGATTATAAGGAGTCCTCTTAGAAATTATAAGGAGTCCTCTTAGAAATTATAAGGAGTCCTCTTAGAAATTACTGATAATCTGAAAACCTCAATAGATAATAATTCAATTACTTGCGGGCTCTTTCTGGACTCAATTTCAAAAGCGTTCGACACGATTAATCATGGACTATTGTTAAATAAATTATATAAGTATGGAATTCGTGGAGTAGCTAGCTCTGGAATGGTTCAAAAGTTATCTTGCAAACCATACAACAGTTTGTTAAAATTGGTAATGCAGAATCCACTCCCCTCGATATTGTCTGTGGAATTCCTCAGGGATCTACCCTAGGACCATTATTATTGCTACTATACATAAATGACTTACCAAACTCATCCACAAAACGTTCTTTTCGTCTATTTGCTGATGTTGCAAATATTTTTTATACTAGTAAAGATCCTAAATAAATTGAAAGAGGCATGAATAATGAACTCCAAAATGTTATTTATATAATTACAATACTGTAATGGGAACAAACTTTCTATCAATATGAAAAAGACAAATTTTATGTTGATACGCTCTTCAAGGAAACAACCTATACCAAACATGAACATCTTAAACATTGAACAGAAAAACGGTATCAAATACCTAGGAATATATATTGATGAGCACTTAAATTGGAAAAGCCAAATAACTCATATAAATAATAAAATAAACTACGTAACCATCTAAATATTGAAATGTTAAAACAACTCTACTAACTCTTATCTTTCCGTACTTAAACTATGGATCAATAAGCTAGGGAAATACTTATCCAAGTAACTTAACACAATTAAACACTAAACAAAACAATTGTATTCGTAGTATCTTCTTTGCCAATAATACAGAATCTGCCCTTCCCTACTATCAACTTCTCGATATTCTAAAACTTGAGAATATTGTCAAGTTTAAAATTTGCACATTAACATATAAACTATATAATAACCAAACTAGTGTTCCCTCCTTATTCCACAATTTTCTATTACCTGTAATTAATTGATGTCCATAGCTATAACACTAGACATGCAGCTAGACATGCAACTTTTATCGACCAAAAATCAGAACTAATTCCGTTAAATTGACATTTAAGTATTCAGCCTCTGTTGTATGGGAAACCATACCTGGTAGTATGAAAGCATTAGCAACAACAAATAATTTTAAAAAGTATTATAAAGCTAATTTAATGATGAATCAAATATAGGATTTCTAGAACTCCCATTGAATTATAGAACTAACTTAAACATAATATTTTTATTGTTTTTGTGTTTGTTTTGTTGTTTGTCTTTTTTTCTTTCTCTTTCCCCCCCTTTTTTCCCTTTCCAAGTTCAATTAATTGACGACGTACGCATTATATATACAATACTTATAACACAACATGCTCAGTTATTCAGTTTATTTACTCAAATGTAAACGGTGGCCAACTCGGAGGCTTAATGCTACTTTGGGAACCGCACACCCTCTACAAGTATCTCTCTATTTAATTTATTCTGTATGTATATCATTAATTTGTTTTAAATCTATTTTGTCAAAAATGTAAAACCTATAAACAAGTGTGTAATAAAATTGAACTTGAACTTCCTCTTAAAGCGACTTAATGCGATTTTATGCGATTTAAGGCGACTTTAAGCGACTTTAGGACCCGGAGTACGCCTTACTTTGGCTCAGTGCTACACATTACATACAATAACTCGTACAATTTATCTATAAGTAGTTAACTCATTATATGTCTCCGCTTTTTTGTCAGTTATGTTGCTCTGTAAATGGTGAGAAATAAATTGACAATTGAATTGAAATCCGTTGAGAATCTCACTTCCATTCGCTGAGCCTTCAAATCAAGAAAACACGTCACACCAGTTTTGCTGGGCTATTGATAAGCCAATTAAAATTACCGTTACATCCAGCACTCACGCCTGGTAATGAGTAGGCTATCCAATCAGGGACGAGGTTCAAATGCTGAACCTAATGTTCGTATGGAAGTGAGATTCTCAACGGGTAACACCAGAGGCACTTCTTTATCTCTCTTCTGTTCTCTCTCGCCTCTTATTGGCTTCGAGCCTCTGGCGCTCAGGTTAGCTTTTATCCACCTATAAAGAAAATTACTGCATGACACACCAATCAGCTGTGCACAGTGTAATCAGTGGCTTCTCAGATTTTCTTTGATCGGTCTGGAAACAGAGCGAAGAGCTAGGGAATGTCAAATAACTGATTCTATTGAAATATGAATGAATACCAGATGGTATCTAATAGTACAATTATATCACCCGCTTTAGGTTTCTATGGCTGACAGATTACTCAAAGATAATAAGGCGGTAATTTGGAGACGGATAAGTCTTCCCTTCGATAAACGGGAGGCAGTGGCTGTTAAAATCGGAACCACAGGGAATCCGACTACACAAATTAATAGGAACATCGGAGACTGGGAAGCTTGTGGTGACATTGTACGTTTTTACTATTACTTTAGCAGCACCGTTCTGTAAATCACTGCCGATGATGACGTAGACATTCTCAGTAAAGATTATTATTATTTAATTATTCAAACGAAAACAACATCATCAACCTCGTTCTCGTGTTATTATCATCCTAGAATGAGGGTTGTGCATGTACTCGTGGTTCAAGCGTTACTATGGCAACCTGTCATCTCAAAGCAGTGTACAACTGCCTACAACATAAACCAGGGCGTTTTGACTGGTCACGTGTTACAGACCTTGAGTCTTGGTTTTGAGAACTGCGTCAACGCATGCGCCTCCCACAGATCGTGTTACAGCATTAATTCTGGACTCAACGGAGATTTCTGCCAGCTGAACAACGCCACTCACTTGTCGCATCCAGATGCTATTGTCCCTGAGTCCCGCACTGCTTACCTGGTGTACTTCTTACGACCCTATCCCAGATGCAGTGATAGCCTTTGCAATGAACAAAATAAATGCGTGATGAACAGGGATGGAAACGGCTTCCACTGCGTAGGTTAGTTAAAGATGAACAAACATACAGATGAATAGCTAACCTTATAAGGCACGCGCCTTATTTGGTGTAATGTCTGAATAAATAATCCGAAATGTTCGATATATATTTAACAATTATTCACCGAAGTGGAGGTAAATAGTGGAGGATATTTACCGAGCCGCTTCGGCGAGGTATATGAATAGCCAACACCAAATAGTTATTTTCTGTAAAATGGACGAAAACTCACGCGAGGTGATCGCTGCTTCGCTCGGAGGTGAATATGAAATCATATTCACTGTTTGAGTAGCCAATCAGAGCGCGCCAAAAGTGATATTCACTGGACAGGTGTGGTATATACTAATAATGATTAGACTGCGAAATCGACGTTTCTATCGCCACACTGGCTGATTTGGGGTGGGTCGGGTGGGAATAACGATCCAAGTAGAGTTACAGGTTATTTAACAAAAGCATGTCCATAGCTATAAGCCCGGCCCGATATGATGTCCCCCTACCCCCCCTGAAGTCGATAGAAACCAAGAACTGGAAATCTAATTGTTTCAGCATACCAAGCTACGATTCTTTCCAACTTAGATGTCGATTTATGTAGAGAAAAACTTTGATGTTATCTGTGTGCGCTTGTTCGAAATTGTCGATAGTCGGTGGCCTGGTGATGCTAACGAACGATATATTTCCATTCACAAATTGCAAGGTATTTTTTACTTCAATTTCTTAATTATAATGCTTGATAATTGTAGATTTTCTTGTATTAAATCATATTTGGAAAAATGCTCTCGTGGAGCTCATATCACTTCGATCAATTCAATATCAACATGTGAGTTGAGTGCAGAGCATATATGAATGTAGTAAGGTGTGTGTGGAATGTATACATTAGTATACCTTGCTATAGCTAGAGGTCTATTAATTCAGCCTCATTCATCCGAGGATAAACTAAGAAATGGATCAGTTTAACATTTTTAACATCAATATACAGTAATTGCCCTTTTTGTTTTATTTTACAGCCGCCTTACAAATTAAATCCGCTTGTGAAAATACAAACCTCGATCTTCGATGCGTACAAGGTAGACTGACAATTCAGTGGGCTAAGTATGGCCGATCATCCTCCACAATCTGTCGTGTGAGCTCCCATTCGGTCTGTGGCGATGTAGATCGCTCTTTGTCTAAAATGCAGCAGTTATGCAATGGAAACGTAACCTGCCAGGTTGATGCCAGCAACCACGTGTTTGCACCTGACCCATGTTATGGCACACGAAAGTACCTCGAGGTTAGGTATTTTTGTGATTAGTGGATTTGGGTCTACGTACGGTCGAAATAGATATAGGTTGCACAACCCCTTTACACACCACCACGCGAATGATGTCACAATATTGTTAATACACCTGCCTGCCTGTCGAAAATCTCTGGATTCAGAACTTTCCATTCCAACACAACTCGCCATTGGAACAAACTTGAACAGACTATCAGAAATATAACTTCATATAAGCATTTTAACAAGTCTCTTCATTTTAACGGTTCTCTCGCAATATACTGACTAGATGGTATATATAGAATGATGTTTGTATGTGGTATTAACAAACGATATGACTGTCTACCTAGCCTAGGCCTGTTTTGTTTTGTATGACATCAAATCTGAACAGCTTTTTCTGTTGGTATAGGATGGTCATTGTATAAACTACTGGGCTCAGGCTACCGGTAATTTCCCTCGGTAAATAAATAGAGGATATTACAGTCGGTGGTTCGAAGATATATCGGGGGGGGGGGGGGGGGGGGTACTCCCTATAATGGACTATACGGGGAGGCTCCGCCCGAAGGGGGTACCTTTTGAGGCTGGAAGTATATAAAAGGGTAGGGATTTCACGAGTTGAAGTATAGAAAAGGGTAGGGAAAACTGTCATTTAGGTATTTAAAAGGGCCTTTCAAAATATTCGTCCAAGCTGATTCATCCAAGTATTTTAAGGGGTTACTCAAGTGAAAAGGTCCTTCCATAAAAAATGATACCCCTTTCACATAATATGAAAGGGTTACATTTTCTGTGAAAAATGGTATATAAAAGGGCGAGGGTTTGAACCTCGGGGCGGGGCCTCCCCGTATAAAACTTTGTTGAGTACCCCCCACCCCCCCCCCCCGGGAGATATATGTCATGCGTGAGCGCAGCGAACGAGTGAAATGTTTTTGGACTTCATATCTTCAAACCACCATGTAATTTTCATTTTATTATAATAACAATTAAACTGTTCTAAGAAATCTCCTCTACTCGTTTTACTTACTGTCAGTGGAAACGTTTTCGTGATCTTTTGAAGCTATTCTGGGAGAATTTCGTGAGGTTCTCGTCTTGCCGTCGAGAAAATCCTTAGAGAGTTTTTAGATCCTATTTCACTTTTACTGCCCAGAATGTTCGTTTTCTTGCTTCTCATTTAAGCTGTTTACATTATAAACCATTTCCCGTGTATAGAGTTATAGAAACACGCACGAGTGGGAGTTACGAGAAATGGCTGTGGGAGTTACGAGAAATGGCTGTGGGAACACGAGCCCCATCGCCAGAAATATCGGACACTACCATTGCGCAATATCCATTCCGGCTCAGAAGTCAACATTATTGAACATAGATAGTTGGCAAACATTACAAGCGAAGTATGGATTGAGAAAGCCAAATTGCAATTCTCACTTCCCATGTCTAGCCAGGATCTGATTCTGCAATGCGTCATTAATAGAGCTATTAGTACCTAAAAGTTGGCATTCAGCTCTTGAATTTGATGTGTATTTTTTTCGAATACAAAACAGAGATTGGGGAGGTTTCAAATAATTACAAGCGCTACAGTGAAAACTGATGAGAAACACTAGACTTGCAGTTTATAAATTGCATATTGAGGTTGAATTATACTGGTGAATTTCTAAATGTCTACCCCTCACCTGAATGATAGGACGATTATCGCAATAAAACTCAATCTGAGCCGCTGTGAATTCCTTCGATGTATACTTTTTGCAGTTGAATATTTCGACTTCGGATAAAACCGGCAAAATTAATCATCCATCTTTGTACGCTAAATCTCGTATAATCGACTGTCTTGACACCATCATATCTCTGACCACGAGCGTATAAAACCACACGAAAACATACCTGTGGAAAACTTGTTCTCTCCTTATGAAACTGCTGCAGTGTATTTGACTGACCAGCAGTTATTCAAATGAATTGTTCCTTTTTTTAAATCAGGCCATAGCCGGACGGCTTCTCTCGAGACATTTCAAATTCTCACTAGGATGATTTTGACACCCCATAGAATACGGTGACGAGGTATTAAACAGCTTCTACTTAACAATTAGACCCGCAGCCCGAATGGGCTATTTAACTCGTAGCCCATGAGGGCGAGAGGTCTAATTGTTTTAGTATAAAACTAATTAGTCGGACAGTAGAAAATAATAGAAAGAAACAAATTGAAGTTAAAAAATGTTATTATTTCGTGAAAATGCGTGCGGGTTTTCTCTACCATGGGCTATCACAAATACACCTATAGTAGTGTAGCCAATCAGAATGCAGGATTTGTAATAGTCCACTAGTTGGTTTATACTAATACTCATTAATTAATCACATGAAAGTATGTTTTATGTAACCATTGTTTATGACAATGTTTGTAATTAAGGGTATTGTTGGACTATTGATTATTGTTATCCCGCTCATGGATTACTATGGAGCGTTTTCACGTGACGTCATAGCCGCCATGTTGGTGTACCTTTAACAATAGATTCTTTGTTAACTTCTTTTGTTAGGTACACCAACATGGCCGCCATGCCCTTTGTCATTTGAATCCCTGGGGATTGAGTGCAAACCCCCATATACCCTGTGCACGTGACGTCATAGCCGCCATGTTGGTGTACCTTTAACAATATATTCTTCGTTTGCTTCTTTTGTTCTGTACGCCAACATAGGCCGCTATGCCCTTTGTCAGTCATTCAGTGAATCTCTGGGGATTGAGTGAAAACCCTCTATTCTTTTTGGACCGTAGAATACAACCAGCGATTCAGAAATGTTGTTGTTTAGGAAGTGAGCTAGAAATCTGTGAGTTCTGGAAAAGTTGGTTCGAATTCCGTTGGAGGCAGGTTTATTCGTTCGATGTCACTTCACTTCTTTACTGTTGACAAGTTAGTTTCCCAGTTATTTTGGACAGGATTTAGTCATTTTAAAGTGCTATTTACCATTTCGATTTGCCACGTTTTCGGTTAGACTTCACTATTCTGTAGGTCGTATCCTATTGGACTTTACTGATAAAGAATCCCATTGTTTTAGGGTTAGGGTTTGTATTGTTTTAGGGTAGGCTATTGTTTGGGTAACCAATAACATTTCAGGTTGCAAACGGTGAAGTTTGCCTCCACTTTTTCAGTGTCAATAGGTCAATCAGTGTTAAAAATATCCGAAATAGTAAAAAAAATAGTCCCAAATAGGCAAACTAAACCACAAACTTTTAGGAGAGTTTACCGGTAAAATCCTGTCCGCCATTACTGGAAGCCGTCCCATTATTCAGCGGAAGTGATGTCATACACCTAACACGACTATCACATCGCGTGAAATAGTGTGCATAAAAGCGTAGCCAATCTCTCAAAAATAATTATAACTTTCTTCTTATGTACATGAAGACGTTTTTAGTAGAAATATATCGTTGAGTGTGTGACATCACTTCCGCTGAATAACCCTTTGTACAAAGCTGAACAAAGGGAACGGCCTCCAGTAATGGCGAACGTTTAGATTCAATATTAGGAGCTCAAAACATAATACTTCCTGTCGTCGTATCGATAAACGATTTGAACTGGTAATAATATATCAACTCTACTTTATGAATAAGCAAAAACATTGATATGTCGTAGTGGCACTTTAAAGTCCTACTACTTTGAAGTGATGGTGACAGTATTCTACGGGGGTTTCAAAGTACGGCACGTGGTACAAATCCAGCCTTGGGATTGCTGGTTTCCCTCCTGAATAATTAATAAGTAGTAGAACCCACTCTTCATTTCTGCATACTATGTAGCCACGTTCATTTTCTTGGGTAGATTGGATCACGTCAAGCCAGGAGCATATATCATTATATATTCCTGGTCAAACTAATCAAAACAGCAGGAGCTGGAAATTAGGGTTAAAATGGTGGGAATTTCTCTAGGAATTTCGACTTAAAATTTGGCATGGTAAGTATTTAGTACTTTTACTTTCAAAATCTGAAGGGAACAGGAAAAAAATATTTTTTTGATCATACTGACACTAAGCCCTAGCCAGAAATAATATATTTGGGCGCAGTAAAGTGTTTTAAGTAGTGTTGAATCATTTTTGGGCAATTTATGGTCGTAGTATTGCTATAAAAAGCATTACAAATCCCTGAAACGACGTCATTTAAGCATAGTTAATAGAGTGGAATGGTAAGGAAACCCAGCGACCTTCTTTGTTATAGGTCTTTGTTAGCTTTTTTCAACCTTGAACGTGCACAAAAGACAATAGAAATTTCAATGTGTTAATCATTCAGCCAATAGAAACGCGTGAGTTCAGTCGTTGAGGGGACGCTAATGAACTATAACCGTGCACAATCTTTTGTCTTACCCCTTCCAACCTAAATCGCAACGCCTTTGTTAGCCCCTTTGAAGTTTGCCGGGTTTCATAACCATTCCACGCTATTAACTATGATTTAAGGGACGTTATGCTATGCGAAAGGAACACTAATTGGGTTATCCCTTAAATGACTTCATTGAAATTTGATTCCTTAATAAACGAAGTTGGCGGCAGACTATTTTTCCTATGTCGGTCATTTTATTTTCCACTGAGTTTGACTCTTTTTCCTCAAGTGTAAAAGTAGTCTTGGTTTTCGATAATAAAAGTCTACACAGAACATTTCACGTCAATTGTTCCGGAGTAAATAAATTTTGAATTTTATGACAGAACGACCCAGCGTGTTTTCCTTACGGCATAAAAATCCATGTAATTGTATCAATTTCTTTTTTAACTCGATAAATCTTTAAACGTTGCATGTAAAGAGTTCAGAAGTGAAACCCAATCACTGATTTTGATGGGAAATTTATTTGTATGTTCGTTTTATGGCCGCCAGGCGCCGCATACAAAGTACTGTAAAACTGTCGTACATTCATTGGGCCACAGCTCCGTTAGGAAATAATCTAATGTTCCAAAATTTGGGTTATAAGTTTAGTGTTGGTAGTTCTACAAGAACCAAGATGATTTATTTCATTTTATCAATGCAAACCAATTTTGCGGCGATCGCGTGTCATGACGATCACAACCACCAATTGCATGACGTGCGGGATGATCATTTTAATTAATAACTGCGCATGCTTGACGTCTGCGTTATTAGCTAGCCTGAGGGTGCTAATAATACGGAACGAACAACGAGATATTATTTGAAAATCGTAAACTTCACTTTATAATTTTGTTCCTCACATTAGATATCAGAAACTTGAATAAGTTGTCATAACCAAATTAACAAGCAATAAAGTCGCTGGATTCTCAATTTCGTACTTAGTTTAACCAGGAGCCCAATGCGGGGCTCCTGGTTTAACGTGTATGTTGATAGATAGATAACACTCTATTTAAAGTGCCACTACGATCAAATGTTGACATATCAATGTTTTTTGCATATTCATAAAGTAGAGTTGATATATTATTACCAGTTCAAATTGTTTTTCGATACAACGACAGGAAGTCTTATGTTTTGAGCCCGGAATATTGAATCTAAACGTCTCTGAAAACTACCTATTCTGGCATGTTTCGTGAGTCATTCCCAAATTCAATCTTAATTTTTCACGCACAACTAATCTATATTAAAAACTTACATAGTGCAAATGTAGGGGAACCTTTGACTTACAAATTCCCCCTTTTGAAGACATTTTAATTAGCTTTTGTTTTATCTTTTTCAGGTTGCATTTGCGAGGTCGTTTTCTGCATAGTAATTAAGTACCTACTCCTGAGCTTATTAGAAACCAAAAGCGGTTTCAAAGTAAAAATATGAAACGTAGCAACACAGAAACCGCCCAAACATAAAACGGACTGTTAAAATCTTCAACTTTAAAATGAGACCTTTCGCATATGTTTGTGTGCTCCAGACGGTGACATTCAGTAGTAAAGAAAGAATCTAGTCGACATGTCTTTTGGATGGAAAACTAAGTGTGAACGAAAGCAGCAAACTGTTTTGAATTCAAACCAAAGCCGACAAACTACGAAAACTAACGTAGCAACGTATAAAACGCCAGCGCAGCTACTAGAACTACTGTTTTGATATTTTTCGCAAATTGTTTTACCAGCCATTTTGATGACGTCATAGCCTTCAGCAGAGCAATGCAATTCACCGTACAGAAAAAAGATGGCGCCTTGTACTTTTACCCACAATTCATTACGCGCAAAATTCTTAGAAACAAACCAGTACAAGTGCTGTTGCAAATATTGACTGTCATCGAAGAGAACAGAGGATTTGTACGTGTTTTTTTACTGTGTTAAGTTCGCAAGGGATTGTGGTTAAATGTACTGCCGCCATCTTTTCCTTATGATCATGTTGTGCCTTCTTCAAAATGACGCAGAATAACTACAATCAAAGGAAGCCATTATTAACCTCCCTCCTCTGCTACTGCGAATTAGGCATGACTGTGCATTTACGTCCGAGAGTTTTTAAGTACTAGATAAAGAATGGGCGGACGATCTTTATGGGATTTACAAACTCGAGCTGAAAGCGAGAGTTTGTCAACCCCATAAAGATCGTACGCGAATTATTTATCGCACTTATCAAACGTCTAGATGTAGAGTCATATTTTCAGTTATTTTGATTTGGCGATACGACTTATTTTGGCCGAGAAAATCGAAGCCAAAGCCGGTTTATGTAAATCAGGACGAAATCTCTAGTATAATTGAAGACACTGATGTTTTGTTAATTTCCTTTGTTTTGCTTCATGAATTATTAATGAGTTTGATAAGTAATGTTTCAAAGCCGACAATGAGGACTAGACGGGGTTTCCAGTCCGCGCAATTAGGGTAATAAGTTCATGTCCTAGATACAACAATAGGTTAATTACGTTCTATTATGTTTCGGTCATAGAACGTCAGTAACATATTGGTGTATCTAGGACATGAACTTATTACCGCAATTAGTTCCAGTCTGAGGCGCAGCCGAAGACTGGAACTAATTGCGAGGACTGGAAACCCCGTCTATTCCGAATTGGAGGCTTTGGAACGACTTCTCATACTCATTAATTATTCACGAGGTAATATTGTTTTTTTTATCGCCTAATATTACGTTTTGAGAATTAATTATAAATTGAGGGTTTGGAATTGGAACGAACTTGATTTTAGGGGAATTTGCTGTTTCTTTGTTTTTTGTTTTTATTTGAAATAGAGATTTTACTAACGAACAGGTGTACAACTATGAAAGGTATTTCGCGGAGAATTTAAAAACGTTGATGTAACTAGACATTAAAAGTTACGTCACTCGTCCCCCCCCCCCCAATACTTGTAATACCATAGATGCTGACAATTGCGTAAACTATTGTATTGTATTGCTATGCAAATTTGAGATCGAGTCATAAAATGTTCGCATTTTGAAAGTTTTAATGCAGTTTACCATGGCTTCCTACGAGAGCGACGACGATAATTTTCGTCCACTCAAACGGTTCAGAAAAAGTCGTTCGTCTAAAGAAGAGCAAGAAATGTTGAAAGAAGCAGTGCCACTCACGACAAGATACAAAATAAATGGGCGGTAAATTGCTTCAAAGAATGGATAAAAGAAAGGGAAAAAACAAAGTTGCAACATTGGAGCCAACAAGCTTGGGTATAAACCTAAAAGCTATCGATGACCTCGTTTACGAACATTGGGAGAACATGACCGCCTCGTCATTAAACTTCTGGCTGGGAAAATTCGTAGAAGAAGTGGCGAATAAGAAGGGAGAACATTATCAGGCGCGGACGCTATACCAAATTGTAGCTACACTAAAACGACATTTAGAGGCTAAAAATAGGACGGACGTGAATATGATGGATAAGGCGAACGAATGGTGAGCATTTCTATGTACAGTTTCTATTTGATAGTCGTAAATCTGTCGCATTTGAAACCAAGGCGAAAATCCAGTACCGTATTGTGAGTGAGTATCTATGAAATAACTTCGTGTGATATTTATTTGTCGATATATTTTACAGTTTCAGTATTACAATCGTTGTTTGCAATAGTGATGATTACAGTGTAATTTTGCAACTCGGTCGAAGGAACTAGGCAGAGTAACTGGAACTCATTTCCATAACTGGAAATCGTTTAGCATAACTGGAAAACGTTCTCCAGTTATGCCAAACAATTTCCAGTTATGGAAATGAGTTCCAGTTACTCTGCCTTGTACTTCCTCTGGTTTCAAGGTTCGTCACGTGGTCTGATTAAGCGCATCTTATTGGCTTATTACCTCGTGAATAATTAATGAGTATAAGAATGACTTTTTAACATTATTTTATTCGAGTCGTTGCATCGGTTGCGTAGGCTACGAACTCTCAAATCAACAACGTTCTGGTGACTTGAATTCTTTCATATACTCGTGCCTAAAGTCTAGCAGCAAGATATATCGCATGATGTAGCGGAAACCTATATAGTGTTTTTGACTGACATCACGCAAAAAAAAAATTGTCAGAAAATACAATCATTTTAGATGTATAGAGTAGGCAAGAATACATAAATGACCAACATTTTGGAACAATAGGCTAAGAGTACTTTTCAACTGAGCTGTTGGGCAAATAATATTTGAAATATTTAGTTAATTAGTATGAGGCCGCCATGTTGGCAACCTCGTCCCCAGGGCTTTCTCGGTCATATCCAAGATGGCGGCTACTCCAGAGAAGACCCTGGTAAAGGCTGAACTGTCACGTATTCTGATTGGCTCTTCGATTATGACGCAAGGGTTGTTCTAACAATCCTTTTTATTGGCGAAACGGACTGAGTCCAGAGAGATGAACTTGTATATAGATTCGATTGCTCAAATTTGATCAGTAAAACGATTTTAAATAACCTTAAAACCCGTTGTGTAGGTAGAGCAATAGATTAAGTGCATTACTGGGTAGTTTTCTAAATTTCATTAGTGGGAAAGCCAGGAGAAGCCGTTAAATCTGAACATGTGCTATCGATCGCTTCGCTTCAACGTTAACAGAAAATGAACAGATACATCATGCTAGCTTTGTGATACCCTTCCACTGTTTCTTTATCCAAGTAAACCCCATTTCGAACCGTTTAGCAGACCTGTTTTCACTACGTCGAACGCCGCGTGGAAATACCGTTAATCGCATCTCGCCCACTACGTCATGAAATATTCCCATATTTAGCTTGGCCGCCATCTTAGATCGTCAAATCACGTGACAAAAATACTCCCAAAATCTGAGTATTTGATCACGTGATCCAGCCTTTACCAGGGTCTTCTCTGGAGTAGCCGCCATCTTGGATCTGACCGAGAAGACCCTGGAGACAAGGTTGCCGTGTTGGTGTACAGCTGAGATGGCGGCCGGCCAAGTGTAGTACAAATAAAGCAATTTTAGCCATCGATATTGTTATGCGACAATAATCACGCAATATATTATTTTTTATTTTATAATTGAAGTCATATCCTAAATTTAATCTACTATGAATATCATGTTAATTAATTATAGACAGTCTTCAAGTGCTAGTGTCTCAAAATTAGCAACCTTTGGAAATAGGAGAAAACTTGCTGACTATCCTTAGGTTGTACTTAATTTACACTTTTGGCTACGCAGTGGATTTTGAGCGCTTCGATGAGCTTTTATAATTAAGTGAGTCCATTTTGGGATACCATGAATTAGTGAATTAGTTGCATATTCTTAGTTACGCTTTTTATGTCTATATGAAACAAAATATGAAAAAGTTGGGAATCTCGTGATTAGTTAAACAAATTAATGATTGACACTTGGGCTTGTGTCCTCGACATCAGGATTGTAGCCTTGGCCGTTTCAGGAACGGGCAGTATCACACCAGCGTTCGTACCTACATTAAATTGGCATCGTTGACAACTTTATGAAAACATCAAAACTATGCAACCTTATTTGGTACATAATTACGAAAAGAAAATGATAGCTCCTCAAAAGTTACCTAATCTAAGGACTCCCGCAGGTATACTGTCTGGTCCGAGAACATAAAAGAAAGCCAACAAGTTCTGTACAAATATAGTTAGTATATCGTTAGTCTGTAGTTAGTCAGTAGTTAGTCCGTAGTAGCAGTGTAATGTCATGTACAAGAAGAAAGTAAAAAGAAGCCAGAAGTGAAGATTCCGGGTCGTAATCCTCTCGTAACAATATGATTACCTTTCTATTAAAGACAATTTAGAAACAAGTATCACTGTTAAAAGTTTATCAAGTGTAAAATGTTTAAATTCGCCAATTGACATTCCAAATGACATTTACGAAATTAAGACGCTGCGCTGGGCTGTCACAAAAAGAAATCATTCAGTAACTCATTAGCGAATCACCGAATCGACATGAACTTTTCGAAGAAAATTCAGTATACTGACCGTTAAATCATATTTATGTCCTTCCCTGAATTGTGATTATATATGATGGACCTGCTGTCAATGTTGAGCTCGGTTTGCGGGACAGAAACACAAAACTACTGAGTTGGATTAATCTGGCTATGTGCAAATGTTGAGCACATAGCCGCTTTAATAACTCATTAATATTTATATCATTACAGATCATATTTTTAGAAAAATATAATTTGCCCAGCAAAGGTGGGGACTTAAAAGCGCCAAGGACCTTGGGATAAAGGAGGTAACCCCACCCCAACATGACAGCAGTTCCACCTGACAGAATAGCATGCTTGCTAGCTATTTTCACGCTATGAATTTGAACAGCAACTCCATGATGTAGAACAGTGCCCCTGCTACTGTCCAACTATAACTTAATGTACATCGATGTACTGATACTTATGTACAGCATACTTTATAAAGTTAACAACACAATGGTGCAGAACAGTGCCCCTGCTACTGTCTGACTATGTACTGACAAACTGACTGTCACTACATTTTGGTGCAGAACAGATCCCATGTTACTGTCTTATTATAAATGTTACTCTACTCCTACACGTCATATGGGAGAATGTCAGGGAGGCCAGAAAAAAAACTATCAAAAACCCTTTGGGATAAAAGGACAGGAAATCTGGGTGGAGCCAAGACAATAAATTTCTCCAGTCCCTCCACAGGACACACAACTTAATTATTTATTGTAAGTTGACTGAGAAATATAAGAAACAGCCCCTGCGATGACCCAGGATTCATCTTGCTTGTACTGACAGGGAAGACTTAGCACGTACAACTGCCTGTGAAACCACAGCTACCATGCCAAGGCCAGTTGCTGACCATCAAATGATTGTACAATGGGTTGTTGGTAGTTACCAGTAGTAGGGATTGCTCACTTTCCCTGGACACCAAGGTTCTTCGTTGTCACACGTATAACCAATTTACAGCAGAAACAAAGGCACAGCTTCACCCTCACACCATGTGTTTATGGGGCCTGGCAGAACGTGACACTGTGGAGGAAAATAAAAAGAGGCAACCACGAGGGCAAGCCCTCTAAAAGGCTTAGTACAAGGGTGAAGTGACCTTGATAACAAAAGGCAATATTAATAACAACAATACATTTTACCAATAATAATTTACTGGTATAGTGATGATGGCAATAATGAAAATAGTAATAATAATAACAACTAATAATAATAATGAGTGATAATTATAACAGTGTTATGAACATGTCTTTCAGCTGAATTGCAACAGCACCAATAAATTCACAGTAAGCACTAAATTATATGACAACACCAAAATAACTCTGAGGGATTAATATTGCACTCAAGTTTGAAATAAATGCAATCGTCTTCAAACTGATTGCAAATGTTGCTGGCAATGACAAAATTATTCCTTACATCCCTTAGGTTTCCTACAATGTATGTCTAAGTAAATTATAATGATAGTGGTAGTACGACTTATAAATAACTGTAAGAACAGCAAGAGTAATAATTGTCTTATTAATATTAATAATAACATTAAGTAATGTTCATATTCAAGGGTAATCGTCATTGAGGATTGCTCATTCCTGCACCCTATTGGTGTTTGCTCCTGTTCTTTGGCAATTAAACCACCACTTGATAATAATATTAGCAATAAAATAATAATAATAAAATCAATCATAATAATAACTATAATAATAACACTAACAGGCATCCCAGCCACTTTTTGGACAAATTTGATAGGAAATATAGGCTGTGCAAGTTCTAAATATAGGAAAATATAGTTTTTTTTCCAAAATATAGGCACTTTATAGGAGCTAATATAGCTTTCAAACAATAAATAGTAAACAATAAACACACAATTTTTAAAACGTGAACTTTTAATGTGTTTGATCAAATTTTTATTGATAGGAAACAATTATGCTTTTGTTAATTCACAACAAAAATGCTAAAAAGTGCAAAATATAAATGTATCACTCAGCATACATTCTATTTATAGGAAATATAGGAGGATTTCTTGAAGTGAAGTGTACCCATGGATGAATACAATGCAACAACATGCACTGTGCTCTATCACACAGATATATAAACACTGATGAATACGATTATCAATGTAAGTATGCCCATGGATGGATACAATGTAAAAGGCATATATAACAATAACAACAGATAACGACATTCACAATTACAACATGAGCGCAGCAGGGTAAGCATGGCAGACAGTACAACACAATGTCGCCGCAAATTGCAAACCCCATTTGCTGCAAAATAATATCTAGGCATACTGAAAACAACATGTGGTTGGCAATGCAACAACACACAAGTTGCTCTAGCCTAGTTAGGCCTACTGAAAACACTGGCAGTTGGCAATGCAACAACATGCACTGTGCTCTAGCCTAGGTGGACATATACATGTTGACCTATTGACAAAGACATACATGCACCTCACATTATTAAACAATAATACACCACATGACACAAGGCACAAAGTATGAAAGGAATGTGGTATGATCAAACCAGGAACATAGATAGATTGCCTTTATTTAAACACGATTATGATTAAAGCACAAGGCTTATGGGATCGTGTGTGTACTACTAAGAATAATATAACTGTACATCTATTTACATAGTAGTAGTAGTAGTTTATTTATCCACGTATCACATATTTGAGCAAGAAAGCTCTTTTAAACGTGAACATGCAATATTATAAGATTAAATTATATGCAAATAACATTTAAGATAATAAAAGGAGACATATAGAGAAAGACATACACATAAGTAGAATAGGATTTTTTTTGTTTTTGTTTCGTTTTGTGAAAATGACAAAGCTGTTAGGTCGAGCGTAAGCAGCAGACTGATCTCACAAGAGTTAGACCTCGTGCTGTATTGTAAGCCCCTGTAGGGGGTGTGAATAATTGACTCTCACTCCGCATGCATTGTGCACGTGCTTACCATGTGCTTTGTATAGTATTACATTACCAATACGGGTATGACATAAAACTTTTATTGTCAAGCCAATAACCTCTAAAAAGAACAGCTTTTTAAATCTTACAGTTTATATTTTAGAATTTTGATGATGTCGAAGAAGCCTCGGGATATAGTTTAATATAGTGAACACATTCTGAGCTATGAGCTATCATAGGCTATGCGGAACTCTGAGCTAACAGAGCTCCTCAAAAGAAATGCTCAGGAAAGAAGGTGTACTTTAGGTATACTTTATAACGATTAAGTACGTGCTAGATTTAGATGCTATCAACCCTGTTATAAACGTTTGGAGTGCTTCAGAATATTCATTTATACAGTCTCACAAATAATTAGCTATATTGATCTTGAACGCACTACGAGACAAAGAGGGGTACAGCATAAGCATACCTTGACCTACAATTATGGCACCAAAAGATAAATCCAGTGGCATTTATATTACGTACACGCTAAAAGCTAGCAATATTATAGCTTTGATTTTATGGATTAGTTACGATTTCTTGGATTAAATCAGCAGCTAAGCTTATGATCAAAAGAAGAAAAAAGTGATCAGTATTGTGAAAAAGCTTATTAAGTCTGGCCTGCGTACAGATCTTGCTTTGTATACAATAACAGACTAGTCGTTTCTTAGGAGACAGGTTCTCAAATATTGCTCGCTCTTCCTGTGTTTTGGGAAACCAGCACACTGAAGCGATCAAGCACATCGAAATGGTAATATCATTGTGTTAGTCATTCATGCATCAGATCACATTCATGCCTGAGAGCAGAAGTTGAAGCACATGTTAACACGTTTCAGCGACGACTTCGATAAAATCATCAGCAAAAAGAATCATTCTACTAATATCCTGACTTGAAAATGAGTGCAACAAGTGTTTTGGCACTTCTTCTTATCCTAACCGTGACAGTGAATGTACAGAGTTCTAGTAAGTACGACTGTTTGTAGATACATTATGCAATGCTTTGATGAAATACGATGTTATCTAATTAGTCGCTCAGAAACAAAGTCTATGTTAGGCTACGAGCTTAGTTTCACTAGCCTGACAAGTAATGTTGTGTACATGGATCAGATAGTTTAAAGCGGTATAAAGAGAATTGCAGACGTTTTGATGAAGTTCAAGTCAGAGTAGATTTTATAGAGTAATCGATCGTTTGACGCAGCGTACATTTTGACCATATTATTGCCATTTTACTTCCTTGTCTCTCACTCAATGTTTAATATATAATTGTTGATGAAATATTCATCTAATTTAATGGCTGGACACTTTGAGGTGCCAATCAAATTAGCGCTCAATGCCGACACTGCCTAACCGCGGCAAGTTCGAATTCCTACTGAAAAATAACAAAGAAAATGGTCAAAAACCGCCAAGTGCAGCTTGGTTTTCACTGTTTTCTTCTCGACCATTTGCGAATTCGACCTGTTGTAAGCTGCTTATTGCTGTTGACATGTTTATTTACTCAATCCTACCTTTCGTTACTTTCCACGCTACACATTAGTTGTTGGAAATTATCCTTAAAGTTCTACTACATTTTACGCAATTTTGTATGGGAGACTGCCAATCTCAATCTTTCACCGTCTTTCTAACTTCGATGTTGAATAGAAATGTTTCTGTTGTAAGCGGAAAATGCTTTCTTATGGTTAATATTCAGTTCTGAGTTGAAAAACTAAACGTCAAGACATCTACAAACAGTTGGAAACTTTGCTGGGTAGTTTGATAATGAGCATATCGCTCATTAATATTTATTTCTGATGAACTGCAACTCATCATTATTCGGAATTGAATCATTAGTATTCGAAGTTGAACACGCTAAGCCCCGCCTCTCTCATTCCCTTGGGAAAATGGAGAGGCCTTGAATCATTCTAAGCTCCGCCCCCTCATTCTCTGGTGAAAGAATATTAAAATAGCGCGAACTCAAAATCATCGTCTCAGTCTGAGTGCATAGACAAGTCAACTCGTTTCGTTCTTTGCTAGTTTCACTTCTACAGCAAACAAAAACTCGAGAAACATCTCATTTTAAAGCTGAGGATTTCAAAAATTCGTCTTTCCATTCACTTCTGATGTGCCAGCGTCTTTCTGTCTTGTTCTGTTAGTTTTAATGTTCACTTTTCAAATCGGCTTTGTGTTGAATTCAGAACAGTGAGCGCGGTCCTTCGCACTTAGTTCGGAGTCCACATGACAAGTCAATTCGTTTCATCCTTTGCTAGTTTCACTTCTACAGCAAACAAAAACTTGAGAAACATCTCATTTTAAAGCTGAGGATTTCAAAAATTCGTCTTTCCATTCAATTCTGATGCGCCAGCGTTTTCTATGTTGTTCTGTTAGTTTTAATATTCACTTTTCAAATCGGCTATGCTTTGAATTCAGAACAGTGAGCGCGGTCCTTCGCACTTTAGTTCGGAGTCCACATGACAAGTGAACTCGTTTCGTCCTTTGCTAGTTTCACTTCTACAGCAAACAAAAACTCGAGAAACATTTCATTTTAAAGCTGAGGATTTCAAAAATTCGTCTTTCCATTCAATTCTGATGCGCCAGCGTTTTCTATGTTGTTCTGTTAGTTTTAATATTCACTTTTCAAATCGGCTATATATGCTTTGAATTCAGAACAGTGAGCGCGGTCCTTCGCACTTTAGTTCGGAGTCCACATGACAAGTGAACTCGTTTCGTCCTTTGCTAGTTTCACTTCTACAGCAAACAAAAACTCGAGAAACATTTCATTTTAAAGCTGAGGATTTCAAAAATTCGTCTTTCCATTCAATTCTGATGCGCCAGCGTTTTCTATGTTGTTCTGTTAGTTTTAATATTCACTTTTCAAATCGGCTATGCTTTGAATTCAGAACAGTGAGCGCGGTCCTTCGCACTTTAGTTCGGAGTCCACATGACAAGTGAACTCGTTTCGTCCTTTGCTAGTTTCACTTCTACAGCAAACAAAAACTCGAGAAACATTTCATTTTAAAGCTGAGGATTTCAAAAATTCGTCTTTCCATTCAATTCTGATGCGCCAGCATTTTCTGTGATGTTCTGTTAGTTTTAATGTTCACTTTTCAAATCGGCTTTGCTTTGAATTCAGAACAGTGAGCGCGGTCCTTCGCACTTTAGTTCGGAGTCCACATGACAAGTGAACTCGTTTCGTCCTTTGCTAGTTTCACTTCTACAGCAAACAAAAACTCGAGAAACATTTCATTTTAAAGCTGAGGATTTCAAAAATTCGTCTTTCCATTCAATTCTGATGCGTAAGCGTTTTCTGTGATGTTCTGTTAGTTTTAATATTCACTTTTCAAATCGGCTATGCTTTGAATTCAGAACAGTGAGCGCGGTCCTTCGCACTTTAGTTCGGAGTCCACATGACACGTCAACTCGTTTCGTCCTTTGCTAGTTTCACTTCTACAGCAAACAAAAACTCGAGAAACATTTCATTTTAAAGCTGAGGATTTCAAAAATTCGTCTTTCCATTCAATTCTGATGCGCCAGCATTTTCTGTGATGTTCTGTTAGTTTTAATGTTCACTTTTCAAATCGGCTTTGCTTTGAATTCAGAACAGTGAGCGCGGTCCTTCGCACTTTAGTTCGGAGTCCACATGACAAGTGAACTCGTTTCGTCCTTTGCTAGTTTCACTTCTACAGCAAACAAAAACTCGAGAAACATTTCATTTTAAAGCTGAGGATTTCAAAAACAACAACACAGAAAACGCGCGCTGGCGCATCAGAATTGAATGGAAAGACGAATTTTTGAAATCCTCAGCTTTAAAATGAGATGTTTCTCAAGTTTTTGTTTGCTGTAGAAGTGAAACTAGCAAAGGACGAAACGAATTGACTTGTCTCTGGACTCCGAACTAAGTGCGAAGGACCGCGCTCACTGTTCTGAATTCAAAGCAAAGCCGATTTGAAAAGTGAACATTAAAACTAACAGAACAACACAGAAAACGCTGGCGCATCAGAATTGAATGGAAAGACGATTTTTTGAAATCCTCAGCTTTAAAATGAAATGTTTCTCGAGTTTTTGTTTGCTGTAGAAGTGAAACTAGCAAAGGATGAAACGAGTTGACTTGTCATGTGGACTCCGAACTAAGTGCGAAGGACCGCGCTCACTGTTCTGAATTCAAATCAAAGCCGATTTGAAAAGTGAACATTAAAACTAACAGAACAACACAGGTGCGAAGGACCGCGCTCACTGTTCTGAATTCAAAGCAAAGCCGATTTGAAAAGTGAATATTAAAACTAACAGAACAACATAGAAAACGCTGGCGCATCAGAAGTGAATGGAAAGACGAAATCCTCAGCTTTAAAATGAGATGTTTCTCGAGTTTTTGTTTACTGTAGAAGTGAAACTAGTAAAGAACAAAACGAGTTGACTTGTCATCTGAACTACGAACTAAGTGCGAACGACGAAATGTAAAGGAACTTTTAGTTAAACTTTCACGAGAATTTAGCCCGCTGAATCGGCAAAAGTTTGTTCACACTTAAAAA
The DNA here is from genome assembly GCA_030867875.1 of Actinernus sp. WN-2022. Taxonomy (NCBI): domain Eukaryota; kingdom Metazoa; phylum Cnidaria; class Anthozoa; order Actiniaria; family Actinernidae; genus Actinernus; species Actinernus sp. WN-2022. Next base: position 22,205,450 of record JAOWCC010001368.1, on the reverse strand, counting down.
CAGTTGTGTGTGTTCTTTGAATACTAGTTAACAAGAAACGCTTTGAGATAAACTTTAACAAGATTGAACCCGCTGAATCGAGAAATTTAAAAACAGTTGTGTGCTCCCAGTTATGCAACTACGCGAAAACGAATATTTTAAGACTATTAGTAGCTCACTAATGCAAGGAATGTCAATCAAGGATATAATTGACAGTGTCGTATTTAGAATGAGATTCCCATGGGTGAAGTCTTGAATTAATAAGTTCGTGATTAACGTAAGATTCCCATGGGTCCCATTATGGCTTGACCAATCATAAAGAACGAAATCCACTCATTAATAATTTAAAAGTGATAACTCAATTATGGTTTCGTTAACGAGAAATGTCCATGACACAATAGGCATTCTGCCCTATGTTATAGGAGCTAATATAGCTTTCAAACAATAAATAGTAAACAATAAACACACAATTTTTAAAACGTGAACTTTTAATGTGTTTGATCAAATTTTTATTGATAGGAAACAATTATGCTTTTGTTAATTCACAACAAAAATGCTAAAAAGTGCAAAATATAAATGTATCACTCAGCATACATTCTATTTATAGGAAATATAGGAGGATTTCTTGAAGTGAAGTGTACCCATGGATGAATACAATGCAACAACATGCACTGTGCTCTATCACACAGATATATAAACACTGATGAATACGATTATCAATGTAAGTATGCCCATGGATGGATACAATGTAAAAGGCATATATAACAATAACAACAGATAACGACATTCACAATTACAACATGAGCGCAGCAGGGTAAGCATGGCAGACAGTACAACACAATGTCGCCGCAAATTGCAAACCCCATTTGCTGCAAAATAATATCTAGGCATACTGAAAACAACATGTGGTTGGCAATGCAACAACACACAAGTTGCTCTAGCCTAGTTAGGCCTACTGAAAACACTGGCAGTTGGCAATGCAACAACATGCACTGTGCTCTAGCCTAGGTGGACATATACATGTTGACCTATTGACAAAGACATACATGCACCTCACATTATTAAACAATAATACACCACATGACACAAGGCACAAAGTATGAAAGGAATGTGGTATGATCAAACCAGGAACATAGATAGATTGCCTTTATTTAAACACGATTATGATTAAAGCACAAGGCTTATGGGATCGTGTGTGTACTACTAAGAATAATATAACTGTACATCTATTTACATAGTAGTAGTAGTAGTTTATTTATCCACGTATCACATATTTGAGCAAGAAAGCTCTTTTAAACGTGAACATGCAATATTATAAGATTAAATTATATGCAAATAACATTTAAGATAATAAAAGGAGACATATAGAGAAAGACATACACATAAGTAGAATAGGATTTTTTTGTTTTTGTTTCGTTTTGTGAAAATGACAAAGCTGTTAGGTCGAGCGTAAGCAGCAGACTGATCTCACAAGAGTTAGACCTCGTGCTGTATTGTAAGCCCCTGTAGGGGGTGTGAATAATTGACTCTCACTCCGCATGCATTGTGCACGTGCTTACCATGTGCTTTGTATAGTATTACATTACCAATACGGGTATGACATAAAACTTTTATTGTCAAGCCAATAACCTCTAAAAAGAACAGCTTTTTAAATCTTACAGTTTATATTTTAGAATTTTGATGATGTCGAAGAAGCCTCGGGATATAGTTTAATATAGTGAACACATTCTGAGCTATGAGCTATCATAGGCTATGCGGAACTCTGAGCTAACAGAGCTCCTCAAAAGAAATGCTCAGGAAAGAAGGTGTACTTTAGGTATACTTTATAACGATTAAGTACGTGCTAGATTTAGATGCTATCAACCCTGTTATAAACGTTTGGAGTGCTTCAGAATATTCATTTATACAGTCTCACAAATAATTAGCTATATTGATCTTGAACGCACTACGAGACAAAGAGGGGTACAGCATAAGCATACCTTGACCTACAATTATGGCACCAAAAGATAAATCCAGTGGCATTTATATTACGTACACGCTAAAAGCTAGCAATATTATAGCTTTGATTTTATGGATTAGTTACGATTTCTTGGATTAAATCAGCAGCTAAGCTTATGATCAAAAGAAGAAAAAAGTGATCAGTATTGTGAAAAAGCTTATTAAGTCTGGCCTGCGTACAGATCTTGCTTTGTATACAATAACAGACTAGTCGTTTCTTAGGAGACAGGTTCTCAAATATTGCTCGCTCTTCCTGTGTTTTGGGAAACCAGCACACTGAAGCGATCAAGCACATCGAAATGGTAATATCATTGTGTTAGTCATTCATGCATCAGATCACATTCATGCCTGAGAGCAGAAGTTGAAGCACATGTTAACACGTTTCAGCGACGACTTCGATAAAATCATCAGCAAAAAGAATCATTCTACTAATATCCTGACTTGAAAATGAGTGCAACAAGTGTTTTGGCACTTCTTCTTATCCTAACCGTGACAGTGAATGTACAGAGTTCTAGTAAGTACGACTGTTTGTAGATACATTATGCAATGCTTTGATGAAATACGATGTTATCTAATTAGTCGCTCAGAAACAAAGTCTATGTTAGGCTACGAGCTTAGTTTCACTAGCCTGACAAGTAATGTTGTGTACATGGATCAGATAGTTTAAAGCGGTATAAAGAGAATTGCAGACGTTTTGATGAAGTTCAAGTCAGAGTAGATTTTATAGAGTAATCGATCGTTTGACGCAGCGTACATTTTGACCATATTATTGCCATTTTACTTCCTTGTCTCTCACTCAATGTTTAATATATAATTGTTGATGAAATATTCATCTAATTTACTTTGTAAATTGTGATATCTTCACATGTGACGGACAGCAGTGATCAGTCTGCACACATGAATTTAACTAATGCATGATAGTTTCCCGTGGTGTGTCTTCTTATTTGCCACGTTTTGCATCATCGCATGGTCAAAATTGTTCTGAATTTCACGAGGCGCTATTTTTTTTTACCACAACAAACGAGAAATAGTCAAACAAAGAGCCTTGAAAACGATGGAAATTGTGAGAAAAGATAAGTGATCCTAGCTAGCTAGCTCACTATCACGTAATCCGTGGGGGCGGCCTTCACCTCCTCGAAACCTGGAATAGTACTGGCTATCCAAACAATGCCAAACCCTGAAAAAATACAAACCCTAGCCCCGAAACAATGGCATTATTTGTCAGTGCAGTCCAAATAAGCCCAATAAAATGCAAAGTTTTGAGAGGTGAAGGCCTCCTGAATCCGTGGCGCGAGCAATGACGCGACTCGTGGTACATGTCCTCTTATTGCCAATGGTAATAAGCCAATCTGAAAACAAGAAACTGAGCAGTTGTGGTAAAAAGCGCGGCAAAAATATTCGTTTGGGCCCAACTTTTTGTGAACAAGTATCTTTACAATCTCACAGCTATCCTATGATGTAAAATAAAATGAAAACCAAAACATCGATAAAACGGGTTATTTTGAGTGTTGTAATCTATATAAACACGCAGGCGTGTTTATAATCATTTATCTTCACGTGTGAAGATCACTTTTTAGAAAGAAATATACACTGGTATTTCATCGATAATTATATATTAAAATTCACTTATGCTCCCACACTTTGACTATTGTTCATATAAGTTTGAAAATAAAACACTTGGTGTTAAAATACAAAAGCTACAAAATAGGACATCCACCACAATAGCTACATGTATCGCGGTAAGCTGTAACCAGAAAGATCCTCTGTCAGATATTTTGAATGATCTCTACAACTTAGCTCTAACAGAGGAAAGAACAGCAATTTTGATGTATAAAATTAGAAATGGCCTTGCGTCTAAAGTTCACTCTTTCTCGTTGATTTCAATGTACACAATCACACCTTAAGAAATTCTGAATATCTGAATTGGGTGGGTACATCTCGGAGTAAATCTAAACCTTGTTGATTTAGCTGACATATGTCAACTTTTTTGAAGCTTTTATCAGAAAAGTGCAATCACGTACTCTGAACAGAAGTAGATTTATTCCCATTCAGTCTTTGCGTTCACGCGATCAGTGTTAGGGGGATTTTAACATGCATTGTTAGCCGCCTCATGAGCTAGTTTCTTCGATGTAGAGCGACAGGGATGTAGTAGTAAATTCAAGGCACGTTTGCCTGTATTTTTTTTATCTAACATATTTTTCTGTACTTGGCATTCAAAACCAATCAAGAATTTTGGTTACAGGAAAATTGCGATATTCACTCAGCAATTCACTCTGTTCACTGCAATCTTACTTTCTTCAACCTCTTTCTAATTGAGTCATTTCGGTTACAGAGGAACAAACTTAAGCCTGCAGATTGGAACGCAAAGAAGGGTTCAGTGAATTAAAAGGCACATTACACATACATTTGTACATGTACGCCGATGTACGCGGCATCAGTTACATACACAAAGTCAGTCTGATTCCACAAGTCCATAAATATAGTCAAAAGTAACACTTGAAACTCTGAAATCCTTTTTCCAGAGCGTGGAAATAGCCGCGGCCGGGTTACGATAGATATACGTCTCTTCGAACCATCCTTGAGCCGGCCCGTGCTTTTCGCGTGTATCACCGAAGTCAGTTCCGAACTTGAAAATTCTTCTCAGAACAATATATAGATAGAGTTAACCGCTGCAATTGGCAAGTTTGCCTTGAAGGAATATACATCAACAAACATTCAAATGAAGCGAATTCTGTTAGCTCTCCTAGAGAGACGAGCAAAACTACACGTTCAGGTTCCATCGCTAAGCCTTTTGCGAATGCCTAAACTTGAAGGCTAAAATTAGCGTAGAACAGAGAACTGTCATCACTCCGTCTATATAGATACCAGTGTGTCAACAGTACAGCACAAAACTCATCATATCTGGATTTTGTTCATCTTTTCATTTGACATGTCGGGTAGGTTTACTGTAGTAAAGAAAGCTCATGAGTTTTACCTCAGTTAAAGGCAAATTTACTGAAGTAAACCTTCAAGTGAGACCTCAGCCATTAAGCGATAATTTGTTGGCTTTAAGCCATTCTGCTAATTTGGAGAGCTCTTTATTTACTAGTACTTGAAGATTATTAAGATTATTGTCTGTAAAAAAGACGTTAGTGTCGTCTGCAAACAGTCCTATTGATAAAAGGTTACTACTATCATTTATGTCATTAATATAAATGAGAAAAATTAGGGGGCCAAGTGTTGATCTTTTTTAGAATGGACATTACCAATGGCAACAAATTGTCTACGATTTGTTAAATAACTTTTAAACCAGCAGTAGGGCAGTTCCTCTTATTCCATAATTGTTCAATTTACCTAATAGGATATTGTGATTGACTGTATCGAAGGCTTTAGAGAAATCCAAGAAAACACCACTAGTATATAGGCCATTATCAATAGATTCCGAGTAGCAGATTGTCAATGATTTCAATAAGAGCAAGTGTTGTGGAGTGTATTTTTTCCGAGTCCAAACTGGTATTTATACAATAAGTTGTTTTTATTAAAACATCGATTAATCTTGTATGCATAAGTTTCTCTAAAATTTTAGTAAAGGCTGTTAATAAAGAGATATGCCTATAATTAGTTGCTTCGTATGGGGAATCGGCCTTATGTAGTTGTATGATTTTAGAGAGTTTTAAGCACTGAGAAAAAGTTCCAGTTACAAATAAAGAATTACTAATTGTAGCGAGTGGTTTAGTTATAATGTGTTTTGCTAGTTTTATTAAGTATATTGGAATATCATAAGGACCACTGGATTTGGATGTGTCTAAGTTTGACAAAAGTGTCAAATTTTCATTAGTAGGATTGATAAAAAATATGTTTGGACCTGATAATTAAGGTATCTAAGTAATCTCTATATGATTTTGTGCTTGATGGAATTTTATTTCCTAAACTAAGACCAACATTACTAAAGTATTTATTAAAATAATTGGCTACATATAACGGATTGTTCAATTCTCTTCCATTACAATTAATACTTTGTGGAATGTTGGATACTTTACTTTTAATCTTTGTTATTTGATTTATAACTTTCCAGATTTCCTTGGTGTTTTGACGCAGTTTACAAATTTTGTCTTTAAAATACCTTCGTTTACTTAATTCTTTATGTGACTAAGCTTGTTGGCATAACGTTTATAAAACCTTTTTTATCACATCTCCTTTCAGAAAATGGGAATAATAACGACATTGTTTATGCTTGATAGAAACAAAAATAGCAGGGGTGATCTTGGCTTTATGTGGTAATTTATACTCTTGCTTAGATAATGTTTTATATGGCGCATGTTTATTCACTGTAATTAAAAAAATATCAATAAAATTTGAACAAGCGCTATTAGCATCTTTAGGATCAGTCAAAGAATCCCAATTAATTTATTGTAAATCATTGCAAAAATATTCAGGTTGAATATGCTTAAAGTCTCTTTTGACTTTGTCTTTAGGCCTAATGTTAATTTTCATCTCCTCTATAAGCAAAAAAAATGGAAGGTGATCTGAAATATCTGCCAGACAAATCCCTGCAATGAGGTACTGATTTATCTAAGCTTAAGGCATTGGTATAAAAATGATCCTTTAATGTGTTTGAGTGGTTAGTAATGCGAGTTGGTTGAGTGATAATAGGAAAACAAAAATAAGAATACAGTATATCCAGATATTCACTAGTAGGTTGGTGTACTTCAGATTTGATTAGATCAATATTTATATCTTAAGTTAAACATTCATAAATACCAGCGGAAAGATGCAAAACGCGAGACTACAACAATACACAGAGTTGTGAATAGCCCATCTTCTTCTGGTATTTATGAATGTTTAACTGAATGATTCGTGTAAGAAGTACGGCACCGTACGGCATTCAGATGGCAAGGTGTTAATTTTGTATTGTAAAAATTCTTGATCTGATTGATTGGAACATGAAAATCGCGCTAAAGGTTAGGAAGACGTTCAATTTCCTCCAAGTTTTCAAACTATTAAAACTACGATTTGCACTGCGGTTGCAAATACCATTTATAAATCGTATGTTCGGAACCTTATCAATCGTGCCTGTTTCATAGCTATTTTGTTTTTGGCTCAGTTCCTATTGGTTGGAAGAGAATTTGTTCATATTAAAAATGGAATGAAACTAATACTTTTTACTACTTTTATTTCAGAATAATCATAATTATCACCCATTGTTTTCGTTGTCTAAAACACTGACAAAACCCATGTGAGGGAGGCTCAATGCCGCAGAACAATGGCTTTTATCGTACTTTTTACACGGATCATTACTTAAGTAAGAATGAGGCTAATCCTGTATAAATGTGTCTGTAGTCATCGCATTCAGCGGTAATTTTCGAATACGAAATTGGACTATTTGGAATTAAGATAAACATGTAGAGGGAAACTAATGCTTCCGCATGAAATATCACATTAAATCTAGTAATTGACCGACTTAGCTTGTACATTTGCATTCTCGTTCCCAGTGCCTCCTCAACTAACTGAAAAATCAGAGGCTCTGGTAAGACACGAAACAGGCTCTAATTTGATTGGCTAGCCAAATCAGCTGCGCGATGAAGAAAAAATTGAACAGGTGCTGCGCTCAGCGCTTTTCTTCCGGTTCACTTAGTGGATAAATCACTTCCGTTGTAAACATAACAAGTAAAATAAGGCATTTTTTGAGGTGTTCTTTCAATAAAAGTAAAATAATCAAAAGAATAAATATTCATATGTGAAAATAATTAACAAATAAAAGATGGTTCTCCTTGTTATATAACAAAATAATGCACGCTCGAGGTCTTGAAAAACTGCGGATGCACGAGCGGAACGCGAGTGCATTTAGCAGCTTTTCAAGACCTCGAAAGTGCATTATTTTGTTATATAACAAGGAGAACCATCTTTTATTTGTTTTATAATATAAACTTCAATGTAGACGAAGGAAATAAAGCTATCTTCAGAACCCGCGTAAAAATCTAAAAGCAAACTGACGACAGCGAAAACCCCATTTTAATGTACTTGACTTGTTTACAACTTTTTTCGTCGCTGATTGGTTCAATTGTGACAGCTTGACATTGACGATCTGAAAGCTCGTTTCTTATTGGATGAAGTAATCTGCTAAGAATAGAACGTGTGAATCGATAAAAGTGAAAGACAGAAATTGCAAGAGCCGGCAAATGATGTCATCTGGTTAAAACTGTTGCAGGAAACAAAGTACTTTCTTTTTACAATTTCTGGTCAGCACAGGAGAGATTTATCTGCACATTGTGATAGTACAAGGCGTTGAAAATGCTTGATGGAAACGTATTCACAGAGAAAGCGTTAGCGACTTAGCGGCAGTAGAGTTGGACACGTGAGTTGAGGATTGCCGACTATTTTCTACAACAACTGCATAGTTGACACTGATTACTGATTCTGTGGTCTCAAGAAGGATATTTTCTTTATCCCAAGGAACAGTGTTGTAACTGCTGCTCTGATGGCCGTGTTGCGTAGCTTTTGAGGCTCACTTCGTTGGCATGGCCAATCTACTGTTTTGAAATTCTTCCAGTTCTGGGTACTCTGCACGTTTTATCGCCCGTTATTCATTCAGGAACAGTCAGGAACCTCTCAAACGAAATTCTACATGTAACCAGATAAATCCCATTGTATTCTTCACAATTCACTGTTCAGGTTTCAGCATAAAGCAGGCTTATTACAGTTATCGTCGAGTTATTGGTGAGTCATGTCTTGTTGTTGTGTTGTCACTTTCCTCTCGTTTTAATAATACACCAGGGCCCGGTTCCTGAAAGCCCGATTAGCGCTAATCCAGGGTTAATTACCATGACAACTAATATGTTTTGTTGAGAGTTAATCCAGGATTAGTGCTAATCGGGCTTTCAGGAACCGGGCCCAGGCTGTTAGAAAAACCACATTTTTCATCAATTCAATCATTTTTTATATCAAACTGTCAATGAGTAACACTGTATTAGAATGTGGACATTGCTTTTCTCAACTTCAAACGTTTTAGCATCCCATTTTGTGGTCCCTTTAGTGTACGAAGCCGATCGGCTAAATTCTCTCGCCGATCATTTTCTTTTAGTTTTGGGAAGCGACTTTTATTTTCCTCTTCTTCAACACACCTTAACAACTCAAAGTCGGACCTGTTTTCTTCCCAGTCTATGAAATTATCTCCGATAGCAATATAAACTCGCGAAAAACAATCACCGATACGTTTTGTTTTGATTTGATTCTCAGCGTGCTTGATTTTTTCTTGAGCGTGCCTTTATAACAAAATCAAGCACGCTGAGCATCCAATCAAATCGCACGTTCTTAGGATGATCCCATAATTTATATTATAATAAAGGATGAAGTGATGTGCCTTTGGAAAGAACATGATTAAACAGATTAATTAATTAATAAACATTCATATATGTAATGTATGGTGGCAAAAGCCGAAAGGTAATTCGATCCTTTCGATCGACTATAACCCAATAATGGCGGATGCTACGCCAAAAAAGTCAGCAGAAAAGCTTTTCGATCGAAATACATGTATTTGCTGCAACGCCGTAATATCGGATAAGAATCACCCAGTGATTTTAAACAGCGACCTAAGGAAAAGTTTGGGTTCTTATTTAAGCCATCCGTTCATTTTCTGGGAAGAATCCTACCCTACAAAAATATGCTGTCCGTGCAAACGCTATCCTGAATCTGCCGAAAAATTCCGTGAGGTAGTTCAGCAATCGCATGAACATCAAACCGCGGTGATCCAAAATTCCAGGCTAAAACGATGTCGAAAGCAAAATTATAGCTCTCCTAGTAATCCACCATCAAAACACATTCCGCGCCGAGTGCACTGAGCGCTATAGCCCTTGCTAACCTACAACAGGTACATAGGGCTATTCTTCCTCGACCATCAGCCCTGCAGTCTAATCCAGCAGCTGAAAATCAGCATGTTCTGTGCACTCCCCGATAATTGCGTTGAGAGGAGATATGACGACCACGATTGAGTTGGATGAACCTTGATCATGAAGAGCATTAAACTCAAACGGTAAACTTTGGCAAATTAACGATTTACTATAACCGGTCGGAAGGACACAGCAACAGTCCTTCTTATCGATACTAATTACCCGAATAGCTTCCAAGTGTTTAGTTTTTAAAGAAAACTGTATTTTAAGCTTTGCAAGGGCGAAATGGATAGCTTCCATGAGGACCGCCATTGCTTTAGTTAGCAAATCGGAAATGAGTTCTAAGAGCATGCGCAGTTTCAATGTCCTAGAATCTAGGACATCCGGTTTCGTGTCTTACCAGAGCCTCTGATTTTTCAGTTAGTTGAAGAGGCACTGGGAACGAGAATGGTACATTTGTCACGAGCAATTCGTGCGCCAATGTAATCAAAATTTCAAGCATGTTACGCGGGCGCTTTTTTTAAAGTAATTTATGCGTGCGCTATCATTTGATTTATTCGCGCGAATATTATTTGCGTGGTCAAAGCTGCGTATATCCGCCGGTCCTGTGGGCCGGTTTGTAGTTATATATCGGCGATCAGAGTATTACAAAGTAATACCATGACAATTCGGGAAATTAGTGATTAAATTTCCCCGCAAGCCTCAGGATAACCTGCCATGCCAACACATCCTCGTTCTAGAATTACCAATAATCAGTAATTGGCTTTTGCTCTTCAATTATCAATAATCGCTCATTCTAGAACGCAAATTAAAAAATGACATTCTAAAAACCACAGGCAACCCAAGCTAATGATTTTTACAAGGAATGTATGGGAATGTTTAGAAAAAATCTAAAACTGTACTAAAATGATCAATAAAGTCATAAAACCTTACTTGTGTGTTGTGAAGTTGTTCCTCTTCATCACTGATGTGTTTATTTCTGGTTTGACGTACTTCTGGGAATTTTTTTCCCTCTCCTATATAGATAGTGAGAAGGCAGGAAACACGAGACGCCATTAGTCCACGTGGCGACTCTTCGAAGCCTCGTAATTCTTCGAAAATCCAAACTTTCAGCATTTTACCTCCAGAAACCCTTTCTCACATTCCTCTAGCACTCATTCAATCGATCCATCGCTTATTTCCTCGCTTTGTAAGTACTCAAATTCGATAGTTTCTGCAGCCAACCTAGCCTGTAACTAGCCGAGGTTCGATCACTTTGGCCTTTTTTCATGGGCTGCCTGTGCTAGTTGAACCACAGGCAGCCTGTGGTTGAACGTGGCTTTTCTTCGGAAGCAGTCACGAACGAGTGCCCAAGGAATTCGACACTTCGTGTTTTCTCGAGGAGATTCGGAGAACGAAGTCATTGTGCTCAATCGACCAATCCCTGAACGGTGAAATATGCAGAACAGAAGGCATATCAGCTATTAGAAGAGCGTAATGGGAATGGACAGTTTTCATTGAATCGTCAAATACAGTAGCGGAAATGCTACTAGAACACACTTGACAGGGGTCTGTAAAGAAATCGGCAGGGGTTTCATTAATTTTGAAAGTACAAAGTAAAGCAACATATTTAATGTCAGTAACTTGTGACAGTCTGGTGAGACTGATAAACTTGAGGCCGACGTGGTACCTACAATTTTATGTCCTTATCCAAGAAGACGTGAAGGTCTAACCATTTGCAGTTCGAGCGAGCACCCACTCGACAGTCCGGAGCTTAACTACTTAGCTAACCAGGAGGCGGTGAAAATGTACAAAAAATGTAGCAGGGTACTCATACTTGCATTGTACTGAACGAGTGTTATTTTGTAAAGCCAAGGACATAAAGATAAATATTGCCAGAAAATCGAATGGACATGCGCAGGTGAAGCTTGACCCTTTTTAATAGAAAACTTAGCCCTCTGGGACGTTCTCAACATTACAGTAAATGTATGGTGCTAAAATATCAGAATTTAGTTTCCAGTTTTGTAATCCAGTTTCACGCGGCGAAAAGTTTGCGATTTCATAGAATGAACAGTGAAAGTACACTAGTGAATGTGATGTTAAACGTTTGATCAAAGAGAACTAATTTTAGAGTTAATTGAGGCTTTTGAATACCATTTTTTTAGTTCAACTGATCGCAAGGGGTTATTATTTTCTATAGAAGCCAATAATTATTATGCTGTTTTGTGTTGTTTTTCATGTATATATGTATATCGTTTCTGCCCTGGGGGTATTTTGTTTCAAGAAGTTATTATCTGATAAGGAAGGTAAAACAATTCCTACTTTCCTGTTGGCAGATTACATAATAGTCTCGAAGGTCAGAAACCGTGACCGTTTTAACAAAAGCGAAGTTTGTGTGATTAAAAGCCCTGGATAACATAAGTGATATTGTATTTTATAACACACTCAACAAAATATCTGTATTCTGATTGGTCAATGACGAGTGCAGCTAAAGGTTATTGAGTGCAAAGTCGCATGCTCTCAGCAAATGTTTGCTCAGTATATTATAAACAAAAAATCGCGACCTGTTTAATGTGCTATACTTGATGTATAGGTACTGAGTGATATTTTGAAATTTCTCAAATTGTCAGAATTTTCTCAAATTATTAGAACTTTCAAAATATCACCCAGTGCCTATAAATCAAGTATAGCACGAGTAGTTCATGCGATTTCCTGTACATAGACTCGGTAATGGTGAGTAAAAGTGCCGTCGGCCCAAGTTAGGAGTGCCGTGCTCATGTTAGGAGTGCCGTACCCAAGTTAGGAGTGCCGTACCCAAGTTAGGAGTGCCATACCTAAACATTTCTCACCGAATCTAATTTTGCAATCTTTGGGACAACTGGCCTCGCTCTAGTACCATTGTTATAAGACTTCTTCCCGCGCAGACATGACATAATAAGGTTAATTGTTCTTCGGAATTCAAGTTGTTTATCACAAAGTAACTATAGAGACAGCCTCGAATTTCCGGCAAACGTTTCCAAAACAGCTTAGAGATTTTAGCAAATTATTGTTTTATTCAGATGTATAGTAAATTCAATTTCATAGATTAGTTTTCCCGAAGTGCCTAATCTGGATAACAATATTCAGAATTCGCTGCGTACATGTATTAAAAGTTATTCAACGTACAACGTTGCCGTACCTTTAGGAATTGCCACGGTATTAACAAAATCCAAGAAAAAGCCTTACCCTACCGCCTCACTGGTTAGCTCAGTTGGTAGAGCACGGTCTATGGTGCGGGAGGTCGCGGGTTCGACGCGAGCACTTTGCGCCAGAATAGCAGTCCGTATCTCAAATCGATCCTCTCTTGTGAAGCGCATTTGAATATATTTATACATAATTTGTGCTATATAAATGAATACCTTTTCTTTGTTTTAATCTCCCGTAAATAATGGTTTGTTAGCGGCACAATCTGAGGGAGAGGAGGACAGGAAGCTAATCTTCCTTCCTTTTCTTTCTTTCCTTACTTTTGTTAACTATATGACTATTATCATTATTCATATTGTTGTTGTTTTTCCTATTTTTGTTACAGGCTCTCTTGTATTTGTAACTCCTTCCCAATCGCTAACAAAATTCACCGGCGATAACGTGACGTTTACCTGCAATGCCACAGCGAGCCCATCATCTCCATTTTGGTGGCAGAAAAATGGAACAAATTTCACGATAGGAGTAACGCAATTAAACAATGCTAGCGGAAGCGAGCTTCGCTTAACAGGAGTAACGCAAAGTGATGGAGGGAACTACACTTGCGTGGCAAGCATCAACGGGACTATAACAACTTCAGATGCCACATTGCTAACAGTGAAATGTAAGTACTCCGGAAGGACTTAGTAACTATCCCGTTCCCGTACGTTATTCGTGAAGACAAAACGAAACGTAAGCAAGCATTTGGAAAGTAAGAGTTACTCACTCCCTCAGTTTTAAATAGTAGGCCGTAGGAGTGTCTGGTAATTATGAGAAAGATTGCGTTACAGCGAACATTTTCCTCGTAATTTAGTTCCCTTATTCGCTAGTTCTGCTTATTTTCAAAGCAATGTTCTCGAAAATATTTCAATAATGCCATTTTTCTTTAATGCTACAAGTGTGAAGGGAACAGTCACTATAAAGAATGAATTACAAGAACTGGACTGTCTAGATTAGACAATCAAATCTTAATGTTCGATGAAGATTCATCTGTGTAGGTGATTAATTATCAACGGAATTTAAAACTTTTTGTAACTATACACAATAATGTTGAAAGCAGCTTGGAGCTGTCGTCTTCACCTTCGTGACTTTGTTATTCCCCTTTCGATTCTATACGTACCTATAAGTCCTAATCATTTGTTTGCCATTTCCTCATTCTACGATACGTTTCTCGGTTTCTTCCTTTCTTCCTTCCTTCTTTCGTTCTTTCGTTCTTTCGTCCTTTCGTCCTTTCGTCCTTTCCTTCTTTCCTTCTTTCCTTCTTGCTTTCCTTCTTTCTTTCTTTCTTACTTTCTTTCTCTTTCTTTCTCTTTCTTTTCTTTCTTTCCTTCTTTCTTTCTTTCTCTTTTCTCTTTCTTTCTCTTTCTTTCTCTTTCTTTCTCTCTTTCTTTCTCTTTCTTTTTCTCTTTCTTGTTATGCAAATGTTCCCTATCTGATCCCTTCAAAATAACTTGTTCCCCATTGTCAATACTAGGTCCTGTTTCTATTTCTTATTCGCCCTAATTCTAAATTCACGAACCTAGTAAAACTCCCTCATATCGAAATCGGAGACTTTTCTGCAAAACAATTTAAATCTAGTAAATCCTTTTCTGTCTGTCGTGATCTAGCCATAAATACTTTTTTAGCGCGGATAACATCGACATGGCTATCGGTGGCTTAAAGCAAATTCGTCTTTTGCTCCTTTGATACACTTCTTAAGATATATATAACGCATTAATTATACCACAATTTGACTGTTATGATGTTGTCTTAGCCTGCTATGCAGACGTATTTTTTCATTCTCATAAATTCGTAGCCTGGGAAACCAGCCGACTCTTATCGCTCCCCACTCGCGAAAGAGACGTCTGGGAAGTGAGGCAGAAAATGCCATACTGATGACGTAGCAGATAGCAGTTTCACGATGCATAAATTAGTTGCAATTCTCAGAAGCCGAATGCGAACAACAGAGTTCTTTTCAAGGAATATAACTACTGAGGCTGCTCGTTTGCTTGGCAGTTGATCACCGTCACGAACAACTCATGAAATTCAAGCCTATTTAGCGTGTGCCTGTGTTGTTGTTGGCTCTTTGCAGACAGTTCTTTCAGCGGCTAGTAAAGCGAAATGTCGTACTGTCAAAACATTTACAAGAAAGGTACTGACTACTGTCATAGTTGTTTATAATTTCATATCAGTAAACCTACATACACTGAGCTATCACAAAACACTAGATGAGTTGTTGTTGCGGCGGATAAATCGTCCAGACAGTGAATCTGGGCTATGAATAAACATAATTATATGTAAGTGCGCTATGAATCACAAACCAAGTGCGATATGAATCAATCACCCAAGCAAACGGGCAGCCTCGGTAGTATACCTCGGTAGTATACCTCGGTAGTATACCTCGGTAGTATACCTGAAAATAACCGCTGCATTCTGTAGCTAACCTCTTCGGCTACTGATCTGACAAAAGAGCTGGCTTGAAAAGTGGCCTGCTGTGCTGTGTGTAGGTTTTGGAATTATAAACAACTATTATGTTTTGACAGTCGTAGGACAAATTCTCTTGACCGGGCCGAGCCGCTGAAAGAACAAAGCAAACGAGCTACCAACACACGCTAAATATATAGGCTTGAATTTCATGGTTGTTCATGACGGTGATCCACTGCGAAGCAAACGAGCAGCCTCGGTAGTTATATTCCTTGAAAAGAACTCTGTTGTTCGCAGTCAGCTTCTGAGAATTGCAACTAAATTATGCATCGTGAAACGGCTATCTGGCACGTCATCAGTATGGCATTTTCTGCCTCACTTCCCAGACGTCTCTTTCGCGAGTGGGGAGCGATAAGAGTCGGCTGGTTTCCCAGGCTAATAAATTCGAAGAAAAAAGTAACGTATGCTTACCCGAGCGTTTAATTAGTTTCCAATATGTTGATTTTGTGTCAGTTATTATTATCCATAATCTTAGTAAGTGTTTGACTAGATTTAGGTTTCAAGTGTATAATTTGTTTAATTCCTTTCCACACTAGCTTACTATTATTTGAGTTTTTGATAAAATAATCATTATAATATTGGCACTTGCTTACTCGCAGGAGATGATTTAATTTATTTCTATAAAATTTAAATCTAGAGTGATAATAAGGAGATTTAGTTTTAAAATATTTTTTATATAATTTATTTTTAACTTGAATAGAAGTTCTGATAGCAGATGTTATCCATGGCTTAGTTTGAATTTTCAGTTCTCTCTTGGAAAGTTGTTTAAAAGGAATATGCTTATCTACAACTTCTGATATTTTAGAATAAAATAAATCAAATAATGGGATGGATTAAGAGTATTAGAAGAGAAAAGCTCTTCCCAGTTAACTGACTGAATTTCATTAATCATATCTGACTCATTAAATTTAGAATAATCTCTCTTAAAGATTTTAATATTAGCTGGTAAGGAAGAGAATTTATTAACAATTAAAAAATTAGGTAAGTGATCTGTAAGATCATATATTATATTACCAGCAATTGCAAAATGTTCAAGAGAGTTAAAGAAGATGTTGTCAATAAGAGTGGCTGTATGGTCAGTAATTCTAGTTGGTTGCAAAATATGTGGTTGAAAAAAAGAAGTACCTAGGATATTCATAAAATCATCTGTTCCAGGGTGAGATTCAAATTTAAGAAGATCTAGGTTAAAATCTCCCATAATCATGCAGTACTTATTTTCTCTGTGAAACCTATCTATAGAGGAGTTTAGATACTCCTTAAATACATCAAGGTTACTGCTTGTATGTATATAAACAATTCCACATAACATGTTATGCTGGGTATGATTTTTAATCTCAAATTCATTTTTTAAGGTTGTAAGATCAGTACGTAATGTGAATTTTATGTTATTCTTTATAAAAAACAAAACACCACCAACATTAGAGTATCTTGGTTGGGATACAAAACGATAGCCAGGTAAATTACAATTCATTATAGGATCCTTATCAAACTTAATCTTGGTTTCAGTTAAACCAATTAGAGAGAATGGAAAGTGCAATTCAGATAACATATTTACGAGGTTATCAAAATTCGCAGACAAGCTCCTAATGTTACAATTGAGTGCTGAAAAAGAGTCATTGCCAGTGTAGCAATCAATGATGTCTTTGTTATCATGAAATTCGTGTGTACTATAATAATTAAAATTTATGTCACAAGGCATATGCAGATCTACATCAGAGTTAGTTAAGTGTGGTATATTGGTTACAGTAGAACTTATGTCTAGACGTGGCAGTAAATTATAATCCTAGTTATTATTATTTAAAGTAATGTCATTGGCAATATTACATTTAGTACAATTCATAGGTACAGTTCATAAGTACAGTTCATAAGTTGGCTATACTTAACTTTCAGAGTTATAGTTGAGGACCACTCATCATTTGATCTTTTGGAGGTCACTTTTGCTCTTTATTAGAAACACTGCATTTGTCTCGCTTCTTCTCAAGTATATCTTACCAGAAGAGGAGCAGCAGGGTAACTGATCATACCATCCCCCAGGCCCCAGCGGAGCCCCCAGCCCACGACCCGCACCGCGACCCACACCACAGCCCCACCCGGCCCCAGCGGAGCCCCCCAGCCCACCCCCGGGTAACTGATCATACCTACCCCCGGGCCCCAACGGGCCCCCCAGGACGCACCGCGGCCCCACCCAACCCCAGCGAAGCCCCCCAGCCCACCCCCGGGACACCAGCTCGAACGGTTCCAGGCCCCAGCGGACCCCCCAGCCCACGTTCAGCCGGGTAACTGATCATACCTACCCCCGCGGCCCAAAAGTAGGCCAGGCGAAAACGACCTGCCACAGCGGCGTATCTCCCAGAAAGCCGGAGCCCCCAAAAAGGCGCGCCGTCGCCCGTCGTCCACTGGCCCCTCACTACCGCACCACCCATTACACAAATGAATACCATAGGTATGCCCGTTCGACATTTAGTCAGGCAACATGACACTACAGGCCAATACCCCCTTGACCGAAAGCCACTTCCAGCTCTTAGACGACCTCGAAGGTGAGATCAGCGCTAAGGTGGAGTTCGTCCGAGGCCAGCCCCCGAAAGTCTGGGTAGTCGAAGACGGCTGCGCCCCTCCGGAAGAGGGTAAGAGCCAGAGGGTTTCAGCGAGCTACTCCCTATTTGGCCACCAATTCCTCGTATTTAACTCCCACACGCCTCTCAACCTGCAAGCACAAAGCCTTCGGACGCGGTTGGAGCAAGCCGCAGGAAGACCTAGCGACACGAAAGCAGAGGAAATATGTGAGCTGGTCTCGCTACGTTTAGCCCTAGTCGACCTTAAAAAGGAGCTTGCAGAGGCGTACCAGATGGTTGCGGATAGTGTGCAAGCCGACAACGAATTGGCATCTCGCACCAAGGCCCAAGAGCGGATCCTAGCAAAGACCAACCCATAGAAAATGCAGTAGCCCAGACATAGAACGATAGCCTAAAAAAAAAGCAAAACTGGAGTTTCTCCAGAACCCCTCTAGGAACCACTTTCACCTTTTTCCTTCCTTCTCCTTTTCGTCCCTATATAGGTTTTTGCTTTTTGTTTGCCGGGCTCGGCTTCTTTGTTTGGCCTCCATTCGGCTCTCGTACTGGTCTCATTCGACTCTGACGTTTAGTTTAGTTTCTGCCACATCGACAGACGCGCTACGACTGGTGTGGAGCGGGGAGCTTATTATTCCACACCAGCCGGTGTACCACATGTGGTCCGCCAGACTCGAAGTCTAGGCTTGAGAGGCTCCCCTTTTTCTCTCAAGCCCAGCGCCGAACCGTTGGGCCACATGTGCTAGACGATGACGTAGGGAATTAAAATCATATTTATGTCTGGCAGAGTGGCTGATGCAATCGCCTGTGACCTGTGTCTGGCGTGACGTTAATTTGCATACGACTCAGACACGTCGTTTCGCTACGTGTAAATAGACTCCACGATGGCTTTTTTCGAATGAAATATCGAGCGTTTTTAGTCCACAAGGCTCCCTAGCTTTTTCGACATTTCTCGTCGAACCTCGGCACATATTTGTTCGTTTTTTTTTTCACCCTCTTGCCGTGTCTTCCGACGAATGTCGACTTTCATAGCTTGGAATTTGTCAGCCTCATGGAGGATTAAAGTGAACTCCTCCTCGGAGACCGAGCCGTCACGCAGGGCTTTCGAAACCAGGTCGGAGACGGAGTTTATCTTAGCCTTCGCCAAGGCAACCGTCTGCTCGTGCTTCGAGACCTTCAAGCCTAGTTTCTTGGCGCCAATGGCTGTCGAGGCGGATACGACGCCGAACAAAACCCCCGACGGCGCCAAGCGCGACACCAACCGGAAGTCCGAGACCTGTGAACGAGCTCGCCAGTCCGGAAGCCGATAAAACCACAGAGAGGCTACCTGTGGCCACATCGACCCCGTGAACGATGCCGCGAGCTCTGGCGTATTTCTTAAGAACCGTTTCGTAGTGTTTCGTTTGCTGCTCCAGCGCAGCTAACACGTCGCAGACTTTTTGCAACCGATACCCCTTAGGATTTGTTTAAGTGGCCTCCCGGCCTACTTCTGTAAGCGAAGGATAGATGGAATCACTCGCCATCACGTCATACTCAAGTGAGGCCAGACTTCAATACGTGGTACTCTTCACACCCCAAGAGCAAGCACGAGTCGTAGAAGTCGACCACGGAAGTCAATGATGTGGCCTTTTTCGTCGCGAACTGTAAGGCGAAGACTGCTCCGCCTCACCCCCTCTAGGGCTTGAACGGATATAGGGTTTGACGGGGAATAGGTCACTTTTGCGAACCTCTGACCGCGGATCTCAAAGCTAGCTAGGACTTCTGAAGGCTTTCCCTCGAGAAGTGCAAAGCTGGAATGGACGATATCGCAGTGGACATGTGCGAATGTCGTTGAGCACGAGTTCGTGGTTACCCACTCTGAGCGACACACCATGCTTCTCTTCCTTACCTTTTAGGCACAACAACGTGCATAGACCTTTACTGAATCGGACCTGCTTCTTTGTCTCCAGAACCCAATTCCCCCTTGGTAGAGTTTTAACGAATTTCAGGATACCAGCGTCGATTGCAGGTTTGAAGTACGGTTGAATACTTATCATATCGTGGTGCCCTGCGGTGATACTGTATGTTTTTCTTATCTCAGGTGTGTTACCCTCCCCCTCCACGAACCACCAGAAGGTCGCAGCCTCGAGTAGGTTCCACCAACTCGTTTCGAGAGTGAACTCGAGTAGCGAGGCGCTCCGGATAGCAAGAGGTTGAACGAAGTAGACCGTATGGTCTGCCGTAGGACAGGTGACATAGAGGACCACCATGCTTGTATTAAACATCCAGACCCACCGCTCCAATACGGTAGTCATGCCACTGGTTGTTCCGGACAAGGACGATTGGTACGATGGTCTATCTGCCAAGGACAAGGCGGAGATCGCAAGAGGCGGTCCAAGGCTCTCAAAAGCCGAGCAGACCGCACTTCTTCCCGAGGAAAATAAAAAGATCGCGGCTGGTAGGACAGCAGTCTTAACAGCCTTTCGGAAGAAGTACCCCCACGCCGATCCACCCCAGTTCAACCCGGAAATGACCTTAGACGGAGACGGTAGCGGGGACTTTGCAGCCGATGTTCTGTTTCGGGCGGACAAGGATACGGGGTACTGGGTCTACGGCCCGGATGCCCACTACAAGAAACCAGTTGATATCCAGAAACGTATCACTGCTGCGCTACGTGGAATGAGAGGCGGCTTCCCAGTGGTACTGCTGCCCAACCCGAAGGTCAAATATCCGGTTGAGCGAGGGCGCACCTACACAACAGCCTTAAAAAGTATCGAGATCTTTGTTACGCCAGGGCGATCCTTTGTTCTCCACCCAAGGAACATCTTCGCGGATACCGTGGTGCATCACACTACCTCAGCGGGGGCCTACACGTGGTTGCATGGTCCGAATATGCGATACTATCCGCAGCAGCTCGGCTTTGCAGCCTGGTGCGCTACCAGTGGATGTGGGGTGTCCTGGGAAGACCACGTCACGAACGAAAGTCTCCTGCAAATGGTTCGCGCCCTGTTCGCTTTCCACGTGTACGTTACCATTCGGCGGGTGCTGTGGGAAATGAGGGCACCCACACCAAGACAGAATAGTTTCAACCCCGAGAACAACCCCTACAACCGGGGTGCATATGCGAGACTTGCTCAAGAGTTTGCATTGCCCCAGGGGGCAGACTTCAGGGATACCGAGGGGCCCAATAGAGGGTTGGGGGATGTGTACATCGCCTACGAGGGGTATACGGGGAAGGGCCTTACGGTAACGAAGGCGTATATGCGTGGTTGGGTCACTCTCCAGGCTGACCGTGAGAAGGATGTGAACTCATGGCCGGGCGGCACGTACTTCCAATTCGCCGACCAGGGTGGGAAGGCCGAGAACCAGGATCTCATATCGTACATGGCAAACCCTACCACGAAGGGAGGCTGGGCAGCCTACGTTCTACAAAAAGGCGCGAGAGGGCTCACAAGGGCTGGGCTATTGCGGTTGAACCAGACAATCGAGGCGTACGTATACTGCGTTGCTGGATCACCGGCTCTGACGCGAATGCCGATAGTAGGCGCAGGGGGTGGCGCCTTGGAAACCCAGAAGGCGCACTCACAGCTCTTAGAGGATATCATCAAGATATCGGATGGTCTCCAGCAGTTCCAGAAGGCAGTGACGCAGACTAAGATGCGACAGGACATGGCCATATCGCCCGGGGCATGGTTGATGCCAACCAACCTGGTACTGAATACTGAAAGGTTAGCCGGGTACAACAACGCCCTGCAGATAGCCACTGCCGGCATGCGCCTAGGACCAAACAACGTCAACACAGACCACATAACCCTACCGCAGCCTATGCAAGGCCCGCCTCCGTGGAAGAATTTACCACATGGCATTGCAGGCACGACGCATAAAAAAGAGGCTCCTCCCCCTCCCCCAACGAAGCCGACGGTCTCCACCCACGACACCAACTTAGCAGTTGTTTCTATTGCCGCTACCGGAGCCGCCTGGTGGCTGTTTCGCTAGCGCTTGCACTGCTCGACTAGGAAGACCACTACGACCACCACAAGCAGTCAGGCGTTCTCGGCAAGGAATCCGACGACCTCGTCTGCGACCTTGAAGAGGAAGGAGGCGAGCGAGCCGATCGTCACGGGCAGGACCTGTCCCAGCTTTTTACCAAGTGCCTGTAGCCCCTTCCCGCCCCCGCTGCAACGCAGAGACCACGACGCCGACAACGGTGCCTGCAGCAGCCGCCACCCCGAGTGCGGTGAGTCCGTATTCTTTGAAAATGCTCTTTACCCGGTCCCGGAGAGACATACTCTCCTGGAGGGCTTCTTCTCGGCGTTCGAGGGCTGCTTCTTCCTCATGGATAGAGGTAATTTCCTCACTAGCCGCTTCTCTCTCTGCCGTGGTCGACGCAGGGTCCTGCAGTATCTCTTCATTCTGCGTGCGCCGCCGCCCAAGCTGTTGTCTTGCCTGCTCGACTTCTAGTTCCGCCTCTTCTCGCGTAGGACCTAGGGCTCTTTTGAGGTCCTTGCCTAGCCTCTGGTATCTCTCACCCTCCAGAGTGGTTAGAGGCACGGGCTTCTCTCTGCTGCCCATGGTGTGAACGGAGATTCGCCCGTCCTTCATGGTAGCTACCTCAAGTGTCCCTCGAATCCACGCGTCGGGGTATAGGCGCCTAATCATCTCAACTGCATCACGACTACCTCTTTCTGCGACATTGTCGGTGAAGACAAACCCTTTGACCCCCTCGATGAAGGAAGTCTCTTCATCGCGGGTTTTGGGGTGAGCCTCCAACCAGGCCCGGCTCCGTGGATGTAGAGGAATTTCCTCGCCTGTGGGATCCACGTCGACGTCGACATTCATATTGGAGCCGTATTCTGATAGCGCATACGGCTCCAATATGATATCGTCGAAGCTCGATCCAACCCGCGCACCTAGAGAGGCCAGAGCCCTCAAAGCCAGGCGCGTGCTTTATCGTGTGACCCACAATCCCTCAAGTGCTAATCCGGGCGAAACCCTGTATGTCAAGGTTCCCACGCTTGGCGAAAATAATCTCCTGGTCCCCGGCAGTCTAGCGCTCAGGACCGACCTCACTCTGTCTGGTGGTCACGTAAACAACCACGTAGTGGCCAACGTCGGACGCTGTCTGGTCTCGCGGCGGGTCACAAAAATAGGCTCTGAGTCTATAGAAGACAGAAGACAGGTCTATGAAGACCTCTATCTACCCGCCACAGAACGAGAGGCTCGTATAGAGCAGGGCATACAAACCGCCATTGTGAACAAACTCCGCTCGAATGCTGGCGATAATAGCACTTCGAATGCAGCCGACAATGCAACGCTGACCGCATACGCTTGCAAGTACAGGATTCCCCTCGACCATGACACCATCACAACCCATGGCGTCACGTACCCATATGCGTTGCATGACATCTTATCCTTCGAATTGACCCTGGCGCCAGCCACAGATGTCATAGTGGGATCAGATACAACGAAAGTGGGTACGTATAAGCTCACGAACATTGAGCTAGAATACCAAGTCATCGAGGATCCCGATCTTGCGGCACAGGCTGAGGGGGGTATAACGTCGGTATGGCGTGGTTGTACAACCATTTCACGCACTTCAATACTGTGGCGATCAACCAAGCAAGCGACATGCTGGTGTCTGAAAATGTGAACGTCCCACGCCGCTCTTTCACCGCGCTCCTGCTGCTGTTCGTTGCTCGCCATGATGCAGGCACTCGGGATAGCGAGAAGTTTGTGAATCCGGGCATCTCCAAGGTGGAGGTTGACGTCAACGGCATCCCCAATGCCCTCTTCCCCTCTGGGATGTTGCCGCCGGACTTCTGGGAGTCGGCAAAGGGTTGGTTCTGCGGATCCCACTGCCCCGCAGGAACCTCCATGACGCCCCAGAAGTTCTACGAGAGCAAGTTTGCCATCCTCGTCGATTGTAGGACCGCGAAAGACAGCACCGCCCACGGAGATGGTCTGGCCCAAATAGGTAGCGGAAAAGACCTCCAGCTGCGCGTACATCGCTCGGGGGGCAGTGGGATTGTCAATTGCCATATCTTCGTGATTGCCGACGCTCAAGCGACCATTCAGAATAGAACACTGAGTACGGTTTCATAATAGAATGGACTCACTCGTAAATCAAGTGCCTTTCAACGTTTTGATTGTGGGCCCCTCGAATTCCGGAAAGACTCGGTTTCTCGTTGACACCCTCCGGGGATCCTTTCGAGGGAGATTCGATTATATCGTTTTGATATGCCCCACCTACGCCCACAACAAGACCTACCGGAATTTTGCCCATCGAGACCCTCATTTCTTCGTCGTCTCACCCCCGCAGGATGCTATCGACGCCGCACTGTGCGTGTGTGCTTGCGTCTTCAAAGGTCTGAACACTCTCGTGGTCCTCGGTGACTGTGCCTCGTCTAAAGACGTCAAACGTCGCTCAGACAAGCTCATCGATCTGGCCTTTTCACGGCGCCATATCGGGCTCAGCCTATGGGTCTTAACACAACAGCTGACGAGCATTTCACGTCCGTTTCGGGAAAATGTGGCCTGTGTCGTCGCCTTTCACACCGCCTCGCAGGGGGATTCCAAGGTCCTATTCGATTACTACGGTGGAGGGTTGGGATGGGACGAAAAGCAGATGCTGGCCTCGGAACTTCGGGCGCATAGGTTCGCTCACATATGCTTCTCCCTACGGCATCCCTACGAGGTCGTATTGGAGATACCTGCAGCAGCACAATACATCCGAGCCCATGGCCGATGAATCAATGCTACTGGAAGAACTCCTTGGGAAGGACGTCACAGGACCGCCACAAACCGTTCTGGCAGTCGGCACGACGGCGGTTCCCGCGGATGATCTTGCCGCAAAACGAGAGACCCTCGCCATCTTGGTCATGACGCGCGGGTACCGCGAAAGAGTATCTGGGGCAGCACATCACTCTAGGAGACATTGCTAAGCTACCGGCGAACGACGTAGAACGGCTCCACAAGACGTACCAGGCGGTCGTAGCTCAGCAGGTCACGGGTTGCCTAGTCAACTGCGCCATGCGCCTAGCAACTCGTGCGGTTGGGTGTCTAGTCTCTCTAGACGACGAACAAGCACTGTTCAAGGACCTACAGGGCGACCAGCTAGTTCGCAACGAGATCAGTGCTGTGGCTGGCCTACTATCGCTACGTTTCGGTCGCCTTGTGGCCCTAGCCAGCGCCTTGTTCATCGTGGTTAGTCACGTGACAGCACCTAGCACACTCATGGCTGACAACTCAACACTGACCAATGCCCCTCTTATTGAAGCCTCGCCATATCGGGATATACAGCAAAATGTCGGAAGAAAAACAACAGGTGGATCGTATCACGGCGGATCCTCCGAAGACCCAGCCAAAGGGTAAGGACCCCAAACGGGTAGCAGCCGGTAAGGCGCTAGCCGTAAGCAACAGGCGCGCCCGGGAGGCGCCTGCTCGCGAAGAGACCGAGGTGGAGACACTCACCCACGAAGAGGCCGAGGCGGTAGGTGGCACGCTACAGCTGCTGGGACAGCACGTGTCAACCAATACCGTACTTGCCGCCGTTGGTGTCGGGGCGACGCTGGTGGGGTTGTACCTCCAGTACAAGAACGTTAGCCGGGATGGTGGTTCGCCCGTACTGAAAGTACAGCAGCAAGAGGCCGATGTGTTATCTGCAACGCCACCCACGTGCCCTCCGATGCCGGGACCACCCTTTTGAAGCTTGCCCTTAGGCTATGGATGTGCGCTGCCATGGGAGAAAATCAGCTCACGAAAACCGCGTTAGACACCGCAACTTTGACGGGACTCGCTGCAGGTATTGGGTTCGTTGCTCGGAAGGTGCTCAGAGAGCCTATGTTAAACGACCCCTCATCAAACGCCCTGAACTATATAAAGTGGGTTGCCGTTCTGGCTGGTAGCATCGCCGCCAAGCAATACCTCGAGGACCGGAAGATCCTCCCTAGCCCATAGAGACAATGGCTACCCTCATTATGATGCTTGGAGGAGCTATCCTTAACGCAACTACATTTGTTGGCGGCTCCTATCTCGCCCTGGCCATTTCTGGAAAGGGGCCCGATGCGCTCGCCGTAGAGCGAAAAAGACACGACAAGGCCCTCGAGAAGTATCAAGCCGACTGGGCGGCCTTTCAAGAGAATCGAGAGAAACTCGCTGACTGGGTCCAGGAGCAGGAGAGGCTGCAGCGCCACGCCGAGGAGGACCTCTCCGACACAGACCGAGCTCTCGCTCTGTACAACACGGCCCATATGGGGCTACATCGCATTTCTTTGAAGGAGCCCGATTTCAGCACCTACTGCCGACCCTCGAGTGCGCAGGAGACGGGCGAATTAGTATATTTAGGCAGTGGGATGCTCGCCCTCGGATACGCAGCCAGCCGCTTGCTGTAGTTCTGTAAAAAAAACTTTTTTTCTGTACCTGGTATACCCATGGGGTTGACGGAAGAGCTATGGGATGCAATACATGGTGTATCCCTGGCTTCCGTGGGTTCGGCGAGATTGCCAACCGGAACGTAGAGCTGTGGCGAGCAGACGAAGCGAGTAGGAGGAGATTCGCCTATAGAGTGCTAGCCTCCCGGCACCCAACCGACCTCCGGGTTCAGACCAGAGAATAAATAGCCAGTGTCAACGATGCAGTTGTTGTAGAAAACAGTCAGGAACATCAACACACGTAACTCAGTTTCAGATGCCGCTATTAAAATTTCGCTACAAACGCTTTCTGATCTTTATGAATGTTTTTCCATCAGGCATTTTCAACACTATCACAATGTGCAGATTAACTTATCCTATGCTGACCATACAGGTACATTGTAAAAAGAAAGCACTTTGTGTTTCCTGCAACAGTTTTGATCAGTTGACAATTTTACAGCCCGTTTGCGGCCGGCTGTCTTGCAATTTCTGTCATTCACTTTTATCAATCGACATGTTCTTTTTATAGAAGGCTATTTCATCCAATAAGAAACGAGCTTTCAAGTCGTCAATGTCAAGCTGTCAGAATTGAACCAATCAACGACGAGAAATGTTGTAAACAAGTCGAAGTACAGTAAAATGGAGTTTTCGCTGTAGTCAGCTCGCTTAGTTAGATTTTTATGTGGGTTCTTAAAATTATATAGCTTACTTTCCTTCGTCTAGATTGAAGTTTGTATTGTAAAACAAATAAAAGATGGTTCTCCTTGTTCTATAACAAAATAATGTACTTTCGAGATCTTGAAATGGTGCTAAATGCACTCGTGTTCTGCTCATGCATCCGCAGTTTTTCACGGACCTCAAGCGTGCAATATTTTTTTTAAAGAACAAGGAGAACCATCTTTTATTTGTTAAGGATTGTGTTGCGTTCTACTGTATTTCATTTTTTGTATTGAATTGTATTGTGCTTTATTCTATTGTATTTTTTTTGTAAAAATGCGTGTCGTCCTATATGATTATATGAAGGGATTGTCACTTGCGAGTCCTCACAGTGACGTCATTGTAATGGCAGATTCGGTTCCAGGCCCCGGACAGTTTTAAGCATAAGGTAGTCAATTTGAATGGCGAAAATGAGACCTTTCCGAAGGCGGAACTGAAAAATAAATATACTCTTGATAATCAGAAAAGAATGAACTTTATTATTTTGCAATAAAATAAAGATGCAAAACTTGGTTTCATAAACACTTCAAGGGTCCAGCACCTCGAAAACCATACCCTATCCCGCGGCACATACCTATATGGTTCCACTTAAATTTACAGAAACCAAAAATATCAATATGAGATTTTACTACCTGGAAGGGGAAAACACGAACACCATTCGTCTAACTTGCTGATGCTATTTGAAATATCGACTTGTCTGAGAAAAACCTGATGAAATGCTATGGGATATCTTAATTGATTTAATATTTTGATGCTTGGTAATTTTCATATTCAATTTTCAGTTTTAGTTACAGCACCTATCGCCATCAATATTTCATAGTTACTAAGAAAAAAAAACAGCAAAGAAAATGCATAGGAAAGTTTCCTAAGAATTAACTGGTGGCGAAGAATGATCCCACTCATGTAAGTATCTCTTTCCGTAATTGTATTTCCATAAATATTACAAGGACTGAAGGAGTGTAGTTTATTTCGAGGACACTTTCGGGACCTTGTGACGCTTTCATTTACGTATTACTATTGGGTCTTCATTAAAGCTATTTATATCATTATAGCTGCACATACATGCAGTCGTCCATCTCCCCTCAAAATCCCTCTCCGATTTTTGAGGAGAGATGAGAGACGGTCGGTTGTACACAGGCTAGTTTTAAGAGGGAGAAACTGCAATAAGTATATTCACAAATCGGCAAGCATCAGGATGATGTTCAACTCATAGGAAATTTAGTTTTTCTCCAAGTTATGCTTAGTAAAGTTGGGCATTTCTAATAACGAATTCAATTTTGTGACCGTTTGTATAGTGGCTATTATAAACCTTAGTCAAAAACAGTGCAGTCGAAGTGCCACTTCTTAAAGTCACAAAAAAATTACTAAAACTGGAGTTCATATTTTCCTACAGTTGCATTTTTCAAGAAGTCGGTTATTTTAAATAATCCGATTTTGTGTAAAATTTCGGCTTGCATGGAAACTTCGGAACATAAATATTTCATTATTTCTGACTAGTTTTAGTAGAAATATATCGTTGAATGTGTGACATCACTTCCGCTGAATAACCCTTTGAACAAAGCTGAACAAAGGGAACGGCTTCCAGTAATGGCGGACGTTTAGATTCAATATTCGGAATTCAAAAAATAAGACTTCCTGTCGTCGTATCGAAAAACGATTTGAACTGGTAATAATATATCAACTCCACTTTATGAATATGCAAAAAAACATTGACGCAGTAAAGTGTTTTAAGTAGTGTTCAATCATTTTGGGGCAATTTATGGTCGTAGTATTGCTATAAAAAGCATTACAAATCCCTGAAACGACGTTACTGGCTATGCGAAAGGAACTCTAATTGGGTTATCCATTAAATGACGTCATTGACATTTGATTCCTTAATAAACGTAATTGGCGGCAGACTGTAATTATTTTTCCTATTTTTCCTATTTTTCCAGTTTGACTCTTTTTTCTCAAATGTAAAAGTAGTCTTGGTTTTCGATAATAAAAGTCTAAACAGAACTTCAAAAACTCATGAATAGTTAATGAGCATTTTGTCCAATCAGATGAAGCAAATCAGTCACGTGCATGCTCCTTCATACCTGATAAAATCTCATCATTCTTAAAGGCCCGCGGAGGGATTTGAATTCTGTCCCAGGGGGAAACGGGGTTAATGATTGAGACAATGGAATTTCTATTGATGTTTCAGCTTTCTCATTGAATTGCTAATTACGATGAACGTTTTATTTAAAGAATACTAATGAACATGAAATTTTATATAAAGTTTCAACCTAATTATTAATTCACTGATAAAGACCCAAAGATAGCAAAAAGTACACGGAACATAAGGTACCTAGATAATAAATTTTGCACTAAATTTACTAATATCAGCAGACTACCGAGATACACAAATAATATTTTTAAAATGAAGTTATCCAACTGCCATTACTTGTTTACCGAGCCACTGTTTAGTTCCAATTATTAAACCAAACTCAAAGCCGTAAAATAATAAAAACGTGCATTAAACTTACATATTTTGTGCCGGAGTCAAAAATTTAGAGTTAGCCGTCATGTCAGTCACATCGTTTTCCAAGTCGTCTTGAACTTTATCGAGGTATACCACGACACCAAATCCTTCAAGTGCAGGTTCTTCTTGCATTGCGAAAGCCGCTTCAAACAACATAGTATGGTAATTTCTTCATGTCATACCCTTGAGATGTTCGTAATTGCAGGCGGTGATTACTCGAATATTTTGTATGGCGTTGTAAATGCAAAGGTTCAATGGTTCATTAATAAACCATTCCCCTGAGATGTGCGTTTTTCTTTCATTGCATTCTTAATACGTTTTTGAAGCCGTTTAAAACACTCACAGCACGTGTTTTATCAAGTCTAAATATTCTCGGGCTTCGCCCTCGAATTTTTAAACTTGATAAAACACTGCTGTTCGTGTTTTAAACAGTACATTTCACGTCAATAGGGTGTATTGTTCACGTCAATAGGGTGTATTGTTCACGTCAATAGGGTGTATTGTTCACGTCAATAGGGTGTATTGTTCCGGAGTAAATACATTTTGAATTTTATGACAGAACGACCCAGCGTGTTTTCCTTACGGCATAAAAATCCATGTAATTGTATCAATTTCTTTTTTAACTCGATAAATCTTTAAACGTTGCATGTAAAGAGTTCAGAAGTGAAACCTAATCACTGATTTTGATGGGAAATGTAAATTAATCTTTATTTGTATGTTCGTTTTATGGCCACCAGGCGCCGCATACAAAGTACTGTAAAACTGTCGTACATTTATTGGGCCACAGCTCCGTTAGGAAATATCTAATGTTCCAAAATTTGGGTTATAAGTTTAGTGTTGGTAGTTCTACAAGGACCAAGATGATTTATTTGATTTTATCAATGCAAACCAATTTTGCGGCGATCGCGTGTCATGACGATCACAACCACCAATTGCATGACGTGCGGGATGATCATTTTAATTAATAACTGCGCATGCTTGACGTCTGCGTTATTAGCTAGCCTGAGGGTGCTAATAATACGGAACAAACAATGAGATAGTATTTGAAAATCGGTAAAGAGTTCGTAAACTTCACTTTACATTTTTTTCCCTCACATTAGATATCAGAAACTTGAATAAGTTGCCATAACCAAACTAACAAGCAATAAAGTCGCTGGTTTCTCAATTTCGTACTTAGTTTACCCAGGAGCCCAATGGGCTCCTGGCCGAGTAACGTGTATGTTGATAGATAGATAACACTCTATTTAAAGTGCCACTACGATCAAATTTTGACATATCAATGTTTTTGCATATTCATAAAGTAGTATACCAGTTAAAATTGTTTTTCGATACAACGACAGGAAGTCTTATTTTTTGAGCTCCGAATATTGAATCTAAACGTCCGCCATTACTGGAAGCCGTTCCTTTATTCAAAGGAAGTGATGTCATACACTCAACGCTCGCCTGCAGAATACAACGCCTGGAGGCATATTTCCACTAAAAACGTCGTCACGTACATAAGAAGAAAGTTATATTTATCTTTGCGAAGTTGGCTACTTTTTTATGAACGCTATTTCGCGCCACGTACGAGGTTGTCGTGTTAAGTGTATGACATCACTTCCGCTGAATACTGAGAACGACTTCCAGTAATGGCGGACAGGATTTTACCGGTAAACTCTCCTAAAATTGTGTGGTTTAACATGCCCATTTGGGAATATTTTTTAATATTTCGAATATTTCTAATGATGATTGACCTATTGACACTGAAAAAGTGGCAAATCGAAAGTGTAAATTTTCGTCGTAGTGGCACTTTTAGGAGGGTGCACAATTACTGTAAAATACCTTGTGTCCTTAACGAAACTGATTAAAAATAACAAAATACAAAGATTAATGTAAACTCCAGTGATAAAAGCGTAAGCGATATAGTATATGGAAACGAAATATGTGAAATAAAAATCTTATTAATTAAAATCGCGTAAAATAATCATGATGCAGCTGATTACATATAACATACGGCGCGTTCGATCTGACAGTATTCCGGAATAACAATAGATGGAATTTAATCTCTGGAAATCACTGGCGACATTTTGCACTGTAAGCATATCAATAAAATAGCAAGCAAAAGTGTCGTTTTGAACTTCCCGCGGCCTCTTCCATATTAGGAAAATTCCATATTCCATATTTGGAAGAGCTGCCACGACATTCAAAATGGCGGTTTCTAGGTCCCAGACCTCTAAATCGACACTCGTTGTTTGATATGCTACAAACGCTTGCTGAAATATCAGTGATTTTCAGGATGCATTTAGTTTCCAGTGGCTAACAAATCCCGATATAGTCGATTCTTCTTCTTCTTCCATTTAGACTCACCTCCTTCACTAATGAAGATTATTGTGAGCGTTAACAGTAATCCAAGATTTGAAGTGATCATTCGATTCTGTGTGAATTCTTATTAATTCCCGAAAAACTCACCGTTAACTAACTTGATAAATATGTAAAGAATGTTAGAGAGAGCTGGCAATTTGGTATGAATCAAAACTACACATAAACAATTACCATTGCACATAATCTGTGTACACATCCTATACTTTTTTCCACAAACCGCGGCAAATTTGAAATCAGTCGAACATTTCTGACTTGATCATTATAACACAACTTCGCTCATTTTTTAACCTTCACGATGATCCTATTTTTATCGGGTATCGTGAATCAAGATATCAGATTATATATTTTTGCCTCTGAAAACTACCAATTCTGGCATGTTTCGTGAGTCATTCCCAAATTCAATCTTAATTTTTCACGCACAACCGTCCGGCTTCGATTCCGTTCCCAAAACCACTAGGCGCTACATTTACGGAATACTGAAATCCTGCAGACAAAGTTTTATGTTGTATAATATGTACGAAAGAGAGATGTTTGATAGGCATGTGGTGAGCTTTTATATGGTCATATAAATTTTCGATTTGCGAACCATTTTTGGACTACATGTGGTAGACAAGGCCTGCCAGTCAAAGAAGTTAACTGGATTATACTTTATTTGGTCTCCCAGTCAAAGAAGTTAACTGGATTATATACTTTATTTGGTCATGCTTTGGGGATTTACAAGTTTGGCGCTAAATTTTAACTCCGGACTCATATTCATTCATTCATTCCAAACTTGAAGATGAAGTCATGCTAGAAGTAGAACTGAAGCATGAGTTATGAAAATGTCCGCCACCGCGTCTGATTTCAAGAACAGCTCTCTTACATAGAGTGTTTGCGATAAATCTTAGTGAAGAAAATACATGGTTTGCTATCAATTCGAGCTAAATACCAAATCAAGCTAAATACGTTCGAGACGAAGAGACCACTCGAGTGACGAGGTTTTCGTGTCATCGGCTTATGAACTGGTGGCTGATCTCCTCATTGCAAAGAATGTAGAGAAATGCCCATTTATCCAAACTGACAAATTCCAAGGGCTCGTGAGGGCGATCAACCACCTTGGATTTCCCGCCTTGGGCTTAGAACTCGATGTCTCTACCAAAGTCAAAGAAGCTTAAGGAGACCATCAGGCACTGGCAAACACAGGCCAAAGTATCAGTCGAAGCACAGTTGGCTTCCACGGCTGAGGAACTTCTCGAGCTCCGTTCACAACTGCGTTGAACCACTCTGACTCCGCCATCAACCCATCTGTCGTTTAGTGTGTCCGGAAAATGAGACTCCATATATAGAGACCTACCACAGCACTTATCATTCAATCTGAAGATGGATGGGCGCCCATTCTGTGGTAGGTGTGAATTTATAAAAAACACAATTTAAAAAATATATAATTATATTCTGATATTGAAATATATTGTTTTTCATTAGGAAGATTACGAAACAGTATACTTTTGTTTGGTCCTAAATGATTACTGTTCTTGGTGAAATATTTCCAATTAGCTGTGACACAAGGAGGTAGGGGTCGGATAAATTTAAACATTTCCAATTAATCTTAACAAACATTATTTTGCTGCTTTAATTCAGTTATAGGCAAAGATCAAGTGACAATAGGGATTGTCCGATCCCCTTGTCGATCGATGTGCAGACATCGGTGCAAAGTGCTAGCTAAGTCTGTACTGATACACACTTTCCATTGCCTACTGCAGAGTAAAGAGGTTGGTTTAAGCAAATAAATAAGCACAAATAAATAAATACTAAAAATGCACATATAATTTAAATGTTACTCTAAATGCAGAGTTTTTATATACAGTAATGTATGCTACTGTTATGAAAATATTCATTTTATAAGAGTTCTAAATTTACATACTGCTATGATTTGGGGATCAGGTTTGAAATCAACAATTACTGTGGGCTTACGGTTATGACTAATTTAGGCAAAAAAATAGAAAAAAACGAAAATGACGTTGATGTTTTGGCACTGATTGTTTGTATATCAGCAAGAAAGGAAATTACCTGGGGATTCTTCTCATCGTTTTCTTTAAATAAATAAAATTATATTACTAGCTAGCAGTTATCACTTATGGCTCTGAGGTTTGAACCAATAATTATTATATGGTATGTTTTTGGTCTGATAATTTAAATTATTTTTCTTTTATGAAAATTCTTTTTTGAACAATTTTTGAAACTGTAACATAGTCCACTCCTCCTAAGTGCTGAAAAGCAACAGAATCACTAGGTGTCTCGCCCATGGGTCTGTGAGGTTTAGACTGTTTTACAATTCAAAATGTTTTTGGTCTGATAATTTTCGTTTTCTTTTATGAAAAATCATTTTTGAACAATTTTTGAAACTGTAACATAGTCCACTCCTCCTAAGTGCTGAAAAGCAACAGAATCACTAGGTGTCTCGCCCATGGCTCTGTGAGGTTTAGACTGTTTTACAATTCAAAATGTTTTTGATAATTTTCTTTTTCTTTTATGACAAATATTTTTTAACAATTTTTTTTGTCTACGTAGACACTGTGTACTTCATGAACGCCAATCACTATATAATTTATTAAACCTTATATCTCTACAGATACATTGGCAAAATGACAATAGAACATATACTAAATATAGTCAAATACAATTTAACATCGACACTTCTTATAATAATTCTTTTGATAATTCCAAAATCTAATAAAAGTACTTTGAAGAAAGTTTCATAATAGATTCATCTTTCATTGAAAATAGATATAAAAAAAAGGGATTTATTATCGAAGAAACGAAAACTATCGTTAATATTATAAAGGGATTTGAGAAAAACCTCTGTCATCCTTATGAATTTATGATGTTACACTCAAATCCATCACCAATTTTGTTACCATCACAAACTCGTCATAAAGAATATTTCTATATCGACCGGTTTCGACCGGCAACTTATGTGCCGAAATTCTTATTTTGTTACAACGTGGCGGTGTTTTACGTTAGCAACTGCACTTAAATGTTTTTTTAGTACATAAATTAAACTTCGGTTTATTAAATTTCGGCCCTCATTTCAGTTTTAACATTGTCAAATTCGTCGTCTTTCGGCCACCATAAAACAACTCTGTTTAACTTTTGACCCCTGAACAGTTAATGTAGTGGGGAGTGTGTGAGGAATAAAAGCTGTAAGCTGTAATACTTAGCCTGCTATAACAAATAAATTTATTTATTTATTTGTGAGAAGGGTTAAACAGCCAGTTTTACTTTACTTCAGTGTTCTCCAGTCGTTATTACAATTCCAAATGAGCTCATTTGATTACCCTACTTACTAGTCATACTACACCTTTATGCTTTTATGAACACAAACACTTTTTACCGGTTGATTCTGAATATAGGTGTTTCATTCATAATTATTATGGTCAATTCTGAGCGGCCTGTGTTCGTGTTTGTTGCACGCTGTTTCCTGTTTCACGGCATGTTAGGAATTATGCAAAGACCATTGTGTATATGGCTTTGGCGTTGGTCACAAGTAACTCTCAATCTGGACCAAAACACACTATAATTTTAAATTTTAAATTGTAACCGGGCTTGGTTCATAACGTATTGACTTTATAGATGGCCGTATATTTGTCAATTTTATATACATGTCATGTTTAATATAAGCCATACTGTAATGTACTGGGGCAGTTAAAAATTCCTATTTACGAAGGAAAAGTTGTTTCTTCGAGTGTCAGTCTAAAGTGCCTCGGTTAAGTTTTTGGTCTGGCTACGGGCCGTTACTTTGTATGCTTACGAATGTTTATAGAAATAATTTGTTGTGGCCAGATTCGCCGTTTTAGGAATTCTACGTGCGACGGAAATGGCCGATTCCTTTCCCTCACAAACCACACTAAACAGTCTACTAAAGGACTATACAGTGGAGAAGTGACAAGGGATCGGAAAATAGGTTCGCTATATATCGGAGGCTAGCTCGTTATAAACCGGCGAAACCCCGTTCTAACAATTTCTAACAACGTAATATTTATTCGTTATAATATTATATTCAGACCTAGATTTCCACACTGGACGTCTAAATTGTATTCATTATAACAGGGATTTTGTTATACCGGGATTCGTTATATCGGGATTTTCTATAACTTTTGCTAGGCTGAAAAATATTGTTCCTTATGTTTCCCGCATAACATTATTACACAAGCTTCCAAGCTTAAAGGGGAACTCAACCCTAAAATCAACCCAATGTCTATACAAACATGTATTCGAAATAAATAGGTTCTGCTATTTAATTTTTCTGTGTTGCGCGTCTAGCAAGAGAAAATCCGAAAACCTTCCTCACAGCCTCCGGTATGTACAGACGGCTCAAGTCTTGTAATTTGTGACGTAGTATACGGGGAATAAATTAGTTTTGCCATGCCGTCCCCTACATTGAATAGCAGGCCTAATGGCTTTTAATTGCGGACCATTGTGCTTTCTTTGTGCTAGAGGTGTGATCGTTCTTCCTTGGTATGTGTGACGTACGTTATGGGGAAATTTGCACTGAATTGAGCCGCCACACAATATAGATTTTTCAGCGGAAAATCGAACTTGGAGACTAATTTTCTCCTCATAGACGCGCAACACAGAAAAATAAAATATCATAACTTATTTCTTTAGAATACATCTTTGTAAAGACGTTGGGTTGATTTTAGGGTTTAGTTCTCCTTTAAGAGACATTTGACGCCTTCTATCCGGTCAAATAATTAAGCGCTGACAGGTATTGGAAATACTTTTTCTAGATCCCGATTATTTCTGCTGTCAAGCCAGCCTTATTTCATTCGGATTATCACACTTTGCACCTTTGCTTGAGACCAAACACAGCGGGAGAATGCGTCGTTTCAAACGACGCGTCGCCCGGTATCCAAGTCTTGCGTCTTCTCATGAACCATCTATTGAATAATTAGATACAACAGTCAAACTGTAAACAATACTTGCTTATGAAGTTTGAAAAGAAACGTTGTAAATTGTCGGTTATGCATTCGCATGAGAAGACATGTCAAACACTCATTGTTCGTCTTCCATCACTATAGGGGATTCCAAATATTTCGAAAACAATAAAAACCCTCGAGGCTACTTCTCTCGGGTTTCATTTGTTTTCTCAATATTTGGAACCCCTGATGAAAGACTCCAATTCGTGTTTGACATAGTTCATCAAACGTCCAGATGTAGAGAGTCATGTTTTCAGTTATTTTGGCGATACGACTTAATTTGGCCGAGAAAATCGAAGCCAAAGTTTATGTAAACTGCCTCCCGGTTAGCTCAGTGGTTAACTGCCGGTCTGTCGAGCGGGAGGTCGTGGGTTCAAACCCCTCAGGGTCTTAAAATAACTGAGTAGAACATTATTATTATTCCAACTTTATTTAAAAACACGGAGAATTCTAACAGATACAATCTGATTTCCATAGAAGCCGTGTGGTAAAAAATATTCTAATTACAAAATTGCGATATATCTAGGCTAAGCTAATATATTATAATTATGTTTTATTTACAATTTTTCTGGGTCATAAATGATTTAAATAATTATAAAAGATATCCTATCAAATGATAACTACTAGATAAATAAATAAATAATTACATTAGTCACTAAGGAGAGTGGTGGTCGCAACTTGTTTCTTAAAAGAAACAAGAGACTTTGTTTCGCGTAGTTTGGCTGGAAGCCCATTCCATATTTTTGCACCATTGTATGATAAACTTTTTTTCAGGAATTCAGTTCTTGGTTGAGGGAGGCAAAGTTTTGTGTCAGATCCTCTTAAATTATAATGAGTCGAGTTTCCAACTGTTGTAAATAACTCGGTAAGGCCTGTTGGCGCGAAATTATTTCGGATTTTGTGCATAGTGACCGCTTTGCGTTTAGCCCTTCGTTCATCTAGTTTATCCCATCCTAGGGTATCTAAAAGTAACCTGGAGGTCGTATTATAGTCTGCTCTAAGAATTAGTCTAGCGGCTCTGTTTTGAAAAATTTGTAGTTTATCTGAGAGGAATTTTCCAAAATTGTCCCAAACTTCGCAACAATAATCCATGTGCGTCTGAATAAGGGAATCGTAAATTGTCATAAGTATATCTTGGGATACGAATGGTCTTATCCTTTTTAGAGCCCCTAGACCAGAAACTATCTTTTTTGTTATGTAATTAATGTGTTCTTCCCATCTTAGATTTTCGTCTACCACGACTCCAACTGTTTTACTTTCGGTTACTCTTTTTATTGGTCTATTTCCAATTTTTAATGTAGGCATCTTATCTAGATCAGATAAGCGTTGTCTCGAGCCGATTATCATGAATTCAGTTTTGGCGACATTTAAGTGTAATTTATTGGCTTTAAGCCAATGGTTAATATTTTGAAGTTCACGATTTGCTCTTGATTCGACATCACTTATATTCGAGCCACATATTGTTACATTTGTATCGTCGGCAAACAGACATGGTGTCGATGTTTCTAGACAATTTGGTAAGTCATTTATATAAATGAGAAACAACAGGGGGCCAAGGATTGTACCTTGAGGCACTCCAAATGTGACTAATCTCTCATTTGACTTAATATTTTGAACCGAACATGACTGCATTCTGTCTGATAAATAAGATTGTAATAAACTAATTGACCTATATTTGATTCCATAAAGTTTTAGTTTGTCTAGTAACGATCCGTGATCAACAGTATCGAATGCTTTTTTAAGGTCGAGGAAGATAACAATATTAAAAAGACCTCGATCCATGTTTACTAACCACGAATTAGTGGAATTTAATAAGGCTGTCATTGTTGAATGCAGTCGTCTGAAACCAAATTGCTTGTTTGTTAATAAATTTTGCATAGTAAGATAATTGTATAATTGATCGTATAATATTCTTTCAAATACTTTACTCATTACAGGGAGAATTGATATGGGTCTATAGTTGTCCATGTCATTTCGTGGGCCATTTTTATGCAATGGGCTGACTCGGGCCCTTTTCCAGTCAGTGGGAAATAAACCTGATTCGATAACTACATTAAAGAGGAACGTCAGGGATTCAGAAATGATTGGTCCAGCAGCTTTGATAATTTTAGCAGATATTCCATCAAGACCCGTTGCCTTCTTAGAGGATAGTTTATTAATAAGCTTGAGTACTCTTGATTCACTTGTAAGACTAAACTCAAACGTACAAGGAGCTTGTTTAATGTAATATTTAAAGTCAGATGAATTAGTTTCAAT
This sequence comes from Actinernus sp. WN-2022, assembly GCA_030867875.1. Taxonomy (NCBI): domain Eukaryota; kingdom Metazoa; phylum Cnidaria; class Anthozoa; order Actiniaria; family Actinernidae; genus Actinernus; species Actinernus sp. WN-2022. The sequence continues at coordinate 22,166,201 of JAOWCC010001368.1, read as the reverse complement.
AGTTTCTGCGAGTTTAGGACCAATTTCAACAAAGTGATTATTAAAGTGGTCGGCAATTTCGGCAGGAGATGTAATTGTTTCATTGTTGTACTTAATTTCGTTTACAACCCGATGTTGAACATGCCGTCCCATTAGGTTATTCACTGTTTTCCACGTGCCCTTGGGATCGCCTTTATTCTTTTCTATTTGTTCGCTAAAATAATCTCGCTTAGCATTTCTTAGTGTATTGTTCACTTTGTTTCTTAAGGCGGTATACGCATACCAGAAGTCTTTGTTTTTAGTGATAACATACTTTCGCTTCATTTTGTCTCTTTCACGTATGGTCTCTTTAATTTCTTTTGTTACCCAAGGTAAGTTATTTGTTCTGACTCGTTTTGTTTTCATGGGAGCATGTTTATCTACGACACTTATAAACATAGTTTTCCATGCGGTCCACATTTGATCAGAATTTTCAAGCAACAAAAGATCTGACCATTGTTGATATTGTAGATCTCTGCGAAAATTATGTAAGTTAAAGTTTTTAAGACTCCTGGTATTAATTATTTTCATTGTTTTTTTACCTATGTTATTTATTTTTCGAATTCCAAAAATTAGACTATGATCGCTTATCCCGATATGGACAACGCCAGAGGCAACTATTTTCTCCGGATCGCTGGTGATCAAAACATCTAACAACGAGGAACAATTTTCCGTTATACGTGTAGGCTGTTTAATAAGTTGACTAAATTGGTGTAAATCACAGAATGACTTCAGGCGATTAGTATTTGAATCTGTGGCGCTGAGCCAATTGCAGTTTAGATCGCCCAACACGTGCTGCCTTTGTGAAACAGCTGCAAATGGTTAGACCTTCACGTCTTCTCGGATAAGGACGTAAAATCGTAGGTCTCCCGTCGGCCTCGAGTTACCGACGTTAAATAAAGTTGCTTTACTTTTACTTTACTTTTACTTTACTTTATTGAAGACACTGATGTTTTATTAATTTCCTTTGTTTTGCTTCATGAATTATTAATGAGTTATGTTATTGAATTCGTTGCATCGGTTGCCTAGGCTACGAACCCTCAAATCAACAACGTTCTGGTGACTTGAATTATTTCATATACTCGTGCCTAAAGTCTAGCAGCAAGCCAATAGATGGTTTTCACATGACGTCACGGCGGCCATGTTGGTGTACCTTTAACAATAGATTCTTCGTTAGCTTCTTTTGTTAGGTACACCAACGTGGCCGCCATGCCCTTTGTCATTTGAATCTCTGGGGATTGAGTGAAAACCATCTATATCGCATGATGTAGCGGAAACCTATTTAGTGTGTTTTCGACTGACATCACGCAAAAAACATTGCTGTCAGAAAATACAATCATTTTACATATTGTGTATAGAGTAGGCAAGAATACATAAATAACCAAAATTTTGGAACAATAGAGTACGTTTCAAATGAGCTGTTGGGCAAATAATATTTGAAACATTTAGTTAATTAGTATACGGTAAAGCTGAGATGGCGGCCGGCCAAGTGTAGTACAAATAAATCAAATGTTCCCATCAATATGATTGTTCTATTCAAGACAATTTAGATATCACTGTTAAAAGTTTATCAAGTGTAAAATGTTTAAACCCGCCAAAAGATATGGATTCTCGTGACATTTAGGAAACACGCTGGGCTGGGCTGCATGTCACACAAAAAAAAGAAATCAGTAACTCATTAGCGAATCACCGAATCGACGTGAACTTTTCGAAGAAAATTCAGTATACTGACCTCTAAACAGCTTTTTAGATCTTACAGTTTATATTTTAGAATTTTGATGATGTCAAGGAAGCCCCAGGATATAGTTTAATATAGTGAACACATTCTGAGCTATGAGATAGCATAGGCTATGCGGAACTCTGAGCATAGTTAATAGAGTGGAATGGTTATGAAACCCAGCGACCTTCTTTGTTATATGTCTTTGTTAGCTTTTTTCAACGGTGACCCTGCACAAACACAATAGAAATTCCAATGTGTTAATCAATCAGCCAATAGAAACGTGTGAGTTCAGTCGTTCAGGGGACGCTAACGAACTATGACCCTGCACAATCTTTTGTCTTGCCCCCTTCCAACATAAATCGCAGCGCCTTTGTTAGCCCCTTTGAAGTTTGCCGGGTTTCATAACCATTCCACTCTATTAACTATGCTCTGAGCTAGCAGAGCTCCTCAAAACAAATGCACAGAAAAGAAGGTGTACTTTAGGTATATAACGATCAAGTGCTAGATTTAGATGCTATCAACCCTGTTATAAACGTTTGGAGTGCTTCAGAATATTCATTCATACGATCTCACAAATAATTTGCTGATCTTGATCTTGAACGCACTACGAGATATGGCACCAAAAGATAAATCCAGTGGCAATTATATTACGCACACGCTAAAAGCACACGCTAAAAACACACGCTAAAAGCACACGCTAAAAGCACACGCTAAAAGCACACGCTAAAAGCACACGCTAAAAGCAGCAGCTAAGCTCTGATCAAAAGAAACATAAAAAGTGATGAGTATTGTGAAAACTGGTCGGCCTGCGTACAGATCTTGCCGTTTGTATACAATAACAGACTAGTCGTTTCTTAGGAGACAGGTTCTCAAATATTGCGTTTAGGAAAAACGGCACACTAAAAGTGATCAAGCACATCGAAATGGTAATATCATTGTGTTAGTCATTCGTGCATGAGATCACATTCGTGCCTGAGACCAGAATTAAGTTGAAGCACATATCAACACGTTTCATCGACAACTTCGATAAAATCATCAGCAAAAATAATCATTCTACCAATATCCTGACGTGAAAATGAGTGCAACAAGTGTTTTGGCACTTCTTCTTGTCCTAATCGGGACTGTGGATGCACAGAATTCTAGTAAGTACGACTGTTTGCAGATACAATGTACCGTAATGCTTTGATGAAATACGATTTTACCTTATTAGTCGCCTCAGAAACAAAGTCCATATGTCCGGCTGTGGGGTTTAGTCTCACTAGTTAACAAGTAGTAATGAATCGAAGTTTGTGTGCATGGATCAGAGAGTTTAAACCGTTATAAAGAAAATTGCAGACTTGTTGAGGGAGTGACGTTCACTGAGTCAGAGTAGATTTTATAGAGTAATCGTTTGAAGCAGTCTACATTGTAACTTGACTGTCTTTCACTCAATGTTAAATATATAATTGTTGATGAAATATATAGAGGTTATTGACCAAGCGTGAGGTCAAGATGGGGGAATATTGGCCAAGTTCATTTTGTGCGTGTTTATGGACCGAGACGAAGTCGAGGTCCATAAAAACGCAAAAAATGAACGAGGCCAATATTCCCCCATCTTGCCCGAACAAGCTTGGTCAATAAGGGTTTTATTATATGGCGAAAATGAATAAAATCCCACTTTGACACACGAGCCAGGAACCCATTGCGTGGTAACGTACTGAAGAGCGAATAGAAATCAATCTAAAATTAGACTGAGACTCGACGACTTTCACTTGAACTGTTCAACCTTGTGGCGTTCAAAACAGTTTGTTTTCCGACGTAAAAAAGGTGTTTTTATGGATGAAAACTGACCTGTACTTTACTTCAGATGTACTGAGTTTCAATGACAACTTCATCAGGAAGGCCGAATGCATTATCTAGAGACAAAAATGTGCATATTTGTGGAAGATTTGAAAGTTGAAAACCGGCGTTGAAACACTCGAGTGGCGATAACTCAGATAAGCACACTGCAAAACTTGACAAACAGAGCTGTAGAAGAATACAAACAAACTTGTAAGTATTAGTTAGTAAATACTCTTAATTTGTAAGCCAATTACCAAATGTGAATGCTAAATTTCTTAGCTCATACAATATAAAACCTGCTTTCTTTAATTTGATGAAACTGTGTGCTAAGCTTACTCGTTTCCGTAATAATTTTATTTCTTTGTACCACGATTGTAGTAGCGTTGTGAGGTAGCCAAACTTTTCTTTGTGTTTATGAAGTCACGGTCATTTCAGCTTCGCTATAGTTTTTTATCTCCCAAGTCCAGCTTCATTCAATTCAGTCGCTTTTGCTGCAGTTGTTTCACAGGCAGCCCAATCTCAAGATTTGTGTATTTATACGCTTACAAATATCGCTTGAATAGTTCATATTATAAATCCTTCCAAAACACGTATGTTAGACAAATAAATACGCGACTTACCCTACAATGTTTCAGTTGTGGTTATTCATACCTCTGAGCTCTTCTAGGGTCGTTTCCGCTGTTTTTTTCGAACCTCTTTCCCTCACCTCCTAATAAAAGGAAAAGGCTGGAAACAACCGACAAATATACGATGCATAACCTGTAATCTTTGCCACGAAAATCACACTTCGCTCCCTCTAAATAACTCAAAACTACGGTAGGACATAGAATGATAAATGAACTCATTCCAACCCAAATTTTAAGATCCAGCGATACCACATTCTGGAGAAATCGAACATTTTGTCGCCCATTTCCAAGTCCTTCCGGTTAGGAGACAACCTCGGTCTGACGAAGGACTTGGAAATGGGCGACAAAATGTTTGATTTCTTCAGACTGTGCTATCGCTGGATCTTAAAATTCGGATTGGGATGAGTTCATTTATCATTCTATGTCCTACCGTAGTTTTGAGTTATTTGGAGTGAGCGAAGTGAGATTTTCGTGGCAAAGATTACAGGTTATGCATCGTATATTTGTCGGTTGTCTCCAGCCTTTTCCTTTTATTAGGAGGTGAAGGAAAGAGGTTCGAAAAAAACAGCGGAAACAACCCTAGAAGAGCTCAGAGGTATGAATAACCACAACTGAAACATTATTGTAGGGTGAAGTCGTGTACTTATTTGTCAAACATACGTGTTTTGGAAGGATTTATAATATGAACTATTCAAGCGATATTTGTAAGCGTATAAATACACAAATCTTGAGATTGGGCTGCCTGTGGTTGTTTTCATCGAACTTGCGAGAGCCAGGAAAACTGCATTCAATCCCTCTAAAAAGTTGAATTTTAGCTGTAAACGAAAAGGAGAACGATTTTCAAATTAGTATTTGCCTTCATGTCACAAATTGTTTAGTTTCTTTCAAAATGTATGAGTTCTATCGCTATTTGTTTACGAAAAATTGTGAGCGAATTTGGAAAATCCTGAGCGGGCAAGATGAACAAATCTTGCCCGCTGAGCAACCAATTAGATTGCAGCATTCAGAGTCATCATGCCGGCTCACGGAGCTGCCATATAATAATAACTTCTTATTAACCGAGAGCGAGGTCTTTACGGGAAAATATCAGACCGAGGTCTTGACAATACGGACCGAGCGATAGCGAGGTTCGTACATAAAAGACCGAGGTCTGATATTTTCCAGTAAAGACCGAGTGGGCGAGGTTAATAAGTAGTTTATTATATGGCACTTGTGATAAACAAAGAATGAGAAAATAAGTGACTCGCGTGACTCGCGCCACGTAACACAACGTGAGATACCGAATTTGCATAAACTACATACCAAAGACGTTTTATAGTGCGGAAGCCGTTCATAATTTATTCCGGAATCTATTTGACAGCTCTTCGTAAATCAATACAAAGGATAAATGGAAATACAATTTCAGATGTCAAAATCAATTCAGAATTAGAAAACTTTGCAAAACCAAAGTGCATGAAAGGTGGCATTTCAGTGTAGAAAAAGCGATCTGAAAATAACATATTTTCCACTAAATCAACTCGAAAAACAAACCTTTGGCTCAAGTGCCATGTGGTCGACGAAAAAATTCAATATCTTTGTCCGATCACTTCGGCCATGACAGTTCTATGCTGTTTTAATGTTTGTATCCTGGACAACTTTGACTGAGACATGGAAAATCTGGAACTGACAATCCCTGATAATTTCTCCTGATCGGCGAAATTGGTTCGCCGTGGAATCAGAACTTCCCTGGTTTATAGTGAGGGATTGTAATTTGTAAACTGGACCGATGCTGACTGACATTCAAGACAAATTTCTTAAAACTGATAATTGAAGAAAGAAAGCCGGCTGCAGAGGAATATACTTGTTGCTTGTTGAATATATGGACAGGCTATGACTTCTGGCTGTGGTGATAGTCGCTGGCAGACTTGTTGTCTTGTAGTTTTACAACTTCCACTGGACTGCACGGATCGAGGCTCCCGCTCGCGATCGCCACTCCACAGAGCCACGAAGCAGCTTTCAGGATCAGCGTTATATAGCAGGTCAGTTTTCTAATTCGTTTCTACCGAGTGGAGACTTCAAGTGATGTCGCTGTTTGAAACTCGCTTGTAGTTGACGGCCGGGAAAATGGTTCTTCCGTACATTGAACTCTGCTAGACGGTGACTTCTGAAACTTTGTAGAACCTGACAGGACATCTATCTTGTCTCTGTAGCATAGACCTTTCGATGGAATTGTATTCCAACTAGTTCTTTCCTGTCCTTTTCCGGTTGACTTTGGGTACATCAATTATAGTTTTTGCCAACAAATGGTCAAGTATGTTCGTTTTGGAGGTAAGCTTTGTAATTACATTCACACTCACAGGTCACATTTTTGATGGTCCGGCTTTCTCTCTTTTAAAAACTGTATTATTACGATGTTTGTTCTCTTAAACTACATCACTAAGTGCCTAGTTATCTCTATTTTAACCGGCTCGATTTTAGTTTTAGATTTCCTGAGCTTAGACCAAAATACGCGAATTGTAATAAAAGTATTTATGTCTTTCTAAACTGGTGATATCTTCACACGTGAAGACAGCAGTGATATCTGTATACGTGAATTTAACTAATTTACGTAGTTTGCCGTGTTTTGTCTTCTTCCACGTTTTGCGTCATCGCACGGTCAAAATTGTTGGGATTTCACGAGGCACTTAAAACGAGAATTAGTAAAACGGAAGAACCTTGAAAACGATCGAAATTGTGAGAGAAAAGCTAAGTGATTCTGTGGCGCGAGCAATGACGCAATCCGTTGTATGTCCTCATATTGCCAATGGCAATAAGCCAATCTGAAAACGAGAAACTGAGCAGTTGTGGTAAAATGCGCGGCAAAAATATTCGTTTCGGCCCAACTTTTCGTGAAGAAGTACCTGTTCAATTCTTCAACTTTAAAATGAGGCCTTTCGCATATTTTTGTGTGCTCTAGACGGTGAAATTCAGTAGTAATTCAGTAGTAAAGAATATCCCTCCTCTGGTAACGCGAAATAGGCATGACTGTGCATTACGCCCCAGTGTTTTAATAAGTATTAGATAAAGAATGAGCGGACGATCTTTATGGATTTACAAATTCTAGCTGAAAGCGATAGTTTGTAAATCCCATAAAGATCGGACACGAATTCTTTATCGCACTTATCAAACGTCCAGATGTAGAGAGTCATGTTTTCAGTTATTTTGGCGATACGACTTAATTTGGCCGAGAAAATAGAAGCCAAAGTTTATGTAAACCGCCTCCCGGTTAGCTCAGTGGTTAAGCTCCAGTCTGTTGAACGGGAGGTCGCGGGTTCAAACCCCGGCCGGACCAACACTCAGGGTCTTAAAATAACTGAGTAGAACAGGTGCTGCCTTTGTGAAACGACTGCAAATGGTTAGACATTCACGTCTTCTCGGATAAGGACGTAAGATCGTAGGTCTCCCGATCCCGTCGGCCTCGAGTTACCGACGTTAAATACATTTGCTTTACTTTTACTTTAAAAACGTTCTGGTGAGTTGAATTCTTTCATATACTCGTGCCTAAAGTCTAGCAGCAAGCCAATATCGCATGATGTAGCGGAAACCTGTTTAGTGTGTTTTCGACTGACATCACGCAAAAAACATTGCTGTCAGAAAATACAATCATTTTAGATATTGTGTATAGAGTAGGCAAGAATACATAAATAACCAAAATTTTGGAACAATAGAGTACGTTTCAAATGAGCTGTTGGGCAAATAATATTTGAAACATTTAGTTGATTAGTATGCGGTACAGCTGAGATGCGGCCAAGCGTAGTACAAATAAATCAAATGTTCCCATCAATATGATTGTTCTATTCAAGACAATTTAGATATCACTGTTAAAAGTTTATCAAGTGTAAAATGTTTAAACCCGCCAAAAGATATGGATTCTCGTGACATTTAGGAAACACCCTGGGCTGGGCTACATGTCACACACAAAAAAAAGAAATCAGTAACTCATTAGCGAATCACCGAATCGACGTGAACTTTTCGAAGAAAATTCAGTATACTGACCTCTAAACAGCTTTTTCGATCTTACAGTTTATATTTTAGAATTTTGATGATGTCAAGGAAGCCCCAGGATATAGTTTAATATAGTGAACACATTCTGAGCTATGAGATAGCATAGGCTATGCGGAACTCTGAGCTAGCAGAGCTCCTCAAAACAGAAAAGAAGGTGTACTTTAGGTATACTTTATAACGATCAAGTGCTAGATTTAGATGCTATCAACCCTGTTATAAACGTTTGGAGTGCTTCAGAATATTCATTTATACGATCTCACAAATAATTAGGTGATATTGATCTTGAACGCACTATGAGACATGGCACCAAAAGATAAATCCAGTGGCAATTATATTACGCACACGCTAAAAGCTACATTCGCCAGCAATAATAGCTTTGATTTTATGGATTAGTTACGATTTGTTGGATTAAATCAGCAGCTAAGCTTATGATCAAAAGAAAAAAAGTGATGAGTATTGTGAAAACTGGTCGGCCTGTGTACAGATCTTGCCGTTTGTATACAATAACAGACTAATCGTTTCTAAGGAGATAGGTTCTCAAATATTGCGTTTAGGAAAAACAGCACACTAAAGTGATCAAGCACATCGAAATGGTAATATCATTGTGTTAGTCATTCGTGCATGAGATCACATTCGTGCCTGAGATCAGAATTAAGTTGAAGCACATATCAACACATTTCATCGACAACTTCGATAAAATTATCAGCAAAAATAATCATTCTACCAATATCCTGACGTGAAAATGAGTGCAACAAGTGTTTTGGCACTTCTTCTTGTCCTAATCGGGACTGTGGATGCACAGAATTCTAGTAAGTACGACTGTTTGCAGATACAATGTACCGTAATGCTTTGATGAAATACGATTTTACCTTATTAGTCGCCGGCTATGGGGTTTAGTCTCACTAGTTAACAAGTAGTAATGAATCGAAGTTTGTGTGCATGGATCAGAGAGTTTAAACCGGTATAAAGAAAATTGAAGACTTGTTGATGACGTTCACCGAGTCAGAGTAGATTTTATAGAGTAATCGTTTGAAGCAGTCGACATTTTGATCATATTGTTTCCTGTAACTTGATTGTCTTTCACTCAATGTTAAATATATAATTGTTGATGAAATATAAGTATTTGTGTCTTTCTAAATTGTTATATCTTCACACGTGAAGACAGCAGTCATATCTGTATACGTGAATTTAACTAATTTACGATAGTTTGCCGTGTTTTGTCTTCTACCACGTTTTGCGTCATCGCACGGCCAAAATTATTGGGATTTCACGAGGCACTTAAAACGAGAAATAGTAAAACGGAAGAACCTTGAAAACGATGGAAATTGTGAGAGAAAAGCTAAGTGATTCTGTGGCGCAAGCAATGACGCAATCCGTTGTATGTCCTCATATTGCCAATGGCAATAAGCCAATCTGAAAACGAGAAACTGAGCAGTTGTGGTAAAAAGTGTGGCAAAAATATTCGTTTAGGCCCAACTTTTCGTGAACAAGTACCTTTTACAATCTCACAGCTACATATGATGTAAAAGAAAATGAAAACCAAAACATATATAAAAGGTTATTTGAGTGTTGTAATTCACTTCGGACTGTTATGACTCGAAATCCAGCAAGTAACGAAACATAGTTACCATTCTTTACTCAGTGCTGTTTATCTTGGATGTAGGAACAAGAAAATCCTTGTAAATCTCTCCATATACTGTGCAAGAATCACGGCTGTCGTCCAGTAGTAGTTCGAGGACCTTGGAATCGAAAATGAAACAAAATAATTATATTCGCTCAAAGCTTCCCAGGTATAGTTGAGAACAGTTAGATTGAACACATAACCAGTCAAGCTATTAAGCTAAGTTTATTTCAGTGTTTTTGTTTAATTCATAATCCTTTGACTCAGTAAAAACAGAAAGATCCTCTGTCACTTAGTTCTAAGAGAGGAAAGATTCAGCAATTTTGATGTATAACTCACTCTTTCTCGCTGATTGCAATGTGCACAATCACACCTTAAGAAATTCAGAATACGGATCATTTCAGTTCCTTAATGCCAAACAGAATCTTAAAAAAATATAGACTTAAATGCAGTGGAACTACAATGTATGGTGTGGAACGATCTTCCACAAGAAATGAAAATGGATGATCATTTAAGAAACAATTCAAATCGGTAAAATTAATCAAAGAATATACAAAGTGACTAATTGTCTGTACGCATTTGGTAGGTGTTCCTATGGTAACATAAGTTGGGAGAATCTACATTCACAGCAGTGAATTTGATCGCAATGTGAATGTACTTTGCACAATAATATGGAATAACATATTCTTCAAATCTATGCGCGCGAATTTTGATATTTTGCTCAGTAAACGAATGTCATCGTTATTTTAAGGTGAAAATCAGTGAAAGGCAAAAAACGTTAATAAAGTAAGCGAGTAAGTAGTCTTTGTTTAGGCAAACTGTGGTGAAGATAAATAATACGAAAGAATCATAAATATATAAAATTACAAGTCAATTAAAATGTGTAATTCTAACAGTACCGGTCTAAAACGGCCACTAGAAGTAATAGCTGTAGTTTCTGTTCGATTGAGCTCGTGTAAATAAAATAAACGTTGATTTTAATTTAGTGTCAGGCCATTCCAATAAAATGTTTCGTTTACCATCGCCTGACCGACCCACTCCTTTTTTTGGAAGAAATTGTGAAATGTTTAAGATCGACCCAATTTTGGGAAAAAGGACAAAAATGATTAAACTACACCTCTTCCGAGCTCTCAACTATTCAGTTTCTTGTCTTTCTCATGCAAATTGTCAATCCCCAACTAGTAAAGGAAAAAGCTGTCGAGGAATACATGAAAATGTTTACGACAGTATTCAAGCGACTTTGTTCCAGACTCTCTCACCATCACGAGCCAGCTGAGGGCGATTGTAAACCAAACATTTTGGGATGGCCTTACAGAAATGGGCTTTTATTCACAGCTGTGATGTATTATTTCCAATTCTTTCGATTAATATACAGCTTTTATTCGAGATTGATCCTGAAAGCGCACTGACAATTAATTGTTCATTGAGCTTGCAAAAGAAAACAAGAACGCTGGTGCATATCATCTGCTAGAAACTTTGATTCTTTAAACTACGATTAGAACGGCAAGAACGGCTTGTGTATAAATGGAACATGTTATTTAAATCGGGAAAATCGGTTCGGGAACTCATTGCGCTCCATTTATACGAACTCTTTGAGCTTGCAAAAGAAAACAAGCACGCTGGTGCATATCATCTGCAAGAAAATTTGAGTCTTTAAACTTCAATTAGAACGGCTAGAACGGCTTGTGTATAAATTAATATGTTATTTCAATCGGGAAAATCGGTTCGGGAACTCATTGCGCTCCATTTACACGAACTCAGAGCCAGACAGTACCGCTCGAAATGACTCCCAGCATTCTTGGGTTGCAAATAATCCCCAGAGACCGTGGCGGCCATGTTGCGGAACATAAGATAAGACTGATGCCAACGAGGAATATTTTGTTAACGTCCACCAACATAGCGACGATGACGTCACGTGCGACGATGACGTCACGTGCAACCCAGCCGCAATATTGGTTTACCCAACAATATGAAAACCCTAACCCAAAGAAGGAGAGGTACAAAAAAATAAAGCTACAGTAGAATGGGTCCAATCAGCTTTTATAATCCAGCTTCGTTTTCGAAAATTACCGATGAAAGGATGACTACGGACGCATTTATACAAGGCTAGCCTCGTTCTTAAGTTAAACATTCATACATATTTACCAGCGGAAAGTGCAAAACGCGAAACTATACACAGAGTTATGAATAGGCCCTCTACTTACTGCTATTTATGAATGTTTAAATAATGCCGATTCGTGTAACAAGTACGGCACCGTACGGCATTCAGATGGAAAGGTGTTAATTTTGTATTGTGAAAATTCTTGATCTCATTGGTTGAATCATGAAAATCGCTCTAAAGGTTAGGAAGACGTTTAATTTCCTCCAAGTTTTCAAAGTAACTATTAAAACTACGATTTGCACTGCGGTTCCAAATGTCGATAATAAAGGAAATCGTATGTTCGGAACCTTATCAATCGTGCCTGTTTCGTAGCTATTTTGTTTTTGGCTGTTCCTATTAGTTGGAAGAGAATTTATTCATAAAATGGAATGAAACTAAGACTTTTTACAACTTTTATTTCAGAATATTCATAATCATCACCCAGTGTTTTCGTGGTATATATTTCATGGTTGTGTTTCGTTCCATATAGTCTCCAAGCATAATACTGTAAAACAGTAGAGAATATGCAGGGAGACTATATGGAACGAAACACTACCATGAAGTATATACCGTTTTCGTAGTCTGAAACACAGACAAATCCCACGTGAGGGAGGCTCAATGCCGCGAACAATGGATTTTATCGTACGTTTTACGCAACCAGGACGGCGACGGCAGTGACGACGGGAGGTAGAAAAGTGTTTTCTCCCGAAATCTGGTGTTTCCTAGTTCCTTTATTCGCTTTTAATTACGTTTCACATCCAGGGCTTCAAAAAATATTATAAGCATAAAGTTTTGCTCACGCCGAACGAAAAACAGTGATTTACTTTCTTACGTTTGCGTTCTCTTGTAAACTTAAACTTTGGGGTTTTCACGTTGTGTTTTTGCAGACAACGGTTGAAATGTAGGTGACTGCATGCATTTTCACGTGCAGTTATTGTATTTTATAATTAAGGCTATTGTTTTATGCCGTCTTCCTAGACGTTGCCGTCCTTGTTGCGTAAGGTCCCTATTTTAAGCTAACCCTGTATAAAGGTGTCTGTAGTCATCTCATTCAGCGGTAATTTTCGAATACGAAATTGGACTATTTGGAAGATAAATATGTAGAGGAAAACTAATGCTTCGGCATGAAAGATCACTTCTATTCTCTCACTACGTTCAGCCGAATAGAAAACATTTCCCATATAAAACACAAACACGACTGGAGGGAGCCGACCAGTAATCTTTAATGGAACTATATAGTCAATTATAATAGCTGCTATTAATAATACATAGACGGGGGCTTCACACCCAGCTGATTAAATTGCTAATCATGGTCATTTTTTCTGTTTTGTAGCCGCAAGCAGTGCTGTAGTCGCAGGTATTTCTTTAAAATAACTGATTTGTTTTATGTTCAAGATCAGACTCAAAAAAATATCAAATGAACAAAATGGCATTTAATTGCTAATCATGGTAATTTTTTTCTGTTTTGCAGCCACAAGCAGTGCTGCAGTCGCAGGTATTTCTTTAAAATAACCGAATGGATATTTGTTTTATGTTCAAAATGACTGACTCAAAAATCTCTAAAATAAACAAAATGGTATTTAATTGCTAATCATGGTCATTTTTTCCTTTTTTTGCAGCCACAAGCAGTGCTGCAGTCGCAGGTATTCCTTTAAATAACTGCTATTTGTTTTATGTTCAAAATGACTGACTCAAAAATCTCTAAAATAAACAAAATGGTATTTAATTGCTAATCATGGTCATTTCTTCTGTTTTGCAGCCACAAGCAGTGCTGCAGTCGCAGGTATTCCTTTAAAATAACCGAATGGATATTTGTTTTATGTTCAAAATGACTGACTCAAAAATCTCTAAAATAAACAAAATGGTATTTAATTGCTAATCATGGCCATTTTTTCCTTTTTTGCAGCCACAAGCAGTGCTGCAGTCGCAGGTATTCCTTTAAAATAACTGCTATTTGTTTTATGTTCAAAATGACTGACTCAAAATCTCTAAAATAAACAAAATGGTATTTAATTGCTAATCATGGTCATTTCTTCTCTTTTGCAGCCACAAGCAGTGCTGCAGTCGCAGGTATTCCTTAAAATAACCGAATGGATATTTGTTTTATGTTCAAAATGACTTACTCAAAAATCTCTAAAATAAACAAAATGGTATTTAATTGCTAATCATGGTCATTTTTTCCTTTTTTGCAGCCACAAGCAGTGCTGCAGTCGCAGGTATTCCTTTAAATAACTGCTATTTGTTTTATGTTCAAAATGACTGACTCAAAAATCTCTAAAATAAACAAAATGGTATTTAATTGCTAATCATGGTCATTTCTTCTGTTTTGCAGCCACAAGCAGTGCTGCAGTCGCAGGTATTTCTTTAAAATAACCGAATGGATATTTGTTTTATGTTCAAAATGACTGACTCAAAAATCTCTAAAATAAACAAAATGGTATTAAATTGCTAATCATGGTCATTTTTTCTGTTTTGTAGCCGCAAGCAGTGCTGTAGTCGCAGGTATTTCTTTAAAATAACTGATTTGTTTTATGTTCAAGATCAGACTCAAAAAAATATCAAATGAACAAAATGGCATTTAATTGCTAATCATGGTAATTTTTTTCTGTTTTGCAGCCACAAGCAGTGCTGCAGTCGCAGGTATTTCTTTAAAATAACCGAATGGATATTTGTTTTATGTTCAAAATGACTGACTCAAAAATCTCTAAAATAAACAAAATGGTATTTAATTGCTAATCATGGTCATTTTTTCCTTTTTTTGCAGCCACAAGCAGTGCTGCAGTCGCAGGTATTCCTTTAAATAACTGCTATTTGTTTTATGTTCAAAATGACTGACTCAAAAATCTCTAAAATAAACAAAATGGTATTTAATTGCTAATCATGGTCATTTCTTCTGTTTTGCAGCCACAAGCAGTGCTGCAGTCGCAGGTATTCCTTTAAAATAACCGAATGGATATTTGTTTTATGTTCAAAATGACTGACTCAAAAATCTCTAAAATAAACAAAATGGTATTTAATTGCTAATCATGGCCATTTTTTCCTTTTTTGCAGCCACAAGCAGTGCTGCAGTCGCAGGTATTCCTTTAAAATAACTGCTATTTGTTTTATGTTCAAAATGACTGACTCAAAATCTCTAAAATAAACAAAATGGTATTTAATTGCTAATCATGGTCATTTCTTCTCTTTTGCAGCCACAAGCAGTGCTGCAGTCGCAGGTATTCCTTAAAATAACCGAATGGATATTTGTTTTATGTTCAAAATGACTTACTCAAAAATCTCTAAAATAAACAAAATGGTATTTAATTGCTAATCATGGTCATTTTTTCCTTTTTTGCAGCCACAAGCAGTGCTGCAGTCGCAGGTATTCCTTTAAATAACTGCTATTTGTTTTATGTTCAAAATGACTGACTCAAAAATCTCTAAAATAAACAAAATGGTATTTAATTGCTAATCATGGTCATTTCTTCTGTTTTGCAGCCACAAGCAGTGCTGCAGTCGCAGGTATTTCTTTAAAATAACCGAATGGATATTTGTTTTATGTTCAAAATGACTGACTCAAAAATCTCTAAAATAAACAAAATGGTATTTAATTGCTAATCATGGCCATTTTTTCCTTTTTTGCAGCCACAAGCAGTGCTGCAGTCGCAGGTATTCCTTTCAAATAACTGCTATTTGTTTTATGCTCAAAATGACTGACTCAAAATCTCTAAAATAAACAAAATGGTATTTAATTGCTAATCATGGTCATTTCTTCTGTTTTGCAGCCACAAGCAGTGCTGCAGTCGCAGGTATTCCTTTAAAATAACCGAATGGATATTTGTTTTATGTTCAAAATGACTTACTCAAAAATCTCTAAAATAAACAAAATGGTATTTAATTGCTAATCATGGTCATTTTTTCCTTTTTTGCAGCCACAAGCAGTGCTGCAGTCGCAGGTATTCCTTTAAAATAACTGCTATTTGTTTTATGTTCAAAATGACTGACTCAAAAATCTCTAAAATAAACAAAATGGCATTTAATTGCTAATCATGGTCATTTCTTCTGTTTTGCAGCCACAAGCAGTGCTGCAGTCGCAGGTATTCCTTTAAAATAACTGCTATTTGTTTTATGTTCAAAATGACTGACTCAAAAATCTCTAAAATAAACAAAATGGTATTTAATTGCTAATCATGGTCATTTTTTCTGTTTTGCAGCCACAAGCAGTGCTGCAGTCGCAGGTATTCCTTTAAAATAACCGAATGGATATTTGTTTTATGTTCAAAATGACTGACTCAAAACTCTCTAAATTAAACAAAATGGTCTTTATATGCTCATCATACATCGTCATTTTTTTCTGTTTTGCAGCCACACACAGTGCTGCAGTCGCAGGTATTCCTTTAAAATAACTGTTATTTGTTTTATGTTCAAAACGACTGACTCTAAAATCTCTAAAATAAACAAAATGATCTTTATATGCTTATCATGGTAATTTTTTCCTGTTTTGCAGCCACAACCACAACAACCAGTGCTGCAGTCGCAGGTATTTCTTTAAAATGAATGAAATTTTTATGTTCAAGATGAATGACTCAATTATCTCACTGAGTATAGCTATGAAATTTTCAGGGAACCGACGGAACCAACGGTACCTGACGAAACCAGCGGAACCTGCCGGAACTGCCTCTAAATTGTTCAAAATATTTTAAAATGACCTCCAATACCGTTCAGTGCTCAAGTTACTAGCACTACATACATGTCCTTAATTTTCTCCAACATTGCAATTGGTCCGACTGCAGATCATGACGATTCGAGGACTGATCATGACCTCAAAGTAATAAAAACATATTTTACCATTTAAACCGAACACCTAATGAATAAAGCCATTTTAAAACAGAGCGTGCACGTGCTCAAAGTGAACACCTAAATACAGGAATAGACCAGATAATGTATGGTAATTAAAACTTCACTTTAAAACTTCGTTAAATTCTCCATTATAGTTCAGGCGTATTTAGGCTCGTTCTATGTATAATTTGGGGTTTCAAATGTTTAGGGTTTCTTAACTTAGGGGGTTAGGTTTTTAGATGGTCCATACATTCTCCAGTGAGCGATTCCTATATTTAGGAGCGCCTGCGCTGAAATTTTGACGCCATTTTGAAAACACAACAAGCCCACTCGCACGCACAGGAAGCCCAGCTACAAATAGAACGATAGGTAGGCCTAGGTAGGCCGACACCGCGGCAAAACGGTATGCTCCGCTGGCCAAAATAACGAAGGCTCTGGTATCAAATACAAATTACCGAGGGTTCAACTTTTTTAGTAAATAATTTTATAACTTAGTAAACTCACAGTGAATCACAAATTAAGAAAACTTCAACCTGTTAAAGTCTTAGGCTTAGCTTTTAAGTAGTTTTCTTATTTTTTGAGAAAACAGTTCACAAAAGGATACTTTAAGCAGAAATTTTAAAATCACGGCATTTGCCTGTTGTTTCATATCAGTTTTCGCGGGAAACTGGGGGCGGCCGCCGACAAGAAGTAGCAATACGCATGCGCGTAACGTTTTGCCACGGTGTGACCTTAGGCCTACCTCACACCGCGGCAAAACGTCATACGCATGCGTATTTGCTATATCTTGTCGGCGCGCGGCCGCCCCCAGTTTCCCGCGAAAACTGAAATGAAACAACAGGCAAATGCCGTGATTTTAAAATTTCTGCTTAAAAGCATCCATTTGTGAACTGTTTTGTCAAAGAATAAGAAAACTACTTAAAAGCTAAGCCTAAGACTTTAACAGGTTGAAGTTTTCTTAATTTGTTATTCACTGTGAGTTTACTAAGTAATACAATTATTTACTAAAAAAGTTGAAACCCTCGGTAATTTGTATTTGATAGCAGAGCCTTCGTTCTTTTGGCCAGCGGAGCATACCGTTTTGCCGCGGTGTGGGCCTAGGTAGGCCTAGGTCTAGGTAGGCCCTGTCGCTGATTCGAGCCCCAGTTCTCTGCACACTTAAACACGTGCTCCCGTTATGCCACTATACGTTTAGTTTACCAAATCGCCTCCCGGTTAGCTCAGTGGTTAAGCTCCGGTCTGTCGAGCGGAAAGTCGCGGATTCAAACTCAGGGTTTTAAAATAACTGAGTAGAATGTGCTGCCTTCGAGAAACAACTGCAAATGGTTAGACCTTCTCGTATGTCTCCAAATGTCTCAAATCAAATTAACATCAACGTTATATGCGGGAGGCTCCGCAGGCGCGTTAGCATGCAATCATTCCACGTGCTTTGTGCATGTAGCCGTATAATGACAGGATATTTCCGCTTTTAGAGACAGATTTTGTGACATTAGCAGGAGCCCTGCGATAATCGAAATACCACCAGCTGTCGTAAAACGTGGGTAGCGGATTGGTTTAGGTCTCGATAACGGTTCTATGTGTCATTTCGGAAAAACGCGCTTGCAGCATCGCAAATAAAATCACATAGACGTACCATATACCGTTTTAAAGGTCTTGAACTCCGTCCGCCAAAAGGAGTTCAGTCCTTCAGGCTTTGAAAGATTGTTTTCTTAATTATCCCTTTCAAATCCCAACTAAATTGTCTCAATTTTTTTCATCCGATTTTGATACAGAAAAGGTAATAAAACCTGAACGAAAAATAATTTTAAAATTCTACGACACGGTATTCGAGAAACGGCTGTTTTCTACGACTCGTGAAAAAATTACAAAAATTGGACGCAACGCGAAAAGGCTGGACTTCAACAAAGTTCTGTTTTTCACTAATACAGTAGGGCTCTAAACCTGTATTCTGATTGTACCATTATATTGTAGCTCTATTGTTTTTGTACTGCACGTTCTAAAGGTTAGGGTGTTTTGTATTGTTGGGTAAGCCAATGCTGTAGCTCGTTTCGAGCGGTACAGGCCGTCAGACCGAGGTTGTCTCCTAACCGGAAGGACTTGGAAATGGGCGACAAAATGTTCGATTTCTCCAGAATGTGCTATCGCTGGATCTTAAAATTCGGATTCGGATGAGTTCATTTATCATTCTATGTTCTACCCTAGTTTCGAGTTATTTGGAGTGAGCGAAGTGTGATTTTTGTGGCAAAGATTACAGGTTATGCATCGTATATTTGTCGGTTATCCAGCTAATAGCTTCGCCAGACCGAGGCTATTTGAAAACCGGTCCTAACCGGCACTTCCGGCGTCCAACTTCGTTGGCTGCCAACCTCGAAGGACTTGAAAATGGGCGACAAATTGTTTGATTTTCTCAAGACTGTGGTATCGCTGGATCTTAAAATTGGGGTAGGGATCAGTTCATTTATCATTCTATGGCCTGCCGTAGTTTGCAGTTATTTGGAGTGAGCGAAGTGTGATTTTCGTGGCAAAGATTACAGTTTATGCATCGTATATTTGTCGGTTGTTTCCTGCCTTTTCCTTTAATTAGGAGGTGAGGGAAAGAGGTTCGAAAAAAACAGCGGAAACGACCCTAGAAGAGCTCAGAGGTATGAATAACCACAACTGAAACATTGTAGGGTGAAGTCGTGTATTTATTTGTCTAACATACATGTTTTGGAAGGATTTATAATATGAACTATTCAAGCGATATTTGTAAGCGTATAAATACACAAATCTTGAGATTGGGCTGCCTGTGTAAAGACCCGCCTTCAAGGGTAATTAATTAACATGATTAGTCAATCAGAGCGATTCATGTTCTGTTCAGTCTCGGCTGATTACAAAGCGGTTCAGACGAGCAAGCTATACAGTTATCCGATGCTCGATTCTACAGAAACTATATAGTGTTTCAAGAAGAAACACTCTTTTATTAGGCAAACAATTTTGCTCGATCCACACGATGTACACGGTAGACTGTTTATGTCATTCTAATTTTATCGCGTTCAAACTTAAACCGACAAACCTTAGCTTCCTGTTTGGGGTTAATTCCGACATTTTAAAAGGGGTGCAAACATGGCGCGAAATAAAGTGTTTGTGTGGGAATCCGATGCCAAATAACATCCGTAAATTCGAATTTCTGAAATATTCTTCAGATATAAACTTAACTAGATACCAGGTAAAATATTAACTGATCGAAATTTGAGAGATGTATATATAGGTGTGCCAGTGGAAAGCGTACAATCGTGTTTTCAGTTTACCATACATTTTCCCATAAATTTCGATCAGTTAATCTTTTACCTGGTAACTTAAGTTTGTACCTGAAGGGTATTTCATTCGGTTCGATTTTACGGGTTTTATTTGGCATCGAATTCCCATACAAACACTGTATTTAGCGCCATGTTTGCACCCCTTTCAAAATGTCGGAATTAACCGCGAACTGGTCTATTCGATTTACATTTTTGGTCGATTGAAGACAACAAACTTTATTCTTGATTCTTTGTGGACTTTCAGTCTTCGATGATTCTAACTTCTTGGAACTTGAGTATAATCCCTCCAGCCATTGTTTGTCCTATAAAGAACTTTACACCCGCTGCCAAATTTACTCACAAACTAAATTATCACAAACTAACTTGTGCTGCTTTTCTCTCAGGTTCTTCTTTTTTGAATACGGCAACAAGCGCCAGTAGTTAGATAACAGAGGCCCTACACACACCAGGAAGATAATTTAATAACGCTGTATAAACATAGACAGCATAGACAAGATGGCCGGTTCGAGAGGCTGCCACAGGGATACCGTTACCCGGGTCAACCGCTGACCGGAGTACGATTAACAGTCAATAATGGCGAAGAACTTAACGTATATACCTTTACGAACGAAAATCACATGAATGACAGCAACTGTCAATCATTGTCGCATCGTTTTAGCGGGTAATGAGAAAGTCGCATTTTCAAGTCCTTCAAAAAGTATTCAGTTGAGTTTATTTTTTTGTGATGCCAGATTAGGGCTTTTAGATTTAGAATTTGCGAAAAAAACGTATTTTCGAAACTTTTCCATTTTTAATTTGAATATTCTGCATAACCAATACTAGTGGCCTGTTGGATTTGAATATTCTCCCTGAAATTCGACTGTAAAGGTTAGTTGTTGACAAACCTTTTAACAGCCAAATGTCTGGAAATATGTTTATGTGACGACAACGAAACTCGAAAGATCGAACTTGTTTGCATTGTTGCAGTTGTAATTCATTTTTATCGTAGCAAATGTGACTGGCTGTTTGATCTTCTTGGTTTTTAAATTCAAAGTTGATTAAAAAGCTTGCATTTAGTTTGAGTATAATATAATACATTTTGAGACATAATAACCTTTATCTGTTGGTCAGAAACTCATAGTTGTTCTCAAAATACGCTATAAAATAGAGAACTATAACATAAAATTAACACGATACGACACTCACACAACTCTAATCTTTATATTAAGAGCTCAGTATAGCTAAAATCCTTTCTTAGGAGTAAAAATATAACTGATAGGAAATTAATCTTTGCGCTAGAATGCATACCATGCATTATTTCAGAATTGCATACAAACCTAGCCAGAAGTATCGCATACTGACGCAGGACAATTTTTATTTGGAAAATTACGTTTTCCGTTGCGTATTGTTTACATGCGTAAAACGTGCGTGAAACGTCGGTAATTCCACTGTACAAATTAGTAATACGAACTTTAAACTCCACACACAGCCATCAGAAACATAGTACTGACTGAGTTATATATAATTTCCGGAGTTGCATGTGTCCTATCCGGAGACTATACAGTATGTTTAGTTTGAAAGCCCGTCTGCCCGGCTCTGGCAACCTCTTCTCTCAATGAATATTCAACCCGCATATTTTCGAATATCAAAACCACGGTATTCAAAGGGTTTCTATTTTCTCGACAATGCATGACCTAATTTTAGACACAAACCCGATGATTGGTATAAGTTCCATACCACGGTAGCTGTATCTCAAAGTAATAAATTGATATATTTGTCTCAGTCAGTGTTTTGTAACTTTTTGATGAATTCACTTGCCGTTTATTGGTATAATTTTATGGATTTTCAAATCACATTCAAGAAGAAGTTAAAATATAATATTACGTTCACAGTTCCTATTTTGATAATAAGGTAACCTGCTCGCAGCTGTTACGGATGATATCTTGATCATTTGTCTCGGATCGGGATACCTGTGGCGCGCGGTATTGAGTTTTAGACTTAGTGGTGATGACGCTACGTGGTCTACTACGCAAAAACTCTGAATAGGCGGAATAGATAATATTTGAATAGAATATAATTCAGGTGTCATTCCTGCAAATGAATGTGGGATACTTTCACTGTTTCTCTATTTGTTTGAAGCAGCTTAAGAACTGGCAAATTTAACAGCCGAACTTTAAAAAAGACAACGACATCTCGGGAAAAAAGGTTGACCCTCCCCTGGCTTTCAAAATAAAAAGGCTTGACCCTCCAGAAAAGGTCCATATTTTTCTGATGACCCTCCCCCCTGAAGCCCCAGCCCTCTGATGTCCCAGACCTCCCCCCCCCCCCCCCCCCCCATAATAAAACGTACCTTCCCTAAACAGTCACAGTTTCATCAAAGCAAGCAGTCTTTTATTGTATATGCGCTTATAAAAATAAGAATAATTATGACTTATAAGTTTGTTAGTATTCTTCTACATCTCTTTTGGGCAAGTCACTCAAGAAGTCAAGTGATTTTCGACTGGCAGGTTTTTAACGCAGATCTTCCACAAACGTGCACAGTTTTGTCTCCAGATAATGCTTTCGGGTTCCTGGTAAAGTTGTGATTGAACCTCAGTGCATCTAATTAAAATACAGGTCAGTTTATATCCTTAAAATAAGTCTTTCAAACTGTTGTGAACGCCACGAGATTCAACTTCAAGTGAAAGTTGTCGAATCTCGGTCTAATTTTAGCTTGATTTCTATTTGTTCTTCGGTTTAGTGCGAAATGGGTTCCTGGCATGTGCTTCACAGTTCACTCAGTCAAGCTCATTGCAGATTAATAGTCAAGCTAGCTCATTGCAGACTGGAGTATTCAGCCAAGCCTAAAAAACTGGTGATTGTCGGAGGAAATTAGGAGAAAATGAACATCCTGACAGTTCGACCAATTATTGTAGAATTTACTGCAACAACAGTTCTGCGACTATTTCACGACAACAAAACAGGCACTTTTCCGCATGTGTTAATTTCTTCACTTCCGGTTTAAAAACATCCTAAACATTTTGCGCGCTTTCACTAAACACCAACTGACTTTTCCCCGTTAAAATGTTGTTGATCACGTTCTCCACAAACCCGAGCATGCATTTTGGGAACCGACGATAAGGGAAGAGGTGAAACAATGGATTTCGAATGGTACCCAATTTTGTCAGGGGAGGTGGTGGGTGGCGGGTAATACCCCTACCTCTTTTTTCGAGGGTGAATAGGGATAACTGATTTTAATGCAGACACACTTTCTCCTGTGCCTGTAGAAACTAGAAATATAGTTACTTCTTCAATAAGTAGTATATTCAAGAAAATATTTGTGGTCAAAAATCTAGATTTTGCCAAAAAAGTGGTGGGTACCGGGTACAACCCCCCTTCCATCAAAAGTGGGTCCCGCCAGAGTACCATTGTTTAGACCTCTTCCCTAAATGCCAAAGTTATGGCTTTTCATTCGCAAAAAAGCATAAAATTGGACTAAAAAGTGTTGTAAAATCCTCATTATATGTTGTAATGGCAAACGCATGTGCGGTTTTATGCATCCTAATTCGTAGGTTGGAAAATATTCGTAAATTAATAGTAGCTCAATTTTTTTTCTGATTTTGATGACGTCATCGTGACGTCACTTGAAACGTCATCAGACTACAAGACTTTACCCTAGAGGTTACCTTGAGAATAATTATTGCCCACTCTTTGATTTTCTGGGTTTTACGAGGCTGCAAACTTTCCCTAGCAACGGTAGATTGAAATATGTCAATGGGCCCTTAAAGGCCTCAAAATGATTGCAAATTAACGAAATTGTCTTTATTTGCTAATACCCATTTTTTCCTGTTTTACAGCCACAACCATTTCAATCAACCCTACAGGTATTGTTTTGAAATAAAGGATGTTTATATTCAAGGTTAAATTATAAGGCTCAAAGTTTCGTAAAACCAATAGAAATTGTATACATTTGCTAACATTTCTATCTGTTTCGTAAAATCAATGAAATTCTCTATATTTGTTAATGTTGACATTTTCTCTATTTTGCAGCTACAACCACGACAATAAGTGCTACAACTGAAGGTATTATTTTAAAATTAATGTTTTAAATAGTTAAGTTTCGCATTCGAAAATAGAATAACCGCTGTCAGGAGCCCATAACTAGGAGCGTCCATTCGGTTAATGTGTCTTCCCTCTGTAAATAAAGAATATTGTATTGTATTGTATTGTATACTAGGCCTATGTCACAGCGTTTTCACAAGTTAGGTTATTTTTCTCTTATTTTTAACGTATTCCCGCTATTGTTGAGTCGCAATTATTCCTAAGAGAATCAAATCACAAAAGCGTTAAGTAGCAGCCATGTTGTATGGTATAACAAAAGTAGCTAATGAGGCATCTTTTGTTCCGCCACGATGGGGAAATAATCTAAAAATAGCGCAACTTGTAAACACGCTCTGACACCTGTAAATGAGAAATGGACGCTCCTGGCTATGGGCTCCTGATGCCTTACGAGATGACTATACACTCTTTTAATAAGTGGTTGGAATTCAATAGCCCACTTCCGCGATATGCTTTACTTGTCACGCACAAAGGTTTCAATACGAGGCTCCGTGCTAAATTAAATTTATTTTTTCTCTCTGAAAATAATAAATTTAATTTAGCACGGAGCCTCGTATTGAAACCTTTGTACAAGACAAGTAAAGCATATCGCGGAAGTGGGCAAGTGAGTAAGTCACCGAGAAGCAAACACATCGCGAATGTTTAACTAATGATTTCTTGGATAAAAGATGGCAATACAATAGGAGATATTGTAGTTGAGTCTACGAATAGCAGTTTCAGCGGTATTGACCCGAACGCCTCACTTCAATGTAATGAAGCGCTATTCAATCTGTGTATCTAAATTAGTCGTGCTTGTTTAGGAGAGTGTTGATGTCGTGTAAGAATGACGGTTTCAATGGGCAGGTGCTTCATTACATTGCCGAAGTGAGGCGTTCGGATCAATACCGCTGAAACTGCTATTCGTAGACTCAACTACAATATCTCCTATTCAGACGTATTTCCAAGACGAGAAGTACGCAAATGACGTCACTGATTATACTTACACGATTGCTTTCATCTGACTTGATAGCTCAGTTGGTAGAGCGCCAGACATGTAACCTGGAGGTCGTTGGGTTCGAGTCCCACTTGGGTCAGAGATTTTTTCTCTTTCCCTCGTAGGGCGTGCACACTTAGCACTACAGCTTACCACTTTATATATTACATTCTTTACACTTACTAGTGCTACGCGGCAAACATGATTCAATATCATAACTACATATACATATATAATCGCCGTGACCCCATATAACGCACCAATACCCACGATTGCTTTCATCTGACTTGATAGCTCAGTTGGTAGAGCGCCAGACATGTAACCTGGAGGTCGTTGGGTTCGAGTCCCACTTGGGTCAGAGATTTTTTCTCTTTCCCTCGTAGGGCGTGCACACTTAGCACTACAGCTTACCACTTTATATATTACATTCTTTACACTTACTAGTGCTACGCGGCAAACATGATTCAATATCATAACTACATATACATATATAATCGCCGTGACCCCATATAACGCACCAATACCCACGATTGCTTTCATCTGACTTGATAGCTCAGTTGGTAGAGCGCCAGACATGTAACCTGGAGGTCGTTGGGTTCGAGTCCCACTTGGGTCAGAGATTTTTTCTCTTTCCCTCGTAGGGCGTGCACACTTAGCACTACAGCTTACCACTTTATATATTACATTCTTTACACTTACTAGTGCTACGCGGCAAACATGATTCAATATCATAACTACATATACATATATAATCGCCGTGACCCCATATAACGCACCAATACCCACGATTGCTTTCATCTGACTTGATAGCTCAGTTGGTAGAGCGCCATACATGTAACCTGGAGGTCGTTGGGTTCGAGTCCCACTTGGGTCAGAGATTTTTTCTCTTTCCCTCGTAGGGCGTGCACACTTAGCACTACAGCTTACCACTTTATATATTACATTCTTTACACTTACTAGTGCTACGCGGCAAACATGATTCAATATCATAACTACATATACATATATAATCGCCGTGACCCCATATAACGCACCAATACCCACGATTGCTTTCATCTGACTTGATAGCTCAGTTGGTAGAGCGCCAGACATGTAACCTGGAGGTCGTTGGGTTCGAGTCCCACTTGGGTCAGAGATTTTTTCTCTTTCCCTCGTAGGGCGTGCACACTTAGCACTACAGCTTACCACTTTATATATTACATTCTTTACACTTACTAGTGCTACGCGGCAAACATGATTCAATATCATAACTACATATACATATATAATCGCCGTGACCCCATATAACGCACCAATACCCACGATTGCTTTCATCTGACTTGATAGCTCAGTTGGTAGAGCGCCAGACATGTAACCTGGAGGTCGTTGGGTTCGAGTCCCACTTGGGTCAGAGATTTTTTCTCTTTCCCTCGTAGGGCGTGCACACTTAGCACTACAGCTTACCACTTTATATATTACATTCTTTACACTTACTAGTGCTACGCGGCAAACATGATTCAATATCATAACTACATATACATATATAATCGCCGTGACCCCATATAACGCACCAATACCCACGATTGCTTTCATCTGACTTGATAGCTCAGTTGGTAGAGCGCCAGACATGTAACCTGGAGGTCGTTGGGTTCGAGTCCCACTTGGGTCAGAGATTTTTTCTCTTTCCCTCGTAGGGCGTGCACACTTAGCACTACAGCTTACCACTTTATATATTACATTCTTTACACTTACTAGTGCTACGCGGCAAACATGATTCAATATCATAACTACATATATGATTATACTTACAGTCAGACTTATTACAATGGCGGACGCTTTACTCATCACTAGCCTCGTCTTGATGTTAAACATTCATATCATTCTGAAGTTAAATATTCACAAATGCCAGCGAGAAGGTGTAAAACTCGAAAGGTGAACAATACGCAGAGATGGGCTATTCACAACTCTGCGTATTGTTCACCTTTCGAGTTTTACACCTTGTCGCTGGCATTTGTGAATATTTAACTTCAGAATGACATAGTAGTGAGCATATTTTCATCGCATTCAGAGGTATTTTCTTAATAGCGATGTTTCGTGTTGATAAACATTGCAATTGTTATGCTAATGTGCCAACCATGATTTGTAAAGCCCGCTTTGCGTTAGGAACCAATGGATTTCTGGTTGGCACATTAATGACAATAGATGACGACACACGAAACATCGCTATAGGAAAACGGGCCTGTTAAAATAAATGATAACTAAGCAATTAAGTTATAACAAATTCATTTGAAATTCTCCTTGATTTCCTAATTAACAAATTGACGATAGTTTACCGTGGTATGTCTTCTTATTTATCGCATGGTTAAAATTGTTGTGGATTTCACGCTAGCCTCGAAATAGTCAAGCGCAAATTCTTTGAAAGCGATGGACATTGTGGGGAAAAGTGATTCTAGCGCGTACTACACGTCATCCGTGACGCGAGCAATGACGCAATCCGTGGTATGTCCTCATTTCCAATGGCAATAAGCCAATCAGAATACGAGAAACTGAGCAGTTGTTGTAAAATATTCGTTTTACGTTTTTGCAGTCCCAACAACAACACCACCACCAACAACAACACCACCACCACCAAGGATAATTCTAGGTATTGTTGTAAAGTGCTTCTAACGGTTATTTTTTTAATCACAAATATAGATTCTACATCATGTGAATAGTTGAATAGTAGAATATTTTTGGATTCCAGTGTTGCGTATACGAGTTATATCTAGGTTTATATCTCCAATATGCTAATGAATGTGACGTCCACCCAGGAATCATTAATTATACAAAAACAAGCTGGTAGAGATAAATGACCTTTTCTAAACATCCATGTTACATGTGTAGGTTATATCAGTGATTTTACAGAATATTTTAACTAAATCAGCAAATAGTTTCATTCGTTAGCATATTCGAAATAAATACCTTTATAACGCATAGACGCAACACTCAAATTAAGAAATATTTTACTACTTAACTGACGGAAATTATCTATATATCAAGCATATCTAACGTAGCCAGTCCTACCCCTGAAGGTTTTATTTAAAATGCCTCTAATAGTTAACATCAATATCGATTCTACAATAACTCTTTGTCGTCCGATAGTGTGGAAATGTGCTGTAATTTTGGAGAAAAAATGCCACTGTAAGAGAGCTTGAGGACATCATTAAGTCTGAGGACGGCTGAAAAGTACTTGGTTTGCTTCTAGTAGGCTTTGTGAGGGGATTTCACAGGGTTTTCCTGTTGTGTTTGTGCTTTCAGACACAAGAAAAAATTATTAAATGACCGATCCTTGAAATCCTGCAGTTGGCAATATTTTACCCCTGCTCAACCTATTACTCAAGCATGTCAAGGCATGGTTTTTGAGCAGTTCTGATAAAGCATTCAAAATTCGCTATCTTTGTTATTTATGTATGAAATACCTAGAACTTTGGAATAATACGGTAATCGTGTGTCTTAACATTTAAGTATCGGTATTTTGGTGTTTTGAAGGGCACGTGACCTTAAGGCTGATAAAACAAAGAAATAAAAATGGGGTGGCGGAAGTTATTGTTTTGTTTAAGATTTTCGGTTGGAAATGATAAGACTGTAGTCTTCGGACTTTTCATTCGTTATTATTTATAGTTTTGGCTGCATAGGTCCTTACTTCGGATCCAACGTATTTTTACAGGATTTTTGTCCACGGTATTTGCTTATGTGTTTTCTATTATCGATTTTTGTACCGTAGGTCTTGTATAGATCCGATTATTCAGTCCTGTTGTCATCATTTATAAAGCTGGTCTGGCCAGCATAACTATATCTCTCGCAAGGCACTGACACGTTTAGTTCAGATTTCCTTGGTTTTTGGCTTTTCGCCACACGTAATGACGTGTAACCCGATAACCAAGCATTTATGTTGCTCGAAACTAGATGCTTTTTAGCTCAGTCCGGGTCGATGGTGCAGTGGTACCCAAGCCTGCGTACTGTTTGCTATGCCATACTGACGAGTTCTAATAAGAACGAAACAGCTGTCTATGGCTGCAATCTGGTCCGAGCGCTTTTCGGGTAAGGCCTAGATAACCGTAGTGCTTTGTGTTAGATTTTTACGTTGTATATCAGCTTTGCTGTAGTCTTCGGACTTTTCATTCGTTACTATTTATATTTTTTAGCTGCATAGGTCCTCACTTCGGATCCAACGTATTTTTACAGGATTTTTGTCCACGGTATTTGCTTATGTGTTTTCGGTTAAGGCTGTGTCCGGAATGGCTGACTTGTTATCACTGAAGACGATATAAATGGCGAAAAATGGTTCCAAGAATTGGTCACGTGACCTGTTTTCTATATTTTCGCCTTAACAGTCTATCAGGGTCAATTTAAAGTCAACCACAAGTGTAATCAGATAAACATAAAATCGTTACTTAAAATATACAATGCACCACGTGGTTGGTCACGTGATATACATTTGTCCAAAATTTTATATTAGGACGACTAAAAACGCTGAGATTAGTTATAACGACCATTGTTCTAGGATTTGAGCAAATTCAAGTGACTCTATTCAACAAAATAGCTGTAGCCTCGTTTTCATGTTCAAACCTTGCCTTAACATGCTTGAGTAGGATGTGTTTTTGTCACTTTAAAGCAACGGCTTGAGTCCAAATCACCACTCTTGGTTGTAGGGGTAAAAGACTTATAGAAAAAAAACCTACAGGAGTCCCAGAAGGGGGAACCCTTGTAGAATGTGTGTCCATTGCCCAGCAAGCAATTGGAGGTGGGTACAGGAGAACGTGGTGGAGAGAAATGCAGTGACAAGAATAGCACGGTTCACAGTCGCTTGGTGTGTTTTGTGCCAAAAAAACCAAGTGGTTGGAAAAATTAAAGTTGGTGCTGTAACGACTGAATGCTGATTTTGTGTTTGGTGCGAATGGGAAGGGTGTTTTGACCCAAATTTTTAGCTCCTTAAAATTCGTGATAATCGAAGAAACAAAACGATCGCCAAAACAAATGAGCTTTTCTCCATAGTGAAAGAGTCGAGTGATCCCTGTTATAGCTCTGACTTTGAAGCCATACATCCCTTCGCATAATATGGCAACATCGTCTTTCCAGCATGTCTAGATGTGATGCAATAATTTTTCTAGTAACGGACTAATGCGTCTCCTATTTACACTGGCTTGGACGGTAAAGAGTTAAGTGAATTGTTGAATTTTATAATATTTATTGATTTGAGCGTTGCTTCTTTAGAAACTGAGTATAAGTTATTAACTTCTTATTAACCGAGAGCGACGGTAATTTAGGTGAAAATGTCAAACTGAGGTATTTCCAGTACGGACCGAGCGATCGAGTTCACCGGTTGACCGAGTCAATTCCGAGTCCGAGTCAAGACCGAGTCGAATGACCGAGTCATTTTTCTTTGTTTTTCCCCTCCTTCGTTTGGCTACACTTCAGTTTGGTATTCTTCGTTTTCGTTTGCAAACTTAAGCTTTTCAAAGAGAATTCCAACAGCTGCCATTCGGTGAAGAAAAAGTCTGAAATCTCGCCTAGCACGTGCGAAGTTCTATGAGTACACTACACATAATGTAGGTTGACTATATATATAAAGTTGATTTCATATTTCTTTAGGCACAAAAAGAACAGTTTCGTAGATCTAGAAAACACTCTAGCCGATAACCGTACCTGATTTACACAGCTACGGTTTACTTGACGAGCGGAAAAAAGGCAAGTTTCCTATCCTCGCGCGAAACTTAGCGAGCGCGTGGTTAGACATCACTCGTTCGGGATTTAGACCTCTCCTTCGGGATCAGGCTGAATGCTATTTAGCATTAGGAATTTAGTTGAGGTTCGATTATTCTGTCTGAGGTTCCTTGGGACAAACTAAACTTTGGAACCACGATATCTTCTGGTTATGCGCTGGCGGTGGTATTTCCACATTCAGCTCATTTTTGAAGTTAGTCTACTGTACTATTATTGTCCATAAACTTAACCGGAAATTTAAAGAAAAAACTAACCGTCTCCGAGAGTAGATTAGTATTAGTAAATGACGAGAGCTCACTAACCTAGGACTAGAGTTCACAAGTAAACAACTGTCTTATGTGTACGTACGTGTACACGACTGTGACTCGGGCATCTGACTCGGACTCGGATCTGACTCGGACTTCACTTGGTCTACGGATTTACTTCCGAGCGATCCGTACATAAAAGACCGACCGAGGTTTGCTTTTTCCCCGTAAAGATCAGGCGGATGAGGTTAATAAGACGTTTATGTACGGTGGCTTAATAAGGACATGATTTTTTTTTCCTCAAAAAAATTCACAAGTCGGATTTTTAACACGAAAATCGAGTTGTGATTTTTTTAAAGGAAAAAAATGTCCTTAATAAGCCACCGTATTACGTTATGATATGATTTAAAAAAATATTTTTTTTAAAACTCTGCCTTCGGCATCAGCAAATAACTGGTAGCTCGCCACAGACAATAGACTATATCGCAACTCCGCCGTCGCAGTGCACTCTGGGATGGATATCTCAGTTTTCCATTGTTGTTGTTGGGCGGCCATCTTGGATTTAACAATAGCAACTGAGATATCCATCCCAGAGTGCACTGCGACGGCGGAGTTGCGATATAGTCTATTCATCATATTTTGCTCAGCCTCGTCCAATAATTGCTTATTACCATATAAGGGAGATGAAACGTGTAGCGCCCATACTTTGCTTTAGTGCCATGCTCTGGATTATTCAGCGAATAAAAATGACCATATATGGAATAACATGGCAACCGGCTTCTGTGCCTAGACTAGTCTGTCATGCTAGACTAGACTGTATTTTCTAAATATGGTACTTTTTATTCACTGAATAATCCAGAGCATGGGACCGCTGTTACACGTTTCAACTCCCTTAAGCTATGTCCACCTGCTATCGGCCACCTTGAATTCGATTCTCAGGCACGCATGCATGTAAACAAATAAATTTCTTCCTAGAGGAGACATACAAAAACGTTTTCATGCCTGTCCGAGGCTGTTCACTTTATATAGATACCAACCCTATCATCTTGTTTGTTGACTCTCAAAATTCAGTGAAATAAACGACTTTATGTTTGCCTGTTGCAGAAATGGCGCTCCTACGAGCTTCCTCGTGCCGTGACTTCAATTCATTGCAGCGACCACGCGATCCCAAAAAACTTGAATAAAATGAAACCCGAAAGTAGCTGTTTGCACAACTCCACCAGAACACTTTATCGGCCAGCCTTTATCTCGTGAATATACTTTATCGCATCTTGTGGCGATTTTCCTCTGTCGAGAGAGTACATTCGAGATCACGTAACGAGCCACACACCTACTATAGGCCACCCTGTGGACGAAACATGATAAACGGGCGCTCGCGAGCGGCCGCCGCGTGAATTCCTTTTAGCGGGAATTATATTTTTTCCAGAGTGTAAGAGATCAAATTAATAGTGAAAAAGGAAAGGAAAGGTCAGTTATCGCAAATAAATGGTTTATTATAAGAATGTGAAACTCGTGGCACAATTTATAGCACAGTGTAGAAGCAACGAGGCAACAACGACGCTTATTCCCACACGCTTGCCAGAAATGAAGCAAGTTTTACAGGCCTAAATAGTCGCTGAATAACTCTAGTCTCAATCCAAGCATTTTTTAAAGAGTTTTCCTTGGTTACAAACGGAACAAACATCGCGTGGCCGATAATGGGTATGGATTGGCCGATAGTGGGTTGATGTGGCCAATTAGTAGGGTTGTCAACAACGGAATTTTTGGCAAGGCTCGGATAAAAGTTGTACGAGTACCAAATATATCGGTTCCATACCTCGTTTACACTATAATTATTTTGCCGTGCGAAACATCCATTTGGTATTGGTGCCAAAGTTTAGGTACTGACTATTTACTTAAGTCCATCCAAGATGGCGGATAAAGAAAGTTCCAACAGCGTCAACGTCACTTCTTGATTTGATAAAGGTATGAAAAAAGCGTTAGCGAAACCAGGACCGAAAGAAAACGAGACTCGGATTGTTCATGAGGTTAGCGGCTACGCTGATCTCTCCTCCGGTGTTTTTGCGTTTTCAAGGCTTCTTTTCATGGTTTCTTCTTTCATTATCGTGAAATGCAGTCTATATAACATCACTTTCTTTCCTAGAGTGGCCGCTGTTTGTTTGACTGTGGCTGTGACTGCGTTTGTCCGCCATCTTGAAGTGTAAACTTCTGAGTGTGACCGCTTGCCAATACGAACGAAGGCTATATAATTAAAAGCGATTTCGGTCCGGATAATCGTTTGCACTACAAATTTTATCCGAGCCGAACCAATAAGTTTTGGTACCCGTGCCAATTTTACCCGTGCTCGGACTACCTATTTAGAAGGGCCAGGCACGGGTAAAATGTTTGGTTCAGCACGGGTAAAATTAGGCGCGGCAAACATTCACACTGCACGTCACGCAACCAGTTTTCGTTATAGCGAGAGCTGTTCACGATTGCGTTTTCTTTTCCTCGTGATTGGTTCGTGCAAAACAAGTCAGAATTACTTCAGTTTGTGATTCATTTAGCTCATTGCGTTTTTACTTGCTCCCTCTGAATTTCTAACCTCTGAATTTCTAACGAGACCTGAAACAACCATGGGGGCTGATCAAACCCAGGTACCGGCTAATCCACATATCGAATTAGAATTTAGCGTGTTGGTTTTTGCGGAGGGAGGAAAACCGGAGAACCCGGAGAAAAACCTTCGGAGCAAGGGCGAGATACCAACAAACTCAACTGACATCCGGGCCGCGTCCGGGAATCGAAAAATGCTGCCGTGATTGGTTCTGTAATTCATTTGGTTTTGGGTTTACGTCACTCAATCGCAAATCGCTCTATAGACCATTTTCTCAAGTATGCGCACGCAACAGGCTTGACGGGCCGGTAAATACTTCACGTGGGCAATCACGTAGTGGTTTCCTATAACCCTCCCTATTATTTCAACCAATACTAAATCCAAGCTGCCTACATGAAGTATTTCTTGGGGGGCCGTGAGTTTTGTTAGCTTTTGTTAGACTCGTTCTGATGCGTCAACCTTTGTTATTCAAATTATCGGCTATTGTTAAAAAAATGGCGGCTATTGTTCAAAAAGCGATTTGGCGGGCCAATTTGCGTGTGCGCATACCTGAGAAAATGGTCTATTGTACCAATTTGACATTGGTCTACCATGGAATGAAATCAAGTTGCTTTGTAATTCTCTCAGTCAATATCCGATCGACTCCTTATTACCTATTTATGTTTCTTTGACAGAGGTAAAGATTTCAGCAACACTGAAATATACTGGTGAGCCGTGGGAAGCTAAACTAGCCGACAAGAACAGCAATGAATTCGATACACTTGGGAAGAAAGTCATTAAGGGGGTACGTGTTCAGTAGGTGTTTACTCCTCAATAATAATGGTGATCAGGTGAAACGTTGAAAAACGGAAGGATTAAACAACAAGTTCCTGTGTCACAGCCCCCCCCCCCCCCCCCCCACCCAGTGAATTTGCCGAGATCGCTAGTGAATCTCCCCCCCCCAGGGTGAGGTATTCGTAATTCTTAATGAAAGGAACAAGGCGGCTTTAGAAAATACCATAGTACGGTAGACAGTATGTTCATACTGACAACTTTGATTGAAAAATAAGTAAAAGCTAAACCATGTAAGAAAAACAACCTCCTCTTTGGATGCTTCGTAGATTTCAGGTAAGCGTTTGATAGCATACCAAGAGACAAACTCTTTGAGAAAGTTAGGAAAATTGGAATAACGGGTAAATTCTATTCAATATTACGATCGATATACTCAAACGACTCTGCCGCGGTTAAAGTCGGAAATACAATTACTGAAGAATTCCCATGTGAAATAGGGAAAAAACAAGGCTGCATGCTAATCCCCACCCTCCTCAATATATTTTTAAGCGACCTTCCTTACTTCCTTGATCATACAAAAGGGGCAGATTTTGTGCAGCTAAAAAATAAGACAATTAGTTGTCTGGCATACGCGGACGATTTAGTTATACTTTCCGATCCAGGTCTGCTAAGGGGTTACAGCAGCTACTTTGTAGGCTTAAAGAATATACCATCAACTCCGAATTAGTGGTAAATATCGAAAAAACGAAAGCAATGATTTCAACAACTCAGGTAGAAGAATGAACAATTATGCTTTCACTTATTCTAACCAACCAATAGAAAATATGCGAGTATTTAAATATCTAGGCCTCTGTTTCAGTACTCATTATGGTAACTTTACTACGGCAAAGATCGAGCTAAAAAAAGTCGCATTAAAAGCACTTTACAAATTACGGAAAACAATGGGTTGTCATTTTAGGACTGATGTTAAACTTACGCTCAAACTATTCGATAGTCTAATCAAACCCATACTTCTTTACGGTAGTGAAATATGGGGTATGGATAAAGTACCAAACAATGACCCAATAGAAAGTGTACAGTTAAAATTCTGTAAATGGTTACTGGGTGTAAGCAGGACCGCCACTAATAATGCTTGTCGGGCCGAATTAGGTAAATTACCAATAAGCATGGACTCCACCCTAAGAAGCCTAAAATACTGGCTAAAAAAACAAAATCAAAATATCACTGAATTAGCGCAAGACGCTGTAGCTGAATCGAGACAGATAGGGAAGCCCACAATGTGGTGCCAAAGAGTAAAAAACCATCTGTTTCGACTAGGTTTCGGTGAAGTCTGGTTTTTCCAGGAAGAAATCGAACACCCAAACATAATTATTAATAATTTAAAACAAAGACTAGTAGATATTCAAATCCAAAATTGGCATAGTGAGCTATTCAACGATAATAACCGAAAAAACAACCAAGGTAACACATTAAGATTTTACCGAACATTCAAATATAAACACGAACTTGAAAATTATCTGTTAAATATTAAGAACGTGAAGCATCGAATTGCGCTAACGAAGTTGAGAATAAGTAATCATGAGCTACAAATTGAGAGGGGCAGATATGAGCGCCCATACAAACCACCCAACAAGAGGCTTTGTCCTCTTTGTAAAGCCGAAGTTGAGGATGAACGGCACTTTATAATTAGATGCACATACTACCAAGTGCCGAGAAAGGAATTCTATGCTTCATTGGAAAATACATTGAAAAGATCTCTAAAGAAAACAAATGATGACCAAATTTTAACCCTTATACTTAAGCCAGATACCAAAATTGCAAGAAGAGCAGCCAAATACATATCTGATTGCCTTACAATTAGATCCCACATTATAAGTAACTTGCCACCTGTTTCCACAATAAATTAATGTCATATATATTACCCTACAACAAGACTTAGTATTCATGTATTTAGTCATCTTATATTATTATTGGATTCAACACTGATGTAAACATTAATGTCTGCAAAGTGCCAATAAACCTCTTCTGTCTGTCTGTCTGTCAAAATGAAATCGCCCGCCTCATAAAATAGAGGAAGTACATGTCAGTATAAAATAGAAAGTGATTTTTTATAAATCTAATCAGCTCATGATCATTAGAAATCGCACACCTTTTTCTGTGGAGATTTGTTTAATCACATTTCATTTATTTTGTACAGTTGTTTTATTTAAAGGTTTCTTTACAAGTATTTACCAATGGCTTGATAAAGTGAATATAAGTATCTTTACATCAATTTGACACTTTTACACTGTTAGAACTTGTTATCAAAGTTATATAAACTTAACGCATTTTTAATTTCGCATTAGCTATAAATAAGCTAGCTGTTTTTTCAGAAAGGTTTTCTTAGTTAGAATGTTGATCCGATTACCGAATGAACGAAGCACGCGATTCGCTTACACATTCTTTTAAGCTTCTAATAAGTTATTAATTGATTACCTTGTTTACTTAGTAAGTTTCTTTTAATAGTTATCAGACAATTGAAAATAGAACAAAGCACACAAGTCGCTAACACATTATGTTTAAGCTTCTAATAAGTTATAAATTGATTAGTTTGTTGATTTAGGAAGTTTTCTTTTAAAATTTATCAATTGAAAATAGAACAAAGCACGCGAGTCGGTAACACTTCCTTTATAAGGCAAAGTTCTTTCAAAGTAAGATAGATAATAGATTTATTACCATAGATTAGATTTACAAATTTACAAAATAATACAAAAGAGAATTTACAGAAAGTTAAGGTGAAGGGTACCCAGAATAAGTACAAAGCTAAACTAGCTGGGTACCTATGATAAGTGATTAATTTGACATTCATTATAGTTTGGTCTGTTATATAAATAATAATAAAATGAATATATAATAGAAATATTTTGTCTACTAACAATAACTATGGTAATTATACACAGGAAGAGAAAAAAAGGGTACCTAAAATTTCCATATTAATTAATGGTATACAGAGAGGCTATGGACGGGAAGTAATAATATAAGATTAGAGACTAATACTATTTACAAGGTCGCATTTACTTCTTTTTTTGCATTCGAAATCAGAGCTTCTTTATAGCGCAAATTGAATTTTCCGTAATTAACTAAATAAGTAGATCTTGCTGAAAGTCTAGTATTATAACTATGTTTAGAGGGAATCAGTTCAAAAAAGTTAACAAATGCTGTAGGAAGCAGTCCGTGATGAAATTCATTCTGGAGAAATATATTATCAAAAATTTCAATATTTCCAATTTCTTAAATATAGGAGCAGTATGAGTATCAAAGCTAGAGTGTGTAATAATCTGGATAGATTTTTTGAAGAGTTTTAACTGGCTTAAGAGTGGTCTCATAGGTATTACCCCATACGTATACTTTTACAGCATATGTTAAAAAAGGGTAAATTAGGGAATAGTATACATTTGAATCATGATGCTAGATGGAAGGTAATACCTCATTTTAGAAAGGATACCTATTCCTCTAGAAAGTTTTTAGAAATTTCACGAATGTGACTTTCCCAGTTGAGGTTTGAATCCATCATCACACCTAAATATTTGATGCATTCTTTTCGCTCTCTTTCACTACTGTTCACTTTAAGATTTATTTTATGTATGACTTTCTTTTGTTTGGGGAAAAAATCGTGTTTTTTATATTCAACGATAACTTATTGGCACACAGTCAATCACTTACGTTTTTTAATTATGCCAATTAAACTATGGTCAGCATAACATAAATTTGCATCACCTGCAAAGAGATGAAAGTCTAAAATATTAGAATAATTGCTGAAGTCATTGGAATATAGGAGAAATAAATGGATCGACGCGAGCATTACGGGTTATCAAAACTTACATACCACAATAAATACGTCGACTTCATTATGGCTTTCATGCATGTAAAAATATCATGCTATCTGGCAGTTATTTCCAGTCCAGAAATGGGTTTCTCTCGCTAGAAGCTAAGGTAAGTTTTAAAACGTCCCGCCATTTTAGATCTTAATTAGTTCATTAGCTTGTTTATTCAGGAAGTTTTTCTTTTTTTTAAAGTAATCATTTAAAACAGAACAAAGCAAACTTCCTTTATTCGGCAGCCCTTTCAAAGTAGGCGGATTTACGGGTTATCAAAACCTTTATGTATCGACAATACTTACATCATCTACGTGTTGGCTTCAGGCAAGAAATACTAACAGCTAATCATTCCTTGTCGAGTTTCTTGTTGCACTGCTCGCGCGTATGAAAATTGCAGCATTACCGTAGCTACCAACACGAATTTTGTTGAAGAAAAGTGAAGCGTAAATTTAAGAACAAAAGTGAATTGCACATAGATTTTTGCATCACTGTATTATTCTCCACGTCCAATACATTACAGTAATAATTAATAAGAAGGAAACATATGTATTCATAACCTTTTAAAAGGTTGGAGGGGGGTGGGGGGTTGGGGTGGGTCGAAATCGCTAGAGGGGGCGAGGAAAGGGGGGCGAATTCACTTGCGATTTCGCCTCCCGGGAGGCGACTCAAGGGGGGCGAGGCGAAATCGCTGCTACACCGGTATAAAAGGCTGATCCCCCCTCCTCTTGTCACGCATGCTGAACTCGGAATTTGAAATTCAAATTACAGAGGAGTGAAGAACGTAGTCCAGTGAATCTACGCTGGGTACCAGAGGAATTTTGTTTTGCAGTAAATCAGCCTCTCATGTTGAATGCGAAAGTTTTGATTGTTTAAAAATCAAACAAGCCACTAAAAAGTGACCAGAGGGAAGGCGCTAATTTATGAATGTTTACAGAGTCTGTAGTCCTTACTCTGAAGTTTAACATTTATCGGTTTGATTTGAATTTTGCGCGATAAGCAATCAGTCGGTAGCAATCAAGCGGAGCATCACAAAGATGTTCACTCCATATAAAGGCTGAGTGAAGGTGTCGTCAGTGGCCTGGCCATGGCCATTTTGGCTTCCTTTTTAAATTTTATGTACTTAGCCGACGGATTACATGACGGATTGCAGGAAATAAGTAAGTAATTAACTGTGCCACGTTACCGAATATGTGAAATAATAAATATTGAATGCTTGCATTACAACAACATGTACCCAAGTTTTTAATCGAAAAACCCTTCTTTTCTCGTTACACAGTTGAAAATCATATTGAAGGCAATCCTTGGTTTCCTGCTACGAATTATAATTAACACCTTCACCGAGGGTAGTGTTATCGCCAACTTTGACCTGGTCTTCAACTCCTCTGTCACGGCATCCTTGGATCCAGCCACAGTACTAAAGCAAGCAGTGTCTACCGGGAGCCTTGGCGATATGAAAGTGGATAAGACATCTCTTACAATCACAGAGACAATTGAAGGTACAGTATATTAACACAGTTAATATGCAGCTATTCAATGATGCAATAACACGATTTCTAAAACTCATTAATAATTCATAAGGGTACTAGCCAATCTGGTGCGATAGATTATACCACGTGATGACCTCTATAAACCAAGATAATAGATCCATCAAGCTAAAAGCCGGCGGCGGCTTTGAATATTTCAGGAGTGCGGGGCTGATTAGTTATTCATGAACTACCGTGCCTACTGAACTGGAACACTTATAGAACTACATTACATCACCAGTTGATTAACCTAGAGTGTTGTAAGTGTTCCGGTTCGATAACCTAGAGTATTGTAAGTGTTCCAGTTCAATAATTAAGAGTACAGCATTTTGTGACAGATCACGCTCAATATTAATAATACTGCAAGCGATTGTACTTCATTTTGCCACACTCAAGTATCCGCTATGAAGACGTGAAATTGATCGAGCAATTACTAAAAACTTCATGGATGGATTGCTCATAGCGACCCTAAGAGTCAGTTATTTACTATGGTATTACCTTCTATGCCCGCGTGGCCTTTGCCAGCTACACACGACAAAAAAAAGTTGTCATCTTCTCTCTCAGTAATTTCCTCCCTATCAAGATTCTTAGACTTTATGGCAACTCGTGCTCTGGTTCTCTCAGTTTAATTTCAGCACCCAAACATCGTCTTAATTAAGCAAGTCTACAAATATACCAAAAATAAGCTATACAAGTCAGTACAAGTCAATACAATCATTCATAATTTCATTTACTGTTAATGTGTTTTTTTACATTTGATCATTCTTATCCAATAACTTTACTGCATCTGTAGAGTTCTTCTCAGCTACTGTTATAAGACCACAAATTATCACTTAAATAGTCTTAGGTGGATAACGTTCCCCGTCCTTGTTCGCCAGTTCCTGGACACATTTGATGAGCAAGAAGTTGGGAGAGAATGAATTCATGTCCTTTAGTTTTGTTCTAAGATTTGGAACGGGAGCTTTGTCCTTGAAGTCCATACTTGACTGTTCTTTTGAAGGATCAGTATTCAGTCGACTTGATTGCCATTCGTAAAAACAATTACTCCCCATTTCGTCGAATATTAAGTACTAGCTGGTACACTCGCTTCAAGGAAAACTCGTTCTTCCTTTGCTGTTTTGGGCTTTTGGGGGACTTTCGAAACCGTGCCATCCCGGCCTAAAGGCTGGTTCACATATAATCGCCCCGATCGCCCGAATCGCCCGAATCGCTTGAAATAGTGCGCGGGCGATCCGGGCGATTATATGTGAACACACGTTTTAAGTTGTGGGACGATCCAGGCGATCGGGAAGATCGCGATCGCCACCGATCGCCCCGATAGAACACTGCTCTATCGGGGCGATCGGTGCGATCGAGAAAAAGCCACGAGCAATCGTGAGCGATTATATGTGAACATGGCCAGGCGATTCGGACGATCGAAATATGTCCCAAAATGCACTGCATGTACCCAAGATGCATTATTCTCACATCCAAACATTGTTATCTTCATTTAAAAATGGCGGCAAGTAGCGAAGACTTTAACACCACATTATTTATGGAAGAAGTTCAGAGATACGAATGTTTATATAACAAATATTCCAAAGACTACTAGAACAAGTTTGTAAGATTGAACTGCTGGAAAAAACTTGGAGAGAATTTTGGATTAGCGCCGGAGGAAGCTGAAAAAAAGTATAAGTATACGAGAACGGCTTATGGACGCTGGTTAAAGAAAAGGAAAAACATTCCCTCAGGCTCTGGTCGCGATGCCTTCCCCAAATCTCCACCTGAGTTCGAGAACCTGGACTGGTTGGCCACTCACATCAACCACAAACATGTGTCGATCCAAAATCTACCAGAAGAGATACTTGTAGAAGAAGAGGACGAAGCTGCGGTCGAAGCTAAAGCAGACGAGCCAGAACCTGTGGCATCACAGCATGCGCCCTGCGACGATGATATGTCTACCTCATCACCGTTAAGTAGCACATCAGCGAGGGGTCCTAGTCCAACAGTGACTATTTCACCAGTTAGCACACCAGCGAGGGCTCCTAGTCGAACAGTGACTAGTACACCAGTGACTGAGCCAGTCAAGAAAAAAAGAGTCTGGGCAAACCAGAAAAACAAACAGCAGGCAAAACAAGCCAAAGAAGATGTAGACACTGTTTTGTTGAATACAGCAAAGTCAATAGCTGATGGACTGAAGGCTAGTCCATCAGCTGCCGAACCACAACACGACGAGGAGAGTCTATATTGAAAAAGCCTTGCAATAAAAATGAGGCAACTAGATGCAAGAAGCAAGGCATACCTAAGAATCCAAATAGAACAGCTGATGTTCAATGTTCAGTTTGGACAAGTATCTGTCCCTGTGCAACCACAGTGCTATAACTATGCACAGCAACCAACATCAGGTTATCATAGAGATTCAACAGAGTTTGTAGACTCCATGGGCGAGCGACATTATCACCAACTTTAAAAGAAATCAACTCATACATGAGCCAAGTAACTTCAATGTTTTACATTGTTGTTGTATAGTAACCGCAAATTACCATGTTCCTGTTTTAGTTATATGTTATAATAGTTTGATTATAGTTACATATATAGTAATTACATATATGCATTATTTATATATGCATTCATATGCCATACAAAATATGATATTTCAGACAATTAATATTTTT
Source organism: Actinernus sp. WN-2022 (assembly GCA_030867875.1). Taxonomy (NCBI): domain Eukaryota; kingdom Metazoa; phylum Cnidaria; class Anthozoa; order Actiniaria; family Actinernidae; genus Actinernus; species Actinernus sp. WN-2022. The sequence continues at coordinate 22,123,680 of JAOWCC010001368.1, read as the reverse complement.
AAGAAATTTCCAACATGTGGAATATAATAACAATTATTACTGAAAATGACTGCAAGATGTGCTTCTTATTTTGCTTGCATATGTATATTGATTAACTGTAATTATGTGACTGATCACAGGAGAGGCTTGTTTCAATAGAATAACAAGATTGATGAGTTGCTAGGGTTTATATAATTAATATTTATTCAATATTGCAAATGTTATAAGCACCAAGGGTTGTAAGTGTAACACAAATCCTTCGGTTATACAAATTCAAGAATTTTTTTATCAGATATTACACTTCAAATAATCTATCCATCCATTGTTATGTTCGTTTATTTACAAAAAATCAAGTTTCTGAAAATGGAAACATAATGGGAGACATGCCATGTTTATTATTCTGCAAGTAAACTGAATATTAGTTTCCATTTTTTCAAATAAAAAAAACTGTTTATCCATTTGTCTCATTATGATAATTTCATCTAATCAACAATGATTATTGATTATACGTCCACAATTCCTAACATGCTGCCACTGCCAAGGTACCTCGCCACCGGGACTGTTAAAGTACTCCATAAGACCATCCCTTGATTTGCCAGCTTCGTAGGTGTATCTGTTTCCTCCAATCTGGCTGACTCTTCGTAGACCAGCATCTTCTATGTGAGCTTCCTTCCTCCAGTCTCCAGGAACAATATTGCCACTGCTGTCTTCACTATCAACAAAACCAGTTGGAATATAGTTGGCATTGTCTGTAAGACGAAGGTAATTATGAAGGCAGACTGTGGCTCCAACTATTTTCTTTACCAAGTCCACCTTGCCATTTATAGGCCTACGAAATATTCGCCACTTAGCTGTCAGAATGCCAAAGGTATTTTCTATGCACTGCCTAGCTCTGGACAGCCTATAGTTGAAAATTCTTTGGCATTCTTGTAAGTTTCGTCCTGGGTAGGGCTTCATGAGCCATGGCTTCAGTGGGAAGATGTCATCACCCAGTAAAGAGTAGGGCAGTGTTTTACCTCCATGTAAAGAGTGGCTTGGTATGTTAAAAGCAGTCGGGCAATCTTCAAACATTCTGGATATATCTGAGCAAGCCAATATACTGGCATCATTTGTCGATCCAACACCTCCAATATCAATATGTGTAAAACAATATTTAGCATCACAAATGGCTAATAAAACAATAGAATGAAATCCCTTGTAGTTGTAATATGCTGAGCCAGCATTCTTTGGGCAGTCCATCATGATATGCTTGCCATCGATGGCACCAATGCAGTTTGGAAAATGCCATTCATTCTCGAACTCATTCGCGATTTTCACCCAGTCATTCTTGGTTGTAGGAGCAACGACATATTCCCCTTGGAGTGCAGTCCAAATCGCCTCGCACGTTTCTCTGATGATACCTGATACAGTTGACCGTCCAACTCGAAATAGGAATGAATGTGTCTGCTGAGAATCTCCAGTTGCTAAGAACCTCAGTGTTATCATCAGCCTTTCAGCTGCAGAAATTGGTTGTCTTGAACGACATGGCTTCTTGGTCAAGAGTGGGCCAACATGTGTCAATAAATGCTCGAAACGCTCTGGAGACATCCTGAGAAACCTAAAAAGACAACAGAAGTCTATTAAAACAAAACCCACTGATTTCAGATCATTAAATAGACATTATTTAAGCCTAAATAACAGTTCATGTCCAGTTGTTTACCTAAAGAAGTACTCGCGATCGTGAAGCTGAAGTTCTCGAGCCAGCGTATGAAAAGCACCTAACTCCTCTCTCTTTTGGAAAATATGTCGCACCAGAGCCTACGTAAACGTTTCGGTTCAACAGCCCTTGTTCTCCTGCGTCGTAATGTTATCAAAAGCAGTAAATAACAAGCAATAAGCTGTTCTCTTCGATTTTCTGCCGCCATTTTGTGTCAATATGGCGCGAAAATACATCTCGGGTCCAGGAATGGCCGTGTGAAATTGAACTCACATGCGATCAGGTGCGATCATATGTGAACAGCGAATCGCTCGAATCGTCTCGATCGCTTGCACATTTTTTAACGCGATTCGGGCGATCGGAGCGATTCGGGCGATCGGGGCGATTATATGTGAACCAGCCTAAAGCCAACCGACAAGAACCATGCCAACATTAATATGCCGTTGAAATTTGAATAGCTGATATTCAATGCATGGCGTCTACGAATAGCAGTTTCAGCGGTATTGATCTCGATGTAATGAAGCACCATTGAAACCATCATTCTAGCATGACACCTACACCTTCTTAAACAAGCGCGACTAATTTAGATACACACTTCGAATTACATTGCAGTGAGGCGTTCGGGTCAATATTGCTGAAACAACTGAGCTGGTATTCAAGCTGTAATGCACTTGTCATCGGCTTCCCCGAGGGGAGGACCCCGGACAAATGTGGAGACTTTGCTAATTTTAACAAGCGCATAATTGTTAACATTCCCACTTGTCATTAACAATGGACGTTTGATTATACTTAAGTCAAACAAAGCAACTATATGTAAATGCGCAAGTACAACCTACAAGCCTGAAATATCGAAACTCTAAATGCATGAAGTTTTAAAATCGTTGTGTTGTTTATCCCACAACCACCAAACAAGCACGAAATTATTGAGTAGTTTTTGAAGTCGGCTGCGCCTCGGACTGGAACTAATTGCGCGGACTTCGAAACTGCCGTCCACTCCGAATTGGAGGCCTTGAAACATTACTTAAAGCTACTTTAGCATATTGAAGTTTTCTTAATTTGTAATAGTCACTGTGAGTTTCAACTAAGTTATAAAATTAACTTAGTTATAAAAAACGTTTAAGACTCGGAAACTCGTATTTGAAACCAGAGCGCTATTTCGGCCAGCTGAACATAACTTTTTTCCAAGGTGTAACGTGGAGGTTCCCTTTGAGCACAGGAATAGAAGCAATGATAAGAATTTAAGAAATTCGATAGGTAATGGCTCCTATGCTGACGTTACTCTGTAAACTCTGATGATTCCTAACTTTAAATCGCTCCAGGTTAATTACATCCCTATACATGACCTTTCTTTATTCCTCTTTCTTTTATTTTTATGTTTTTCTTTTCTTTCCCTGATTACTTGTTTTAAATCATAAAGGTGTCACTCTTGGTAAATGGACAACAAATAGTACTCTCTGCTATGAGAAATGCTGTGGTGGATCCCCCAACCAGATACCGCAATATCGTACATGTACCTTCAATACAAGTTCATGCGAAGGAGTGCGGACAAGCAGGGAAGAGAAATGCGAGGATAGCTTGTGCAAGGTTAACGAAATCTGCAACGGTGAGATCAGGTTTTAGTCGTTGTAGTATCACAGAATCGAATGAAATATACATATATTGTACATAATATACGATAGTTTGTAGCTAAATAGTTTCCTTTCACATTTTTTCAGATGCCATGACATTGCATGCCGTCACCGCTTTAACTTTCCTTCTCTCTGTGGCGCCTTTTGTGTAAGTAGTACGTCTGTCAACACAGATCAACTTCAGTTTTCATTTCCTTTCTTTACACCTACTACATCGCCAGAAATTCGAGACATGGTTATTGCGCAATACATATTGACCCCTATTCACTGTGTGAAATGGGTCGTGAAAATTTACAGAGAAATGTATGGGATCCTAAACATTTTCCTTATTTCTCATGAAATACGGTACAATCGTAAAAATGTGCGATCGATGCATTATTTCTACAGATATTATCAATTCGGTTTTGATATTTTCAAATCGAAGTAGTCAGTACACTTTGATGATTCCTTTCTTTGATTTTAGAGGAAGCATAAAAATTCGCATTTATTTACAGTGGACATTAAACGATTTCCAGTAAAAACATGCAGATAACAGCTTATAAAATGTATCTGATCCAAATCTACAACTTTAGCAAAAAATGTGCGCACGAAGAGTTGAACACATAAACAAGACCTACCGTATTCTTTCCTTCTGATGTCCCAAAGTTCATTTTGGATGATTCATTTTCCTTCTTGAAAATTCAGCTTTTCGACAAGAAACATCAGACTCCATATTTGCACGCTAAAACCCGTAATATTGCTCGTCTTGAGACTGCCATAACTCTGACCACAAGTGACCAAATCCAATAAACATAGAAACTGCAGTGTGTTTGTTTAAACAGCTAGCGGTTATTCAAGCTAATTTGTCCTTTTGGAAAGTAGGTCCTAAACGGATCAAAAGAGATGAGTCTGCGATAAAACTCTGGTGAGCGGTGTTACCTTACGTGTTGGTACTTGATGTATCCTACGTTATAGTGTCCCAATGTACCATATGCTATGTCTACCATCTACATACTATCAGACCTCAATGTCTCGAATTTCTGGCGATGAGAAGTTTACGATTGGCAAATAGATGTCCTTTTCCCGTGAATCGTTGATAGATCCACAGATGCCGTCAAAACATGACGAGAACAAAAACGTACGCCACGAGACGTAGTCGAGTGACGTGAAAGTGTTCTTGTCTTGCTTTGCCGTCAGCTGTGCATCTACATAAGAGCTCAAGGAACCCCACATAAATTAAATAAAGGCGTTTATTCCATAAGTACTGAGATTTATTCACAGAAATGACAGTGATGAAACAGTCGTTCTGTTTTTAGGCAGAGCCAATAAGCGACGTCAACGATGAAATTTCACCAGTGAAAAAACATCGTTCGCGGCTCAGTTCTGATTGGACGAACGATGTTTCTTCACTAGTGAAAAATGATCGTACGGGAAACTACGTCATCCTTGGCGCGAAAGTTGGCATAAAAATTCAATATGTCGGAAAGATTTGTTGACGCCGGTTCGGTTGCTGATTTTATTTCACGAAAAAAAAAAAAAGCCACTGTACAAAAAACACAACGACACAAAGCTTCTTCAAAAGTTTTTAGAAACCAAGAATGAGCTTTGAAAAATTGAAGAAATTCCAGCTGTGGAGCTGAACGAATACATGTGTGAGTTTGTCATTTCGGTCAGGACAAAAGATGGGAAAGACTATACTAGCCGTCTTCACTCCGAAGTTTATTAGCAAGTTTTGAGCGACACCTGAAGTAGAACAGCTACTCCGTCAGTATCATGAATGACCTCGTATTTGAGAAGACAAGGAAAGTCCTTCTCTCCAAACAGAAAGAGCTAAAGAAAAAAGAAAAAGGAAATACGCCAAACGCTTCGGTAGCTTTAACTAGAGATGAAGTCAATACGGTATACGAAAAAGGCCTTCTTGGTACACGAAATCCTGAAGCGCTTTTGAACACACTCTGGTTAAATAACACCATACATTTTGGACTCAGAGGCTGTAAAGAAAATAGAGATATGTGCTGGGGTGATGTAAAGTTGAAGAAAACAAACGGCAAGGAGTTTTTGGAGTGGTTAATGAAAGACAAACGAAAACAAGAACCGGTTCAGACTGCCGTGATGTCAGCTAGGGCAATGCCGCCTAAAATGTTTGCTAACGACGGATCAGAAAAAGATCCTGTAGTGGTCTACAAGCTCTTCGCTCAGAAGAGACCTGAGAAATTGAAGGAAGACGATTCTCCTTTTTATCTAGCTGTCAATAACAACTTAAAGGCAGATTCGTTTGAAACGAAAGACTGGTTCAAGTGTAGTCCTGTTGGCATAAACAAACTTAACAGTCTCATGAAAACTATGGCTCAAAAAGCAGGAATCAACAACGACCGCCTCCGAAATCACAGCAGTAGAAAGAGGGTCCACAATAGGGGTTCTTAAATCCCGCAATCCCGACATTTTTTTTCTCAATCCCGCAATCCCGCAATATTTTATCTCGAATCCCGATCCCGAAACATAATTCTCTAAAAATAAGTTTTAGTAGTAGTTGCGATATTTCCTTTCGTAGTTGTTTTAATTGCGCGAGGGTTTGTAATCGTGTCTCGTCTGTCCACAGGTAACCCAAGCACTGTAAGTGGCAATGTTTACTAGCATTTGTATGGGATTTTTTAGTCTTGGATTTTCAAAACTAATATTGAATAAAAAGCGAGAATACTTACAGGATTGTGTTTATGTGTCCATAGACTGTGTGTGGTTGCAATTTCAGCGTTTTGGGGCGAGTTTTTACCCCAAACACCCCATGGACAAATACAAACAATCCTGTAGGGATTGTCGCTTTTTATTCAATATTAGTTTAAAAAATCCAAGAATTAAGAAATATCGCATACAAATGTTAGGAAATATTGCCACTTACAGAGCTTGGGTTACCTGTGGTCTGTCATTATACTTGCAGCCTTTTTGATTTGTTGACATTTAGTCGACCTCGTTTGCTGGCACTGAGATAAGACAAGGCAAATTACCGCCAGAGATTTGTTAACGTCCTCAGTATCTCAGTAGACTCAGTAGTTATTTTTCTTTGGATCGCCACCCAGAGCCTTACGGTGCATGAAACGACTTTAAATGTATACTCTCTCGCCCCGCAAAACGTAGCGGCTCTCGACTATGCCCTGGCTCAAGCCATATAACGTGTTTACAGTTAATACTGCTCTGTTCCTCTATCTTAAAAATAATAACCATTCCACGTGATTACATCTAGTATTCTACTCTGACTACGGATTTTTATTCTACCAAACCTGGACACTGTCCCAAACAGAAAATTAACTTCACGACCGGTTTCCTCTGCCGTTTCTGGCTCAGTTTCCTGCTCACTACTCGAGTCGTACTCTTCTTGTTCATGGACTTCATGACCAACATCTGCGGTCATAAGTGTTTCTTCGACACCGTTAGGCGCATATACTTCATCAAAGCAAACAGCCTCTCCTGGCTCGACTGATCTCGTGTATATGTACACGGTAATCAGGACTAAGTGTCCCAGCTCTTAATTGCCATGGTGGTTTCCTGTCTATAACCGTGCGCTGACGTACAGAGGACCCATACGCATGAGGCCACTCCCTCATCATAGTACGCTGCGTGTCTTCTGGAGCAATTGCTGCGGGGGGAAGTGGCTGCATAAGTGGGATTTCAGAAAGTGACATGGCGCCACGTTGCCTTGGGGTCCATTGAGAGACTTGGGTAACTTGGGAATCGCATCTCTGATACCAGCCTCATTTTACCGTACGAGTAGTAGACATTGGTCAACTAGTGCAGCTGCTTCTTGCACACTAGATAGAGTGTACGGTTGACGACGTTTCTCGTGGATAGATAAGGCTTTATAAATCTTCCCTACAGCAATCAGAAATCCCGCAGTTCGTTTGTGCATGACAAACGTAGACGACGTGGTCAAATTCTACAGAAAGATCTACTCGGCTATTTTGGCCAATCCATCCCTGTTGCCCCGTCACCGCTCCCGGCAAAAACTTCAACATTCAAATTAATCATCTAACTTAAACCGGCATATAATTTTCATTTCAATGAAACATTTTTTTTAAATGTAGAAGAAGAGGCTGAGCAGGAGCATTTTAATACTAAGTCTATTCGATATTAGCTTTTGGGAGACTCCGAACTAGACTGCGAGCAGTCCTTTTCCCTGCATTCGGACATCGATATGAGAACGCGAAGTCAAAGTTTAGGACGCGTTTGAGGAGGGAGAATGAGGGCAAGATCTAGAACTCGCCCCCATTCTCCCTGACTTCGCTCAATATCCAAATGAAGGACAAAGTAGGGAATTAGGGCGATTTCCATTTACACGAACAGAGTGGTCTGATAGGCCAGTTCTCAAATGTAACAGATTGGCTACTCAGGGAGGAGAACTAACGCATACAATTAGGGACGTAAGAAACCATGACGTCGTGAAACAAGTTTTCATTTACAAAATACAACTGACTGCACGTGAAAATGTATGCAGTCGTAAACGATTTGACTGTTGTCTGCAAAAACACAACTTGAAAACGTCGAGTTTTACGTCTAAAAATAGCGGACCTTTCCTTTTGTACAAGAGCCCTGTCCAAATCGGACGGATATATGGACTGAACGCCTTAAGTAAGAATACAAATAAATCGGGTGAGTGGGCTTCCTGTGTATGAACTCTCCCCTTTTGCAACAGGAAGCTCAATTTTCCAATCTTTTCGAATTCTTATTACTCGGGCTGCCTGTGGCAGCGCCGAGTCTTAAAATGCAAGTCGTTATTATTTTTTATTTTAATTTTTTATTTCATGTCAGACGGCTTCTGCGCATGCGTTAAAGGTCAAATTCCAACCAATCAGATTGCACTGTGCTGGTCACGCAACAATCGCCAGGTTAAATGTATTTACATAAGTGAATACAGTAAATCAAAATGGTCGACCCGCGAGGGCGAAAGCCTTCCAACAGGCTCAGGATATTTCAACTGGCGCTCTTGTTGACCATCAAAATACATGAACAACCAGGAGCCGTAATACATTCGATCAGCGCTGTTTGGACAGATCCAATGTACATTTAGAAACGTAAGCGAAATACAATATACAAACACGTTTGGATATCAACGGGTATCGAATTATAATCAAAGGTTAGATCTCGTCAGGCGCGCTCAGATAAGAAAGTTCGAAGCTCTCAGACGAGGCGAGACAAGGAGATATCACTTTCAATGAGTCATTGTCAGAAATCTATTCCATCGTGGGCGGTCTTGTACAGCTAAGGCATGTTTTACGACAGAATAACCAGAGTCTTTCTACTGGATTGAGAGCTCGAGACATTATACATGTCGGCTAATATGGGGAAAACTGAAACAAAAAATGAACTTTGACGGCAGAAACCCTCAATTGAGCCAAGCGGAATATTTACATGATCCGCTAAGATTGTTACAAATCTTAGTTAAGCAGATGTTTTCAGTGTATGCCAACTGAAATGCGGCAACTACACGAACAAGAAGCATGAACTGCCAGCAAAGAGAGAGGAAAAAGTATTTGAAATGCACAGCGCTAGCTGAAATAGGGCATATATATAATATCTGAGACGTTAAATTACGTTACTGTGAAGAGGATCAAAATTCAAGTTTTGTAGCTTGAGACTGTCTTCTGCCGTGACTCGTGAGAGAAATTGGAAAAGATCTAGCTGTTTCATTCAGACACTGGCAAATTTATTGAAATGAGCTACGGGCTTACTTTATGAGATTATTATTCATTGTGGAATGAAAGGAAACAGGTTAGCTGAAAGTTAAGTTCGAGGTAGGCTTCGACTTTCATTCCGATTCAGTGCATATGTGCACGAAGGTGGGTGCATGTCCGTAGTCTTACCGTAATCCACACCGCCTGTCAACAACACTACCAAAAGATCCAAAACGAAAGTTCAGTTACGTAAGTACTGTAAGTAAACTCTTTTTGATTTGAATAAATTTCCTCTCAGTTTGTCTGTTAATGTACTTTTCTTCTAATTATCGCTTTATTGAACATCTGTGATTTAGAGTATGCGTACCTCAGAATAAATTATTTGAAAGGTCAACTGAATTCTTGTGTCGATAAGCGCAAATGTTTTTTGTGAAACAGTCTGTGTATATGAGAAGCGGCTTAATAGAAGAGCTTTCTCATTTATAGGAATTACAATTTTTTTTCTTGCTATGAAATTTATGTTTCATTTCACATTTATTCATACAGTTTTAGCCGGACATTTCCCCGAGTTTTTGATCTATCTTCAATCAAATTCAAAGTCTGAATATGTCATTGTATTGCATTTATACACTTGAATTGCCAGTATTGTGTTGTTCGAATCCTGCGTTATCATAGTCATGCCATAAAAGCGATTAATAGACCAGTCTGTTTTTTTGACGTTCTCACTGGCGAATTAAAGCACGACTCGTGTGGCCCGAGTGAAAGCCCAGATGGGCTCTTGTTTTACTAGAGATGCTTGGGCGAGTGTATTAAAATGACGACGTACCTTGGTATGGCTCGTTTGACAGTTTGCGAAATTCCCCCTTTCACTCACTGATACATTTTTCGGACTCATGTGTCATGTCGCGGCAACCAAACAAGGATTTACACACTGAATTAATAATTGACATATAATGTTTTTATTTCATTTTGGGTTAGTTTTAGCCGTTTTCTTTCGACTATCCTGGGTATTGCTAGTCATCTTACGTTAGAGTTAAAGACGTTATATAGTCGACTTGCATGGAAACTGCACGTGCAGACTGCTGTAAAATCTTAAATACTATGCTAGATAGTTCTACAACTACGTCTCTACAGACCTCTACAATACCAAAAGCAAGGGAGTTTACGAATATAAATATAACTACGACCGGTACTCACCTGACAGCTTCCTTAACCGCTTTTAAAGTATTTGTGGTTCTTGGAAGTTCAGTCCGACTCGCACCCTTTTCATAAAAAGGGCAACACAATTTATGATATCCACCATATGCCACCTAACTTGTCAGACTTGTCATCCGTAGCTTGTTCATCAGTGGCCATAATTTAAAACGAGGTGATCACGAAGCCCATACCCTGGTTGCCAGAGGTTCTAAGATTTTATGCCCTCCCTAAGCAAAAGTCAGCGAGACGACTGCGCAGCGGGCTTTTGGCGCTCCAAGTACGAATCACACTTCCATGCCAGACTAATCCCTTTTGATTAACACCTGAGAAACCATGCAGTGAAATGTTCTTTTGACTAAACCGGGTTTTGACCACGTCGGGTTTTATTTTTTTCTCTGATCGACAGATAAAGCAAACTGAAGTACAGCAAATAAGGAGATCGCGAAAATCCCGAATCCCGAATCCCGCCTCTCGGTGCCTCTATTTCCCGTATCCCGCAGCAAAAATCATCTATATCCCGCGTCCCGTCAAAAGTTGAAATCCCGAAATCCCGCCTCATTTTCTTTCATATCCCGAATCCCGTGTCCAAAAAATGGCCAATCCCGCATCCCGTAAAACCTATTGTGGACCCTCTAGAAAGACTATGGTTCAAACTCTAAGCGATAATGATATTCCACCGACTCATATCGCTCAACTATCAGGACATAAAACTTAAAGAGCATAGAAAACTACAGCAAAGTGTCAACAAAACAGCTATTATGCACATGTCCAAAGTTCTTAGCACTGCTAATTTAGCTGGTACAGCAACAAAGACATCCTCGTACGAAACTGCTAATATTAATCCAGCCATAACTCCATCCACTTCTGACTCACAGCAATCTATGGCTTTATTCAGCGGGGCTGTCATTCAAGGTGGCAATTTTCTCATCAACATAAATACAGTTAATCAATCACCAAAGCTATAGAGGAATCAAACTTAGCTACTTCTGAAGCATCGACACGGTGGAAGAGAGTGAGGCCTTTGGTCAACAGTGATGACGAGTGAGCTTGACTTGAATTTAAATAACATTAATCATTATTTTGAATAGTTCAAAGCAAATTTGGCTGCTTTATGATTTCCTTTTTTTTGTTTTTGGCAAAAACTTTGAAAATAAAATGTTGAACTTTTATACTTTTGAGTGAATAAAACTCATATTGACTATTCGGATTGTTTGATTTGAAAGAAATCTCAGTACTTATAAAATAAACAAATGGCTGTTTCGCTTGTACGATTTTTATCAGTTCACTTGTTGTGAAAGAATCACAAACTCGTGAACTGATAAAAATCGTACGCGCTCACCAACCATATTTAAATCTTTGAAACTGTTGCTTCAACAGGAAGGACAAATAAAAATTGGAATTGCCCTCCAAGTGCGATTCGTGATGTCTAATAGCCTTGTTTCCATCCAACGCCTATGAAGTGAACAAATCGACCCCGTTTTTATTTAATATATTAATTTTTTGTCTTTCCTTAGTCATTTTGTGCAATTGGAAATACATTTGGAGAGCGAAAACCTTTATTTTTCGCATTGGAGTGAGGCATAATTATTGTCAAAATCATGCGACAATTTTAGGCCGTTAAAGTATGTTAATCACATGCATAACATCAAGCGGTGTGCACAATTGTATTCATAAATAATGTAAAAATATGGCTTTTTTGAAGAAAAAAATTGACAGATGGCATGGCCCGTCAAGTAGCAAATAGTTAGAATGAGAATTAGACAAAAAAAACGCACTGTATTTCGTATTTTGTATTATTTACGAAGACAAATATATATAGATATGCAAACCACTTGATTCGATGCATGAAGTCAGTAATGCCATATATATCTTTAACGGCACAAACATTGTCGTACGATTTTAACAATTATGCCTGACTTCGACATGAAAAGAAAAGTTCGTGCTTTCAAAATTAATTTAGATTTAATTGCAAAACATGACTAAGGGAAAACTGAAATTTCATTGAATAAAATAAGATACCAACAGGGTCGAGTTTTTCACCTTATAGGCACTGTAATGAGCTGTCAGTTGTCAGTTAAAATTTTGGCCATTTGTTAGATGTCAGCTAGCTCTAGAATTACTAGAGAAATTTACAATGTTTGACCCACAAAAACCAAATTTGTCAGTTGTCAGTAAAAAAATCGTCATTTGACAGTTTGTCAGTAGTCAGACGCTCTTTAATCATAACTCTAAACTCTTCCCCCCATTGAGTTATTACGCACTAAATTTGACATTTTATTATTTTCCAAAGAAGAGAGCAAAGTTTAGACCAATATTCTTTTGTAACTAGACGTACATTTCTGCTGATGCTTTCTTTATTTTTTATATTCAGGATCGCAATTTTCCTTCAGTAATGTCCAGGACACCCACAGCCACCGGTTATGAATGGCCGTTAGATAGAATGGCTTTTGGAAGCTACACTCGTGCCAAGAATGTCTTGGCCATTCAGTGATTCTTGCGTTTCTGTTTCCTGTTTGTTTGTGTTGTTTATAGGATACCTAGGAAAACGACCATGCTATACAAAATACAGTAACCTATTTGTGGCGTCGAAATATGTCCTGATAATTAGTCCTCGGACACTATCTGATCCGAGAAGAGAACAGTTCCCGAGGGCGGATATAATCTCTCTTACTTGTTTTACATTAATTTTCTTCCGTTGCCGTTAAGGAATTTTAAATTAACTGCTACATGTCAGTAGAGTAATAAGGTATGTAAACACGGTTTAAACTCTATAAAATAATTTCGAGTGATTTTTAGCTTAAGAATACCATTGTACTCGAGTCCGATGAAAATAAAAATTGTAGACCTTAACTAAAAGTTTCGCGATGTCGATGATCTTGTTTCCAAGTTTGATTTTTTTATAAGTGAAAACTGTCTAGGACTTCAGTAGTGGTATTGAGTAAGCAGTACAATGTATATTATTTTAACTAATGGTTGTAAGGTCTCTACTGGTTGTAAGGTCTCTACTGGTAATGCCATGGCTGTCGACTTACTCCATACAGAAGCTCTCTTATTTCAAATCCTAATTACTCTGTATCAAAGAAAGCTTTGACACCCAAATTTCACAGGATTACCATTAGTCCATAACCAGAATTTTTTTTTAGTAAGTATGTCTCGATACTAATGAAATTACGGTATAATCCAATTTTAGAACAGCGCTCAAACCACTTTCGTCGGGGAAACAATGGCAGCCATGTTTCTTTTATAAACACAAAATTAGTTCTTTCATTAGAACAAAGGCTTTCATATTTGCACCATTCAGAGTTGCTGATGCAATTAGTGCCATACGCTTGGTTATCGATTTAGCGAGAATCGTTTTCTAAAAATAGATTATACTGTAAACTGATTGGTCAAGAGACCCAGTATGAGATATCGAGACTTCTAGTTATGGACTTCTGGGATTACTTATTTTTGCCTGTCGTTTTATCTGACAAAGTTGATTTTTTCACGTCATTATTGCTGACCAATCAGGTAAATAGAAACGACATTATTGCACAGGATCTATAGTAAAATAAATCCCATGCTGCAGTAGTCACGGTGGCGAATAGAGGTTTTGCACCACCACGTGATGGCAGCCATGTTGGTGGCCAGAACAATAGAATGTAATTCCTTTGAGATTTAATTTTTCGCATGATTGAACAAATCTCATTGTTCTGGCCACCAACATGGCTGCCATCACGTGGTGGTGCAAAACCTCTATACCTAGATATTAAGTCAACTGTGTGATTTTCGATTGAGTGTCGAAAGTAATAAGTGATTGCTTTGGTTTTACGTTTACGACTCGGGGTACATCGAGGATAGAGGGGAAACAAAACTCACTATTTCCCTCGGGGCCAGTCATTAATTGTTTATTGTTACATAGACAAAAGTTTTTCAGACACAACGTGCGCTCTCATTGGCTGATTCAGGGTCACGTGGCAGTCATCAAAATCCAATGTTTCCCGCGCGGGCAACAATTCATCAATTGTTGCCCGTCACGTGATCACATGGTGACAGAAGATGGTGTGATGTGTCGCGCGCCACTGGCAAGCTAGCTAAAGGCGGGAAATATTTGTTTACCAAAACGTCTAGAGCTGACCATTTTTCGTCGAAAGAAAGCGTTCAAAATGGAACCAGCTAGCTCCAAAGAAACAATTGACATATTTATCAAGCGCGAGTGAGAAATTGGTAGCTAAAAAAGGATGCAACGAAGACACAAAACGACACTAAAAATGCCGTAGCGATGCTGGCAGCGTTTTGTGTTGAAAAACAGCTTACCGAAGAGAAGACGACAAACCTCGCTCGTATCAAGTAGGTCCTGTATTTATGCACAACTTTGCTTCTAGCAAAACTTATGTCTATATAACAAATCACTTAAGGTTACCGGATACCTTCAAAGCGAAAAAGATGATTTTTTTTTTCGCACAGAAATGTAGTTTTAGTAGTAGTGTCTCATATACCAAAAACTCCGTTGAATAAAAATTAATGTTGACGGAGAAATACCAAAAGGAAGTTTTTGACCGGAAGTAAAAGGTTCCGTTTGATTGACAGCAGATCAATATAAACACATGACAAGTGCTCACTCGCCCGTAACGACGGTGTGAAGATATAATATTAAATTTATTTCATATACCAATGTTTACGTTTATTGAGAAACGTATTTCCACACATGATTCCATAATTCCATCGGTTGTTGGCCTTATACCTTCAAAAGAGCAAGCAGGATGCCCTTAGCTTGGAAAACAAAGAAAAAAGAAAAGCAAAACAAGGCCAAACAATGCATACGACTACAAAGCCAAATAGGAGTCCTTGTTTAAAAACCCGACAAGGGTTCGTATTTTCACTTTCAGACAGAGTACCGAGTGGCCCACATCTGAACATGAAGAATTGATAGGAGCCAGCCGAGAAAATATTTGTTTCCAAGAAAGCTTAGATGGAAACGTAAAGCCTGACGGTGACTCTGAATCACTTGAAACTATTAAACACCACGATCTTAGCTCGCTATTGCCGTGCTGTTTCAGCCGCCTGCAAATCGCTGTCTCCTCTACTAACTATGCTGGCATTCAAGGCGTCTCTAGGTGTTCACCTTGGCTTTGTGCCTCCAGGTCTTTTTGTCTTTCCCATTTTTCAAGTCACACAAGAAAACTAGAACAACCAACTATATTAACATTTTCTCGATGCGGCGCGAAGCTTTGATCGGAAATCAACATTGGCGGGAAATCTTGACAGATAGTTGAACTGTGATGAGAAATGATTGGCCAAGAGCTCGCTAATTGTTGGAGAGGCGGGGCTTCAGATTCACGCACGACAGACGGCTAGATTTTCTAAAATGCTATTTTCTACGCTTTCGATTTTCAACCAAAATAGAGTTTTAAAAAAGCTCCCAATCAAGAGAAATTTAGTCGATTTGTTTGAAATTTTCACAAAATATCAATTGATAACTCCGCTGCAAAAGGGTGTCGGGGAATTGGAAAATTCTAAAAATAGAGCTCTTGACGGCGTTTTCCGCAAATCTACTCTGATTATTTTTCGCCTTTTCACGGAGAGCATGATAACTTTTGAACTAAATCGAATTTTGAAATTCCCCGACAAACTTTTGTAAAACGATTCCTCTGAAATGCGGGACAAAGGAAACAGATTTTAAAACTTTAAAATATTTTCGGAGTCGGAGCTTCTGAAAGCCATCTCACTAGATCCGAGAAACGGGATCGAGGAAAATTCGAGATTTTCAAAGAACTCAAAACTTTTTATGTATTCTTGTAGCCAATTTTATAAGCTTTAAAATGATACATGGATGATTTATCTACGATGTTTCTTCGAGGCGCTACATAATTTAGACTGGAAACGCACCCTGAAGGTATCCTGTAACCTTTATAATGACTGTCCCCTCGGGAATCAGTGAGTTTTGTTTCCCTTCGAACCTCGATGTTTCCCTCGACTCCGTCTCGGGGAACATCGAGGATCGAGGGGAAACTAATAATGAGTGACGTATTTATGTGACGTAAATGAGTGACGTAATTGTGACGTAAATCAACAACGTTTTCACATTTTGAGCCATTATTCGAAATCTAGTCGAGCGATGTTTTTCAAACAATTGGAAACTGGTTAAACCTAGAACACACAGTTAAAAACAATTGGAGCTATGAATTTCGAGCGATGTTTTTCAAACAATTGGAAACTGGTCAAACCTAGAACACACAGTTAAAAACAATTGGAGCTATGAATTTCTCACCTTACAAACGTTATTTAAATTTCTGTCAAATCCAAACTGATTCAAAACATCCCAACGGTTACTAAATCTTGATGCTGTATTGTTAGAAAAAACAAAAATAAAGTTGTGAATATTTCTTTCACGCATGGCATAAGTTACCTCAAAATCGATCATTAAAAGCGAGCCAAAAATATATAAACCAGCACATCTTGTTTAATTCGCTTTCAAATTTAACGAAATTTTCGTATGTTAATATTAAAATGTAATAACATCTTTAGGATCAAACACATTTGTATATTGACGTTAGTGTGACGTCATAACAAACGACTCCTTTAAAGGTCAAATTGTGCGTTACCTATACGTTTGAAATAAAGCATGTTATCACAACAACATAACAGTGTGTTTTTGATTGCCGCAATTTTAAAGTCTCTACGATAAATATTTGCTGAGTTATTAAGAACTGAAGTTACCTGTGACGTCACATTTTCTGACGTCATGGGTCTGACATCAGTCATGCTTTCTAAATTGAGGAAACATAAAAAATACCATATTGCGGCGATTCGGTGTACAGTAAGTACAGTTCCTCTTTAAAACCCGAAAAATACTCGAATAGTTATTTTTAAAATACATTTTCAAAAATATATGACGTCATAATGACGTTTCCTCTTTTTCACTGTGAATTTTAAAGTATTTCCTCTCAAAAAATGAAAATTCTAAAAACATACGGCTGTGGGTACCGATTTACTCTTTTGATTGCTAGATTGTCGTAAACCAATATTTTAAACTCTAAAAGATGAATGAAGAAGTTATTTTGTAAATGGTTCTGTATTGAATATTTCCCGCCAAAGTTTGGCGGGAAAATTGCCAAAATTCAAAATTTAATAACTTTTCTTCCTCTTAACCAATCGAACTCGGATTTTCGGTTTCTTTGTTGTTGACATGATGGGAAATCGAAAATATAAAATTTACTGATGTTAAAGGTAATTGAAAACATCGAGAAACCTATTATAAATGGCTATATGACGTAACTGTGACGTCATCAAAATGTCTACGGTAGTTCAAAGCATCGGATTTCGTTTAGGTCATCGGTCTTCAACTTCCCACAAAAAATCAATCTTCTATGTTGGAAACTTTTGAAAGTATAGCAAAGTGATAGATTTTAGGGTCATTTGTGCCAAGCGTGTTTGGAGAGTGTGCTTCTCTTCGAAAAATGGTATATCCAATTGTAGATATTTTTCAGCGATAGGATTTGCTGTATGATTTTACGAACAATTGAATTTGATGCTCAAACACTTAAAAATAGGTTTTTGCCATTTATTTAATTTTACATTGTTACTCACTCGAAATAAATATTCGCAACTTTTGTTCTGTTTTTGCTAGCACAATTGATTTGGCATCAATATTTAGTAAGCTTTGTGTAATAATTTTAACTAGTTTGGATTCTAATCACTAGCCCACGGTCCTTTCAACTTTGACAACATTAGGAAGGTGAGAAATTCATCGCCTCTATATTTCGCCAACTTCCGGCGATGGGATTTTGATAAAATTTGCACTGTGTATGTCTGTTATAACTTTGAACAGTTGGCAGTTGTTTGAAAAAAAATCGTTCCATTAGATTTCGAGTAATGGCTCAAACTGTAAAAAAGGTCGCGTTGACTTACGTCACAATTACGTCGTTAGTATGTGTGGTCGAGTCAATCTATCAGTTGTATCAATAAATTGTGTATTGTTTGTGAAAATTTGAGAAGAATCAGGCAAATATATTAAAAGTTATGACATTTTGTTTAAATTTGCAAAGTGGCTTCGAAGTTTCGATCGGGATACTTTAAGACGTACTTAAGGTGGTCACAAAGTTTCTTATGAATACGTTTTTTTTTCTTTTTCGCACCATTTTCCATGTAAAACTGGAGCGACGTCTTTGTACATGAAGAGTAATATGTTATCGTGTATTTTTTTCATATAGTATTCCACGTCCACGATTAAAATGCTTCCTTTGTCTCCCTGAGTAGCTACTCCACTCAACAAATGCGCTCTTAGTAAGTCTACCTGTAGATAGTCACTGGATATACCAGAGACTGAAAACGCTTTGCTCTCTATGCATCGCTTTTAGGACGATGAAGCCGACTACGCCACGCCGGGGCTCTCTACATGCTCTGTAAGATGAGGCTTGATCTGGCTGTTGAGAATAGCACTTGACTTCATACTGAGGGCTTGGGCAAAGTGGAGAAATGTAGAGTGAGAACTGGATGTGTCCTAAGACACTGCCTTGAGGAACACCAGAACCAAGAATTAGCTGAGCCATGCTGCGTTAATCAGCTTATAAGCCCAATTTGTTTATCATTAATATCGCCGGATTATACATCAAGTGAACAGGTGAATATTAGTAAAATGTTTCTTGATTTGAATGTTGCGTCTATGAATCATACTAGTTTATATTTGGAATATGCTAAATATGTGATATCACAGGAGGCCAACAAAAGGTCATTTCTTTCTCCTTGGGAATGAAACTATTTCTGATTTATACAAATATTTGGTAAAATCACTGATATTAGGCCCAGATATAACATGGATGTGCAGAAAAAGATATTTATTTCTGCCAGCACGGTTTTTTTATAATATACGAAGCCTCCTTCGACATCGCATACTGATTAGCATATTGGAAATGGAATCCTCTATAACTTAGAGACGCAACCCTCAAACCAAGAAAAAACATACTATTCCCCTATTTAACTGATGTACAATCGATATTAACGATTATAGGCACTTTAAGGACACACACTTTAAGGACGTTTACTTTCGGCATTTGTCGGTTAAAAAGAGAAAGTCAAACTCATACCAGTACCGATCTTTCGATGTTATTGTATAATTTTGAGGGAGTACATTTGTACATGTTAGAGCTCACGAGTAATGCCATTCAAAGCTATACAAGCTACTCGGATTATTTTGTAAGTGTCAGTACAGATGTGATGGACGACCGCGGTAGGAATCGAACTCGGGTCCGCATGCTCTATGTGCTGTACACTACTGCCCCGGGGGGTTCTTCAAGGTAAAAACGGTAGGGGTGACCGTCGGAAAACCTAAAAAAATACCAAACCGTGAACAATTTCCCACACTAAAATGTACCTCATGGTCTAAAAATCACCCTGAAAAATTGTTTAATAATAATAATATTTTAACAGGGTGCCCATGTCACCGAGATGTTTTTCAATGGGGCCCTGTTTCGCTTGGACACCTCTAAAAAAAATACTAAATCGCCGATCGCAATGTACGACACACCTTCACCTTGTGAAGATATCGACAATACTTCGCTGAAAACAATGGCATTGAGGTGTATCTCCTCCAGGATTCGTAAGGCACATATCGGATAAAGGACAGAGTGTATCGCTGCAGATGTCGAAAAGGTGTAGGAAGTAAAGCGGTTTTATTTAATTGCTCACTTAGGAACCATACAGTGATTTTCCTCTGGAAGCTTGCTAATGTATCGCCTATTCCAAAAGAGTCTCCTCTAACTCCCAGTAATCAGCTGAGACCTATTTCTTTGACTAACATCATAATGAGACTATTCGAAAGAATAGTAACATAAAATAATTACACGAAACTCTTAAATTGGTAATATGTTCTGATCAGTTTGTATATAAAGTGGTATACGATTCCACTATGGCCCTTATTAAGTGCTATCACTGACATGGCTTAAGCTGCTCGACAATCAGTCTATTGACTTTGTTCGCGTTTTCTCTTTTGATTTTAGTAAAGCCTTTGATTCAGTTACTCATAATATAGTATGTGATAAACTCAAAGAGCTTGACATTAACCCGTATATTATTAATTGGATAATTAGTTTTCTCAGTGGTAGACAACAAAGAGTCGTGGATTTTCCATTTTTTTTTTTGTAAACATCAATCGCAGAGTCCCACAAGGAACGGTGTTATGACCAGTGTTATTCTCTCTTATGGTCCATGATATTAGAATGCGGTTCATCCATTTAGTAATATGCTAGTTAAAGCATACGGATGACATTACTCTTACGGTGCCAGTCACAGATAACCATCACTTCTCTGCTGCAGAAGTTAACAACATTGAGAACTGATCGTCCAATAATCGTATGGATTGACTCTTAATCTCTCTAAGACCTAGCAGATAGTTGTAAGAGGAAAGTCTCCCAAACCTCTCAGTTCCGGCACCCGTAACAGGGATAGAAAGGAAAAGTCGCTTGAAATTACTTGGAGTAACATTTCAAGACGACCCCTGTAACTGGGGACCTCCATATAGATAACCTACTATGCAAACTTACAGCCGTCTGTACATTCGATTCGTATAGAGTTAACTTATGGATCAGTCTTTGGACCAACTGACCAAACTATTTGACTCTCTTGTAATGTCCTTATTCTTATATGGTATTGAAGTATGCATGCCGGAACTCTGCATATCAGAGCAAATACCTTGAACGTATTGATAGGCTTTGTAAACGGATTTTTCGATTTGGCTATACTATTAAATGCATAATTATAGACAGACAGATGTAATTAGAGACAGACACACCAAGATGTGGAAAATAATCATTAATAATCCTAAGCGTGCCATGTATGAGCTCCTGTCACCCAAGAGAGGGAGATCCCTTTGAGGGCTTGAGCACCAGTTTATTCTTCCCAAGGTCAGGACTGAAAGATTTAAATTTCGTTTTATAACTGATGTTGTTTTCAGTTCATATAACATCATTATTATTAGCAGTATATTTGTGGCAATTATTATATTTATTATTTACTATTACAATATATTCATTCATCGCTAGTATTTATATAGGTCCATTCTACAATATTATATATAAGGCCTGCGGCAAACGTCGAACTAGCTATTAACTTAATTCAGTCGAACCTATTAATTTTGAAATAGGCTCATGGATAGTGTAATTTATGTTAGTTGAGGTACGAAATTCACAGAAATGAATATTTTGCTGGCACGGAACAGAAGCCTGGGGAGAGTAGTGCTGAGAATTATGGGTAATGTAGCGTGCCATAAGTAGGTGACTGTTAAGAGTTTGAATTCAGTCTAGGTCAGCCTTGCTACCTTGCTTCATTTTTTTAAATGATTGGATCGAGAAGCCCGAGGCATAACGAACATTAAGGGAAACCATTCTGGCTAGGTTAGAATCGTCCGAGTTTAATTTAAATCGGCATAAGATCGTATTTATCATATCGGAGTAAATGTATTTAGATGACCTCAGCTCCCAGAGTTGGCGGCACTGCATTGGTGGGAGTATACGTTCCCGTTTAGTCCACACAGTGGTTTTGGGTTTTCGTATCCGGCAGTGTCGCAATAATTAATAATAGTAGTAAATAGACTAAAAGTTGAAGAACGAATGCCTGTAAGCAATTATGAGCAATTATATGAATAAACGTTGTTGGGCTCGGCTGACCAACATGCCCAAGTATCCTACGTAACTGTGTGTCTGAATTGTGTAGTGGAGGCAAAATGTACGACATTTGCCGCAATAGAGATCGACCTATTCAATAGATACGAGTCCAGCATGAGGTTCGAGTAGCCAAGTCGGGAATTACGACTCTGGTGCGACTTTACGGCAAATGTCGTTCTTAACACGCGCCGAACTAAATTCATAAATTATGTAAAATAATAAATAAATCATGCAAATAGTATGGATGGTGCCAAAACCGTGAAAACAACATCTCCCCCATCTCCCAAACACTGATCCCCCCCCTGGTGAGCATACGCTGTACAAAGGCGATTTCGAAGGCGAAATGGAGGCCTATCGGAAGTGATTGCCGCATGACGCTCTGCCGGAAATGTGTAGTTCGTGCTTTAACGTCACAAAATACATTTGCCTTAAATGCGAAATGCCCTTTTGTAATAAATGCTCAGTATTCGAAAGCAATGAAGACGTGTCGGGCTGGAATGCCGGCAGAAGCATTGGCTATTGCGAATGTTGCGATATAGCTCGCTTTGAAACGCTTCTACTATATGAAGTCAAACCATCCAGAATGTCGCGCGTTGAAAACTGCGGCATGATCGACTATTAACAGAGGTTTCAATGTGTGAATCGCAACCGCTAGAAACATGGCCAATAACGCCACTTGCAGTGACAACCATCGTCTCCTATACACGGCACCGAGTGCTGTGTAGAACGCCATTCTTCTGTTTCTGTTTTGGACAATCATTTTCCACAGAAAGACTTTTCTTTAATATATTCGACCGAGCGCTGTATTTCGCCATATCACTAAACGCGGGCAAAAAGTGAAATGCGCCAGGACAAGTGTTAGTTCCCGTGATTTAATTAGGCGCAAGTGAATTTAAAGATCGACATAACGGTTCGACGTTTGCTGCCACGTCAGCCCTAAGTCGATCTTCTACCGAACCTATTTTTTAATAGGATCGGCGCGACTTAAGTTCGACGTTTGCCGTAGGCCTAAGATACCATTATTACATGTAAACTCACACGTCTGATGTGTTGTATTAATAAAGACATTATTTATTATTAATTTGACTTTATTTGCGACTATATGTCTTTAGGTAAATCATGTCCAAAATATTTGAGTGGGGTCCCTGCGGTCAACCAGTTTCAGCATTATAAAAATATACTGATATACAGTTTCTCAGTTTTTCCCTCATTCTCATTCTTTGCAATTGGCCCAAATTCACAGATTTCTCTTGCCTAGAGAACTGTTATCAGAATCTGATTCATAAAATTCATGTGACTGATAATGATGAGTTATGACGTATTGACTGCGTGAATTAGGAGAATTTACAATTTTCCTTTTTTGTAATTATTTTCTATGGGTTATTTTATAAAGGACATATTAAAACAATCCGTGTTTTCTATAGAGTTAAAATAATATAATTATACTAGTAACACAGCATGTGAAAATGTCAAAATTTCCCTCCTAGCATAGCCGGCTACTTCTCCCGTACGTTCTTTTGTAATCGCTTCTCGAACTGGTAATATTAATTGTCGCGCATGCGTTAGCGTGAGTAACAATCAAGCCCTTGAGTTCTTCAAGGGCTTGAATATTTTATTTTTACTCAGTTGTTCTGTTCGTCGATATTTCAAAGACTTCCTCTGAGTTCTTACTTAAATGTGGACGGATTGACCAATGAGACCGAAGAAATTGATCCCACGGTAATTAATGTACAAACTATAAATAAAGGGGTGGCGAATGGTAAATCCGAGACTTTGCGAGACGCCGAGACTTGCGATTTGAAAATCCGAGCCTTCAAGATCCGAGCCCGAGACTTTGAGATCATGCAGATCCCGAGACTGTTTTTATTGTAGTTATTGTGACGAAACACCCAGTACCTTTCATCACACCAGATCATGTCCTCGTTGTTTGTAAGATATTAACTGTTAATATTATTAGTCTACAAGCTGAGTCAGCGAATTGTTATACACTCAGTAGAATTACTGTGGTGGTTGCAGTAAATGTCGGATGAGTAGTTTCTATGAGTGGGACAGTAGCCTGCGCGTTTGTTTCCGGACGTCGAGACTATTCCCGGTCAATGATGTGCACATATCAACTACGTAGGAGCTAATAGGTAAGTGCAACCCATCATCGTATTAGTTGCGTATTAGAGTTAAAAAAGAAAAAGAAACCGCAGGTTTAACTAAAATGG
Organism: Actinernus sp. WN-2022; assembly: GCA_030867875.1. Taxonomy (NCBI): domain Eukaryota; kingdom Metazoa; phylum Cnidaria; class Anthozoa; order Actiniaria; family Actinernidae; genus Actinernus; species Actinernus sp. WN-2022. The sequence continues at coordinate 22,099,689 of JAOWCC010001368.1, read as the reverse complement.
ACTGATCCTGCATGACATCAAATTTACTCTACCCAGAACTTAAAGGAAGCGAAAAATCAATCTACGTTTAAATTCATTGAAACAGAACCGTGTTTTAAAGAGGAGTTTACTTGTTTAAGCTGGTGTGTAAATACCAAGTAGGTGGTGTTGCAGAGGGAAGGTAATTCCCCTGTAAGAGATGTAAGTTTTACTTATGTAACTCAGTATCTTTTATTTCTATAAAATTTCCTCAGAAGGCCTCGTTCCGGAATTATCTGGATCCGACCCTGTCAAAGAAGCTCACGTAGTGTGTCCAAAACCTTACGTATAGAAGTGCGTGATAGTCATCATAATGGAGGTCGGGGTTGTAAGTTAAACCAGGAGCCCATGGGCTCCTACTTAAACTTACTAATCTTCTGCCATGATTGAACATAAATACCTTGTGAGGAATTTACCATTCAACCAATTAGCTGTCGTTCGCGTACCTTACAAAACACATGCTGAGGCTGCCAAAAAACCGTAACTCCAATAAAAGCTAAAAAAAAAGAGTAAAAAGGCGCGACTCCGAGACTCTCTCCAAAAAAAATCCGAGACCCTCTCAAAAACAAATTCCGAGACTCCGAGACCCTCTCCAAAAACAATCCGAGACTTCGAGACGGACAAAGTAAAGAAAAAATCAGACTCCGAGACCCGACCTATCAGAAAATGCGAGATTTCGAGACTTTACCAACTTTTTGCGAGACCCTCCGTTTTTCTTGACAACACGCCACCCCTTTATATGTGTCTGAATGTTTTTTTAACATAGCACAGACCCACCTGTTGACAAGCAAATCATATTTCTGGAGCAGGCATTGCGTCATCCCTCTATATCCATTGAGTTTCCCTGGACCGCGAAGTTCTCTTTGAAAACAATCAATTGATGACAACAATCATTATGACATATCAAATAACTAGTGTATACGTAAGTAGTGGATCGCTACGAAACGTATACCCTAGCAGTGGCGAGGGAGGGGGAGCAAGAGGGGGAGGGAGCAAGAAGGGGGGAGGGGGTAGCTTCCCCCCTCTGCCCAGTCCCAGAAGAGAGATTAACAGAAGTCATCAATGAAAATATACAAAATATATATATACATCATACCCACGTATGGTATTTTTAAACCAATTCACTCTTTTCACCTGGTGGCCATCTTGGATTCAAAGCGAGGCAATCCTTTGTTTTTGCCAGGTGAGCCTCATTTTGACTATCCCTCACTACGAGGCTGACCTGGCAAAAACAAAGGATTGTCTCGCTTTGAATCCAAGATGGCCACCAGGTGAAAAGAGTGAATTGTATAAAAACTTATGACAATTTACAACTTCGCAACGTACCACAGTCAGTAGTGTTCAATTCAATACTGAAATCATTTTAGAACCAGCAATTGAAGGCATGACAAGTTCCGAGACACTTTTTGCCCAGAAAATGCAACATATCCGAATGCATGCAATTATTCACTTTTATAATATAAATTATTTATGGGATTACTAATATAAAATATTTACTGCAGGATTTCATTGGTTGCTCAGCGTACTTGATGTATTTTATAATACTGTATACTCAACAAAATATCTGGATTCTGATTGGTCAATAATGAGTGCATGTAAAGATTATAGAGTGCATTCACAGTCGCACGCAACTCAGCATATGCCGGTTTGCTTATCAGAACTTATTCGAATCACGTATTGCACTCGTGTTTATGCGATTTCGGCTACACATAATGCACGCACGATAATTTATTTCCATATAGATCGATTTTTATATTATAAAACAAATAGAGGATGGTTCCCCATATATCCTATAACAAAACAATGCACTTTCGAGGTCTCTTGAAAAGCTGCTAAATGTACTGACGTTCCGTTCGTGCATTGGCTGTTCTTCAAGACCTCGAGTGTGCATTATTTTGTTATAGAACATGAAGAACCATCCGTTTTGTTATTTAAATGTACTTTTGCAAGAATTAAACCAACTTGGAACGTTTGTAAACCAGTTTTGAAGAGTTCTTTGAATTAAGCCATAACAAAAGTGTTTTTATTCACACGGCGACTGATTATGCCTGCATTCCATGGAACTAGTGGGTCTTGTATACATATTAATCAGGCTTTTCCGGGACGTTGTAGTCTGGGGCCGGTTGCATATTAACGCTGGGCCTATTAAACTGCTAACGTCTGAGATATTGATCGGGTTGGCAGGGCTACTGTTTATGTACCCGACCGTTGTTAGTTATGAACAATATCTGAACAGAAAATTCACTATCTTACCTCAATTGCCACCCTAACATCATTCAAGTCGGAACTATTTCCTCTTCTTTTTAAATTCTCCTTCCGAAGAAAGTATTTTAACTTTCTAAGACTGAAATGAATAAAAATAGTCAAGCAATACGCAATTTCACCCTACAAGCCCTTACCCTAGCAAAGGTCTGAACTGCTCTTATTAACGCTTTTTAGCACCAGTTTTCTTTCTTTTTACAGAAAATAGGGCCTCGAGTGAGCACTCGGCTCATAAGCCCCCCTGCATACCGTGTCAAACGACTAGTCTATCTACCGATAGACTAATATAATGTCTTTCTACAACCGATTTCCGTGTTAAAGTGCCCTAAACCCCAATGTTATTTTTTTATCCTGACAATCTTTAATTTAGAGTGATTGTTTTTGCGTGAATCCGATTCATTTGTCTTTTCAAAGTAGGCGGATTTACGGGTTATCAAAACCTTTAAGTGTCCACAATAATTACATCATCTACATGTTGGTTTCAGATTGTAGGTGGATTGCAGAATCCCTTGTCGAGTTTCTTGTTGCATTACTTGCGCGAATGAAAATTGCAGCGTTTACCGAGCGTTCCGTTTACCGTAACGACTTTTGTCGAAGAAAAGTGAAGCGTGAATTTTAAAATAAATTTGAATTACATGCATTTATACACATTACTGATAGCTTTTTGCCGTACTATTCTCCACGTCCAATATATTACAGTAATAAGAAGGAAACATGTATTCATAAAGGTTAGTGGTCACGGATCTCACTTCCATATGTCATGTTTTACCCGGCCAATAAGAGTGAACATACACACGCCAAGAACATTTCACAACTCTAAGCGTACTGACGAGACTCGCTTTCTGTCAAAATGTTTTTATAGTCGGGTAATTAAACTGGTTTGCAGAAATCAGTTAACATACTGCTATGGCAACACTTCCAAGGCATTCAAATAAGCATTTGGCATCTTGCATTTCTAGGCTAGCTTATCGAAAATCGGGGGGGGCGAATTCACGGCGGGCGAAATCGCTGGTACACCGGCTATTTTCAGATCATGACCGAGCCACAGTACACTAATTGGAAGCATTGGCCTAGTAAATTGTGCATTGTGTGTGACGCAAGATGAGCAAACACAACAATAGAGGGTTTTCACTCAATCCCCATGTTGGTGTACAGAACAAAAGAAGCTAACGAAGAATCTATTATTAACTGTACACCAACATGGCGGCTATGACGTCATGTGAAAACGCTCAATAAACCCCACAACAGGGTGAACAATGGCTTTTTGTCTCATCTTACGACACTCGACCAAGACTCCAAACTGGCCGGTTGTGAAACAAAATTATATATCGATTTATTATTCTTATTTTTATTTCGTCCTCAATTTTCATCTAGACTATAAATAGGCTAGAATTGGGTTAGGGGCACTTTAAGTGGGAATAGGTTGTTAGACTTACTTCCAATTTATGCCATAATACTTTAGTAATACCGTTATGATGCTCTTGTATTTGTAACCCTGCCGGAAGTAAAATCGTATTTGTATCAACACCATTGTTTAGCATCTGCCTATCCGCAAAATAAACAAAGGATTTGTACTCAGTGACTGCGCATGAACCGTAAACTGGTCTATTAGATGAGTGTAATTAACGAAATTAAGAAATTAGAGTCTACGAAAGTTGGAATTGCCACACATGAACTCTCATAAAGTATCACCCTTGTTGAGTGAAGGTTTCGAGTTTGGCCGCCACTCAGGCATGACTCAGTGTACAGCATTGGCTTACCAAACAATACAAAATACCCTAATCTTTAGAACGAGCAGTACAAAACCAATAATACTACAGTTTAATGGTGCAATCAGAATACAGGTTTCAAGCGGTACTGTATTACTCGAGCAGTGAATAGGCGGGTCGCGGAGCTTTTACGTATAAATTAAATTATCTGATAATAAATTTTAACCAATGAACCAGTAAGTTTCTACGTACATGTACAGTACAAGTCTAATTCTAAGAATAACACGTTGAGCTACTTTTAGGTATCGACATTCTTGGAAGCATATTGATCTGGTTACAACTAAAACGGCGAATTAGTTCCTTTTCGCATGTAATGTAATCTGTATTCATTCAACCACAAATATTGATCGAAGCTCTTATTACATGTGTACAACGGTGTTTATCTCGAAGTGTGTGCAACCGTGTTTATCTCGGTGTCTGTGCAACCGTATTTATCTCGGTGTCTGTGCAACTGTGTTTATCTCGGTGTCTGTGCAACCGTGTTTATCGTTTTGTCCCTATGGGCCACCATACAATAGTTTGATTTTATGGCTTAGTTACGCTCATGGATTACATCAGCAGCTAAGCTTTTGATGAAAAGAAAAAAAGTATGGTATTGTGCAAAAGTCAGGCTTTTGTACAGATCTTGCTTTGTATACAATAACAGACTAGTCGTTTCTTAGGAGACAGGTTCTCAAATATTTCTCGCTCTTCTTGTGTTTAGTGAAAACAGACACTGAATTGATCAAGCACATCGAAATCGTAATATCATTGACATTGCGTGCATCAGATCACATTCGTGCCTGAGATCAGAAGTTGAAGCACATATCAATACGTTTCATCAACGACTTCGATAAAATCATCAGCAAAAAGAACCATTCTACCAATATCCTGACGTGAAAATGAGTGCAACAAGTGTTTTGGCACTTCTTCTTGTCCTATCCGTGACTGTGAATGTACAGAGTTCTAGTAAGTACGACTGTTTGCAGATACAATGTTATGCTTTGATGAAATATGATTTTACCTTATTAGTCGCTCAGAAACAAAGTCTATATGTTCGGCTAAGGGGCTTAGTATCACTAGTTAACAAGGAGTAATGAATCGAAGTTTGTGTATATGGATCAGAGAGTTTAAACCGGTAATGAGAAAATTGCAGACTTTTTGATGACGTTCAAGTCAGAGTAGATTTTAAAGAGTAATCGTTTGAGGCAGCCTACATTTTGACTATTTATTGCCTGTAACTTCCTTGTCTTTCACTCAATGTTTAATATATAATTGTTGATGAAATATCAGTAATTATTCCTTTCTAAAATGTGATATATTTACAACACTGATATCTTCACATGTGAATAACACTGTTGCCATGACCATATAATATATTATCAGTTCAACTGTACTGTCTTCAGGGCCTGTAATTTCCCCCGGCTTAACCATGCCACTGATTTGGATAGTTCTAGCCGGGGAAATTTCGCTTTACCCAACTAGGATTTCAAAATAAGCAATAAAAGAGAAGAATTCGAATGAAAATAGCGTGTAGGCTAATCATTTATGCTTATGCTCGTGGAATCTGTTTTTTTATTAACTAAAGTTTGAGAAAGTGCTTTCGCCAACTGTTGGTTAGGTGTTTTACACTATTTAGTAGTTTGAGGATCTTGACATCGAAAATGTAATCGCTCAAAGCTTCCCAGGAATAGGTAAAAACAGTTATAAGGACACATAGAGCGGTTTGTAATGGGCCTTTTGCAGCTAGGCATTCACGTGATTGTACAGAAATGTACTGGATGGCAAAACAGATTTATTTAGAAGCCTTGTACGAGATCGGTATTGTTACTAGCAAAACTAGCTGTTTGTAAATGCTATTTTTCACCTCCAATCGATTGTCGATCTTTCTAAAACAGCGTTTTTAAAATGGCTTGCTATCCAGCATCCATGACAACGTCTTTCCCATGGGGATCACGAGCTCATTCATTCGTTAACGAAGTATTATATCAGCACTTGACTGTTAGCTGCAAAAGGCCTATTGAGTGAGTGTCGTAAAACCAAAACCAGTGAGCCAATCACATGAATGAGCCAATCACGAACTGAAGTAATTCACGATTGGTTTTACTTCAACCAATCACGAGGCAAAGTAAACGCAATCATGGATAACTAACCAATCAAATTCAATTACTTTTCGACACTCAGTTGAACATCGCTCTAACCAATCAAGTAAGCCAAGTTTATTTAAATGTTTTTGTTTAATTCATGATCCTTTGACAAGAAACTCGGCCATACCAACTCGACCGCCTGTCACTGAGCTGCGTTACATTAAAAACTGAACACTTGTCTAAATCGCTCAAAAAAGATATTTGCTTATACATAATTATTATTTTAGGATTGAATATACGTATCGTATTATTCAATTATTACGATTTTGTTTGAGGTTTCACTGTTGTAAACGTGCGCCCTTGTTATCTTAAAACAGAAGATTGCCACTATTGACAGTACTCCGAAAATGTGCATAAATGTCACGAAATTCACACTGTTCAGTTACCCACTAGAAATCATTAGGAGTAATTACTGGCTAATCACGCACGTCGGGAAACCATATCGAAGCTAAAATTAAAAATATTTCATCAGCCTTGGTGTAATTAGGTGAGCTAAGCCCTTTTTATCACATTACATGTTTTTAACAATTCACATATGCTCCTACACTTTGACTATCGTTCCGATGTATGGGGAATATAAATAAAACACTTAGTGTTAAACTCTAAAGCTACAAAATAGGACAACCACAAAATTAGGTATCGGGGTAAGCTATGATCAGAAAGATCCTCTGTCAAATATTTTGAATGATCAAGGATGGCAAAATCTACAACTTAGAAGAGAGGAAAGAAAAGCAATAAATATTTGATGTTTGAATTAGAAATGGCCTTGCGCCTGATTGTCATATCTTAGTATTAATAAAGATGTCTCGATCGAAACTCCGAAGCCACTTCGCGAATTTAAACAAAATGTCATAACTTTTACGATGTTTGCCTGATTTTGCTCAAATTTTCACAAACGGTACACAATTAATTCATACAGCTGTCAAAAGCTTGAGCCGATCAGACAAATTAATGACGTAATTGTGACGTTAGTCAACCCCACTTTTTCACTTCGAAATCTAGTCGCACGATTTTTTAAAAACAGCTGGTTATAACACACATATGCAGTGTAAATTTTACCAAAATCCCTTGCGCGGAAGTTGGCGAGACTGTTGGGCTATTATATAAATTCTCACCATATTATAACGTTGTCAAAGTTGAAAGGACCGTAGCTTTCTCTCAATAGAACTGATTAGAATCCAAACTATAGTTAAAAGTATTCCCCAAATTCTTGATGCGAAATTAAATTGTAATTAGCAAAAACCGAAACAAAGTTGTAAATATACAAATTTCAGGTTTTCTTAAAAACCGCTCCAGAGAATTTTATAAAAGTTTTTGAGCATTAAATTTAATCTTTCATAAGAATAATACACCAAATCCTATCGCTGAGAACTATGTATTATTGAAGATATGATATTTTAAAGAGGAGCACATCAGAGCCGAGGTTTAGGATTGTGCTTTGTTTACATCTAAAGAGACCACACGGCTGACCAACGGAATAATTATGCACGTGTCGAAGAATTATCATCATGACCAGGGGGTACAATGCACAACCAGTTTCTGTAACAGCCTACACACATTTTTACAGAAATTAGTTATCTCTTGTGACATTGAATATATTGTGCATACTTATGTATCTGTCTGTTTGCCTGTATATCTGTGCCGACCGTACTGTCTGTGTTTATCTGCCTCTTTGTTTGTTTGGTTGAATTGCCTGTGCCGTTTGTCTATTTGTTTGTTTGGCTGTCTGTCCGTATGCCTGTCTGGTTGTTTTCCTGCCTGCCTGTTTGTCAATCTGTGTCATTCGTTTAGTTGTTTGTATGCATACTTAGCCATGTACGTATACGGATATTTGTAGTGCTCCACATATCATTAGAAATGATTATTGTAAATTTTAACTTAATATTAATAGCCATATAATATAATATAATTTATTATTTCATTTCATTATTATCATTTTCTCGGAGATATTAGCTAAGTTACAAGCTACTCTGTAAATCCGTAATTTTAAATAAAATATATGTATATATGCACGTAGATAACTAACATGCACTATATGAGTTTCCAGTTGTTTGGTAAAAATCGTTCGACTCGATTTCGAGTAAATTGGCTCAAAATGTGAAAAAGTGGGGTTGACTTACGTCACGATTACGTCATTAATATGTGTGATCGGTTCAATATTTTGAAAATATCAGTTGGATCAATAAATTGTGTACTGTTTGTGAAAATTTGAGCAGAATCAGGCAAACATCGTAAACGTTATGACATGTTGTTTAAATTCGCGAAGCGGCCTTAGAGTTTCGATCGAGGCACCTTCAGTTCACTCTTTCTCGTTGATTGCTGCAATGTGCACAGTCAGGTAAACATAATCTTTCAAAAAGGAATGTTAACTATAGTGGAGCTGTCTTGATCTTCCATAATAAATGAAAATAGTCCCCACGTCACGATCATGATAATTTAAGAAACCATTAATTAAAATCGCTAAAATTAATCAAAGAATGAGACTGCGCCAGGGACTCTAGCCTTTCTCAATTTGGCAAGCAGTATACGTACGTATTATAGATACGTATATACACGTATTAATTAAGCTTATATTAATATTTTTAAAATGTCAAAGTTCATTTTCACGAGTTCGCTTCACTCAAACTTTATTTGAGAGGTACAGGAACCGAATACAGAAATAGGAGGCGTTGCTATTAATAAATAGATCGGGATGGATTATCATGGGGATTGAACGGAGTTTCGGGCAATCCCTTTATGTAGGACGACACAATTTTTTACCAAATATACAATAGAATACAACACAATACAATTCAATACAACAATAGAACGCAACACAATACAATACAATAGAATACGATTTGGTAGCAATTCGTGTCGTCCTACATGAAGGGATGGCCGAGTTTCGGACATCATCGTGACCTCATAAAAATTGCGATAATTTATTTGGCTTAATTGTCCCACCTCATATGCGAAGATTTACGAAGAATGATATAAAGATGCTGAAAATAGCTTTAAATGTTCATTATTTTGCACTCCAGACCTTCTTTTGCCAGTGAGTTTGGCATCGCTAATGTCATTATTTTTCTGCTTTGCAGCCACAATCATCGCAGCCAGCCCTACAACTGAAGGTATTCCTTTAAAATACATGACATTTTTTTGTTCAAGTTGAATGACTCAAAATATATATAATTAATGAAGTTGGCTATGGTTGCTATATAAACGTTAAATATTTCTGTTTTGCAGTCGCAGCCGCCTCAATTATTGCTACAACTGAAGGTATTCCTTTAAAATCAATTAATGACTTTTTGTTCAAATTGAATGACTCAAAATATGTAAAATTGACGAAGTTGGCTATATTTGCTCAATACATGTTTTTTGTTGTTTTGTTTTGCAGTTACACCGCTAGCCGCCTCAATTATTGCTACAACTGAAGGTATTCCTTTAAAATCAATTAATGACTTTTTGTTCAAATTGAATGACTCAAAATATGTAAAATTAACGAAGTTGGATATATTTGCTAAATAAATGTATTTTTTGTTTGTTTTGCAGTTACACCGCTAGCCGCCTCAATTAGTGCTACAACTGAAGGTATTTTTCTTTAAAATAAATGACTTTTTTGTTCAAGTGAATGACTGCGCCCTCGTGCGGAACCCTCGGTGAATAAATCCCATACCCCCGAGCGGAATGCCAATATAATGATTATTTTCACAATGGCGAGGTTTTCTCATGCTACGCAATAACAATATCTATTTTCATAAATCATTAGGATCAGTGTTTGCCTAGTGAATAGTTGCATAAAATTACTGTTGACAAGGCTTCGTATTTTTTTTGTCTCGACTCTTTCAACTAGCGTAGCTCGCAGGAAGCATTCACCTCTTAAAGTGCATATCACCCTTTTGCAATTTTGATAGCTTAATATGAACCTCCGAAAAGTTTTGAGTACTTCTGTGGAGAAAGTTTTGGTTTAAAGTGAATATTTTATGTTCTACGCTTGTTTGAAATCGTGTAAATGTGACCTTTCCTGACCCTGGGTAGAAAAAAGTCATTTTAGTCAACATGTTAAGTATTTCTTCAAATGATTGCAAAGCCGAATTCATTTTATGACGTCAAGATGACGTCTACCCAGGTTTCGACCCAGGCTTTTACTTACCCGGTCATGGGTCAGGAAAGGTCACATATTTACACGACTTCAAACAAGCGTAGAACATAAAGTATTCACTTTAAACCAGAACTTTCTTCACACAAGTACTCAAAACTTTTCGGAGGTTCATAAGCTATCAAAATTGCAAAAGGGTGATAGTCATTTTAACCCCTTGCATTTTATTGGATCCCATTTGGACTGCACTGACAAAGAATTCCATTGTTTTAGGGTTAGGGTTGGTATTGTTTCAGGGTTAGGCATTGTTTGGATAGCCAGTACTATTCCAGGTTCCGAGGAGGTGAAGACCGTCCCGTAGTTTGTAGTGTAGTAGATAGGACAGAGGACTAGAACACAAGAGAGCGAGGGTTCGAGTTCGATTCCGGGTCGTAACAAATTCGTTTTTTTCTATCTTCTTCTTTCATGTTACTTCTCTGTAGGTAAAAAGTAAGTCAGTAAGTTACTAGGAGATGCGTGAGGAAATAAGTCGAGGGGAATTTTCATTAAAATGCAAGGGGAATACGATGTTTTGTGTTAAAGCGTTGATAATATGCAATATGCAAAGATACGTGTTAAAGCATTGCTAATATATTTATGCAAGGAGAATATGTGTTAAAGCATTGCTAATATGCAAGGGGAGTATGTAGGACAAAGAAAGTGAGGGGCCGGGATATGGGATATATTGTTCTCAGTATAATAAAGGAAACAGAGGCAAAGTAACAATTATAAGTAAAATTAACGAAGTTGGCTATATTTGCTAAATAAATGATCTGTTTTCTGTTTTGCAGTCGCAGCCGCAGCCGCCTCAATTGGTTCTACAACTCAGGGTATTTCTTTATAATAAATGACTTTTTGTTCAAGTTGAATGATTCAAAATATGCCGGTATAATTAACGAAGTTGGGCCGGCAATCCCTTTATGTAGAACGACACAATTTTTTACCAAAAATACAATAGAACGCAACACAATACAATTCAAGACAGCAATAGAACGCAACACAATTCAATACAATAGAATACAATTTGGTAGCAATTCGTGTCGTCCTACATGAAGGGATGGCCCGAAGTTGGCTACTGACATGGCGATATTTACAAATGTGGTATTATCCAATCACAGAGCTCTATATCACCCGTCAGTCACGTGTCAAAACATAGTCGTTCATTCAAGATGGCGGAGGCTTTACCAACAAAGGCGAACATGATGCAATGAGATTTATTTCTTCATTTCATAAGAATATTTGCTTATACACACTGCATAACTCGCGCGGTCACAACACGAAAAAGAGGCCGGTAGGTCCTCTGGAATGTTGAAGTTGAAATACTAGAAGGAAGTGTGAAACGTGTTGAACATGATCGTTTAGTTGAAAAATGTTGCTAATCTCATTTATCCTTTATTTTTGTTTATAGTATATTCAGCCAGGCGCATAGCAAATTAACGGCATTGTTTCACTGAACATTCGTTCAGTGCATTTCACAATCTCCCCGGGCGCTTCAATTTCAACATTCCAGAGGACCTACCGGCCTCGTTGACATGCTAGTTACCAGGACATATGCAGAGGTCTATATTCCATAAACGTTTCTGCAGTCTTATTGACTAGATGTTGCATAAGCACGATCACACCAGATATTCATTCATTATTACATTTCATTATTACCATACAGTAATTTAGAAGTAAATAAACTCATTCTCTCTCCTTTTCTTGATACAAATCTGAAAATCTTAACAAACGTTTCACTTTCAGCAAAAAGTTTGGATTCTGTCATACAAATGTACAACCAATGCCGTAAACATGATCTTCACGGCGGGTATAAAGTACAGGTCATGTTACAGGTCAGGTCACACTGAGGTTAGGTCACTTCTTGTTTACCTGTGAACCCTAGCTCTAGGTGAGTAAGAATCCGTCGTTTACCTGTGAACTCGTCCGATGGTTAGGGTTAGTTTTGTGGTTGGGGTTAGGATTTGTCTTAGAATTATCAACCTGACCTGTGACCTGTACTTTACACCCGCCGTGATCTTCAGGGCCCAGTTGTTCGATTTATTTATTAAACCTGGATTACGCGGGTTAAATTTGAACTTGTGAAAACTTTCTCATACAGTTTCAACATTCCATATTCTATCAAAAGCTAAATGTTGTAGTGTCCTTTCTGTAAATCATATTGAAAAGAGTTTTGTAGAGTTATGCTTGAAATATCACGCTGCACAGTAGGACAAGAATCAGACCGCTGACCGGTTCCTATTCAGTTGTCGAGAACTATACCAAAAATCTAGGAGGTCTACCATACTCACACGTCTCACACCTCAAGATAAACCTTCAAGGAAGCAGGGAAAATACTGGTTAGGCCGACAGAGATCTGTAATCATGCTATAAAATAGAAGGTTTGGTACTCACCGTTTATTCAAGGAAAACATGGCGTCCATCACGCTGAAACTCTTCACAAGGAAAACCGAGCAGTAAAACAAAATATTGAACTCGGCTCCATCTTCGATGCTTTGATTTTAAATCTATTATGTTAAAATGCCCCTATGGTCCAAACGAATATTCTCAGAGATGTTTTGGTATTTACTACATAGTAAAGTCACAGATATCGCCATGTTACTCTAACCGTAGTGATAAATGTTATTTATTTTTGTTTTGCAGTCGCAATTGGTGCTACAACTGCAGGTATTTCTTTTAAAAAGAAATGACTTTTTTGTTCAAGTTGAATGACTCAAAAATATGTAAAATTAACGAAGCTGGCTTGATTTGCTAAATAAATGTTCATTTTTCTGTTTTGCAGTCGCAGCCGCCTCAATTAGTGCTACAACTGGAGGTATTTCTTTAAAATAAATGACTTTTTTTTGTTTAAGTCGGAGGGACTCAAAATGTGTAAAATTATCGACGTTGGCTATATTTGCATTTATAATATAAATTATGGGATCATCCTAAGAACTTGCGATTTGATTGGATGCTCAGCGTGCTTGATTTTGTTACAAATGCACGCTCAAGAAAAAATCAAGCACGCCGAGAATCCAATCAAAACAAAACGTATCGGTGATTGTTTTTCGCGAGTTTACACAGCTAACGGCGATAATTTCATAGACTGGGAAGAAAGCATGTCCGACTTTGAGTTGTTAAGGTGTGTTGAAGAAGAGGAAAATAAAAGTCGCTTCCCAAAACTAAAAGAAAGTGATCGGCGAGAGAATTTAGCATCGGCTTCGTACTCCGGCTAAAGCGACCACAAAATGGGATGCTAAAACGTTTGAAGTTGAGAAAAGCAATGCCAACATTCTAATACAGTGTTACTCATTGAGAGCTTGATATGAAAAATGATTGTAATTAAGAAAAATGTGGTTTTTCTAACAGCCTGGTGAGAGAAAAGTGATAACACAACAACAAGACATGAGTCATGACTCACAAATAACTCGACGATACCTGTAATAAGCCTGCTTTATGCTGAAACCTGAACAGTGAATTGCGAAGAATACAATGGGATTTATCTGGTTCCATGTAGAAATTCGTTTGAGAGGTTCCTGAATGTCCCTGAATGAAAAACGGGCGATAAAACTTGCAGAGAACCCAGAACTGGCAGAATTTCAAGAGTAGATTATCATACATGTAACACGGCCATCAGAGCAGCAGTTACAACACTGTTCCTTGGGATAAAGAAAATATCCTTCTTCAGACCACATAAATCAGTCAGTAATCAGTGTCAACTATGCAGTTGTTGTATAGAAAATAGTCGGCAATCCTCAACTCACGTGTCCAACTCTACTGCCGCTAATTCTCAAACGCTTTCTCTATGAATGCTTTTCCATCAGGCATTTTCAACGCCTTGCACTATCACAATGTGCAGATACGATAAACCTCTCCTGTGCTGACCAGAAATTGTAAAACGAAAGCACTTTGTTTCCTGCAACAGTTTTGACCAGATGACAATATTATAACCCATTTCATTTGCCGGCTCTTGCAGTTTCTCTCTTTCACTTTTATCGATTGACACGTTCTATTCTTAGCAGATTACTTCATCCAATAAGAAACGAGCTTTCAGATCGTCAATGTCAAGCTGTCACAATTGAACCAATCAGCTATGAAAAAAGTTGTAAACAAGTCAAGTACATTAAAATGGGGTTTTCGCTGTCGTCGGGTTCTAAAGATAGCTTTATTTCCTTCGTCTACATTGAAGTTTATATTATAAAACAAATAAAATATGGTTCTCCTTGTTATATAACAAAATAATGCACTTTCGAGGTCTTGAAAAGCTGCTAAATGCACTCGCGTTCCGCTCGTGCATCCGCAGTTTTCCAAGACCTCGACCGTGCATTATTTTGTTATATAACAAGGAGAACCATCTTTTATTGGTTAAATAAATGTTATTTGTTTTGTTTTGCAGCCACAGCCACCTTAATCAGTGTTGGTATTGCAGGTAAGTAAGTAATCTTTATTTAGACACGGTACACTCATCAGGGTTTTGTAAAAAGTTTACAATATAAAATTATGTTAAAATCATTGTACTACAATGTTAAATTGATATCGGGAAATGACTACACCATTAAATTGGCCGTTTTTATACTACAGACGTCTAAGACGTCTAGACGCATTAAACGTCTGACCGTTAAGTGCGACTGATATAAAAACGGGACGCATAAGTTTGGACTGGGACACATAAAATACCACGATTTTCTTAAAAAGAAACTGGGTACTATTCTCGGAAGAGACTGGATACTTCCGGACGACTGGCGGGAAATAATAATGAATGATCTTGAATGTCACTAATAATGGCGGAGTCATCGCTGCAGTTTTGGAAGTCTTTTTTACAGAGTCGACGAGAACTAAGAGAAACAAAAATGAATGAGGTTACAAATGTTCATTTGGAATAAGAGCGTCTTCTAGAGAATATTGAGGAGGATATGGAACTGGCGAAAACTCTTTTGTCTTATCTGATGTGCCCGTAAGCCAAAACGCATGACAAGAAGGAAACCCAGATGAACAAGTGATGGTGGAGAAATGGTTTATACCGCTTTCATAAATCGTTTTCCAATAAGCCAAGGGCGTTGTGTTGACAATCCTCTACTCTTTCTCGAAATAACACAACAGGTTCTTTCACGTCCCCTTCGTATAGATTAGAAGAGAAAGGAGACAAGGCCAAGGGCTTATACGTCCCTGCCCAAGGACGCGGCCGGGATTCGAACCCCTGACCTCCCGCACTCTAGACCGTGCTCTACCAACTGAGCTATCCATGCAGTGTAAAATGTTGTAAAATCAATGAAATTATCTATATTTGATAATATTGACATTTGTTATATGATTTTGCAGCTACAACCACCACAATCAATGCTACAACTCAAGGTATTATTTTTAAATTAATGTTTTAATAGTCCAGTTTCGCATTCGAAAATATAAAAACCGCTGTACGCAATGACTATTCACCGTTTTAAAAAAGTGATTGGAATTCAATTGAGTGACGTCAATTGCCGAGAAGCAAACAAATCGCGAATGTTTAACTAATGATTTCTTGAATAAAAGATGGCAATACAATTCAGGCTTTCTAAGATACAACAGAGGCGCTGATAACAACATTTTAGAACAGGCATTCAAGTACTGATACACGAGAAGTACGGGGATGACGTCACTGATTATATTTATACTCAAAACCTATTAAAATGGCATATAGACGCATTTACTCATTACTAGCCTCAACTTGATGTTAAACATTCACAAATACCAACGGCTGTGTATTGTTGACCTTTCGAGTTTTACACCTTCTCGCTGGTATTTGTGAATATTTAACTTCAGAATGATATAGTAGTGAGAATATTTTCATCGCATTCAGAGGTATTTTCTAAATAGGAAACGGGCTTGTTAAAATAAATGATAACTAAGCAATTAAGTTTTAATAAATTCATTAGAAATTCTCCTTAATTTACTAATTAACAAATGTACGATAGTTTACCGTGGTGTGTCTTCTTATTTACCACGTTTTCCGTCCTCGCAGTGGTCAAAATTGTTGTGGATTTCACGAAATAGAAATAGAAGCGGAAATGCTTTGAAAACGATGCACAACCAATAGAAATTGTATATATTTGCTAAAATTTATATCTGCTTTAAAAGCTAAAGGTTAAAAAGGTATTCATTTATATAGCGCAAATTCTATATGAATATATTCAAATGCGCTTCACAAGGTTATTTTTGTGATACGGACTGCTATTGTGGCGCAATGTGCTGCCGTGCAGTTTACAACCACGAGTGATTGTTAGTATGTCAGAATATTTCTCGAAATAATACAACAGGTTATTTCACGTCCCCTTCGTATAGATTAGAAGAGGAAGGAGACAAGGCCAACGGCTTATACGTCCCTGCCCAAGGACGCGGCCGGGATTCGAACCCCTGACCTCCCGCACTCTAGACCGTGCTCTACCAACTGAGCTATCCATGCAGTGTAAAATATTGTAAAATCAATGAAATTATCTATATTTGATAATATTGACATTTGTTATATAATTTTGCAGCTACAACCACCACAGTCAATGCTACAACTGAAGGTATTATTTTAAAATTAATGTTTTTAATAGTCCAGTTTCGCATTCGAAAATATAATAACCGCTGTACGCGATGACTATTCACCGTTTTAATAAGTGATTGGAATTCAATTGTAGTGACGTCATTTGCTGAGAAGCAAACAAATCGCGAATGTTATCTCATGATTTCTTGAATAGATGATGGCAATAAAATTCAGGCTTTCCAAGATGCAACAGAGGCGCTGATAACAACATTTTAGAACAGGCATTCAAGTCCTGATACACGAGATGTACGGGGATGACGTCACTGATTATATTTATACTCAAAACCTATTAAAATGGCATATATAGACGCATTTACTCATTACTAGCCTCAACTTGATGTTAAACATTCACAAATACCAGCGGCTGTGTATTGTTGACCTTTCGAGTTTTACACCTTCTCGCTGGTATTTGTAAATATTTAACTTCAGAATGATATAGTAGTGAGAATATTTTCATCGCATTCAGGGGTATTTTCTTAATAGGAAACGGGCTTGTTAAAATAAATGATAACTAAGCAATTAAGGTTTAATAAATTCATTTGAAATTCTCCTTAATTTATTAATTAACAAATGACGATAGTTCACCGTGGTATGTCTTCTTATTTACCACGTTCTGCGTCATCGCATGGTCAAAATTGTTGTGGATTTCACGACGCGCTAGCCGCCTCGAAATAGAAGCGGAAATGCTTTGAAAACGATGGACATTGTGGGGAAAGTGATTCTAGCGCGCTATCACGTAATCCATGACGCGCGCAAGCAATGACGCAATCCGTGGTATGTCATTTATTTATTTCCAACGGCAATAAGCCAATCAGGAAACGAGCAACTGAGCAGTTGTCGTAAAATATCCGTTTTACGTTTTTGCAGCCCCAACAACAACAGCCACACCACTACCTGCTGCTAAAGGTAACTTTTTATCACAAATATCGATTCTACATCGAGTGAATAGTTGAATAATAGAATAGTTTTGGATTTGAGTGTCGCGTATACGAATTATGCACCACATTCATCAGTAAGGGCTTATTCTTTGTATTCAGGAGTTAAGAAATAGAAAACGTTTACCGTGTTTACATAGCGTGATGCAAACACGAGGGGAAGTTTGGGAGAATTCTCAAGTTGTTGTGTAAACCCGAGACCGAGACAAAAACTTGAGAATTGTCCCAAACTTACCCGAGTGTTTGCATCAGGCTATGTAAACACGGTAAACGTTTTCTATTTCTTTTATCAAATAGATGCAAGATCGAGCGCGAAACGATTTTTAAAAACTTTTTCGTAAATGTCAAACGCGAAATTCTCCATACATTGTAAAATGCCAATCATATTCGCTTGTGAAGTTGGCCGTGTTTGCTCTGCGTACGAATCGGCACGGAACAAGAGCCAAGAGGCGAGAGAAAGTACTAGTGTGATTTTATGCTCCCAAAACTAGCTTTTTAAAAGACAAAAATACAAAATAATAGGAAAACCTCAAAGTATTGATCCATATCGGGCTAGACATGCAACGAAAATCGTCCTGGATTACGAAAATCGACACGAAAACCACTTTAAACAAAACTGCTGCGAATTCAAAGACGAACTGGAAAGCCGAAAAGCATTACGCATTACAGAAAAGATATTTGTCCTGCCTGGAAAAAGTGTTCCTGTTTCGGCCATGATATTCTGGGACTGAGGAATCTCTTGCTGGATATTTGGAGCCAGTACTTGTAGTTCATGGCTTGGAATTGCTCGGCTCGAACTGACAACTTCGATTTATAGCAGGTTTGTGCCTTTGTATTGTTTCAGATCTTTATTTCCCATTGTCAGGCATCATACTCGACTATTTGAAAGCCAAAGAATGTCGGATTAGAGCTTAATATACTCTATATTACTTTGATGTGGAGATGGCTGTTTGGGTATCTTTCAATGCAATTTTTGAATCCAAAAAGAGTACTTTCGAGTCTACGGGTGCTAGCTAGCATGCGCAGCCGTGCGAGATTAGAGCTTCAGAGTTCTGTAGCTTCTCGCTTGTGTATATTTCCTTTTAGTCACATTTTCTTGCCAGCATCCCACTCTGAATGAAAAAAAAGATTTCATAGACTGAATCGAACCAAAACGGCTATTATGTTTTAATTTCTACTGATTCAATGTGATATATGATATCTTATAAAGTTGCAGTGTTTGTAGTTTTTGTCACCGGCGTTTGAAAAAATCCTACTTGAATAAACAACAATTGACCTTCCCACTCTGACTTTGTGTACTTGATTATTAGCACTTTGTACATTTTCTGAATGCTTCTAGTACAGGGTATTTTATTATAATTGTTTTTCTATAGTATCTGAAGTAAATATTTAAACTTAAACGTTAACAGAAGT
Source organism: Actinernus sp. WN-2022 (assembly GCA_030867875.1). NCBI lineage: Eukaryota > Metazoa > Cnidaria > Anthozoa > Actiniaria > Actinernidae > Actinernus > Actinernus sp. WN-2022. The sequence goes on along the minus strand of JAOWCC010001368.1, from coordinate 22,080,508 downwards.
AGCGTATTTTGTGCGTATTTCATCGAGTTTGCTAATGAGGCAGTTGAGCTCCGACTGACTCAATCTTGTGAAAATTCTGTCCAATTTAGCTTTTTTTCTCCGTAGGTTCTTCTGAACAACCTTCCTTTAGAAAACTAGTTACATGTGTTTTTAAGTTAGTCAGTTATTTTCGCCATTTTTTGCAGAAAAAAAAAGAAAAAACTACAATGTATGACGTCATTTCCATGTTTACATAGCCTCATGCAAACACGGCTTTCAACCAATCAGAGCGCGCGTTTTCTTTGGGTTATTTTATAATATATTATACAGGAGTGTTCCTGTGCCTTTGTGTTGGCCTCTAACACAGTACATGGTGTGTATATTTATAGTCGCGAAGTTCTAGTATGCGATTACGTTGACTTTTGCGCTTTAGTATATTTTAGCAGTTTGAACAATTTCTCAGTGCATCCTGATTGGTTAAAAGGGACGGCCTTTGTTTCTTCTCGCGGGAAACTCTATGCTAAAAATAGCTATACCGTCTACAGTGTTGTGTGACAATATAATGTGGGAAGATGAATACTGTAATATACTCCTGTTGTATTTTAACAGTTTAGCCACATTTTTTAAATTTTTTATTTAGACTTTTTTTTTTCTTGACATTTTCTCCAAGATCAAAGCTCATCGAGGCAGATTATATCGGTATTATTTACAAAAGTAGTGGAGAGTACATTATGGTAATATTTAACTAAATTAACAGTGATTAGAATTGTAAATATCAACAAGCATATTAAACAAAGTGCGTAAACAAAAGAAAAAATACACTAAATCATAAGTCAATGGACTGCTACTATTTTCATTAATTATTTGTCTAATCAGTTGTTAAATCGTTTGGTTTTCAATATGAATGACTGAACATTACACATCAGAGCATAGTTTTCTTCATAACCAATCAGTTCTGAGCGGAAAATATATGTTGTTTTTTTGTGAATCTGATAAACTTAACCATCTGGAATGGAGTAACTGTGCAGAGAAGGAAACTAATTGCTGACGCTGGGTTTAGCCAAATGTACAATTCATGGAAAACAACATGTGAAAGAGCATACCAACATTGGAGATCCTGTAGAATTTGAGTGTTGTAGCATAAAATGCTGTAAAGTTACAGTGATTTGAAATTATAGAGATTTGTATGAGAAAAACCATGTAGGCCTTTACAGCCTCGCTTTCATGTTTTTCTACATTGAAAATGCCAATAACTCGACAGCAATTCGAAACATTGCTTTCAAACTGTGGTCAATTACTAATTTAGGTACGATCTTTCATGTGGTAGCATTAAGCTTCCAATTTATGCAAATTAGGTGGCGGCCATTACGAATGAGGTCTATAGATGTTTATATCTCCAATATACTAACGAATATGATGCCACCCAGGAATCATTAATTATATAAAACAAGCTGGTATAGGTAAATAACATTTATAAACATCCATGTCATCTGAAGCTAATATCGGTAATTTTACCAAGCCCAGTACCTAAATAAAAAAAATAGTTTCATTCACAAGGTTGACGTCACAGATTAGCATATTTTCACAGACGCAATAAATCAAGAAACATTTTACTATTCACTTGATGTATGATCGATAGGGATTATAAAGAAAAACTAAAGTAATATGATTGTTTTTATTTTCAAGATAAGTGGCTCAAAATTGTGTAAAATTGACGGGAAATATCTATATATCAAGCATGTATCTAACGTAACCAGTCATACCCTTGAAGGTTTTATTTGAAATGCCTCTAATACATGTAGTTAACACTAAGTGAATTGTTGAATTTTATAATATTTCTTGATTAGAGCGCTGCGTCTAGACTGAGAATGAGCTATTAACTTCTTATTAACTGAGTGCGAGTCAACTGAACTGGGAAAATGTCAAACTGAGGTCTTTAAAGTACGTAAAGACTGTACATAAAAGAAAGACCAAGGTATGATATGTTCCCGTAAAGACCAAGCGGACGATGTTAATAAGATGTTTATGATAGTGCACTATTTTAAAAGTTTAAGTTTTTGAAAAACAAAAACGTCTAACCGGAGTTGATCTTTTATATCCTGTTGGCGCGCGCGTCGCATCTTTTGTAGATATCGCGCCGCTTTCTTCACGACACAAATCACAGAAATCGAACACAGCCATGGAGCGTTCTAAGGTTCAAATCAACTTTATTGTAATATATTTGTCCATATGATTGGAACAAACATTTCATTTTAAGGCAAGATTGTTCTTCATTAATGAATTCGGGCGACATAGCTAATAGACCAGTTTACGGTGCATGCGCAGTTGTTCATGTCTTTTGTTTCAACTGCTGGGCCACCATTGGGCCATCATATCCCTTCATGTAGGACGACACGAATTGCTACCAAATTGTATTCTATTGTATTGTATTGTATTGTGTTGCGTTCTATTGTTGTATTGAATTGTATTGTGTTGTATTCTATTGTATTTTTGGTAAAAATTAGTGTCGTCCTACATAAAGGGATTGCCCACCATTGTCTAACATCTGGTGGCCCAGCATTGTCTAACATCTGGCGGCCCAGCATTGTCTAACATATGGTGGCCAAATAAACAAAGGATGTGTACAACTGCGCATGAACCGTAAACTGGTGTAATACCGACCACTACGCCACATGCTCAAACTCAAGTGATGTAGTCAGTCTTCGTCGTCGATCCCAATCAGAACTCGTCGCCTCTTTTGCGAACCATGAACAATGTTTACTTGCATGGCTATGGAAAATCTGAGTGTTGCACACTGCCAATGTTTGCATCAACAAAGATCACCACAGCGAGGGAATGTGATGCTGCTTGGGTCGATTCAGTAGTTATCAGCTGTCATCTCTCAGGTGTAGTTGACGTGGAGCTAAGGACGTGGACTGTTGTCTGCTTAAGATACATACATACATACATATTTATTAATCCTTGTAGTATAACTACTGTACAGGATGCTAAAAGCGGTCAACTAAAGATACAGGTGGCGAATACAAAAATAAAGTAAATAAATGAATAATAATAATTAATTTATTTATTTATGAAAATACTACATATAACTCGTTGCGTTTGATTGAAAAGACTGAACGGTGTCTGCAAAGACTGCAACACTAGGCAGACTGTTCCAAAGAGGAATTACCCTAGGAAAAAAAGAATGCTTATCAGCATTTGAATTAGCAGATATATGCCTAAAGTTATAAGGATGGTTTGCTCGAGTTCTAGAATAAGAGAACTGGACTGTGTCAGGGAAAGGAAGGTAAACTAGGTTATTTATAGCTTTGTACATTATGGTTACTGAATCTAAATTTCTTCGCATTTCTAAGATGTACGACATCTGGCATTGGTGTTCTTCACTGGCAAAAATACCGTCTGACTGATTTCTAACGGGAGCTGTAACAGCCATAGAGGCTTATCAAAGCTAGGACCCGGCTCATACACATGTATCGAATTGGAATTTAGCGTGTCGGTTTTTGCGGAGGGAGGAAAACAAGAGAACCCGGAGAAAAACCCTCGGAGGAAGGGCGATATACCAACAAACTCAACTCACATGGCACCGGAAACGGGAATCAAACCTGGGCCACAGACATGAGAGGCTCCCCAGCAGATTTATAAGACCGAAGACTTTGCACGTTTTTGTGACCACTTCAGGGGCGTAGCTTCCTGTACGCATATACGCACGTGCGTACACTTTGAGACGAAAATTCCCTGTTTGGCCTTGTATTTTTTTACGAGAGGGGGCCCTTAAAACCGGTAGCTACTGCACTTGTGCGTAGAACTTGAAAATGCCTAGCTACGCCCCTGCACTTAACTGGGCCACAAAATTCTCCGGAGTGCTGGCAACAACGACAACTGTTACGACAAGAACAACATTTTTATGTCTACAGTATTTTAACATTACATTAGATTATACAATAAAATAAGTATTGTATAGGTTACCTGAAATAACTATTAGAGCTAATCGAGTACTAAAATGTCTAACACAAATTAATTTACTTGTTTAATTTTAAATAATTATAAGTTCATATCACTGACAATGCATCCACACGTCAATGACACAAATAAATCAACATCTAGCGATCTTGAACTGGAGGTTTTTCTGACAGAATGATTGCTTATCTTGGATCCTGGTCGCTGGAGGCTGCATTTCCCGCGACTTTGCTGAGGAGCTTCTCAATTTCATTCTTTCCCTAAGGAGCCTTCATGTACCAAACGCTGCCATTTAGTTTTCGTTTGCCATGTATTACAGCCAAGAAAACTGAGGCGTCGGGTAAATTCATCTCAGCCGGTCGGGAACTTTTAAGCAACTTGCAGAACTAAACGAGCCAGTAGCGTAGAATTTGGCTGAAATTGTCGTCATTTTCCTTTGTTCCTCGTTCGGCGAGCCAAACCATCAACAGTTGGAGGTTCATGCACATATCCCCAGCGCAGTTTAGTAAATAAGTTAGTGATATCGGTTCCCCCTTAGAAGACGAGCACCAACCGAATATATTAAGGCTAACAATGGATAACAACAACAAAATGGGACGATGTATATCAACTGGAGAACTGTGGGGACAAATACAATTAATAAAAAAAAAAATTCTGATGCTATATAGATACTTTCTTTTCCAATAAGCGCGGTAAAATAGAGAATATAGGTTGACGTTTTATTGTACATATGATGTTTGATTACTTATACTGTGTATAGGCTTGCATTAAATATTTAGTGTAAAGTTCCTGTAATTCAGTTACTCTGCCAATGGATTTTAGTAAACATTACATAACAAATGGCTCTTCTACGATATTTCTCGGATTTTTCTTATTAAAGTTATAGACTAAGAATCATATCATGATACCGGCTTAAAAATCAAACCGCAACAAATATCCCCACACCCTGGTAAAATAATACGTTCTTTATAAATGTACCAACAAACTTTTTTGATAAACGATTATTGGATATTACCAGAAACGATAAGGGAGTTGAAACGTGTAGCACCCATACTTCGCTTTAGTGCCATGCTCTGGATTATTCAGCAAATAAAAATGACCATATATGGATTAAAATGGCAACCGGCTTCTGTAACTAGACTAGTCTGTCATGCTAGACTAGACTGTATTTTCCAAATATGGTACTTTTTATTCACTGAATAATCCGTAGCATGGGACCGCTGTTACACGTTTCAACTCCCTTAAGGTAAGTCCACCTACTATCGGCCACCTTCGATTCTCAGGCACACCTGTAAACAAATAAATATCTCCCTAGAGGAGACATACGAAAACATTTTCATGCCTGTCCGAGACTCTTATTCACTTTATAGAGATACCAACCAACCCTATCATCTTGTTTGTTGACTCTCAAAATTCAGTGAAATAAAAGACTCTGTTTGCCTGTTGCAGAAATGGCGCTCCTTTCTCGTGCCTTGACTTCATTGTAGCGACGACGCGATTCCCAAAAAACTTGAATGAAATCAAACCCGAAAGTAGCACAACTCCCCCAGAACACTTTATCGGCCAACCTTTATCTCGTGAATATACATTATCGCATCCTGTGGCGATTTTCCTCTGCCGAAAGAGTAAATTCTCACATAATGATCCACACACCTACTATCGGCCAACTTATGGATGACAAACATGACAAACTGGCGCGCGGTTATTGCAAAGAAATGGTTTATTATAAGAATGTGAAACTCGTGGCACAATTTATAGTGTAGAAGCTATGAAACAACTACATGCAACGAGGCAACAACGACGCTTAATTTCGCACGCTTGCCCGAAATGAACGTAAGTTTTACAGGCCTAAATAGTTGCTGAATAACTCTTGCCTCAATCCAAGCAATGTTTGAAGGGTTTTCCATGGTTACAAAGAGAACAACGATCGCGTGGCCGATAATGGGTATGGCTTGGTCGATGGTGGGTTGATGTGTCCGATAATTCGGATATCTGCAGTCGATTTTCAGGGAGAATAGTGAAATTCGTAAGGAATTAGGTTATGCAAACGTAGTCACGACTACTGAAGATCACGAAGGAAGAAACACATTGGCAATCTCCTCGTTCGTTATAGACCCGTTATACGACTGAACGCGATCAAAGTAAACTGGCCGATAATAGGTTATGTACCTTATATGTTTCTGATATTACACATTCGTAGAGCGGTGTTCGTGTACAAAGTAATACATGATTCATTTCGTTTTGCTTTTGCTTTTCTATTGGCTGTGAAAAATGTTTCGTAGCTGTCAGCCAAAACTAAAACCAAACGTTGCTTTGGTCCGTCACGCAACCAGTTTTCGTTTTAGCGAGATCTGTTCACGATTGCGTTACTTTACTTTTCCTCGTGATTGGTTCATGTATAAAACTAGTCATGAATTACTTTACTTTGTAATCAATAATAATAATAATAATGATAATTTATTTGTATAGCGCTAATTCTACTAAAAATCCAAATTAAAAGCGCTTTACAATATCTCTACTCTATTGTACAAAATACTGTTTTCAAAATATAAATGGTTCAATCACTCAATCCCCAGAGATTCAAATGACAAAGTGGAAGGCGGCCATGTTGGTGTACAGAACAAAAGAAGCTAACGAGGAATCTATTGTTAACTTTACACCAACATGTCGGCTATGACGTCACGTGCAAAGTGTCCATTGAAGAAAAAGTATTACATCCAGAATATATTTACTGAAAAGTATAGTAACTTACAATATGAAAAACCTATAATATATAATTATTAATGATAATAATGACCTACGATAATCGAATTATTCATAAAAGTAATAGTAATATTATATTAAAAAAGCACGTTGATTCATTTGGCTCATTGTGTTTTCACTCGCTCCCCTTATTGGCTCATTGTGTTTTCACTCGCTTCCGTCATTGGCTCATTGTGTTTTCACTCGCTTCCGTGATTGGCTCATTTTGTTTTCACTTGCTCCCGTGATTGGCTCATTGTATTTTCACTTGATCCCGTGATTGGCTCATTTTGATTTCACTTGCTGCCGTGATTGGCTCATTGTATTTTCACTTGATCCCGTGATTGGCTCATTTTGTTTTCACTTGCTGCCGTGATTGGCTCATTGTATTTTCACTTGATCCCGTGATTGGCTCATTTTGTTTTCACTCGCTCCCGTGATTGGTTCTGTAATTACTTTTGTCTGGGTTTACGACACTCAATCGAAACATGACCGCTCTATATATTGTACCAATTTGACATTGGTCTACCATGGAATGAAATCAAGTTGCTTTGTAATTCTCTCAGTCAATATCCAATCGACTCCTTCTTACCTATTTATGTTTCTTTGACAGAGATAAAGTTTTCAATAACAGTGCGATATCCTAGCGAGACGTGGAAATCTCAACTAACCAACAAGAACAGCAGTGAATTCGATACACTTAAGAAGAAAATCATTAAAGAGGTATGTGTTCAGTAGGTACATACTCCTCTATAACAATGGTGATCAGATGAAACTTTGAAAAACGAAATGATTAAACAACAAGTTCTGGTATAAAAGGCTGATCCCCTCCTCCTCTCACGCATCGCGAACACGAAATTTGAAATTCAAGTTACAGAGGAGTGAAGAACGGAGTCGAATGAATCTATCCTGGGTGCCAGACCATTACACAGAGCGGTGAGTGAATCAGCCTCTCTTGTTGAATGCGAAATTTTGTTGGTTTAAAATCAAACAAGCCACTAAAAAGTGATCAGAGAGAAGACAGTTATGTCCCTTAAAGACTTTAGGAGGTAATTTATGAATGTTTACAAACACTGCAGCCCTTAATCTGTTCAAAGTTTAACATTTATCTGTTTGATTTGAATTTTGTGCGATAAGCAATCAGTAGGGAGCACTCAAACGGAGCATCTCAGAGATGTTCATCCATCAAAGGCTGAGTGAAGCTGTCAGTGGCCTGGCCATAGCCCTTTTATACCGTAACTCCCTATTTATATTTTATGTACTTGGCATGACGGTAACATGAAATAAATAAGTAAGTAATTAACTGTGCCACATTACCGAATATGTGAAATAATAAATAATGCGTGCACTAAACTGACAACATGCACCCAAGTTTTTAATCGACACGAAACCCTCTTTTTCTCGTTACACAGTTGAAAACCGTATTAAAGGCAAACATTGATCACCTGCTAAGAGTTGACATTGACACCTTCACCTCCACCGAGGGTGTTATCGCCAACTTTGACCTAGTCTTTAACTTCTCTGTCACGGCATCCCCGGATCCTGCCACAGTAATACAGCAGGCAGTGTCTACCGGGAGACTTGGCGATATGAACGTGGATAAGACATCTCTTACAATCACAGAGACAATTAAAGGTAGAGTATATCAACACAGAAAGCTAATATACAGCTATATACTCAATGATGCAGTAACACGATTTTGTATCCATTTGATTCAGTTTTCTTTGTTCTCGTGGGGTGTTCGTATTACTACTAAATTAACCATCATTCATTTAGCTGAAAAAGGTCGTCTACCGACATTCATAACAACTAAAGTATCCATCACTTTATAGACAACAATGTAGCCAGTTGTCTATATGTATATAATTATAGACATTCAATTATTTTCTGAGAAAACCTCATACAAATATATATTAAGTAAGTTATTAACTCGCTCCTCGGATCTTAATGATATAAATTCCTCGAGATGCGCCCTCGGGATTTATATTTAATTATTACATGCAGGTATGATTAGTTAAAATGCTAATGAGCCCTAGCCATAAATCGTGATTTGGGTTCAACCATTGTTCAACCATTTTTGGCCAATTTATGGTCGTCATATCGCTTTAAAATGCGTTACAAATCATTGAAATGACGTCATTTACGTCTAATTATGCTAATGAGTTGACCGTGAATAATTAACAATTAGACCCGCAGCCCGAATGGGCTACGAGTCAAAATGGGCTATTTCAGCTCGTAGCCCATGAGGGCGAGAGGTCTAATTGTTTTAGTATAAACTAACTAGTTTTTGTTATTTCGTGAAAATGCGTGCGGTTTTTCTCTACCATGGGCTATCACAAATAGACCTATAGTAGGGTAGCCAACCAGAATGCAGGATTTGTAATAGTCCACTAGTTGGTTTATACTAACTTTGAATATGTTTATATTTTAAGTTGTTTTTCAGGCGCCAGATATCTGTTCCTTGCAATCTTATTGCAATATATTTTAGTAAATGGAGCTGACATAAAAACAGAGCAAAATGAACTAAAATTAGCTTTTGACTTAAATGACGTCATTGAAATTAGATTCCATAATAAACGAACATGGCAGACGTTAAAGGGACTAGTACTGTGTCACGGCGAGAGACCTTTACATTAGATATCCACGGTGAGAGACCTTTACATTAGATGTCCGAGCCGGACACCGTCATTATCAGCGATTCTCCTATGAACTGACGAACCTCGCTCTCATGTGGGATGGCAAAAATCAAAGCAAATATTAAAAAATGACTAATAAACTGTGTAAATATACAGTCTTCAAATGAGTAAAATATTGAAAATAGTTTCAATCAAGCATTGAAGAAGAGGAGTTCAACTGTTTGTAATCAATTAACAGCCACCTATCGAACACTGACTCCATACATACGTCGGTACCATGACATAGCCCTATGTTTTCCACATTGACCTGCTAGGGCTCGTATGCACTTTAAATATAATTATTTTCTAGGTGCTGTGCATTTTCGCTGTTTTTAAATCGTGGATGCGCGCAAGCGCAGAAATGAGTTACTGGGATAGTTGGGAAAATCGTGTCATTCAATCATTCGCTAGCTCAGTAAGGTGTGTACTAATTGATATTATCGATCTTCTCATATTATGCTCCATTTGTCAATCGATATTTTCAGTATCACTCACTCACTCACTGGCTCAGTAAGGTGTGTACTAATCGATATTATCGATCTTCTCATGTTATGCTCCATTTGTCAATCGATATTTCCTAAGTTGACATGCCTAAAATACTCACGCCCAGATCACCATGGCCTGTTCCTTACCAGTATTAGGGAGTTTAAAGTGCCTATCACCCTTTTGCAATTTTGATAACTTATGAACCTCCGAAACGTTTTGAGTACTTCTGTGAAGAAAGTTTTGGTTTAAAGTGATTACTTTATGTTCTACGCTTGTTTGAAATCGTGTAAATGTGACCTTTCCTGACCCATGACCGCGTAAGTAAAAGCCTGGGTCGAAACCTGGGTAGACCTCATCTTGACGTCATATAATTAATTCGGCTTTGCAATCATTTGAAGAAATACTTAACATGTTGACTAAAATGACTTTTTTCTTTACTAACAACTCAAAAACTGTGTATATTTTCTATGCATCGATGTTGTTGTGATAAGAAGGCGCCATGGAGAATAATGCATTAATGAGATGACGTCTACCCAGGTTTCGACCCAGGCTTTTACTTACGCGGTCATGGGTCAGGAAAGGTCACATTTACACGATTTCAAACAAGCGTAGAACATAAAGTATTCACTTTAAACCAAAACTTTCTTCACAGAAGTACTCAAAACTTTTCGGAGTTTCATAAGCTATCAAAATTGCAAAAGGGTGATAGGCACTTTAAGCAACGAGGACGAGGACGACTACGGCACAAAACAATAGACTTAATTGCGAAGAACAATAACTGCACGTTAAAATGCACGCAGTAACACAGTCTTCATTAAAATGACAACGCGAAAACCCCAAGTTTTACCTTGAGCAGAGAACGTCAACGTAAGAAATTAAAACTAAAATTATTTTCGTTCGGTGCATCCAATATTTCAAAAATCTGGATGTAAAATGCAACGCAAGACGAATAAAAGAAATAATAGACAAGCGATTTGACGAGAAAGCACTTTTTCACGTTCCGTCGTCGTCGACGTTGCCGTCCTCGATGCTTACACTCCCTAAATTTCTACGTTTTCTACCATCAGCATATATATTGTTAAGCGCACAGCCGTTTTACACATGTGGGAGATGTGTGTTTGGAGAGTTTGCATTACGAACTTCGAAACACTGGGAAACATTGCGATTTTTCAAATGTTGCCTTTAGATTTCCCATCACGTGCAATGGCAAGCACTGTGATGAAATGGTATTTGTTACAAACTTCTCTATTTGGCCGTTGGTTCGAATCAAATGAAGTCAGAAACATAATGAAATCGTACATTAGGCTTGAAGTCGTCGCTAAAATGTTTGATTTTGAACGGATTTCGCTTATTATCCGAACTAACTTTCTTGAGTTCCTCTGAAAAAAAATATCTTTGACCAAGGAACTTTGTCGCTGCGTACTTTCAAAGGAATATTATCTTTTTTTCCTCAGTACACATTTAACCTTCTCCAGCATAACGCGACGCCGAATGTTACGTAGAATTGTTTATTAAAAGCACTACTATTTCATTGGAGCAAATACGTTCGAGAAACCAGATAGCTTGCGTGTCTCGCGGAGCAGATATTTGAATGCAGCCCCCTAAAGTTGGACAAGCGATTTGGAAGAACTACGTAGACTTGGCCGAGAAAAAAAAATCATGAAATTCTGCACCGGTTTCAACCAAATAAAAACTCGTTTGAACGACTTCGTTATGTGTTCTCAAAGTATAGTGGGAAATTTTGGCTTAAGGGTAGGTTTTTAATGCCAATAAACTCACGATAGATCTCACATTCAGTTCGCTCCGGGTTTCATACCGGAAAGGTGTGCACAGATTACTCACACAATGTTTCTATTGGCATATTTTAGTATATTAAGTAAAGGAAGCAGAATAACAAAATCGTACGCTGGGAGGGAATTCGAAAGGGACTACCCATTCTATAACACCATGATCACCTCTGTTTTCTTTCTTTGTTCAGGGACATTTAATCTCTAAAATTCTTTCATCAGCATTCTTACGTGATCTATTTCCCCTCATTGACATGCAAGAGGAAAAATTAGAAGGGCATACACGCTGACGAGCGTGATCATTGCGCTGTCCCTTGGCACACCGGGTTATGACGAAATGCCTGTCTTAATTTCTCACACCCGCGCTTCTTCCATGTGGGATACTTTAAAACCATAAACGTGACGTAATTAAACTCCATGCATGCTCTTTGAATATTTAGTCAAACAAATAATAACAATGCATGTTAGTGTTATTGTTACTCAAACACAACACCCAAGTCCCCAGGGGAAGCCAGGGTCATTCAATCAATGGCGCTCAATCAAGTATAATAACAAAACGTTTTTTGAAAGCAACTCAACTGCGACTTCTTTAGTTCAGGCAGAGAAAGCCAAACTTCTCAGAGATTTGTGTCGTTCCACGGTGATAATAGTATTACAAAGTGATAGCATAATATTTCGAGAAATTAGTAATAGTATAAGTAATAGCATGGCATGAGGTAAATTGGTGATTAAATTTCTCCTCGAGCCTCGTCCGCTCCTCCTGCGGCATCAGGTCCTCCTGCGGCATCAGGTCTTCCACAAACATCCCTCAGCTGTCGGGGAAATTTAACCACCAATTTCCCTCCGTGACACTTCCTACTCGAGAATATACTACATTGTACATATACTACGTCTGTTTACTCGAAGAACTGCCAAGCGTTAACCTCCGAAAAACTCATTTCTGCCCCGATCTGACCGAATAAAGGTCGGCACACACGAAGGAACAAGTCCCGGGGACAAATCCCTTGTTGCGTACACACGAAAGTACAAGTCCCAGGGACAAGTTCCCTCGTGTGAACTAGGAAAATCTTGTCATTTTGTCTCCGGGACTTGTCCCCTTAATTTTGTCCCCGCGACAACAGTTTTCCTAGTTCAGACGAGGGGACAAGTCAAGGGACAAGTCGAGTGACTTGTCCCTTCGTGTGTAGCGACCTTACTAAAATTGGTTTGAACCTCTTCGATAATTGTTCTCAACGTCTAGCGGGACATCATTTTGGCTTAAAGATAGTATTTCCACGCAAATATAATCAAAACACAGTGAAGCACGCAATTTTCACTAAATGTAAAACGATCATCAAAAGAAGAGAATGTGATACGGTTCGGGTTATGACTCGATATCCTTAAAGTTGCAGTAATTATATTACCAAATTACCCCATGTAATTTCCGGTTTCGGTTTAGCTGGATATCATCAATGGCTTAACTAAACTATAGCTGACTCTGCGTTTGCACAATTTTTATTGTAGGAATGTTTTTCGAGTGGAAAACAGACAGAAAATAATATGTAATGCTGGGATGAATTATTGCGCTTGGTTTTTCAAACTCCTCTAGTTGTTGCAGGGCTTTAATTAAAATCCCCTTGGCGAGTAGGCCCCCTGGATAAATATTATTAGTATATACCACACCAGTGAATATCACTTTTCGCGCGTTCTGATTGGCTACTCAAACAGTGAATATAATTTTATATTCACCTCCGAGCAAAGCAGCGATCATCTCGCGCGAGTTTTTGTCCATTTGACAAAAAATAAAATAATTGTTTGGTGCTGGCTATTCACCTGGAGTGTGGTATATACCCCCTCGCCGAAGCGGCTCGGTAAATATCCAACACTATTCACCTCCACTTCGGTGAATAATTTTTAATTATTACTATTATTACATATCTAACTCATATTTAACAATTAGACCCGCAGCCCTCATGGGCTACGAGCCAATAGCCCATGAGGCGCAGCCGAATGGGCTATTTAACTCGTAGCCCATGAGGGCGAGAGGTCTAATTGTTTTAGTATAAACTAACTAGTCGGAGAGTAGAAAACAATAGAAAGGAAGAAATTGAAGTTGAAGTTTTGTCTACCATGGGCTATCACAAATAGACATACAGTAGGGTAGCCAATCAGAATGCAGGATTTTGTAATAGTCCACTAGTTGGTTTATACTAATCGTCATTAGTGTATTCTAAGAAGCACACCTTGGCAAACGTCATGCGCATGCGCTTTAGCGGAGCATAACGTTTTGCCGAGGTGTAACGTGGAGGTCCCCTTTGAACACAGGAATAGAAGCAACGATAAGGGTTTAAGAAGTTCGATAGGTAATGGCTCCTATGCTGACGTTACTCTGTAAACTCTGATGGATTCCTAACTTGAAATAGCTCCAGGTTAATTACATCCATAACATACATGTACATGACCTTTCTTTATTCCTCTTTCTATTATTTTTATTTGTTTTTTCTTTCTCATTACTTGTTTTAAATCATAAAGGTGTCACTCTTGGTAAATGGACAACAAATAGTACTCTCTGCTATGAAAAATGCTGTGGTGGATCCCCCAACCAAATACCTCAATATCGTACATGTACCCCCATTACAAGTTCATGCGAAGGAGTGCGGACAAGCAGGGAAGAGCAATGCGAAGATAGCTCGTGCAAGGTTAAAGAAATCTGCGGCAACGGTGAGATCATGTTGTAATGTGCCTATGAAGTGAAACAAAACGACCATGTTTTTTTCTTATTTTATTAAATTTTAGTCCTCCCTAAGTCATCTTGTGCAATTAAAAATAAATTTGGAGAGCGCGAACATGTTTTTATTTCCTGTCGAAGTCAGGCATAATAACGATGTTTCGTGTTGATAAACATTGCAATTGTTATGCTAATGTGCCAACCATGATTTCTAAAGCCCGCTTTGTGTTAGGAACCAATGGATCTCTGGTTGGCACATTAATGACAATGGATGACGATACACGAAACATCGCTATTGTCAAAATCATGCGACAATTTGTATGCCGTTAATGACATGCTAATTACATGCGTGACGTCATTTATATTCACAAAAGTAAAAATTAAATAAGGCCGACGGCAAAGCTTCTTTGAGAAATAAACGTGACAGTTGGCAAGGCTCCTCGAGTAATACATATTTAGAATAAAAATTAGACAAATAAAGGAACTGTATTTTGTTTTATTTACGAAGACAAATATTAATGTGCAAACCACTTGACGCCACGCATGTGATTAGCATGTAATTAACGGCATAAAATATGTCGCATGATTTTGAGAATTATGTCTGACTTCGACAGGAAATAAAAAAAATGTTCGCGATCTTCAAAAATTATTTTTAATTGTACAAAATGACTTAGGGAATACTAAACTGATTTAATAAAATAAAATAAAAACAGGGTCGATTTTTTCACTTCATAGACATTTTAATAGTCGTTGCAATATCACCTCATCGAATGAAATACACATATATTTTGTGTCCTACATTGTACATAGTATAGGACAGTTTGTAGCTAAATAGTTTCCTTTCACATTTTTTCAGATGCCATGACATTGCATGCCGTCACCGCTTTGACCTTCCTTCTCTCTGTGGTGCCTTTTGTGTAAGTAGTACTTCTGTCAACACAGATCAACTTCAGTTTTCATTTCCTTCCTTTACTCCTAGTAGTTAGAAGTTTACGATTGGCAAATAGATGTCCTTTTCCCGTGAATCTTTCATAGATGCACAGATGACGTCAAAACATGGCGAGAACAAAAACGTACGCCACGATACGTAGTCGAGTGACGTGAGAGTATTCTTGTCTTTCTTTGCCGTCAGCTGTTCATCTATATAAGAGCACAAGGAGCCCCACATAAATTAAATAAAGGCGTGTCTTATGTAAATCTTTGAAGCTGTAGCTACAACAGGAATGACAGGTTCCCACACTTGTCAAATAAAAATTGGAATTTCCCTCCAAGTGAGATTTGTAATGTCTAATAGGCTGCCAATCCAACATATACGCAACGACTTAACCATAACTCTAAACTCTTCCCCCATTGAGTTCGGACCTATCTTTAATTGTTCAAAGGAGGAAGCAAAGTTTAGATCAATGTTTGTTTGCAACTAGACGTACATTTCTGCTAATGTTTTCTTTATTTTTCAGCTTCAGGATCGTAACTTGCCTTTAGTAGTGTCCAGGACGCCTCCAGCCACCGGTTATGAATGGCCGTTAGATATGCCAGTTTGGAAACTAGTACTAGTGGCAAGAATATCTTCGCATTCATTGTTTCTTGCGTTTATATATTGTGTTTGTGTGTGTTGTATATAGGATACCTAAAGAAAACGACCATGCTATACCATATCCTAGTGATGTTCCATTACGGGAAATATGCATATCCCATATCACCTTAATCACCGTACGGAAAAAGATGGAGACTTGTATACTTTTACCCACAATCCTTTACGCGCGAAAAACATTAAATCCGTTTTCAAAAACTCATGATTAATCAATGAAGCAAAAAGGAAATCAATGACTGTGAAGTCATTTTATACCTGATACAATTTCATCCTAATTTACATAAATATTTAGCTTGGATTTTCTCGGCCAAAATAAGTCGTATCGCCAAAATAACTGAAAAAAGGTCTCTTTACCCTCTTTACATGCGAATGTTTTTGAAGTCGTTTAATAATTGGGCCTTTATCAGTGAATTTCTAATTAGGATGTAACTTTATATAAAATTACATCCTACTAAAAACAAATTTTCTTTATGTCATTCCCTTGAGATGTGCGTCTTTCTTTCGTTGTATTCTTAAAGCGTTTTTGAAGCCGTTTAAGGCCCGATTCAAACGTCGAACTTTTCATGCGCCGAACCTAATTAGATCAAAAGAAGCCGCCTAATTATATTTTGTTTCAATTACGTTCGGTGCATGAAAGGTTCGACGTTTGAATCGGGCCTAAAACACTCACAGCAGTGTTTTATCAAGTTTTTCGCCCTCGAATTTTTAAACTTGATAAAACACTGCTGTGAGTGTTTTAAACAGTGCATAAATTAAAGATAGAGAGGCCGGTGTTGAATCTTCAAAACAAGCAAATACAAAGCCTTTGTGGTTCGTTTTGCCAGGTCTCTAGCTAGCTCTCACTGTCTAGTTTTCCTGCCGCTATACACCCCATTCCAATATGGCGGATACACGGCCGGAGCGTTGGGGCGGGACACGAAAACGAGGATAGTTAGGCGGAAGTCGATGTCAAGAAGGTCATGAGGCGGGAATTTCGCGCAAGTTTTGAAGTGAGTTTGTTTTTCCGAGAGGGTTGGAATAAGTAGATTTTATCCCCAGAGAGTTAGAAAATATGGCGGATATTAATATTCAGGCTATCGTTTTCACTGAAGATGAATATATCCCTCAGTGAAAATGATAGCCTGGATATCCGCCATATTTTCTAACTCTCTGGGGATAAAATCTACTTATTCCAACCCTCTCGGAAAAACAAACTCGCTTCAAAACTTGCGCGAAATTCGCGCCTCATGCCCTTCTTGACATCGACTTCCGCCAAACTATATATCCTCGTTTTCGTGTCCCGCCCCAACGCTCCGTCCGTGTATCCGCCATATTGGAATGGGATGTATTGTAGCCGGATTTGTGGCCATACTTTTACTCCTTTTTTACGCCTACATTTCAGTCTGGTGTTACGCGTACTTAACTCGTGGTAATTTTACATTCAGTCTGTGAACACGTTATCTTTAGCCTGTTAGTTTCTATTCTTAGTCCATGTTATACCGTATTTCAGTCTGTTATGCGTATTTTTCGGTTTCTTCACTTCTACAATTATTAGTTAGTACGTTTAGTCCGCGGGACTCGGCTTACTTTTAGTCTGTGATTTCCTAATTTTAGTCTGCCGCATATTTATACCTATTCATAGTATATATCAAAGTCTGTGTGACTCCATTACTTTTGTTTGGGGTTACTCTAGTTTATTCTGTATGACACCGAAATTTCAGTCTGTGCGACATCTATCTTTTAGTCTGTGTGAGACCATTTTTTTTGTCTGTGACAGAAGTTAGGTGTCACACAGACTGAAATAGGTAGTCTCTGTGACACATAATTTATATTCTGCGTGACACCTACTTTTCAGTCTGTGTGACACCTCAATCTCGGTCTGTGTTACACTTAAGTGGTAGTCTGTGTGGCACCTAAATGTTAGTCTGTGGGGTACCGTTTTAGTGATAATCTGTATGACACTATATTGTCGCGCTGTATGATACGTAAAGTATGTTTATTCTTGTTATTTTGTTGGCGGAAATTCCCTCTGTTTCTCGGTTTCAACCCCACTTATATTATCCACGTACCAGTATTATCAGTATAGTTTGTAGAATTAAAGTATTTTCCACCAATGTATGCACCTCTCGTATTATTTGTTATTTCCTCATTTTGGGTATATCGGAATCTTGTCACCAACAAGCTTCCCCGAAGGAGTTCTCTTTTTAATCCTTTATTGCTCTGTTCCTGCACGGGACTGCTTTGCGGTGGTTTTTCTCCCTTCCAATAGACTCTTGTCGCATATCCTTTTTTAGAGTTGTCTTTTAGGCTTTCCCTAGAGTTAAAAGGGCTCGGCTTGAGTTGAATCCTATTGCAGTTCAATCTTCAATTTTGCGGTGGTGTGACGGGAACGGAAAGAAACCTCACATTGTGGGCTCGAATCCCTCAGTGAACATGGTGGCCAAGGGAGTCGTGTTTGCCTCACAAGAGATATTTTATTTAGAGACCGTTGCTATTTTCTCGCAGGAGAACTTCATAATCATCGGCGTCAATGGAAATCCATTTTGGAGTTGTGTACAGGTCTGCAAATGATCCCGGCCCGCAAATGATCCCTAAAATGGACCGCAAATGATCCCGCTCGGCAAATGATCCCGCTCGGCAAATGATCCCGTGAAAAAAACATGGAATGGCATGGATTTTTGCCGCTGTCTAGTTGATCTGTACAGGTCCGCAAATGATCCCAAAAATGGACTACAAGTGATCCCGGCTCGCAAATGATCCCCATTGGGGACCACATATCATACCGCGAAAAAATGTCGAATGGCATGGAATCTGGTCGTTGGTTCAATGTTTTAGAAATCAAAATATTCGCATAAAGTTAGTTTTCTTTTTCATACAAACGGTTCCTTCTTCGTTGGCTCGTAAGGACCAATTTCTTTTTCAAATCCTGGGTTAATTAATTAATTTTGATGTTTTTTGTTAATAATCCCGATTTTAGTTTTTCTTAATCGGGAGTATACTGACTCAAAGTTAAAATTAAAGAAATGAAAGTTAAGAATAAATACCCGTAGTATGGCGGCTTGTTTGGCCCATTCAAAAATAGTTTTTTTCTAAACCCGAGTCATTTTTTTCAAACACAAAACAAAGAAAAAAGAAAATTATTTGCTTTGGAAAAAAGAAAAAGCAATTTGATTTTTTTCGATAATTTTTTTCTTAATCCCGAATTCCTCAGCTAGTAATCCAGAGTTCTTAATCCCGAGTCCTTCGTCGACCGTTCTTATTACCAGAAACCGGTTATCCTTTTTTTAATCATCGGGTCAATATATTCTGACTCAATTTTGTTTTTATTTCCATATATCATACTGCTTGTCATATCTCCTATTTACAACACACAAGTAAACATTTTCAAAGCAATAGCAAAAGTAATAACAAGGAGCTGAGCCAGGAGCGAGCATAATCGCGCCTTGTTCACGAGTGTCAATAGCCCGCTTTACTTGTCACGGTCACGCACAAAGGTTTCGATACGAGGTTCCGTGCTAAATTATATTTATTATTTTCTCTGTGAAGACAAACACTGCGAAGGCTGTCAAGATTGGACATGTCGCTGACAACATTAGCCCTAAAATCTCGAAGTTTACCTGGGAACTTGTTTTCGGAGTGGTTTATGTTATTTTTATGGTTAGTGTTTGTGTTAGTGTATTGATTGATTTTAATTCATGAAGTTTACCGCTGACATCAATTTGGCTCACACAGTTTGGTGGATCCTATTTACAGTCAACTGTCGCCTTGCGGACACCCCGTTATTACGGACAGCAGATAGATCCCAGGCGAAAGCTACAGAGGTTTGACTGAGAATAACTCCCGCTATTGCGGACTCTCGCTATTACAGAAATGCGGACACTTCACGCGGTCCCAACGTAACATTTGTATTGCTTCGGCTCTCGTTATAGCGGACACACAGGCCTTCAAATATGTTTTCTTACTTGATTCTTCCAAACTTCCCACAGTCTCTGAAAGTGAAACGAACAATCTCAGCTACTTTTAGTTGATGCCGTAAAGTATCTAGTTTCACAAACAATGTCCCTCTATAAACGCTCCACCTTAGTGGACATTTGGGGACTAAATGTCAATAACGTGGTTGTTTCTTCTAGAGCGCGGTCAATTTGCACTCGCAAGCGAGTGGGGAGAAAGTTAGTGAAACTGCTGCCAAAAGCAGAAAGTCACAGAGCTTTTTCGTGAAAGATTGACTTGGATATCTCGGTCTAACTGACTGTACGCAGGTTACACGGAACGTATGCCTTGTCAGCGCTTTCATAGATCCTTAGAGCATGCTTGTGCAAAACGATAACCGTTTAAACTAAATCAATCTCAGCTGTACAGTACAGAAAGTTACAGTTCAAGAGCACGCATGCAATACAATACACAATACAATACACTTTATTTATAGAGGAAAGACGTATTAACCTTACAGTTATCTAACATACGGTCCTCACTAATTATATTACAAGACAGTAAAAATAAAGCACTAAGATATTAAAGCTAACATTACAATTGTTAAATTGGTAACCTATATTATATAATATAATATAATATAATATAATATATTAACACGTACACTATATGACAAAGGAAATATGGCAATAACTTAATATATTTATCTGGTGGTGCAGTTATAGTAAAGCAGGAAGCGTCATTGGTGACAAAATAGTTCTTCCAGGTGATCTCATTCTTCTTACAGAAGAATGAGAAAAGTCAGCATTTAGGATTATGCGCGCCGCGCGTTTTTGAAGCAGGAGAAGGCAAAGTAAAAGTGTATGCCAACAATTCCCCCAAGCGGACTAACAGTAAATGAAATGGTTATACACACATGGATTGTAATAGCGCAAAAGGCAGTCATGAGAGAAAAGGATTTATCCGGCGAAGTAGAAACAGTCTACTGCTAATAGTTGAGCACACACGGTCAATGTGCTTATCCCAACTGAGGTGACTGTCAAGAATAATACGAAGAACATTAGCATGTTCAACTTGCTCGATTTGCTTGCAAAAATCGATTTGCTGGCAAAAATCTGAGTTTCTTGGGTGTAGTAATTATGATAGACTTCGTTTTGGTAGTATTAAGTGCCATTTTCTTATGATTAGCACATTCAAGTATAGATACGCCCGAAGCAACAATATTTAGTTGAGAACTCATGTCAGGGACAGCTGAGCCAGATATTAACAGTGTGGTATCATCGGCGAACATAGTAAGGTTTAAGTCAGGGGGAGGCATAAAGGTAACTCGTTGATTATAGGAAGAAGAGCGTGGAACACCAACTGATACAGGCAGGGGGCTAGATAAAGTCCCCTTGAACGTGGTACATCGTGTGCGGCCAGAAGGTAGGAGCGGAACCATGTGATCATTACTTTGTTATAAATACCTCTCAAGACTCGTAAGATTGTCAAAAATTAGTCAGTTAATAGTGCTATCCACTACATGTGCGTAAATTAACATTTTCACGCTGTAATCACGTTTTTTTTTCACGCACCCCGCTATTGCGGACACCAAATCACGGTCCCGAGGGCGTCCACTATAACGAGAATTGACTGTAGTGCCTTCCGACTTCATTTGCAAATAACTGCGCATATGTACAAGGTGTTCTTTTCTCGTACAACAGTGAAAAGGTAAAGACAAAATAGTTGCCATGAACAGGCATTTTAAAATTGCCATTATAGTTCTGCTTCACTGCGATGCGAGCAAGCGTTAGTTTTGTTTACGACGTCACAGCACACCCATATAACTCAACTCGCATGGCTGGATGATACTTCCACTTAGCAACAATGATTCTTACGTAACGAGCATGAAATCCACCGGGGATGATGTTGTACACAATCGATGATGTATCAGTA
The DNA here is from genome assembly GCA_030867875.1 of Actinernus sp. WN-2022. NCBI lineage: Eukaryota > Metazoa > Cnidaria > Anthozoa > Actiniaria > Actinernidae > Actinernus > Actinernus sp. WN-2022. Next base: position 22,058,740 of record JAOWCC010001368.1, on the reverse strand, counting down.
TTCCCGTTAAAGGTCTGAAAGACAATAAAAACATATATTAAGCTAAGTACAGAAATAAAGCATGAAGTTTACAATACGTTAAAGGTAATTCTCTAATTTGTGCATTTATACCTACGTAATTCTGGCTTAATAAGATTAGGGATAGATAGATAGATAGATAGATGGATGAATAAATATTGATGAATAGGTAGATAGCTAGCTAGACAGAGAAACAGACAGAGAGACAGATAGATAGCTAGATATATAGATAGATAGGTTAAGCCGATAAATAGGTAGATAGAAATATAGATAGGTATGTAGATAGTTAGACACACAGACAGATAGCGGATGGATAGGGAGGCAGGTAAAATAGGCCGATAAAGAGATAAATTATATAGAATGATAGATTATTGGTAGGTACAAATGTAGATATGTAGGTGTATAGATTGATAGTTACGTTAATTTAAGATGCCTGGTTGGTTATTTAGTTATATGTGCTGTTTCAAAAACTCGCAGCGGTGTTTTATCAGATCTACAAAAACTCGGGCGCAAAACGGCTTCAAAAACATCGATGTATATAGAGTACGACCTATATCGACGGAGAAAATTGACGTTTTGAACGTTTATGTAAATGAGGACATTTATAAACACTGATTAATATTCAGTTCTATTCTCTTTCACTTCGTTCAGCCGAATAGAAAACATTTCTATTTATAAGCAATGAGAACACAATGATGTGGAGGGTAGCCGTCCAGCACGCATTTATTAATGTACAATCTGGTTACAATCTATTACTAGGGTGAACACCGTGTACGCACACGTATATCAGTGATAACAATAATATAAAGAATGGTCTGTAAAGTATCATAAAAAGGTAAAATAACTAAGTACTATTTCAGTGGGAAGGCTGCCGGACACGGGAAATCAGGGGGACAATTTACCCGCCTTGCTGCAGGAAAAAAACTGGAAACGTGTTCTCCAACCCAGTGCATGCCTGCCCGGAAAAACTCTTGGAGGTTAAGAGTTGGGAAAAACCTACTAGACGCCCATAACAAAATCCAGGGAAACTGATTAGTGTTACGACAACGGGAAAACGAACCCGAGAGCACAACTGAACTCGAGGGTTAGCTGGAAGGCGTCAAGTGGCGTGAACTACGTCAAGGAGTGGTTTAAGTATGCTCTATGGGATCGGGACGTACAAACTCCTCATTAGCAGCTAAAAGAAATACATTTACCCTTTTATCCTGATTATTAATGAGTTTTTGAAAGTTAAATAGATATGTAGATTGATCGTTAGATATAGATACATGTAGACATATATATCTGACAGGGTACCTGACTCGATTAGTTTTGTACAAAGCTATTTCAGGTATCCTGATACCCTCCCTAATTTAATTAGATGTTTATCTTAATTCATTGACATAAATTACGGGTGTGAAATAAAGTATTGTTGTTGTTGTTGTTGACAAAGTACATACCATAATAACATTATTGCGCTGGAACGGTGTAAAGGTAAGGCCGTCCGTGCTGTAGGATATTCTGTATGACGTCACCCAGCTGTTGTATTGCGATCTTCCCTGTGTTGCTACCTTCGTCACGTTGATCAGCCTGCCAAGGTCTACCTGCAGGTACTCACCATCTTGCGTCGATTTCAGTGCCCAACATCCATAATTAGTACTTCAAGGCTGGTTGTTGAGGCGAGCATGTATCGCGTTAAACATGTTATTGTACTGGCTTGACGCGGTGATTTGAGAATCTGTAATCGAACGGCTTTCCATGCCAAGAGTTTGATTGCACACTGAGCATAATGAAAAGAGAAAATAAATTAAAAATTAAAAACATAATTTCGCCGAAATCTTTTGAACAGGCTTGCTCTCTGATATAGAGATGGCTCTTTGCAAACTGCCCCAGCCTACCTCCCTCCATCATCCCGCCCACATGCACCGCAGCGCTGCAAAACGTCAGGCGCATGCGCTTTTGATGCGCCGTTCGCGTGCGCGTCTCCCCAGTTTCCCGCCGAAACTAAAAGAAAACAGAGGCAATCACCCCTGCCTCTGTTTCTAATTTTAAGTACGTATACATATTTATGTGAAATGCTTCTCGAAAAACAATTAACAATTCTACTTAAAAGCTAAGCCTAAGAATTTAACAGGTTGATCAGAAGTTTTCTTTATTTTTTTTTACTAAGTTATAAAATTATTTACTAAAAAAGTTTAAGACCTCGGAAACTCGTATTTGAAATCCAGAGTATTCGTTCTTTTGAATTGCGGAACATACCGTTTTGTCGCGGTGTACAGCCTTCCCAGGCAAGACAGTAGGCATTTTGTAACAGATTGTCACGTGACGTGTTGGCCCATACCAACGACATACTGGGTTGCAAGCTAACCAGCTCTCCCTTGACAACCAACAGAGCGTGACTGATCCCATAGTATCATAACTCCACTTTGAAACCTTTTTCTTTCTTTCTTACTAAATACATCTCGAAATAATTCTGATACAGAACAAACGTAAGGTTTTCTTTACTTTTGATCAAGCATGCGAAGAAGTTGAATATGTATATTCTACTGAAGGATTGTTATTAATGACATGCCTCCCGTTTAGGAAGTGCCGGTTTGTTGGGTTGTTGTTGCTAATATATCCCATTGGTAGCTTTGGTAGCTGAGCTACAAATTAAAGGAAAATGACGTTTTCGCACATCACATTATTGAGCAAGAAAACTGAAACTTTACATCGCGGTGACCCTGTTGTGATCAACCCCGGGTGAACTTTCTTCTTGGCTGAGATCTCAGTTAACCTCAATGACCGAACATGTACCTCAAGCAGATACTGAGGAGCTTCAACATTGCTCTTGTCCAGAATCCGGAGCTCGAGGGGAATCAAGCTCCAGTTAATGAACCTGCTGCCGCTGCCGCTCTAGAGGTAAATTATTTTCTAGTAGGTTATTTCATACTAGTTCGCTTTACTGTGAAAGATCTAGCGACCCGTGATCGAGGCACCTTGCTGGCTTCAATTCGCGAATTCAGATATAGTTGACATGTGATCATGGTCGCACACATTGTCGGGTCCGTGATCGAGACATGTTAAGGCCTAAAACCAAATTGGGCAGCCTGTCTTCATGGCCCCAAGAGATGTTATGAGCAAGTGCCTGAAGTTTACAGTAGCTCGTGATCGTAGCGCTAAAGTGAAATTTGAGAAAACAATTATTTTCTCGTAGCCTCTTCCAAGAGTCCCAAACCTATTTCAACCTTTGTAGCCTGCCCCAGTGCTGCTACCCCAAATGATGAGGGATTCTGTTTTTGCCATAGGTGTGGTTATGTGAGGAACCCACTAGGGTTAAACAGGAAACCTGGTCGAAAGCTTATATAGATACCTTTTGGACGAAGGAAAAATTTCAGACCGTATCAAGGAGTTAGGTCAGATGCGGAGAAGTGGCCGTTACGCAAGGCAGAAAACGGCGTTGGAATTATAACTTCCACAGTTTCTGTCAGTACCGAGCTTTCCGAAGGATCTGACCTCCGCTCTGCCGAGCGATGTTCTAGCGTTTTTTTGAAATAATTAAGTAGAACTGAATGTTTAGAGGCTAAGACATCTTGTAATGAAAACTTCATTTTTTTTATTTGAGGCTGATAAGCAATATTTTTCAAAATCATCCCAAAGGGTTTTTGAGATTAGACATGAGAACATAATATCACATAAAGATTCGGGTTCCTTTTTACAAAACGAGCATTTATTGTAACGTAACCTATTTTGTGGATAGTATTTCTATAAATGAGGGCGTTTAAAGACAATTATATATTTGATCATTACTAAAATTAATTGAAGTCCTTTTTTAGTTTAATAATATTGTGAGGTGACCGTGCCTTCATTTTCACAAGTAGCTGATATAAATCTTTGATTTCTTTTGAGTGGAGTCACGGAATAGTGGAATAGTATCGCCATATTGAAAGATGGTGTGACGTCATTAATGAAGATCGAACACGAAATTTAAGAGCGGCGGGTACCGAATGTCAGAGACCCATCCAGGCAAGAAAATTTTATCTTTTAATTTTAGGTGAAAACATGTTAATTGATTCGACATTCACTAAATCAAATCTAAGATCTTTCACGTTTATTATTTCTGCTTCATAATATTGATTATAGAGGACATACCTATTTACTATCCGAATGTCTTCGTTATTCCAAAGTCATCATTTGAAAACTCCTATTGTTTGGAAAGGGCTCACGGAATTCGGACCACTACTCCAACAATTCCGAATAATACACTAAATGAATTTGACAATCATTGACATTGTAATTGAAGCAAGCAACTAGATAGCCGCCTTAGTCCTTAAGCAGGATATTCAGATCTTTCCATATACCGCTATTTTCGTTAAAGATTCGTTTAAGCCATGCATGCAAGACGTAGATTTCAACGTCAGTCATCCTCAAACCGCAATCTTTATAGTCGTTTATTAACGAAAATCTTGCAACCTTAATTGTCTTTCCCATTCCACAGAAATTTAAATAAAATTTGATTAAGTTCTTTGATAAAGCACTGAGGATTCGGCATCAATGAAGAGAAGTATATACTTTTTGCATCAACATTAACTAATGACATTGGGCGCTAGTGAGCTAGAATCGTTTTCTTTTTTTCTCATTGAGTGTAATCACAGCCGGCTATTTTTGGCTTGTTGACATTTCTCCATTTTCCTGAGACTCATTAGCCACTTCCACAAAAAAATCATTTACCAAAGGCCAGCGTGAACAATAGAACCTGACAGGAATGCCATCATTTCCGAGATGTCGTGGTTTTTAAATGTTTCTAATGCTACATTTTTGTTTAGTTATTTTTCCCTCACAGGATTGTTTTTCAACCAGTGACAATATCGGTATATCTAAATCGTTAATGAAGCTATTTGGTATATTTAATTGCACCTTTGCATTTGTATAAATATTTAATTGAATTAAATATTTTTATTCTGAAAGGATTTCAAAAGAGTTTGTCTTTATTACACTGCGTATATTTAATTTTCTTATACGCTTTTTGACATGATTTCTCTTCTCTAAATTTGAGAAGTATTTGTGTACTTTTTCCCTCGTATTCATGCCATCGGGCTCCTGCTCGTACATAATACCGGCCTTTGACTCTTTCTTCATAAAATCATTCTAATGTTTCTTTGATCTATTTCATTGTACTTATTATTAACATAATATGCGAATCGCTATTGTTTTAAAATGGAAATTTTCCCTCGTACACAACCGTTGACCGCTGCGCAATAATTTGGTACCATCAAAACGACTTGTACTGTCGAAAATAACTTACGTTTAACACATCGGTAGCTGGTTCCATCTGTACCCATGATACATATGCTGTAAACATTGCACAATTTCTTGCTACACCAGTTCAGTGTGCGGTAAACGTACAACAAGTAGCTCCCATGAGGTGCCTCCACCATATCTTCAGGGTTGGTAAGGTGTGTAGCGTCGTTCAGCTCACACATTTTTCGATCCAAATGAACGTTGATACTGTAGCACTGCGCATGAGCAGAACACTGCTTGATGCACTCGGCAAAGCCCGACTTCTGGAGGGTGTTGACCACGTGACCTCTAAGAATCTTCCCTTCCGTGTCATGTACTGGATCACAGTTTTTGGCTATTGAAATACGCCATGAAAACATAGCCACACAGAGTATATGAATCAACATCTTCATCAGGTAGCTAACCTACAACATATGTCAAAACTGTTAGCGAATGGACAATTCGATCATTTGCGAGGAGCGGCCGATCACAACCAATATATAAAACTTATATTTTACCACCATTTGGACCACAGAGTATTTTAACAACTGAGGTAATGGTGAGGCAGTGACAACACAAACTAGGAAATTCAGCGAAAGATAGACACCATTCGATCGGAACGTTAGGAAGAATACAAACTTAGCGATTTTTTTTGCCGGTTTTGAATATCCTCAGGTTAAAGTTTATGGCTTGTTTGGCATAGCAACAGTAACTGAGGGCGGAGGAGACGATTGGAACTTCCATTATCATTCAGTTGTGCGTCCCATGCTCATATTCATGGTATATATAACCAAAGACTGTCTATCCATTATCAATGAGTGCGTCCAATACCCATAGTCATGGGCAGTGATCATACTAGTCAATTGGGCATTAGGCAGTGATCAACATGAAAGCTTCTTACTACTGTGATCACTGCGCACGACAATACAATACAATACTTTTATTCACTCTAATGTTATTAACACTAAAAATACAATAGGACAAGGTTAAATCTTTTAAGTTTGGGAAAAAAAGTTAATTGAAGTTTAGAGTCTAGAGGCTATGTAAACCATTAGGCAAATGAAATTAAATCGATATTCTAGTTACAACTAAAGGAAGACTGAATTAATACATATTTGCACTACAAGTACAGGTGCTAATTAATTTGTTGATCATATTGGGGGTAGTTGGATTAATGTTGTTCCGCCAACAAGTAAGGTTTTATCTTTCTTGAAAAGGAGAATGTACTGAGTTCGTTATATTCGTTTGGGAGCTTTTGCCAAAGATCAGTTGCTTGGGAGGAAATCACAAACAATTGATTATAGTTTCTTTGTTATGTCTTTCACTTATCCTGTAATTATCTACTATCTTGTTATTAATAATTAGAAAGTGTGCGAAAATTCTGAAAGTCTGAGAGTCATGGTCACCAAAGACATTTTTTTGGCATAGCTTTTCAGGCGTATAAATTGCACGAGTTGTACACATGATAAATACTGGCCAATAACAACAGCTTTTCGTCATTGATCTCCTCCTGACCAAGTTTCGGACACCGCCTTGTACCGTGATCCAAGGGCAGTTATTCTGCCGGGCTAAAAAGTGGGGGGATGCTCGTCAGAAATGTCGGTCAAATACCCTGAAAAATATCTCCCCTTGACAATTTAATTCGATCACTGAATATACGAGCTTTAAGAGTGTATAGATTCGCGTATAGATATGTATATAGCCAGTGGAATAGTCACTGCATCGCATGGAGTGTTTCGGTATATCAAGCAAGCACTGGTAGCTCTACTGGGCCCGGTTATACAAAATCCCGATTAAAATAACCTAGGATTAGGCTTAATCCGAGATGCAATATCCTAACCGTCGGTTAATTAGTTATATTCCGGCGCTAGTTTAAAAAGGGTTGTGGGTTAAAGTAAATAACGTAGGCACTGCGTAATCGCAGGTTCATGCTTATCGTGGTTCGAACAACATAACCTAATCATCGATTAAAAGTTAACCCTGGGTTAAGCATTTTCATCCTAGTTTACCGTTAGGCTTTAAACAACCTGGCCCTAGTGTGGTATACCGTAGAATCCATGGGCAACAACCGGGGGATATACATTACAAAGGGTCTTTGGGTTGTTATCCACGGGTACGGAGGTATTATCACACATTCAAGGTGCCTTTAATGCGTAGAAGAAGCGTAACATCAGCACTCACTCTAATATTTGACAACAAATCGTAAAGTAACTTGTTAAACAGCGAGATATGAGCGGATTTTCTAACCTTTCTTAAATCCACAAACGCTACCGTATCCCACGGCAACCGGATTTATTTACACTCTAACATGGCGGCAATCAGGTCACGTGATATTTTAGTACAAGTCCGACCTCTTTATTTAGTCTATAAAGTGTTTTCGTTCAAAGTGAAAGGCTCAAAAGGCTCAAAGTGTGTTTTGTTATATATATATGTGTTGAATAATACACCAATTATTCTGGCAACTCGTCGTCTAAGTACATGTATCTGGAGATATTCTGCGCTGATCTTGCAGGCAACTGTTTTAAAAATACACGATTAAGGCGTCCTAACCATGAATCTTTATGTAGAACCCTCACTCTTTTTCAAGACCTCAAACGTGCATTATATGGCAAGAGCTACGCATTTCGGTTAAGTCGTTTCGCGGTCGAGATTTCCCCGTAATACCCATAGCTTCAACAAAATCAACAGATATGCCTCAAAGAACAAGTAATGCACCAGTCACTTCCAACGGTGCCCATCCCTCCGGGTCAACCCCCGGGCATTAAAATATATAGACATTTTTTAAAGACAAATTTCAAATGCTCACGGTGGGGCCAAAGAAATTTGGCAAATGCTCCACCCCCGGGCACATCCATATACCTTCCCCGAGTACGAGTATTTTGAAACAGAGTGAAATGAATACGAGTCGTGCTTAAATTTGTAAAAGAAACAAGCAGTTAAAAACTAGCATTAACGGGAAAATATGGCCGTTAAATACATGAAAAAGAAAGATATAATATGCCCCCGGGAACATGCCTTTACATACTCATTTAGAGTACTTCGATACAAGTAAACATATCTACAGTGATCCTATGTGAAGTGTGGCTGATTACACTTAGTTACCCTTTGCTGCGTTAAGGCTGGTTCTTATATAATCGTCCCACGCATCGCTTGAACCTTTTGTTCGGTGTGAATCGAAGCGTAAATTAATATGCAAAGGTTCAAGCGATCGGGACGATCGGAACGATTATATTGGAACGATTATATAGTGGCATGGGTGGCGCAGTGCGTAAGCGCTCGCCTCTCACCGCTATGTCCCGGGTTCGATCCCGGCTCGGGTCATATGTGAGTTGAGTTCGTTTGTTGTTCTCTCCCTTGCCACGATGGTTTTTCTCTGGGTTCTCCGGTTTTCCTCCCTCCTCAAAAATCAACATGTGAGCTTGAATGTAGTGAGTAGAGAATATATGAGTGTAGTGTGAGCATGTGTGGAGTGAACCGGTACGGAATAGCCCCTCACGGAGAGGGCCTGGTTGTAAAAGAGTATTTCTTTTTATATGAAAACCAGCCTTTACTACCTTTAAATACACACACAAGCCTTGCTGGACAAGCCAGTCAGCCACGAAATTCTCGCTTTTGCCAATAAACGCGCTTCCACTAATAATGTTTGCTTCAAGTACGTAACGAGGTTAGTTTCCTTCCAATAATTATTTTCTGTCGTGTACAGTTCCCTACCATACTGTCAGGGAGTAGAATATAGAACGGAGCTTTTATAAAAAACCAGACGTTTTTCACAGCATGGCCATGGCCAAACTGAGAGATTTGATTGAAAACGGTGGTAAATTAATCTTACTATAAATCTTGGACACGTTTCTTGTCGATCAACACCTTGTTCAGTTTGACGTTTGTGCGGCAAACCACGCGATGACGTCAAATCGCGCCAAAAAAGGAACATTTGACTCCGGGTTGCCGTCCTTATCTTTATGAACGGTGTTAATGTACTTGTACAAGCAAGCACCACCAATTCTTACTTATTTTGAAGATGTGCAGTGATGATGGTCTTTTGCCTGTGCTGTTGTCTAAAACCCGACCCCCGGAAGATGACACGTTGAATGCTTTAGCATCGTTTTGGGCAGCGTTGTTCAGTTCGATTGGGACTGTCCAATACAATTAAAGCAATTCCTAAACGTAAATTAAATCAATGTATTTTTTTCACACAACTGAACTCGCAGTCTTTAACGTTCAATAAATTTGAGGCCAATGAGGGACTTTACGAGTTAACAGGCTTATTCGAGAAGATATGAGGTTATAACCATACACAGGACGATCGCAGACCTGCAGTCGTTATTACAGGTAGCAGCTTGTCCCAATCCAAGTTACGGACGGAAATGAACCTGCACCCTCATGCACATATAACCGTCGCCAGCACAACGAGATAAAATGGCGTCCGCGCATGCTCATTAAGGACAACTACTTGTCCAAAATGGCGGCCTCACTTTACATGTACAGTGATTGTATGAGAAATAATACAAAACAAAACATTGCATATTATTCCCAAAGCGTATTTGTACAACGTTTGGTCACTTGGAATCACCATCGCTTAGCCCACCTTCTCATACTCAACGCGCGTGAGCAAGGTTAGTAAAAAACGCACTATAATTGCCACTACATCCTATACAAGTACACTACAACTTTGAGATTTTTTCGATTTTGGACCTCCTTACCTTCAAGACCGCTTCTAATTAAGAGTTTGGTCTCTTCAATTTCTGTTGTGCGTTCTGTTGTAAACCGATTCCATCATAAAAGTCCTTAACATAATGACGGCAACGGCATTACCTTTCTCTGTACTCTAATAGTTTATCAGTAGTCTCTTATAAATTAGTAGCCTTATTCCCTTCTTTTTACACCATCTATCCCTGATCACGCACGGAGTTAGGCCACGTAGGGGACCACGTCGAGTAGCGTCTAGCCCGAATGTTGTAAATAAATTAAATAAAAACAAATAAAGTGTTTTCTGCCGAAATTTGGTTTGTACTCTTTCCTTTGTTCGCCTTTAATTGTTTCTCACAACTAGATCTTAGAAAAATATGATGAATATATAATTTCGTTCACGCTGAACGAAAAACGGTCCATTTGGGGGTTTCACGTTGTGTTTTTGCAGACAACGGTTGAAATGTAGGCGACGGCGTGCATTTTCACGTGCAGTTATTGTATTTTGTAATTAAGCCTATTGTTTTATAATGTCGTCGTAGACGTTGCGCATGCCGTCGCGGTTGCTTAAGTTCCTTAATTTTAAAGGGCCCCGAAGGTATCATTTTAGTTGAGTAACGAAAGAAAAACTACACAGTTGTACGTTTGTTTATGTCCACCATTTCATTTATCCCTATGTAGTCTGGCACCGATTTGTGGGATACATTGTAGCACTAGTCCTTAGGCACGTTCAACCAAATGCAAAATAAGCGTGATACCTGCTTGTTATCGACTGTAAAATGTCTAAGTTTTCGTAGGATTTAAAAAAAAATACAATTAAAATAAATATGGTTTGCTCCGATATTATTGGCAATTATGAAATGAATCTCTTAAACGGTTCGTGTACGGGAATACAGAGTGACGTAAAACAAAGAGGACACAAACTTATAACAATTCATAACGAGTACAGCAAAACAATATTATACCCTGAAATACAAAGACCCTAAGCCCAGAATACAAGAAATCCTGGTACAGGAAGTCGTTCTCACCAGCCATTTTAGCAGAAATAGGATACCATCATGTACCGCATCACCAAATGTAGTACCGCTGACAGCGGCTCAACAGTCTAATATTGTTGGCAACACTATGGTATATTGACCAGTTATTATTGAAAACGACAGAATAACAAATAACTATGAACGATCTGGGGTGACCTACCTCAACACCACCCATCTATACCACACTGAACATCGACTGGTGTCCTAACACAGCAATAGAAGGTAAAATGTTATTAACATATTTTTCAGACTAAATTATGTTTTATCGAGAGCTTGCATTGGGAAAATTGTTCAAACAACTGGAATAACTGCAGTAGTAATCATTTCGTACAGTTATCTTTCAAATTAGACGATATTAAAAACCGCTGGCAAATAGAAAGCTATTCTATTTAACCAGGATGAAGATATTCGAAGACACTTTCCCAGGTAATGGTTTATGTGTATGTTTCCCAGCTCAGAAGAACTAGTCACAGATTCCCAGGAAAGTTACAATTTCCTAGCCAAAAAAAAAATCAAATTCCAGGGTGGGTCAGGGAATATTCCTTGCATGCTAAAAAAAACAGGATCAACTTCCAGAGTCAAAGCATGTTCCTGGCATGTTAGTCGCTCCCAGGAGTCAAGGTAATTTTTTTTGTACCATTCCCAGGAGTCGAGGCATATTAATATCTATTGTATTCCCAGGAGTCAAAAGTAATTGTGAGCGGACCCTGTGAAATCTTATCAAATTTCCAAATTTTAAGGATCCCAGGAAGATTGATGTTTTGCTGAACCGGAAATCGCCAGTGAGCGAGCGATGTATTTTTCGAATGCTCCCAGGATCTATTTTATGTCAGAAAAATTCCCAGGGTAAATACCTCTGCAGAATAGCTTTTTGAAAGAATGGCTTCATTGCAAGCTCCTGTTTTATTCAGACGTATATTTCAAGCATTGACTACTCGTGGACGATCGAGAAACATTGTCTTTTCGTCAGCAAAAAGATAGGAAATCTGAACATATTTTTCTGCTCCCTTTTGATTATTAGTATGTGAATTAGTGGAACTAAAATCTGTGATATCTAAGGCTGAGCAGAATATTAAGTGTTATAGTATTACCTAAGAAAACATTAAGGTATCAATAAATAGTTTCTTTTTAGTAATTAGCCCTATTGTATCAATCCTCTGGGGCCTTTACAGACTCTATTAAACCACTCCTTTTCACACTCACACCACTTGACGTCTCAGCATGCTTCGTTTTCCTTTCGAGGCTAATTCTTTATTGTTTTTTATTAACAACATACGTTAGTGTCACGGTTCGTGTTAATTATAATTCCATCATAATTTGTGTTGGCTGATTCCTTTATATGATAATTTTTAGTTTAAGCTTTATGTAAAGGTTAGATAATGACAGGAGAGTTCTCTCTAAATCACATAGAACTCGAGTGTTTATTATCTAACCGTCTTAGAATTTGGTCACATCCAGGAAACATTTTTTTCTGAAATTATTGGCAGCTACTGTAAGAAACTCTGAACATTTCGAAATAATATACAGCGTCTAGACCAGGGGAGTAATTAGTATTCTCTATATAGAGAATACTAATAAGGCTATTGTTTTCTATTGTTTCATAGCTTTATTAGTATTCTCTATATAGAGAATACTAATTACTTAACTATGGGATTTAGGACAGCAGAGATGGGGAACGCTGATTGGTCGAGTGGGTGTGACCATGTTCTAATCATACATATTTAGATATAATTTGTTCATGCACTGTAAATTAGTGCGTGTTACAAAAGGAATTGATCCAGCACTGGATTCAGCGGAGAACACGTTGCAGAAAGTTTTCCTTACGGGTTTTCTATTTACTGGTTTTCTTCATTGTACGTCCCACTCTTTTATTTCGCCTAGCATTTTTTCATGGCAATATCCAATGTATTTATGTAACTGTGTTCGTATTCAAGACTTGATACCAATTGTAATTATTTACTTATTCTAGCTACCAGGCCTAATAAACGACTGCTGGGCTACTCCTCCTCGCCAGTACGACATTGTGCCGAAGAAATGTTTTCTGTTCGGCTGAGCGTTGCGAAAGTTGAAGTGCCACTACGATACGATGAAAATTTGAGATAGTGATATTTTTGCGTATGTGTAAAGCAAAGTTGCTATATTTTTGCCTATACACAACGTTTTTCACGTAAATTGTTTTTTTGGGATCGGAATCTTGATTTTTTTTGTCCGTCATTACTCGAACCCATTCCTGTGAGCTAATTTCCAGCGGACGTGACGTCATTTTCTCAACACAACAATATATATGCGGGGCTACGTTTCACACAAGCTTTCGCCTAAACTTGTAAGTAAAGTACATGTCAATACTATTATTTCCAAAAAGGAAAGGAAATTTACAAGAGTAATGCGTTGAGAAAATGACGTCACGACTGCAAAAAGCTGGTCGAAAATCGCCAAATATTTGGAACACACTTCAATAATGGCCGACGTAATTTCGACGGTAAACTCTCTGCAAAATTCACAGTTTAATTTGGTCCTTTGGTAATATGTTTCAATGAATTGGGTATTTTCGACACTGTGTGTCGTTGTGGAAGACAACAAAAGTAGAAAAGAAAATGGTCGAATTTCGTCGTAGTGGAAAGCTTCAAAAACACTGTATTTACGCGAATTTCAAATTCTCATGCTCCACCGTTACAATCGGTGACAAAAATAATGAGAACCTTTTAAGAATACACACTCGTAAACATAGAAATAAAGTCACAATTTCCCCCTCCTCCTCCCCTCGGTACCCTCTTTCTCCATCCTAATGTTGGTCTCCTAGAGTCAAAACATTCATTTCCCAAACAACATTGAACAGTGAGAGGAGTTGTGTTTTGTTTTCAATAGTTTTCTGAAATTTCTTTCTAAAAAGCAATTTTAAATCGAATACTTTTGTCGCCGATTGCAGTACAACATAACAAAATTAAAATTGAACTTAGCCTGTTGATCTCCCATCAACAACTGACGTGCGAAAAATGATTGACAGCTGTTGTCGTTCACTTAGCATTCACTCAGGTATCGGATTTCAATCCCATTCAAGAACTTCTTGTATTCAAAATCTTTTCATGAGTTGTTGTAAATATTGCACTCGTATTCATTCGTTAAAATTTCTATAACCTAAAAAATCACATTGACAAAATTATATAAAAAAAATAAATAACAAAAGGAACACAAGTTTGTAATTGTGTATCAGGTAACTAGTTTGGCAGCGGGCTAGGCAAGGCAATTAATGGCTGGAGGGAAAGTGTCAGCTCTAAGAATCAGGGAAGACCGTCAGTCTACAATTGAAAAGTAAAGATCAGATTCGTTATCCTATATCGAACGCCAAACTTTGTAGAATTCAATGAAAGACGGTTTTGCTTCAGCCAGGTGAAGTTGCATTGGTGTCGCAACAAGCCGACTTGGTTTGGGGCAACGGTTAGCTTTTCGCTGCTTTGATACTGCTTTAATGCTACTGTTTTCTCCACTTCGAAATTCATAGGACATCGACACTAGCTTTAAGAAATATAGTTAGAGATCATGCCGCTGAACATAGTATGAATGATACAGTATGAAATACAACAACTTCTCAACCGCGAAATAACGATGAACGATGTGTTATATGACGTACCTGAACACCACTCATCTGTACCACACTGAACATCGACTGATGTCCTTACATAGCAGTATGTTATTTTTTATCTTTAAGGTAAAATGTTATTGAAGATTTTTCAAACCAAATAATGTTTTATTCATGCCTATTTTTGAAGTATTCACATGGGGTGATCGAGAACAGAGTACAATAATTGTTTTTTAGTCAACGAAAAGTAATAAAAACAAGAACATCTTTTTTTGTTTCATTTTTATTATTATGACAAAAAATCGCTATGAATTAGTAGACTAAAATTCGCAACATCTAAGACTGAGCACGAAATTAAGTGTTATAGTATTAGTTAAGAAAACCTGAAAACCTGTGTAATAAGGTATCGATAACGGATAAAAGTGGAAACATTTTTTTCGCAAATTTCAAATAATAATCTAGTCACCCCAATGTCAAATCCTAATCTTGAAATACGTTTTTAAGCTTAGCCTCCATCAACGTAGCCTGTGGGGGAGCGATAAGAGTCGGCTGGTTTCCCAGACTACCATCAACGACGTGCGAAAATGATTGACAGCTGCTGTCGTTCACTTAGCGTAGATATTGCCCTAACCTAGTAATAAGTTGTTTTTTCCTTTAAGATAAAAGGTTGTTAAAATATTTTTTAGACGAAAATATATAATCATGTTTTATTCATACCTGTTTTTGAAGCCTGATTGCCTGTGGCTATCGACAACTGTATACGTATACGTTTTGTCCAAAAACATCGTCCATTTTACTGGATGGTAACCGAAGGTCTTACCCTAAGAGAAATCCAAATTGTAGCCTTGATCACAATATCACTATGATATACCTTCGACACTCGACTCGCAATCATTAAATGGGTTGAACCCATCACATTAAATTCAATGTTGTGGGTTGAACCTATACCGAATTATAATCTGAGCAATCTCACACAAATACTCTCATTGCAGTCAGAACACGTTGTTTATCTATGAACCCCAGAACCTTAGCACTAAAACCTCGTTGTTTACATGGAAACTTGTTTCATTACCAGAAAGTATGGCCATCAGGGAAAGGTAATGCGGGCGCGCTTCTAGCCGATTCAAAATGGCGGCTTATACTGAGTGAGACTGTAGTTTTTTTTATAGACCTTCCAACGCAAAGAAAACCGAAACTTTCTGTGTTAAAATAAGAACAGAGAAGCAGAACGAGAGTTATATTAGCTTAAACGTAGCTCCTTGCGTTTAAAAAATACATTTTCCGGGGATTTGTCCGTCCCTCCAGCAGCTGGAATTTGGACAGACAGACGCCGTGCACAATTATTTAGAGAAGAAAGGCCTGAAACCCAGTTTATATCCCAGGAAACATTTCAGGATTTAGGTTACAAAACAAGATGGCGGTTGTGTGGAAGTTTGAGAGTTCATGGAGGTTTCTTTTCTCATCTCTGACTGAAACATCCCTTACTGATGTCTAAATAGGGCCGAATTTCAGCCTACTTTTGCTAGAAATTCGGCATGTCTAAAACAGCTCCTACTGCCAAAATAATGCCATATTCTGTGAGTTTAAATGTTGATCTTTCGAACCGGCTATCGGGTAAGTGTCTACCAGTTCCAGTCAAGATGCAACAGGACATCGAACGTATAGAATTTATTGAAATCAGCGGACAATTACAGCAACAGAGGTAAGATGAGCAAGTTTGGCATATTTTATCTTCAACTATTTAAACGAAATATACATGTACATTGTTCGAAAGCACAAAACTACGATCTTTCGAAACTGGTATCGGGAGGTTGTATCACAAGCTTCGTTTTTGATGTATTTATGTTTCTTTATTCTATCGTTATACATTCTTACTATTTCTTGTTGAAATTTAAATGCCAGGAAAAGTTATGCATAATCAGCTTCGCGGCCACGTATGTCCCATATTTCTGGCAATGACTGACCGATTAGAGTTAGGTTTATGGTCCGGGTTACGGTTATTAATTTGAAAAGTGACACTGCATGTCGTTCGGCATCGCAAGAATGTGTGGGTCATTGGTGAAGGTCTGCTCTTGAACACCGGTCGAAGTCTCGGGTTCAAACCTCGAAAGTTAACAAGAGGCCCTGAGTGGCCTTAACTCGGGCCACCTAGGAATAGGTGAATACATGTAATTCATGGAGTTCTAGCATATTTTGTCACACATGGTTTGTGCTAGGGGAGCCGGATAATTGATTCACTACACATGCTCGTGATAATTTATATATAATGGCATGGACCTTTTGCAGGAATGCAATCACGTCGTTGTACTAGATGGCAAACAAATCTTAATTCATATATTTAAAGGCACTTACAAGTACGAGATTAGTAGTATTATTAGTAAAACATGCTTGTAACTGCTATTTTCCACCTCCGATCGATTGTCGATCTTTCTAAAACAGCGTTTTTAAAGATAGCTTACCATCCAGCATTATTATTATTAAATCACTTATTTCACGGTATTGCTAACAGCATAACACTGAAGTCAAAAAGACAATTTAGGAGAGAGGCAGTCGCAATGTTGTTCTTAAAAGAAACTAACGACCTATAGTCTCGCGTAATCCAGCTGGGAGCTGGTTCCAGAGCACCATGACAACGTCATTCCCATGCATGGACTGATCACAAGCTCAATTCATTCGTTAAATGGAACCTCTAGACAGAGAGACAGACATAGAGACACATAGATAGGTAGATACATGTAGATCACACCAAACTATCAAACTACGGCATCAATCCCTTCACCATCAATTGGATTTGCGATTTCAGGTCACAAAGGGTTAAACTTGCTAACGATAATCGTTACTCAGAGTGGATATCGGTACTGGCCTGTGTTCCACACGGGACTAAACTGTGACCCTGTTTATTTCTAGATATGATGTATGATCTTGAGATTGTTTCAGCTGATGATCAGGTGTCGTCAAATATGTTGACGACACAACTGTCTATGAGGTCGTCAAAAAGAGATCGTAAAGCTCCACGCAGTCACTAGTTGATATAGTATCAGACTGGTCCATAAGAAATAAATTCCAACTTCACACTAGGAAGTGTAAAGAAATGAGAATAGCTTTTTCACATATTCTCCCGCTTCATATGATGATCTGGTCGTAGACATGAACGTTGTTGAAACTATTGTTTTTGTAAAACTTCTAGGAGTGACGTTACAAAGCAATTTCATCATAGTATCGTAAAGAGAGCTTCTAAAAGACTATATTTTGTCGCAATTGAAACGTGCAACACTGGTAAAATCTACCCTTTTCCATAGTAATTCCCCATGTAATTGATTGATTGATTGATTCACTTTTATTTGAATACGGTAGTTCCATAAGTTTAAAACTTCTTTACATGAAAGCGTATAGAAATAGAACCGAAGCAAAAGCCTAATCTATAGTTAAGATATACTACTAAGTTCTGTATAATTTATGCTTTGTGTGTAAAATATAAAAAAATGTAAAGTTAACTAATAAAGCATAAAAATCATTAAGCGACAATTTGATGGCCTTTGGATAGCTTCTTTTTTAGAATTGACTTCGATTCCGAAGATTTTAAATCGAAAGGAAGAGAATTCCAATTTTTCGCCCCTCTGTAGGAAAACGACCCTTTGTAACATTCCGTCTTTGGGACATGCTGCCGAAAGAATGTACACTAAACGCAAGGAAATCTTATTCATAGGTGACTTTAATCTTGACATGTTGAAAGGAAGCAACTCCAAAGGCCCGAATCAGGAACTATCAGGTTTTTGTGACCAATTCTGTTTAAGTAATGTTATTCAGGAAGCTACGAGAGTGACCACAACCTGTCAAAGCTTGCTCGATGTTATTTTAGTGTCGCACCCTGAGAGATATGCAACCAGTGGTAATCTGCGCGTGGGTATCAGCGACCATGACCTAATTTACATTATAAGAAAACAAAAACTTCCTAAGCCGAAGGCCAAGTTCATCCAATTTAGGTCTATGAAGAACTTTAATGAAGCTGCCTTTGCGTCAGATCTGGAGGAGACCCCTTGGGACACTGCTTACACATTCGTATATGCGGACGATGTGTGTTCTCATTGGGTGGGCTTGTATAAGCAGGTACTGGATAGCCACGCGCCGGTACTTAAATTACGCTTACGGAACAATCAACTGCCGTGGATAACACCAAACATCCAACGAGAGATACGTAAACGGAATCGCCTATATAAGAAGTTTCGTCGAGTCTGCACTGACGCAAACTGGGCTAATTACAGGGAACAGCGAAACAAAGTTTCCAGTTTAAAGAGAACAGCAGTCCGCAACTTTTGTTGGGAAGCAGCCAAAAGTCCTAGTCATTCAGCTGGACATTTCTGGAAAAAAATGAAACCACTTCTACCGAATACAAAATCTAACATTGACAGCGGTACAATTCAACTCATAGAAGGAGGGAAAGTAATCTCGAATGTTCCTGCCGCGTTAAATGGCTACTTCTCTACCCCTTGTGTTGAAGAGGTGGTCTTAAAACTTACAGAAGAGGAGCTTATGGACCACCCTAGTGTCAAAGCAATCAGTAATCTGTGTACTGACCTAGACTTCTCCTTTGAACCAGTCAGTCCTAATTACATTTCTTCCCTCATAAAAAACCTTGACATTAAGAAGTCCTGTGGTCCCGATGAAATTCCGCCAAAATTTCTGAAACTGTCTGTACCTACCATCACTGCCCCAGTGACGAAGCTGATTAACTACTGCATATCGACTAGTACATGGCCGCGCGATTGGAAACGCAGTAATCTGAGCCCTGTTCATAAGAAGGATGAGACTACTTTTAAGAAGAACTATCGACCTATTAGTGTACTATCTGTTATGGCGAAACTGTTTGAAAAAGTGAAATACGATCAGCTGTATGCAACGTTCTCTCCTATATTCTCTAGCAACATGTCGGGATTTCTTCGTGGCCACTCATGTTGTACAGCGCTAGTTAAGATGACAGACGACTGGCGCACATCACTTGATAAGAGTCATGAGGTCGGAGTTGTGGCCATAGATCTGTCCAAAGCTTTCGATTCTATCAGCCACAACCTTCTACTAGCTAAGCTAAGAGCATATGGTTTCAGGGAGTGTGCTTTATCGCTAATTCGGTCCTACCTACATGATCGTCAGTTCTCTGACTGGCTCCCAGTTCGTTGCGGTGTCCCACAAGGAAGCCTGCTAGGCCCCCTCTTATTTAACATCTTCGTGAACGATCTTAATCAAGCTGTTGATATTTCATCACTGCGCCTGTATGCTGACGACACTACCCAGTATGCAGCTGACGTGAGTCCAGCTGCACTTGAGTTCACCATTAACCATGACATCAAGTCGCTGAAGAACTGGTTCTCTGATAACTTTCTTCAAGTAAACGCCGCTAAAACGGCAGGGCATGACTTTAGGAAAATCAAAGTATACGTACGACCTAAGAGTCCATGAAGATACTATTATTGTGTAAGACACCTTGAAAATTCTAGGTGTGCATGACTCTAGATAAGGACCTTACATTTAAACCACATATTAACGAAATGCTAAAGAAAGCTTACGCGAAAATAGCGGCACTGCGCCGGCTCAAGCGCCTTGTGCCAACAGCTCACTTGATACGACTCTACAAGGCGTATGTATTACCGCATTTAGAATATTGTAGTCCCAATTTGTTAGGCATTGGTAAAGGTCTTAGCAACAAAATCGAATCTGCAAATAGCTATGCTATCAGAACGCTACTTAATTTAGGTAATAACGCAAATCATCAAGAAACACTATTAGACATGGCCTCAATGCGGTCATTGAAACATAGACGCAACGTACAATCTCTAATGTTATTCTTTAAATGCTTCAGAAATCAAGGTCCTGTATACATATCAAATCTTTTTAAACCTAGAGTCACAAGCTATAACTTAAGAGGTAGCGGTAATAATGTAGTTCAGCCATCCTATAACAGCCTTTTCCAGCATAATTCTTTTTCATACACAGTATCTCACATACCATCGGCAGCTAAAACTACAACTTCTTTAACACAGTTTCGGCAATATCTTAATAAGTCTGACTTTATTGGATGCCAGTGTAAAAACTGCCTCTAACTAGCTCCTGCACACATGCACCTATATAATTGATCTACTTAGTTTACATTGATATCTTTAAACTTTGGCACCTTTAACTTAGAGTTTGTATATAAATCGTATGGTATTAGTATAGCTAGACTTGCTTACTTATTATTGTATATATGTAAATAGTTTGAACTAGAGTTCTCTTAGCCTTTATCCATTTTGTTATGTACTAACAATATTACTATATATATGTAAATAGTTGAAACTAGAGTTATCTTAGCTTCCATTCGTGTTATAATGTCATGCCCTAGCTTTATTGTCCTACTACAAATTTTATATTTTGTTACTATTAATTTGTCAAGCGCTTATATCATGAGCCCCTGGCTCGGGAGATTGGGCAACCACTTCCTGCGTTACCGACGGTAAATAAATTATTATTGTTATTAAATAAATTATTATTATGAGTCATTGCTACATTCAAAGCATTATCTCTAAGTCGAGATTTATAAGGGTCGCCTTTCGGAGCTCATTATGAAGAGATCATTGAGGTAGCGCGGTACCTTGTGATTAACAACAGTCTGATACATTACCAGGCTAAGCCGTTTATCTCTCCTCAAGGCTAAATTGTCCCAATTTATAAATCTTTTAGGAGATCGAACGATCTCACATCATAGCCTTGAAAAGTTATAATACGGGCACGCGATTTTGCAATTTTTGGATCCTATATACTAGTAAGCCCTTTGTTTATGTTGCCCTATACACAACAAATTCCTGGGTGTTGAGCCAACACCAAAAACGGTGTAAACTCTTGCAGCTGTGGGGACACCACAAGGAGTGTAAATTAACACGACCAGAAGTGTTGCCTCGATACGTTTTTGGTGTAAATCGCTTGCAGCTGTGTGGACACCGCGCTGGTGTAAATGTACACTCCGAGTGTAAAACTACACTTGTAGAAGTGTTCAGAGTGTTGCCTCAACACTTATTTGGTGTAAATCGCTTGCAGCTGTGTGGACACCGCGCTGGTGTAAATGTACACTCCGAGTGTAAAACTACACTTGTAGAAGTGTTCAGAGTGTTGCCTCAACACTTATTTGGTGTAAATCGCTTGCAGCTGTGTGGACACCGCGCTGGTGTAAATGTACACTCCGAGTGTAAAACTACACTTGTAGAAGTGTTCAGAGTGTTGCCTCAACACTTATTTGGTGTAAATCGCTTGCAGCTGTGTGGACACCGCGCTGGTGTAAATTTACACTCCGAGTGTAAAACTACACTTGTAGAAGTGTTCAGACTACACCATGCAGTGTTAATACCTCAACTCTTCTTTGGTGTAAATTGATTATAGCTCTCAGGACACCTGCACTTGTGTAAATTTACACTTTGAGTGCAAACATACACTTGTAAAAGTTCAAATGCAATGGCAATGATTTGCTTTTGGAGTTTTTGGGAATGTAACCTGTTCAGGGACATCTTGCTCCTCTTTAAACGTGCCACTGCCGTGTCGAACAACATTGAGTTTGGCCCAGCAGTGGCATGACGTTTGAAATAGGCCTTGTGGTAAAAAGACAAGAACCAAAAGTCGTTCATTTAACACCACCACTTGTAAAAGTTCAAATGCAATGGCAATGATTTGCTTTTGGAGTTTTTGGAGTTTTTGCACCACTATGGTGCAACATATTTAATGTAAATCATTCTCAGTAAATAAGTACAAAGCAACTGTTTGTATATTGCCTAATAAGTTAATAAGGTGTATGCTCCTGCATTAATCATCACATGCTATCATCAAATGCAAATAAAGTTGTGCTGCAAATAATATATGTCTAACACTTTTCAAGATGCTGCTACACATTGCAATTTTGTCTGACTTTTTATGACTGTAGGAAAACTGACATTTAAAAAAAAACTGAATGGTTTCCTTTAGGATGAAATATACGGCATATATATAAGTGTAAGAGCACTATATATGTAGCAGTCCTTGCATAAATTATTTTTTGTTTAGATAAATTGCAGTAATATAATGAATTTAATGTAAAATGTCAGTACTTCAAATAACCTATATAAACAATATATTTTCTTCTCATTTACTTCAATAGCATGCATGATCTGCAGATAAGGAAAACTGAGAAATCTTGGAATTTCGAATGTCAATCGACTGATGTTGTTCAACCAACATCTCAGAGACAAAATCTCATCTTAATAAATGAAAACTTATACTTAGTCCGTGGGCATTTCCTTAAGAAACAAAGTTACAAGCTTAAAGTAATACTATTAGCAAGGTTGTCGGTAGAAACCAGCTGTCGGGTTAAAAAGTAGCTACCTTTTTTACCTAAATTTCCCTTCATTTAAGGCATTTGAAACCTACATTGTATTCCTAGGAAAATGTAGCCAGCTGTAAAACACTCTGTAGCCTCTTATTTAAATTTCTATATTAACAACCCTGCATGATTAGTAATACTGCAAATGTTAAAAGCTGCATGTTGACATGAATTTAAATAATTCCCTTTCCACAGAATGGAATGCATTATGCAAATGGAGAGAAAGTGAATAGAAAATAACCCCAATTATATCTGGCTTATTGTAAAAAGCTGAATTAAACCTAGTACCAGCTACCCTGTACCATACTTCATAATACAATGGGTCATGTGATCTACTAGTCACCCTACAATATCTCAAGGGCAAGCCAATAAAATCTAAAGAAACTTGCTTCCATTTTCTAATTAATTCATGAAATACACTGGAAATACACAGCTTTTTCACAGTGATTTGTTGTTTTACAATTCATGGAAATCATAATATGCTTCACATGGTTTTATGGCTGACTAGATCATTATCATGTGACCCATTATGCGGATTGACAACCTTTTTCCTTTATGAAAGCTTTGACAGCTCTGCCATCAACATCATCATACGGGTAGGTACTTTCTGTTTATCAAATACCTGAAGCACCTGTCTTTGCAAGAAAAAATAAACACTAAAGCAGTTTTTGGGATACTGGAGATTGCAAACATAATAACTAAACAGGAGACACTTGATGGCTTCCAGGATACCACCTGCCACCTTCATCAGGATTTTGCCCTCAGCAGCAATGAATATATCAGATGTGATATCAGGCTCTGATATTGTTCCTTTAAATATTATAAATGGAGGCATTCCTTCCTTGGATGCTGCAGCAACCCCTTCTTCATCATCCTAAAGTACAATACATTCATACTTGGCCTCAGTTAATGAGTGGACTCACAAGTAAATTAAGTCATCATGCACTCTTAAATCTAGTAGAAGAGGCAGATGTTGTGTTAAACTTGAACTGCTCAAACACCGCTAATCTATTTAAACGACACTCTAGATCCTTATAATAGATTAATATAAGAAATACATGGAACAGTCTCTGGAAATCACTGGTTCAGGCACATTTACTACAAATACTTGCTGAAATATGATATTCAGGACACAATATTAATAATATTCCAGTGTCTATTAAAATCCCAGTACTACATGTATTTGTGGTGATCATTCTGTGTAATTCCTATTCTGGAATTTAATTGTCCTTCTCTAAAAAAAGTTGTAAAAATTGAAATTGATTAATTAAGATTTTGTTGTTGTTTGATATTATTCAGTATGTAGAGGAAGTCGCATGAATACGAGTGCTACAATGTATACAGGCCTTACATGTATAGGCACAGAGTGATATTTTGAAAGTTGGTTGAGGGTTTGCACAACCACTTGAGAATTATCCCAAACTCATCTGACTTGATTAGCCTAGTGCATGGTTATTACAAGTGACATACATGTATATAAGTACTCTCCCTTGTATATGATTGCAATTTTGTATAATTCTATAATCTAATAATTAAAAACTTATATCCAGTACTAGGAAAATTAATAGCACAACATTTGGTTGAGAAATTAATGATTTTAAGCTTCTCGTGTGAAACCAAATGAAGGGCTGTGTGCAAAAAGGGCATTAAAGTGACTCTTGGTCACATTCTAAATTCTCCTTCAATTTCTTTGTTTTCTAAGGGAGAATTTAGAACGTGATCAAGAATCACTTACACCCTTTTTGTGCACAGCCCATGGCCATGGTATCATTTAATGATACCCTGCATGGCCATACATGTATATAATCTTACAATACAATACAATAACTTCTATTTAAACACGCTGCTTGCCGCTTGTGGGGTCGTGTATAATACTAAAATAAACTAGTTAACTATATTCAAATTTCACATTAAAATGCTAACTATATATAATGTTGTTAAAAACTAACTATTTTAAATTACTGATATATCTTTGTTAGGTCTATTACTGTTTTATAATATTAAACTGTCAGTGGGTTTTAGATGATAAACAGTGCACGATTTGAGGGATTTTTGAACCCCTCCTGACCACATAAATGCTACTGTATCCCATGGCAACTGGCTTTGTTATGGTGGAAATCGTCACGTAATCTATTAGCACATTGAGTCCCTTATTGAGTACTTGAATAAAAGAAAGTGTTATTGTTGTTGTTGCAGCAATGACATGATCGAGTCACATATTGCTGTTTTATTATGTGTAATTGCTACCATTGTATTTGTGTGCATGTGTAGTTCTGGGCCACTGATACGACAATGGTGCATGAGGTTTGAAGCAAAGCACAACTACTTCAAAAAGTTGGCTCATGGAATGACCAACTTCAAGAACATCTGTAGAACTCTTGCCATAAGACATCAACGTCTTCAGTGCTACTGGATGAGTGAGGATGGTTCCTACTTAAGAACTCCTGTGGATACTGGACCAGGTAATTATAATTTACAAGTAGTTAAAAAATATTCATGTGTGTTATACAAAATAACATGAATACTTAATGTTACCCTGTATTGTTGTTCAAAAGTAGATATTTTGGTGATAACTTACTAAACTCTCTAGGGTGTAAAAAGCAATCATGCAGTGACAGGATTTTACTTGCTTAAAAATAGGTTCAACTATACAACTACAAGACCTCACACAAGAAAAACAAGCAGTCCTGTGTGCTCTCCATCCAACATTGGTACCAGAAAGCAGAATATACAAGTAGGTTTCATACAATCAGCTATCACCAAGATTACCTCTAATCTAATTCATTATTAGGCATGTTTTGTAGCTATTACATTGTATGTGTTTATTTAGTATTACAAAATCCACTAAAACATTTCAAGGCCTTGATTCAAATTATTAGTAATAATGACAACAATGCCTCACTAGCAACGTTAAGGTGTAATACAGTACCACTCGAGACTTGTATTCTGATTGGACCCATATTTATACATGTATTGTAGCTCTATTCTTTTTGTAGCACTCCTCGTTCTAAAAGTTAGGGGGTTTTGTATTGTTGGGTAAGCCTGAATGCTGTGGCTCGTTCTAAAGGTTAGGGTGTTTTGTATTGTTGGGTAAGCCAATGCTGTGGCTTGTTCTAAAGGTTAGGGTGTTTTGTATTGTTGGGTAAGCCAATGCTGTGGCTCGTTAAGAGTGGCACTCTGCAGGCTCGCATTAAGCACAACTACCAGCTGCAAAGAGAAAAGAGTAGCATTCAAACAAGACTTAGGATTATGCCATCAACATAAGCCATGTTGGTGCCCACAAGTTATATAAGGTTATTATACTTCTGTTTGTGCTTCTGTCACCCTTAACAAATTCTAATAGAAACAGTTTGTTCTTAGAAATACCAAGGGTAGTCTGATAAAAGGTTATATGAGAAGCTAGACATGCATATATGATAATGAGCAATTATAGATCCAAGGTTACAGTGTACAGTCATGTATCTGTTTTCCTTATTACTAATTAATGTTATTAGGCTCTGTTGTACGTAGTCACACCTTTAATAATTATTATTAGAGATTTACATAGGCTATTATTTTACTGTATATACTATTTACTGGGCTAAATTGTTAACTAAAGATATAATAATATTTATCTTATTTATAACAATAATTGTGTTACAATATATATATTATTGTTTACTTTTCAGGGCAAAATGGGTTCAGCTGTATGGAACAAAATACCACAAGGCCAACATTGTTGTCTCTGGTCATGATTTACTCCCACATTTCCTTAAAATGGAGGACTTGTACATATTGCAAAATAAAGACATTGTTTTTTGGTGTAAGCAAGTACACACAGTTAGATTCATCAGGCATCTGTGGTCATATGAAGTTATGATATTGAATCAGGTTGTTGTCACATCCTATGATGAGCTAGCTGACCATCATCCATTAGACACCTACTCAATTAATGTAAATGGTGTGAACAGAAAGTTTGTTAGAATGCGATATGATCTATCAGATGCAGAATAACAAGTAGAATGAACAGTGCTGTATATAATCTACTGGACTCACACAATGTGAATATATAAATAAGTAAGTAAGTTCGTGATCGTAGGGGTTAATTATTATTGTATTTTCCAAAGACCAAAGAAATCCATCTGAGCCATGTGAAAAGTAATATATATTGTTGAATATACACTGTATATAGAGATTTACCAGCAGTTCTCTATGTTCTATGAGGTGGGTTAGGGTTAGAGGGAGGGGGGGGGGGGGGGGGGGGGTGACCCACCCATAAAGCCATGCACAGAATTGATTAGCCCACTACTACCACCATTTATATCATCCTAGAGGGAAACAATTAGAAATGGGTAGCAACTTCTTTCAAAGCCAAACATAGGTTGTGATCGAACACCTAATTATTTCTCATTCACCCAAAAATTTTGGAAGTTAAAGGTCTGTGAAATGATATTTTCTGCATTTTAATTTGGGACCACTTTGAGGCAAATCTAGGCATGACCCATCCCTGACCCCATTACTTTATGACCAGTCCCTAACCCTAAGACATGCTTTAGGTTTATAAGCATTGGATGAAAGCAAACTTGCTTTTACCTGAAATAAACTAGTGCACTAGTATTCTGATAAGAACACTTTTTCAACCAAATCAGAGCATGTCAATTTTATTGAGACTATCTTATAAAATGACTGAATTTCTCCGAGAAATTATTACATTTGCCGTTAGTTTGAAGAAGTGTTTATAATGGTTACACAAGCTAATTAAGTGTATTTTTCTACATGTAATCTCAGTGGTGTACATGCATTTTACACCAAAACAATTTAGTCTAAATTTAGCACATTATAAGGTGTAATCTTAACCAATTTGGTGTACACAGCATTTTACACCAAACCAAGTGTAAATTTAACACACAAATAGGTGTATAAGCTTACATCATTTTGGTGTAAATGGCATTTACACCAAACTGAGTGTAAATTTAACATATCATAGTTGTAATCTTACACCAATTTGGTGTAAACAGCATTTTACACCGAAAAAGTGTAAATTTAACACTTTAAAGGTGTAATCTTACACCAATTCGGTGTACACGCATTTTACACCAAACCAAGTGTAAATTTAACACACAAATAGGTGTAATCTTATATCATTTCGGTGTAAATGGCATTTTACACCAAACTGAGTGTAAATTTAACACATCATAGTTGTTATCTTACACCAATTTGGTGTAAACAGCATTTTACACCGAAAAAGTGTAAATTTAACACTTTAAAAGTGTAATCTTACACCAATTTGGTGTAAACAGCATTTTACACCGAAAAGTGTAAATTTAACACTTTAAAAGTGTAATCTTACACCAATTCGGTGTGCACGCATTTTACACCAAACCAAGTGTAAATTTAACACACAAATAGGTGTAATCTTATATCATTTCGGTGTAAATGCCATTTTACACCAAACTGAGTGTAAATTTAACACATCATAGTTGTAATCTTACACCATTTTGGTGTAAACAGCATTTTACACCGAAAAAGTGTAAATTTAACACTTTAAAAGTGTAATCTTACACCAATTTGGTGTAAACAGCATTTTACACCGAAAAAGTGTAAATTTAACACTTTAAAAGTGTAATCTTACACCAATTCGGTGTGCACGCATTTTACACCAAACCAAGTGTAAATTTAACACACAAATAGGTGTAATCTTATATCATTTCGGTGTAAATGCCATTTTACACCAAACTGAGTGTAAATTTAACACATCATAGTTGTAATCTTACACCATTTTGGTGTAAACAGCATTTTACACCAAAAAAGTGTAAATTTAACACTTTAAAAGTGTAATCTTACACCAATTCGGTGTAAACAGAGTTTTACACCGAAAAAGTGTAAATTTAACACTTTAAAAGTGTTGGCTCAACACCCAGGAATTTAGTGTGTACAACATCGCAGTAATCGAAAGCAGGCTGTATTAAAGCGTTATAAACATTTTCAAAACATCTTTGATGACATAATCACGTGCCTGCTTCAGACCACTTATTGAACGACTGACTTTCGAGCACGATTTGTCAATATGTTCATCGATCCCATTTTAGGTTTTCGTCTAAATGTACTCCTAGTTATTTTGTGGTTTTTACTCTCTTAATTTCTTTGTCGCCAATGGTTATTGGGAGAGTTTTACCTAGGTTGGAGAGCCTGAAGTCAGTGGCGAAGAACATATATTCAGTTTTAGTGACATTAGTTGGTTTGCCACCAACCAGTTTCTAACACTATTTAAATCTTCATTTAATTTAGACTGTAGCTCTAAAGTAGATAGTGAGGCAACACTTAGGATAGTGTCATCGGCATACATATGGCATGCAGGGAGGTCGTTTATGTACAAAAGAAACAGTAATGGCCCTAAAATTGACAATGAGGAACACCACAAGTAACTGTTTGGGATTTTGAAATGCTACCTCCCGCAATTCAGTGTTGCTGTCTATCAGATAAATAGGATGTGAACCAATCGAGAGTTGCTCCCTTAATACCATATAGTTCCAGCTTTTTCAGTAAGATTGAATGTGAGACCGTATCAAAGGCTTTGGCCAGGTCAAGGAATACAACCATATTGACCATGCCTTTGTCGATGTTTAGATACCATTCATTAGTGACATCTAGTAATGCTGTGACAGTGGAATGAAGGGAACGAAATCCCGACTGGTTCTTAGTTAGCAGGTCATGTTCCGTCAAGTAAGCATAAAGCTGGTCGTACACAACCCAAATTGGCCGGTAATTCTGCGGATCGGTACGATCGTTTGCTTTGAACAAGGGAAGTAGCTTTGCTATCTTCCGTTTTGACGGAAACATGCCTGTATCAATAGTTTTATTTATTACGGTTGCCAGGGAATCTGAAATAACTGGTGCAGCTTCTTTTAGAAGCCTGCAAGAAATGTTATCTAGGCCTGTGGATTTATGAGGAGCTAATTTGTCCAAAAGTTTTTCGACTACAACTGCTGATGTATGTTCTAAAGCAAAAACAGTGTCAACAGGAGTCATATAGGACTCAAATTTAGTATATCCATCTGGTAAGCCAGAGGCTAACTTTGGACCGATCGAGGTAAAGTGACTATTGAGGACTTCGCAAAGATCAGAAGGCTCAGTAACTGGTTTGTCGTTTACTTTTAACTCATTTATTGAACTGTTATTAGTGACTTACGATGAGATAATTGGTTAATTGTTTTCCAAATTGCCTTTGAATTGCCCATGTTACTTTCCACTTGTGTTTGAAAATAAACGGTTTTGGTCTTCTTGATTTCGTTGCTTGTCCTTTTTCTTTCTTTTTTAAATTTGTCCCATATCGTTGGATCTCCAGTTATTACAGCTTGCCTTTTTAAGTTATCACGTTTTGTTATCAAGACTCTAAGATCAGCTGTGAGCCATGGTGCCTTTTTGTTCCATACCCTCCAAATCCTAATTGTGGCATGCATGTTGGCTACCGATATAAACATGTCATACCAGTTCTCAATCATGTCATACCAGTTCTCAATTCATTTGACATACTAGCCAATCAAATGACGCGACCAGATCCTGTCCACGAAATGTCATCAGTATGGAATTTTCCGTCTCAAGATGCTGACGTCTCTCTCGGTGACCACGTTTTGATTGTGGTTCCCGATGCGAGACGGCTGTATTCGCAGGCTACCTTAATTAGGGCTTGAAAAGAAAATCAAGTTATTTTTTGGTACAGAATTTAGTATTAGCAGGGGTATTGCTTGAATGAAGACAGAATGTGGAAAGCAAATACACATAAATTAATTGTATAACAAGGCTGCTCATTTGCTTGGCAGTGGTCATGGTCACAAACAACCATGAAAGTCAAGCATATTTAGCATGTGTCAGTGGCTTTTTTGCTTCGTTCTTTCAGCAGCTACATTGTAGTAAAGTGAGATGACCTACAACTGGCAAAACATGTAAGTGATCAAAAGGCAAAGTCAAGCGTAAGTTATAAAAATTATAGTTGTTTATAATTTTATAACCTACACACACTAACATGTGTACATTGTAGCAGCTAGTACCGCAGAACATACATGTAAGGGCCATTTTTCAAGCCGGCTCTTTTGCTAGGCAGTGAATCTCGACTATGCATGAACAATATTCTACATGTATAAAGTAAAGCCTATTTTGTGGCACTGAAAGAAGAACCAACATGTTAATGATTCATAACCAAGCAAACCATACATAAAAGATTATACACCAATTAAGGAAATTCTCCATCAGAAAGACCTAAAGCTGTGGAAAAAGGTTATCAATAACTCGAACAATCCTCTTCACAGTCTCCTCCCACCACTGAGAACCCGAATGGGTCGGAAAAGGCAACATAATTTCCAGCTAACGTATTGTAGAACAGAAAGATTCAAAAATTGTTTCATAAATAGATGTCTCTCTAACTAGTAAATATCTAGAATGTATTAAATTACAATTTTACCTATTTTATGTAATAATATAATTAAATTATCTTACTGGTATTATTATTTATAATATTTGTAAACTTTAACGTTGGTTTGAAGTATTTTCAATAAAGAATATTATTATTATTATTATAGCCACTGAAAGAACAAGGGAAATGAGCGACCAACATACATTAAATATTCTTGACTTTCATAGTTGTTTTTGACTGTGATCCACTTCCAAGCAAATAAGCAGCCTCTATAGTTTATACCTTGAACTCTGTAGTTCCTCTCTTATGCTACTGAACTTGCTCTAATTTATGCATCTACAAATGGCAGTCTGAGTCGGCTGTCTTCTAAAGCTATTAAGTTTTGATTGAGTGTTAATCCCGAGTGAAAATTAAATGTCTTATGATGAAAGACAAATATAACTACTCAGGTTGGCAGAGTATGCTTTCCAGGTATACTGCATGGAGATAATTTGAGACAATTTTGATGAAGGATGACAATTAAAGATTAGTCAAGAGCAGTTGAAAAGAGAAATGCTTTTAAGAGAAATTTAGAGCAACTTGAAGTCAGTTCACTGTACATACGATTTGTAACCGAAATCAAGTCTCTAGAATAAGCATTTTTAAGCCATCCTCTTTCAACAACATTTGAAAAGCATATCAGGACATTCCCATGGTATTTCTGTTCGATCTCAGGGTGTTATTTTTGTATATGTAGTTATGATATTGAATCATGTTTTTGTGGGTTGAAGTCTTCAAGTGTTGCATGGGGTCTTGAAGGTTTAATTCGATTGACAGTACCCCTTTAAGCTTGGCATAAAATCATACTAAAACATTTTGAAATAAACACTATCTGTACTAGAGTGAATACAGTAAGCTGTAATGCAATCGAAGGGCTGTGTGCAACAAGGGCGTAAGTGAATCGTGATCACGTTCTAACTTCTCCCTTTCAAAACTATTAATTTGGAATTAATGTGCAATTGTTTCTGGTGTTTAATTAGCACTGCATAATGATTGTACATGCATGTAAATATATTTTTAGTGCTACATGTAAGTAAGAAATACTAAAAGATCAAGAAAGCAGTTAAATAGCTAATTGTGAAATAAAGGGTTGTGTGCAACAAGGGCATGTTAAGTGACTCTTGATCACCTTCTAAATTCTCCCTAACAAGATAATTTGAAAAATAATTTAGAATGTGATCAGGAGTCACTCACGCCCATTTTGTACACAGCCCTTCAGTAGTCTCCAAACTATGTGTTACTATTTTGCAACTACACAAAACAATAATTATTCTTTTGCATATACATGTATATATCACAGGACGAAATATCATATTTAATTGGTTTGGGAGGTTAATTAAAATTATTGAATGATTTTAGTTTTGTTTAATGTTTTCAGGATATTTAATTGCCCATAATTGTGATTGCATTAAATGTCATTTATGAACCATTTCATTAAGATTTCAGGGTAAACTGGCTGTAAAGTCCACCAAAATGTTGTTTTAAGGAGATTTCATAAATTCATGAAATTCTATTAAAAGTACCTTTAATGAACCTTTAATTTATTTTAAATTAAATGAAAGGTAAATCGCGTTTTAATGTGCCTTTATCACGTATAGAAAATATGGTAAAGTAGCTAAATAATTATTGAGCTTTCAAGGCCTTTTAAGTGAGTACATTATTTTGTACTTATATTTTCAGATTTTCAAAAGCTTTTACTAGTACTTATATTTATTGGACGGGAAAGTACTGCAGACAGAGATGGAAACATATTTCAGTTCACTATTACTTTTATTGGCTGTTAATCACTTGGTCATCATTACACATGATATATCTGCAACATACTGATTCGATAGATAATATAGACAGATACAGATAAATACTATTCAAAATGTGTAATCACATGGATTAATTTGGCTAATATGCCGATTAAAATAAATTGTTCAATTTCATTATATCAATATCAGGTGAACTGTTAGCCATCTAATTCTAACAAGATTTCACTACTTGCAATTGCCCATAATGTACTTAATAGGGGAAAACTGAATTTGTTGATGGTCTCTATAAATAGAAACTTTGCCCTCTAAGAACTTGTTGTCTATGTGGACCTCACGATCTCTATCACGAAAACTATTCGTTTCCTTCAAAGTACTTATGAAATTTCCTGTAGTCTTTTTCCCCTTTTTCCTGGCTTTCCAATTAATTGTAAAATATCTGACAATGATGCAAGCCGGTTAGGTGTTTAAATGGTACATTGGAATCAATAAATGTATAAAATGTATAAAATGCACATCCACAAAGTGTTTCAGCACCAGGCAAAGTTGTTCTGTATCAGTTTGAGATATACAGTGGAACTTTCCTGAGTGACCACCTCTCATAAGCGATCACCCAACCAAAATTGTTATTAAATGCATGTATATGGTTCCTATTACTATCAGTGAAACCTATTCAGGCGACCACCTCCCGTAAGCGACCACATATTAGCCTAACGGGAGATTCTACTGCATTAATTGATGCCTTTTTCACTCCTCATCATAGCATCATAATTAAGTCAAAATGATTACTTAATTCTGAAACTGTAACTATGATAATTGTATACATTATCACATGTACCTCGAGTCTTACAAACGTCTGTACAATTAGCAAAGTTGTAAATGTAGTGTTGACTACTCTGAAGAATTTCAATAGAGTTCAATAAAGAATTGCACAATTACAGAGGTTTCGGAATTAACATAATCATATATTGACTTACTTTTAAAATACAATTATGTTACCACCGTTCCTAGCTGGCGCGAAATCAAAGTCACGACGTGTAGTTTGCATTAGACTAATCATATAAAGTGGGAGATGTATAATTAACTGTGGGACTAATTGAGGTATAGGCCACTTGGCAAAATACCAGGTATTCTAAGGTTAAAATACCAGGTACCATGATAACCATGACATCACCAAGGTTTACTTAAAATACCAGATGATACGCCAGATGCCAGATAACAATACCAGATAGAAATGCCAGATAAAGATGCCATATGGAATGCCATATAGGTTAAAATGCCATATATTGTAGAATGCCATATAGGTTAAAATGCTATATAGAATGCCTTATAGGTTAAATGCCATACAGAATGCCATGATGTAATAAGCTGTGCTGTAAATAACCTATAGTTGATTTTTTGACAACACAGTAATTACTGGTTTACAACTGATCTTTTAACAGTACAGTAATTACTGGATTACAACTTAGACTGACAGCTTATTACATCAGTTGAATTTTAACAGCACAGTAATTACTGGTTAACAACTGCTCTTTTAACAGCACAGTAATTACTGGTTAACAACTGCTCTTTTAACAGCACAGTAATTACTGGTTTACAACTGCTCTTTTAACAGCACATTAATTACTGGATTACAACTTACACTGACAGCTCACGCCGGGCACAACAGATCGTAAAAAGGCCGAGGTTGAGTGCACACAAGAAAATAAATTTAACACCATTTCTTTACGACTACTCTAAATTTGAAGAAATTTTGGCAGATTGGTAACAAAGTGAAACTTCATTTTTTTGGACAATTGTTTATGTATTCTGCCGTTGTTGTGACGTCATAAGAGATGTCTCCTTTTTGGGGGAAATATAACCTTTAAAACACGTTGCAAACAGATTATGTGATCAAAATGGCTTCATGAAATATATTCATTTAGCAAAAATTTGAAGTCTCTACGATAAATATATCCAGAGTTATGGATGATTCACTATTTCTGTGACGTCATTATCAGTGACGTCAGGCTTCAAGCATAAATCAGACTGCCTACTATAAAAATAGCACTAAAGGAAATACTATGACTTCTGAGTGTTAGACAAAGGTGTTCCGTCGATAAAATTCAAAAAAATCTGAACTGGCTATTTTCTGAGGACATCCAAATATATTAATGACGTCATAATGACGTATACCAAAAATAAGGCTTCAATTCTAAGCTGTTATACTCAAAAAATCAAAATTCTAAAAAGAACACGTTGTTATCAATAAAGAGTTTTATTATTGTGCAAAATATGATGTACCAATATTTCGAACTCTAAAAGTTAAAACAAGCGATATTTTCATAAATGGTTTTATGTTATTTATTTCCCGCTAATTTTTGGCGGGAAAATTGCCAAAATTGAAAATTGAATAACTTTTGTTTACCTCTACCAATCGAGAACGGGTTTTCGATTCCTTCATTCTCATGAACATGAGATTTAAAAAAGATATAATAAAACGTTTTTAGAGGTAATAAAAATTTATAGGAAACCTATTAGAAATGGACAAATGACGTCATTGTGACGTCATAATGATGGCTACATTAGCTTAACTTATCAGATTATGTTTTGTTGGCAGTCATTTATACACCTACCAAAATTTATTTATCTACGCCGAACACTTTTTAAAATATAGAAACCCCGGCCTTTTTACGTTCATTTGTGCCCGGCGTGGCTTATTACATCAGTTGAATTTTTAACTGCACAGTAATTACTGGTTAACAACTGCTCTTTTAACAGCACAGTAATTACTGGTTTACAACTGATCTTTTAATCGTCCACCTGATTGTCAAAATCTATCAAAATCCATCAAAATCTATTAAAACTTGAAGAGGAATATCATTTTCTCATATATTTTTTAACAGATTTGAATTGCATCAAGTGAAAACTGATAACTTTAAATATGATAAAAATTCAACGTGGGGAACATTGTAAAATTGAAAGCTTTATTGGTTATTGTTTTGGACTTCTGATTGGACTTCATTCAGTACTTAGCCAGTTGGCTTATTGTTTTGTTAATTCTCGTCAAGGTTGGAACGGGCAGGTTCTGAAGAATACGGTTAACAGTGTAACGAATTGGTTTTTGGCTTAACTGCAGAATACCCTGCCACTTCAGGAATATATGGCTAGGGTTTGTTAAAATGCCGGGTTGGGTAAGCTTTGTATGAAAACAATAGAAAAATGAATTATTAATAATACATCACTGAAGTGGCAGGGTATTCTGTAGTTACTCCAAGTAAAAATATGCAATATATATATATAATTCAAAAGAACGTATATGTGTATATATAAATTGCTGGCATTCTTTTTCTTTATTTATTTAAACAATTTATATTCATTACATTTGCTCCAAGAGCTAAAGCTCATCGAGGGGGCTTATGTAATTTAAATAAACACACAATCTGCGGATAAGGGACACTAATATACGCATACATGTACATACTTTCAATCAATTCCCAGATATTCTAATAACAAAGACCATGATGGTGGAACTAACGAGAAAAGCTCGTTTTTAATAATATATTATTTCCACTTATGTAATCTCGCACGTTTGTTGTTGAGAAATGAATAAAGGCTATTATTAATGAATTCTGCTATAATTGCAATTTAACTTACTCCTTCCGCGTTCACTGGTATGATCAACTAAAGGAATGAAAACTGCTGTAGGAAGTGTACACTAAGAAGCTGACTGGTTTCAAGCGGTAGCCCTACTCTTCAAGTTTCCTCTGACGAAAGGCTAACGCTCAAAACGTCAGATGACTTCTAGTTGATTACACCCGCAGTGTTTATCTTTCCCGCCGACGCAGACATACACTAGTTTTTACAGGAACTAGTCATCCATTGTTTCTTTCACCGGCCAGGCCTGCTACTTATCGATAACAATAATTGGGGCGGTCAGTTTAAGCATTCCGTTTTTTCTTCTCCTGCTAGCGCCGGAATGACAAGAATGACCAGGGCCGGTTGCATAAACGTTAACGCTTGGTCTGGCGTTAGGAATTTAAGTGGACTGAAAGTATGACGTTAACTTACACCAGTATAATCAACAAAGTTGATTGAGGTAATTATGCTAACCACCGTGTGAAGCGAGTAGCATGCAGCAAACGTTTCGAACGGTAGCCCTTCGTCAGCTGCTACTCGCTTCCCACGGCGGTTAGCATACCTTAATCAACTTTGTTGACTACACCAGTGTTAAAGTTATTGGGCTAATGTTTGTGCAACCGGCCCAAGTGACCATAGCCTGCGAAAGCAGCCGCATCTCTGTGCTCCGCATTTCTTTGGGGGAATCCGTCGGAGCGTGCACAAAAGGTGTCCACGATTTTCCAGCGTTTGGCGCTTGCCGTTTTCATGCTCTACGTGAGGGGGTGTCTTACTGATTTATTTACTAAATAGTAGTTTGGGGAACTTAAATAAAATCCCTTATAATCAATTTTGGATATTAATATATGTTGCTAAATCTAATAGCGCGGTCTAATTTATTTATTTATTCCCCCGCAAAGAACAAAGAAACTGAGGTTTGATGTGAAAATTGGAGACTTGACTCTCCCGAACAACAACAACAACAACAACAAGTTTATTTTGTACTCATAATTTACAAAGAGCAATATACTAATAATAATAATAACAACCAGATTAGTACAATCTTCAACAAATAGAACAGAGCCATGTGGAAAATAAGATAATGGCTGAATTAAATATCAAAGTTATAGGTATCAAGCTCAAGATTAATGTTATAGGCTTTACAAGACTATTTTAAACGTACCTCACACCGTCCTTTTGCGCATTAAAAAGAACTTTAAATGACCCAGGTACTAAATAGCAAGAAAAATATAAAAACAACGAAATCACTAAATTGTAGCTTTCATGTGATATCGTCGACTGTGTATAACATTACTGTATTTCTAACAAGAGGTGGGTTGCAGCGATGACAAATTGAAATAAGGCATGCGATGCGCAACGTTCGCTAAACATTGTTATTGAATATTCACAATTTCACGAGTGTTTCGTTCAATATAGTCTCCCTGCATAATACCGTAAAAGAGTAGAGAAGATTATTATGCAGGGAGACTATATGGAACGAAACACTACCATGAAGTATATACCCGATTCAGGATCTTCTAGAATTCGAAACCTAAACTAACTTATATGGTCAGTATGTAAACGTTATATAAGCTTATATGTAGCTGGTGTTATTTCATTTGTTCCATACATGCACATGACATTATGTATGGTAATTGGGTGGCATACATTTACGAGGCCGGTTTCGCCATAGTTCGGCAAAATACAAACGTTGGAACCTTGGCTACAAATAACTGGTTTATACTAGCGTACTCATGCTGCTGTTCAGTGTAATTCGATGAAGCTCAATGTTTGATTTAATGTAGTTATAAAAGTGAACTAAACTGAGTACCGCTACTCAGGAGAAACCACAGGCGGCCCACTTGCGTATTAATTATATACGTTGGAGAGAGGCTGGGTCCTAGTAAATTGGTCTTACAAGAGTGCAGTACATTCTGGATACCACTGGTTACAATGCAGAGTAGTTACTGGGTTACAACGTGCGGAACGGGTGTTGTGTTAGTGTATTTGATTGCTTTTAATTCATGAAGTTTACCGCTGACATCAGTTTGGCAAACGTAGTTTTGGTGGATCCTCCGGCTTTAGTGCCTTCCGACTTGTACGGAGGTGGCTCCATTTGCAAATAACTGCGCATATGTACAAGGTGTTCTTTTCTCGTACAACAGTGAAAAGGTAAAGACAAAATAGTTGTCACGAACAGGCATTTTCAAATTGCCATTACAGTTCGGCTTCCCCGCGATGCGAGCGAGCGTTAGATTTGTTTATGACGTCACAGCACATCCATAGAACTCAACTCGCATGGCTGGATGATACTTCCACTTAGCAACAATGATTCTCACGTAACGAGCCTGAAATCCACCGGGGATGATGTTGTACACAATCGATGATGTATCAGTATTCCCGTTAAAGGTCTGAAAGACAATAAAAACATATATTAAGCTAAGTACAGAAATATAGCATGAAGTTTACAATACGTTAATTCTCTAATTTGTGCATTACCTACGTAATTCTGGCTTAATAAGATTAGGGATAGATAGATAGATAGATGGATGAATAAATACTGATGAATAGGTAGATAGCTAGCTAGACAGAGAAACAGACAGAGAGACAGATAGATAGCTAGATATATAGATAGATAGGTTAAGACGATAAATAGGCAGATAGAAATATAGATAGGTATGTAGATAGTTAGACACACAGACAGATGGATTGATAGATAGATAGGGAGGCATGTAACATAGGTCGATAAAGAGATATATAAAATGATTGATTATTGGTAGGTATAGGTAGGTAGATAGGTACAAATGTAGATATGTATACATGTAGGTGTATAGAATGATATATAGTTACGTTAATTTAAGATGCCTGGTTGGTTACGTTAGTTATATACGATAAAGTTAAAGTTTTGTAAATGAGGACTGTATCTACATGTATATCACAGTTAGAAACATTCATGAATATTCATTTCTATTTTTTCCCCTGATTATTAATGAGTTTTTGAAAGTTAAATAGATATGTAGATTGTTCGTTAGACAGATAGATGTAAAGAGACAGCCGAACGGTTACATAAGTTCCTATTTTCCATGCATTACTTGTATGTCAATCTGTTTGCCTTGAGACAAAGTACATACCATAATAACATTATTGTGCTGGAACGGTGTAAAGGTAAGCCCATCCGTGCTGTAAGATATTCTGTATAACGTCACCCACTGATCGATATCCGGTCTTCCCTGTGTTGCTACCTTCGTTACGTTGATCAGCCTGCCAAGGTCTACCTGCAGGTACTCACCATCTTGTGTCAATATCGCTGGTGCCCAACATCCAAAATGAGTACTCGTAGGCTGGTTGTTGAGGCGAGCATGTATTGCGTTAACCATGCTACTGTTTTGGCTTGACGCGGTGATTTGAGAATCTGTAATCGAACGGCTTTCCATGCCAATAGTTTGATCGCATACTGAACGTAATGAAAAAAAGAGAAAATAAATTAAAAATTAAAAACACAATTTCGCCCAAATCTCTTGCTCTCCAATGACCCAGCCTACGTCCCCCCATCATCCCGCCCAAAGAGTTTTATTGCGTACTAAGCATAATGAAAAAGAGAAAAGGATTTTATTTTTAAATGACAAAATCTCTCGACCAGGCTTGATCTCTGATTGAGAGCGCTCTAAAAATACTGCGCCAGCCCCCCGGCCCCCTCCCCCCATCACCCGTCTAGCTCGTATCATAGCTTCTGATATAACCAGAGACAAGACATTTTTGTTGTTGCAATCGTTTTACATAATTGCATTTCATTGATGGCTTATGTGGTATAGTTTATTAACTCTGAAAACACTGAAAAACTCTGAATTTCTAACGGGACCTGAAACAACCGTAAGGGCTGATCGTGTTGTTTTTTTGTGGAGGGAAGAAAACCTGAGAACCCGGAGAAAACCCTCGAAGCAAGGGTGAGATACCAACAAACTCAACTCACATATGGCGCCGCGTCCGGGAACGGAAACCCGGCCACAGAGGTGAGAGGCGATTCGCTTAACCACTGTGCCATCCCGGCTCCCCTTATTAAGTAATAAGCACTTAATGGCCCCGAGGAAAACAGTAAGTTTTGTTTTCCAGGAGTCTTGTCTGCTTCAACATCGAGAGTCGAGCGAAACAAAACTCACTGGTTTCCCGAGGGGATATTGATTAAGTGTTTTATTATATAGACATAAGTTTTACTACCTGATATAAGCGAGGTTTGTCGTCTTCTCTTCGGGAACCTGTTTTCGACGCAAAACGCTGCTTTTAATAGCCTTTTTGTCTTTCTTGCATGTTTTTTTAGCTCCAATTTCTCTCTATCACGCTTGATATAGAGGTAAATTGTCTTTTTGAAGTTGTTCCATTTTAAAAGCTATCTTTCGATGAAAAAGATCAGCTTTTGATGAAGATCTATACATTTTGGGTAAACAAATATGTCCCGTCTTTAGCTAGCCAGTGGCGCACGCGACACCAGTGGGCAACAATTGATGCATTGTTACCCGCTGACGTCATAGTTTTCAAAATTGTTGCCCACGTGGTCAACAGTTTGTTTTGTTGTACGGTACTTATCAGGTGACCACAAATCAACCAATTCAACAAGGGCGCACGTTATATCTGGAAAGCTTATGGTTATATAACAATTCAGTACAATTAGATAAACCAAGCAAACTGCATTGGCACTACCCAGGACATACCACGACACAGTTAGCATCTAACACGTATGCTCACATTTTATTACCAACCATATACAGCTGTTTCGTCCTTGTTAGGACTCATCAGCATGGCACAGCCCCCAAGACCATCAGCCTCACTAAAGATCATAGGCCTCAGAATCTGATCACTCCAAGCTAAGGGAGAGCTAATATCTGCTTTAACCCCCAGCCACCACGCTAACACGTGTGGGAGTTGGAGATGTAAGCAAAGTGCTTAGCAATGTGGATCTCTTCGAAGAGGATCTGGTAGTACAATATAACGATATAGTATGTATTTTCGTTTGGCTTGATAGTAACGTTGTCTAATTACTTGTGTATAAAGTGTATACATAAGTATTAAAATATTCAAGCATACCAGATTGACATGGATCAGATCCGTCCGATTGTGGAATGCAAATCATTTCCGTTGGGCAGACCCTCTGTTCACACACATCAATAGGACGAAGAATGTAATCCAGGTAGTATCCGTGTGGGGCTGGTACCATATCCTGCGGATGAGTTAAGTGAGTGCCGTTGTTTAGTTCACACTTGGTCA
The DNA here is from genome assembly GCA_030867875.1 of Actinernus sp. WN-2022. Taxonomy (NCBI): domain Eukaryota; kingdom Metazoa; phylum Cnidaria; class Anthozoa; order Actiniaria; family Actinernidae; genus Actinernus; species Actinernus sp. WN-2022. The sequence continues at coordinate 22,016,772 of JAOWCC010001368.1, read as the reverse complement.
GGTTTTCATAGACGTTGATGCTGTAGCACTTGTCATTCTCTTCGCAATGATTAGCGCATCCAATAAAGTCTGTGTTGTAGAATGTCCTGATCACGTGCTTGTTTAGAATATGTCCATAGATTGTTTCTGTGGTACAACTGGCGGCGTCTGTCATTTGCCATTTCGACACCAGATTAAACATCAGGACAAATGATATCCCAATAAGGGACTCAAGTGAACAATGTTTGGAGAGAAACATCTCTGATAAAAAGAATAACAAATCAACATTACCATTATATCTTTATTTAGTGGTAAACGGTTATGTTTACTGGTTCTACCGTCGAACCCCGAGAATACAAATACCGCAGGAGCGTCACGGAAAGTGTTTATATAAACGGGTGTCCATTTTAAGAGCATTAGTTTATGAGCAGATGTGCATGTGTAGGTAGGCTTTCTTTCTGTCGGGGTGTCTGTATTAGGCGCTTGTTCCAGCGTAAACTCAGGGTTCGACTGAAAATGTGAAGACAACGAATTCCTCCTTTTCAATTAATCAGTCTTTATATCAACTAGAGCGGATTTCAATTGAGTGTCGGAAATGTTTTGGTTTTGCGTTTACTGAGCTCTCATATTGGCTGAGAAAGTAAACCAACCAATCAGAATCCAAAGTAAAACCAAACGCAAATTAGTTTTGGTTTTGCTTTGGTTTGTCATTGGCTCACATGGAAGCCATTTATGAGTTACTTGTGATTACTCGCTCCTATGATTGGCTGGCTGTGGGTAATTTGCGTTTGGTTTCACTACACTCAACTGAAAACCGCTCTATTGTATAATTACTATTGTTATTGTATACTGTCTTAATTTTGATAGTATTATATATTTAACAATTATTCTCTGAAATCGAGGTGCAGAGGTGGCAGAATATTAAACTGCGAAACAGCGAGGTAAATTTTCTAAAAGCCACTATTCACCGAGATTGAAGAGAATAATTGTTTTAGTATATACAACAAAATAGCCATCAAAACTATTAAAGGATTGTTGAAAAATATTCCCGCTTTATTAGGGACCTTAAGAAACCAGGACGGCGACGGCAGTGACGACGGGACGTAGAAACATTTTTCTCCCAAAATTTGGTGTTTACAATTTCCCTTGTTCGCCTTGAATTGTTTTTCACAACCAGATTTTCGAAAAATTTAATGACTATAGAGTTCCGTTCACGCCGAACGAAAAATTATTTAATTTACTTTCTTACGTTCACGTTGTCTTTAAAACGTACAATTTGGAGTTTTCACGTTGTGTTTTTGCAGAGAACGATGAAAATGTAGGAGACTGCGTGCATTTTCACGTGCAGTTATTGTATTTTGTAATTAAGGCTATTGTTTTATGCCGTCGTCCTAGACGTTGCCGTCGTGGTTTCTTAAGGTCCCTATTCTAAAACGTAACACGGTTCACGCACGCGCTGAAACGGCAAACTCGACGCAGGCCATTCAGTTCTAACAGGAGCCCATTACCAGGAGCGTCCATCTTCCCCATTGGCTCTGTCCCCAGCACAGGAGTAGATGGGGCTATATTTAGAATTGCATTTCGCGCGAAATAAACAAAGGCCATGTTGTCTTAGCCAATCAGATAGCTAATGTCACTTCTCATTATTATTCATTCTTCTTCTTCTCACTTTCAAAGCGGGAATTCGAATTGCTGGTTTTCACTCAATCCCCAGAGATTCAAATGACAAAGGGCATGGCGGCCATGTTGGTGCCCCAACAAAATAAGCTAACGAGGAATCTATTGTTTAAGGGCACCAACATGGCGGCTATGACGTCAAGTGAAAACCAGCAATTCTAAATATGACCACATCTACTCCTGTACTGGGATCCCAGCCCATGACATAGGAACGATCCTGGTAATGGGCTCCTGGTTCTAAGAAAAAGCGAGGCAAAGCACACGAGCTTGAAGTGCTTACAGTTATCAATTGAAAGTGCCATACTGAACTTGTCAAATATGTTTTACCATCATTCAAGGCCAAAGACCAATCATTCAAGTGTTTCACTGGTTACTGTCGAATCAAATGATTACTGCCCAATCGAAGTTTACTTAACTTGAGGTGAGAATAACTGAGGGAGCAAATTGTAAACGAGTCACCCGAAATCAGGCCATGTGCTGACAGGATTGTGTCGAGACATTCCAGTTTTCTTCAATGGAGAGTTGTGGTGGATGATCAGTCTAAGTCATTTTAAGTGGTATCTGGCCATGGAATGAATAGCACATAGGATAAATTCGGCGATTCAGGACTTCCGAAATTACTAGTACTGTGACTGTCTGTCAGTACCGGCTCGAAGGCAACGAATTATTTCTGATAAGTACAGTTTTATTCAGAGATATTTTCGCCTACGCTATGATTCAAGTTATTGATTAGGTGTCTCTGAGCTCAGAGTAACAAGGGCACCCAACGAGTACTTTTTGAAATTCGTTTGAAACCAGTTGTCTGCGGCTCATCTAGCCATTTTAAGGCGCCTACTATGTCTTTTGACGTATTCTAGAAAGCTATTAGCTGTTCGGATTTTCTAGGTGGAAATCGCGTCAACCGAAAATACTATGACAAAATATTCTCGGCCTACGAATTTGTTAGTAGTCTAGAACAGATACATAATTTTCTAGCCCAAGTAACTTCATGTTGCAAAGTTTTGTGGAGGTACAATTTTTTTAGGGGTTCTTTTGGATCATTCTGACTCTATTGATCAGACGAATTGGGGCGTACGAATATTTTAGGGGAAACCTTTTAGTCTCTCTTTTCTTCCATAATTTTCTAGGGATTGTAAAAAAAAATTCTAGCCAGTATTTCATAAAAAAAATTCTAGGGACAATTTTATCAAATCTGAAAGTTTTAGGCTAACTTACTCTCCCGAACAGTAAGGTTATTTAATATTTGTAAACACAAACTGCTGCCCGATGCCGCCGGGCAATTATCTGCTGAACTAAAACGTAAAACATTGTTCAACTAAGCTTTCGAGTAGTTCCTTTACTTTCGAAAACAATTGAGACCAAGATTCCTGTATCTTATGAAATAGCATTGTCCTGGATTTTTAAACCTTTCCTCTCTAAAGCACTGGAAAAACATGAGTTTGTGCAGAAACAAAATGGCCGACATTATCCCATGTTTCGGAGGTGAATATGGCTGATTATCCCATGAATGCGAACCAATCAGATTACTCGAACTACCAAGGTTACCGAGTTGGTATATACTAATTAAAATTATTCACCGAAGTCGAAGTGCGTATTGGTGAATACTTAGCGATCAGGCACAGTAAAGGTAAATATTCATCATTATTATAAATACTATATTTCAGCCAATCAGAGCTCAGCTTTACTGTGCAAGACAGGGCGGTATTTCATGTTTTTTCTATAAAATATAGAGCGGTATTTCATGGCTAGATCAGGCCAATCGAAATGCAGGAAATTTCGCGCCATTTCTTTATCAGCCAATAAGAATTAAGTAATTCACATTCATTACATAATTAGTCTGCAGACCCGTCCGCCACTCGAAACTTTTGTTTTCCGAGAAATTTCGCAGTCTATCTTCCTGAACGGTGATCATGCGGTAAGTTACTTTTTTTTCGTGTTAAATCTTCCCGTAAATTTGTTATTTAAAGGATAACATGGTTATTTCATGATTTTCTAATGGAACACAGGCGAAAATTTCACTCGAAATTTATATTATTTTGGTGTACCAAATAATACGAATTTCTCGTGAAATAATCGCCAGTGTTCCATAGAAAACCATGAAATAACAAGTAAATATGCACCGAAGTCAATAATTGTTGTAGTATAATTTCATAGAGATTCAAAAACAGGTATACTTCAAACAAGACTAATCTATTAAGGTTTTTATTTCTTTCTGGACATGCAGTACGTCATTGAAATATGCGCGCGGGAGAACATGATTATCATAATCATAAAAATCTATTTTTACTACTTTCTATTCCGTTTTCCGATACGACGACGGGAAGTCTTATTTTCTGGGGTCCGATTATTGAGTTTATATGTGCGCCATTACCCTTTGACACAGTTTATTTTCAGCGGAAGAGCGAGACGTCATTTTACTCAACTCAACAACACAATGGCTACTTTCAACACAAATCTTCGCACGAACTCATAAGTAAAGTACAATGTTTTACTATTTTTCCACCAAGGAATTAAAAGAACTAAGTTTTGAATAGTAATATGCTTTTAAAAGAGCGACGAGTTGAGAAAATTACGTCACGACAGCAAACCGCTGGATGAAAATCGCGAACTATTTGGAACACACTTCAGTAATGGCGGACAAATACTCGGCAAAATTCATAGTTTGCTTTCGTCCTTTGCCAATATGTTTAACTGATTTGGATATTTCCGCCATGTTCAGTCCTTTTGAAAGACAAAAAAGTACGAAAAGAATGGTCGAATTTCGTCGTAGTGGCACTTTAAGTATATTTATATTAGATCTGATGACAGCGATGTTTAAACTCAAGCTGGAGTCATCAAACATCATATTAATTACGTTACCTCCGAAAGGCTAAGCTAGAAGCTGGAGCTCTTTTTCATTTCCATTGGTACTCAAATCGTTCATTGGTTTCAAATAAAGCGATGTCACCTGATGAAAGTAAGAGTGATCATGGCAAAAAATTGTTTCCGTATCATGACTTTCTCTAATTTTGATGCCCATACAAATATAATCTTCCACCTGCCTTCATCAATTTCTTCGTACCTATCAAAAAAGTTCATTATAACACTAGATTGGCCTCCAATTTCTCATATTATATTCCAAATATCCACACTAATTACGGCAAATTTAGTCTGTGATCCAAATTTATAGAATTCTCTTCCTGAAAATATCAAAATGAATACCTCTATTAAATGCTTTAAATCTTCTCTTATGCACCATGGCTTTGGTGGGGATTTAGTACCTTTTTGGCAATAACTTTTCGCCCAACTATGTCGAGGATTCGTACGTTTTGTCAACCCCTCCCGTGGTATGTGGGGCTATGAGTGGGGATTGGTAGTTGCACAAAAATTATCCAAGATGGCGGCGTTTTTTTCATGCAAAGATCTCTGGGTATATATAAAGAATCCCGAGATAACGAACCCCTATTTAACGAAGTCTCCAGCCTGGCCAAACTTGTTACAGCCGCGACTTCGATCAATGATAAACTTGTACTGACTGATAGCCTTTAAACTCTTTCATATTCAAATCAATCTATACCCATCAATGTTATCCACATCCTGATCCGGCCATAGATCCGCATCCATCCAGTTAGAAAGCATATGTTTAAGTTGGAAAAATGTTTAAAATAATTGGAAAACATCTTCGAAACTTCACAATTTGACTAATAATTTTCAGCATCAAGATCAATTGCAAATTCGTTCACACCAACTAAATGTTTAATTAAATTGGGTTCATTATCTCACCTCTATCGTAAATGTGTTTAGTTGCACAGGGTCAAAACTACCTTGAACCTATTTTTTTAGTTGAGAAATGTTAGTTTTAAATATGGTTTAGCGCCCTGGAGCTTGTGGTGTAGGCAGGATATTTTTTAACTTTGTTTACCTAAACAGCTTTTCATCATGTTTTTAAACTTTGATGTGGACGGGGTATAAGCCACATTTTTGCCCAAGGGGGTAGGGCTTTTACAGTTATTTTGAAGAAAATTTTGCCCCGCATAGTGGGAAATTTGTCACTTTTTGCAAGCTATCCAGAACCAATCTCCACCTATATCCCGGAGTGGGGGGTCGGGGTTTACTTTGACTGGTGCATTAGGCGCAAACTTTTAGAAAAATACTAGTCTCCCTACCTTGATTATCTTTATTATTATTACTTTTACTTTATAATAATTAGTTTTTTCTTCGGGATACCGTCTTATGGCAGCACTTTAATAGTGCTTCTATATGATTATCTACACATGTATTTATTTATATTTACATATTTAAGCAATATAACACGCTTTCCATGTCTTTGTTCTCTTATATAAACACGCGGGTGTGTTGGGAGAACAAAGACAAACTTTTCTGCGTTCTCCCAACATTTCCCAAGTGTTTATGTAAGTTAGAGAACAAAGACATGGAAAGCATGTTATATTGCTTTTATAAAACAACGAACAGGAAAACACGAGAGATATATCTTACGCACGCACGATCAGAAGATCAATTCTCCTAACTGTAACAGTCGTCAGAAATCGACCGACGGTGAGTTTGCACAGCGCGGGAAATCCCCCGATACAGAACTGAGAGAAACGAAGGAATGCTCTGTGTCCTCTGATCTGTGTCAGAGTGTGGCTCTATTTTAAAAACATCTGCTTCAACATTACCCGAAAAGAATACTCGGAATTCAAGACATGCTTTCCCGGAAATTTAAGGCGTAAGGCATTTAAGGCGTAAGGCATTTAAGGAGTGGAGGACTTGAACTGGGTGTTTTTGTCGCTGAATGACAGAATGTACATGAGGAAACATGATTCCCCTATTGAACTTTGAAGCAGGTTTTAGTTGAATGAACTTTTATTTTCGACAAACTCAATGGAAATATCTACATGTTGGAATGTTTTACAATGAGATGAGGCTAAGAGTGCAAGGTAAGAAGGAAAAGCTAATTTTGTTCTGTGAAAAAATCAACAAAATATCAACTACGATACACAACTGTCGCACGTGAGTTTGCAAAATTCATGTAGTTGTTCATAAAATGGCAAGGAGAATTATCTAAGACCAAGCAGGGTGAATGATAACAATTGGCCTTATATGAAGGCTTATTTCGTGACTTCGTCGCCGACAAAATGTCGGACTTGAACATTAAGCGTATGCGCATGTCCTTTTAGTTTTAGTTTGGGATAAGAAAGACAGAGAATAAAAATCGAAAGAGTGTTGCCTTGCTTTTCCCTCTCATCTACTCTAGTCTCTAGCTCGATTCCTCACTCTATTCGTCTATAAGGAGGTTGTTTAAAAACTAGACTTGTTAGCCGTTTGTGCATGTCTTTTAGTTTTACCGTACAAAATAAGTTAAACGAAAAGTGGTCAAGAGTGGTTTTGACTTTTGTTTGTTGGATCCGCGAATACAAATATCTTGGCCGGGAGGCGGGATGGTTAGCAAATTTTGGCTGTATTTTTGTTAAATATATCTGTCGGTTTTGCTGATTACAATCATATTGAAAGTCAACGTTTGGTGAAGACATTCTTCCTTGTCGTTTGCCATTTTGATTTCATTCACAATCGCGTGCCAGCGAATTTCCATGTCTATGGACTCTCATATAAACACGCCGGCTTTCAGCCAATCAGCGTGGGAGTTTCCTCTGGGTTATTTTATAATAGTTTTTATAAGTTACTTCAACAACAACAACAACAACAACTTTATTTAAATACCACAAATTATTATATATACAATGAAAGGGAGATTGTTCAGAAGTAGGGTATTTGCTACCCAGAATAACTATATAAAGCTAATCTAGCTAGGTAGCATTACACATGATTTTTCTAGCATCATAGAGTCGAACAATTAGCATATTATAGTCTCACACATATACACACATTGAGACAGAAGTATAGAACAAGAATAAAAATAAACAAATAACAAACTACGAGACTGAAGGAAGAAACCGTATTAGTATGATTCGATTTTGCAATGTTTAATTGAGCGTTTAAATGACTTCACGCCCCTCATTGAAATCAGCTTAAGTGTTGTTGGGGCTAGCGTAGTGAAATAAAGTTTTTACTACTCTATTACTACATGTCCTACAAACATAAACACAGACTGGCTATTTTTAGAAATATTTTGAACATTTCACGAGTTTGATGATGATGTATGATTAGAATACCTAAATTGAAATAAGACACAAATATTTTTTGCAATCAATGTATTTTGTGTGTGCCGTTTTCTGGTGAAATCTGATGACGTGTTGGGCGTTGGAACTAACTGGGACGTTGGAACTATCAATTGCATGTGCCTGAGAAGAACAAGAACAAGAACAAGTTTCCTACGGGTTATTTTATAAATTACATTATAGAATACCAATGTGTGTGTGTGTTTGCCTTCTTCTCTTTTCTTTTTCTTTTTCGACCATACTAAAATGTATTTAATCACGTGTCTTACGGTATCTGGCTCGTTTAGTTTTCCTAAAGCTATTTCAAGTACCCTAGAACTCTCTCTTCTCAATAACCGTTATGTTTTACATTGTAAAAATGAGTGTAAATAAATATATTTGTTGTTGCTGTTGTTGAAGATTGAGTGATAAATTATGATCCTCCTCACCATCTATACTACATGTATGCGTGTGTTTGTTCCATCGATCTGATTGGTCGAATAATGTCCGCCGTTCAGCGATTTGATTGGTCCAACAAATTCGGAAACTTTCGATCCGGCTCTGAATTCCAGCTTAGCTGTGTTTCTTCCCTCTCTTCTGTGGCTTAAAAATCCACTTCCTAGATCTTTGAACTGTTCAAACTGTCGCGACAAAATTTGCATGTGGCGTACGGCGGTCTTCCATGCCAGTTCGATCCGATAATATTTGAAGGTTAGCTGAATTAGAAATTCCCTGCTTTCAGAACCTTCTATTCCTCTCTTTCTGTACTCTTATTCTGCCTTCGACTAATTGAAAGAACGAAAAGTAAATTCTGCTTCAGTTTCTCTAATTAGTTAGAAAAAATATATATTGGTGTTTATCATAGCCCTATTGAAATGGTATTTCTTAGTTTGTGAAACTACTGTACATGGCTACAAGAATTTCATACCGATTCAATACTGATTGCAGGAACGTTTACCTCTTTGTATGTTCGTTGTTTTGCCTTCAACTTACATGTATGACCGACCACACGAAAGTAAATTATTTTTCAGTTGCGAAGTTCTCTAGCCTTAGTTAGATAAAACACTTTATTTATTTATTATTTACTAATCGCATCTCGAACTCTTACAGTTCTCATGGATGTGTAATTCTAACTAAGTTTACATAAATGTGCATAAAATTATTTCTCGTATATTTTCACTTGTGAATATAGAAATTACAGCGTTCTGATCTAGCTATAGACCATATGCATAAGTCCTGGTAACTAGCATGTCAACGAGGCCGGTAGGTCCTCTGGAATGTTGAAATTGTAGAGCCCGGGGAGATTGCGAAATGCACTGAACGAAGGTTCAGTGAAACAACGCCGTTAATTTGCTATGCGCCTGGCTGGTTGTACTATAAACAATCATGTTCAACACGTTTCACACCTCCTGCTATAGGACCTACTGGCCTCTTTTTCGTGTTGTGACCGCGCGAGTATATCGCTTTTTAATATTCCAATTTCGTGCACACGTAAGTACAAAATTCAAGCAGGTGATTGCCTACAATTCTGATTGGTTATTATAGACAATGGCAAAATCACGCTATGTAAACGCGCCGCTGCAAATTTCCCTTTTGATTGAAATAAATGCATGCTGATTTATAAAAATATAACATCAAACCTAACCATATAATACTGAAGTATAGTTTTAAAGCAATGTCGGCTCGAGATATCGTGGAAATACGCAGATGCAAGTGGATTACTCACGGACTTCTACTTCTGTCACATCTTTTGATTTCTTGTCCGCCTGACACATTTTCAATACTTTAGGCATGAATACTAATCGTGACACTGCTCCTTTAAGCAACCACGATGAAACGTCTAGGACGACGGCATAAAGCAATAGTAAAGAATAACTATAAAATACACCTACATTTTGACCATTCTCTTAAAATAACAGAACATGAAAACAACAAATTTTACGTTCAAAGGAGAACGCAAACGTAAGAAAATAAATCACAAAATTTATCATTCGGCCTTAACGAACTCTGTCCTGATGACAGTTTTCGAAATTATGGTTATAAAAGGCACCTAGGCAACTAAAAAATAAAGAAACTCCAAATTTCGGAGGAAACGCTTTGCTACGTTCCGTCGTCACAGCCGCCGTCGTCCTGGTTGCTTGAACTCCTTAATGGCAGTGCTTCAGTTTAATATTGGTGACCACAGCACGCTTAATTATAATATTAAACTAAAGTTAGAGACTTTATGACTGTTAACATTGTGTTAACTGGCGTGGGTTTTTTAGTGACACATACAGGGACTTGCTGACTGTATGATGAACTCAAAATTCCTTCATACTGCATTCACCCTTCAGTTCGGCTTTAATATGCAATATTCATTATTTTTCGTTCCTCTTGTATACATGCATCCGTATTTGTCAATGAAAATACGCCAGTCTCCTAACCCTAAATATGCATGGTGTTAAGTTGGAGTTCTTATAAACTCACTGAGAAAAGTGAAAATTAACCCACAGTACATATGGCGGATCACAGGCAATATTTCTCTTGAGCTTAGTTACTCTAGACTCGTAGTTATATATAGTATTTTAAAGACTACACACTATATGAGCAAAGGTAAGCTATAAAACATCTCACAAAAAGCGCAAGAATACCGGAAAATGTACAGGAAGATAAGACTAGTAATTAGAAGAGCCTATATCAAGAAAATCGAATACTATTTGTTTTAAATACGTCTCCTTTTTCGCAACCTCTAACTGTTGATATCACCACTCACCTCAATTTGTTCCGTTGAACGAATATCGCGCGCGGGATCAATTTCAGTTTTATGTCTTATTAAATGCAGTAAGTCTCCTCGTTGTTTGCTCTCGCAACTTGCAATTCCCTCAGTTTTGTCGCCGTGACTCCTGACAGTTCAAACAACTGAAGAATGCAGCTGGAATTCACTGAACCTTATGAAGGTCATAATATTAAGATCGTAATATTGAACTATAACGTATTCCTTAATTTGAAGTGACGCCCGGCAAATGTGGATAAGGTACTGAAAGTTCAACAAAATAAGTAAATAAAACTAATAAGATATGAATGGGATCGCACTATGATGCTTTACTTCACAGTATTGGTGTCATATGGTAGTCTCCTTTGCAGCCGTCGTGCGCCGATTTTTTTCTCAGCAAATTAACTAACAAGAAGACCCGTCTGCTTCATACTCCCCTATATACAATAATAAATGCTAATGCATTTGATTGTTAGCATTATATTTCTCAGTTGCAAATGAAAGGTTGACATACCTATATAGAGAAGTAACATTTGAAATGAGTATTATGAAAGTCTTAATGTGGCCCGCGGCTATTTATTTTGGCAACGGGGATCTTTTTAAATCGCGTTTTTGAACAGCTAAACATTATCCGATTTCTGAGATTTTTTGAACTTTTAATAAAGAAACATCGAATTTTATAAAAAGTACAATTAGAAAGTGATTAACAAAGAATTGCCGAAGATATCAGCGATTTTCGAAAACGTTGTTTTTTAGGAAAGCGCGTATATTTCAAAACCCAAAAGATGGATTTGTTCCATTTTACTTTCAACGAGTGCCCAACCTCCAAGGTCTGTGACAGGCAAGTTTCAGGTTAATCGTCACCATACAAGTTTTTTCAGCAAACGGCTGATCAATTTTAAGCTTAAAATGTTATGCTCATACATCTGGTTCAACTGCCGGAGAAATATTACAGTAATAATTAAATCGTACATACCATATGGAAGTTCAATACCACTTGAAACGTCTGTGCCAAAGGCAAGAAGATCGGAAAACTGCAACTAACGTTATGCGGCGAACGAAGTAAGATAGGTTATTGCTGAATATTTGCGAAAATCGAGAAATTTGTATTCTTTCGGCGTCAAAAAAAATCACTCGTTTGTTTTTCTTAACTTCCTAATATGACTTATATACAGTAGCATATTTTAAAGTACCTTACCGAGTTTCAGCGTGCTTTGACCATACGCTGTTGAGAAATAAAGGCTGTAAACTTCAGTTTGTGCGAGACTTCTAAAATATAAATGCTTGGAAAACCCCTCATGATCGCTAAATTATTCAATGTGTTTGTTTTGAATTTCCGCACGGGTTCTGCCACTTGGGAATCGCGAGGCAAGGAATGATTAAAATAAACTGATATTGAAATTAAAATGAGGATTACTTTTGCAAGTGTAAGTAAGGTATTTGTAATAATAGTTCCAGGCTGAGTAATGTTTTGGTGCCAAGGAGCATCCTACTGTGGAAACGTTCTTCAAATGTCCTCCCCTCGTCGCTACTTACTACCAGGTGGACATAACACGTAACACCTGTTTCATGGGTTACTGCACACAGTCCCATGAATTGCAATGCAATCCTCATTTTAATTTCAACTATAATTTGAATTATTCCTTGCCTCGCGATTCCCAAGTGGTAGAACCCGTGCGGAAATTCAAAACAAACCCATAGAATAAATTAGCGAACATTAGGGGTTTTCCAAGCATTTAGATTTTAGAAGTCTCGCACAAGCTGAAGTTTACAGCCTTTATTTCTCAAAAGCGTATGGTCAAAGCTCGCTGAAACTCGGTAAGGTACTTTAAAATATGCAACTGTAAGTCATATTAAGAACTTAAGAAAAACAAACTAGTGATTTTTTTTGACGCCGAAAGAATACAAATTTCTCGATTTTCGCAAATATTCAGCAATAACCTATCTTACTTCGTTCGCCGCATAACGTTAGTTGCAATTTTCCGATCTTCTTGCCTTTGGCACAGAAGTTTCAAGTGGTATTGAACTTCCATATGGTATGTACGATTTAATTATTACTGTAATATTTCTCCGGCAGTTGAACCAGATGCCTGAGCATAATAGTTTAAGGTTAAAATTGATCAGCCGTTTGCTGAGAAACTTGTATGGTGACGATTAACCTGAAACTTGCCTGTCACAAGCGTGCTCACTTGAGGTAACCTTAAAGGGGAACTGAACCCTAAAATTAACCCAACGTCTTTACAAAGATGTATCCTAAAGAAATAAGTTCTGCTATTCTAATTTTCTGTGTTGCACGTCTATGAGGAGAAAATGAGTCTCCAAGTTCGATTTTCCGCTGAAAAATCTATATTGTATGGCGGCTCAATTGACAGCATGGCAAAATTAATTTATTCCCCATATACTACGTCACAAATTACGAGACTTGAGCCGCCTGTACATAGGAGGCTGTGAGTAACTAAGGTTTTCGGATTCTCTCTTCCTAGACGCAACACAGAAACAATAAATAGCAGAACCTATTTATTTCGAATATATGTTTGTATAGAGATTGGGTTGATTTTAGGGTTCAGTTCCCCTTTAAGTACTAATGTCGTTGTGATGGCAGAGTGGTTCAATAACCAGCGCGGAAAATTGAAGATCGACGTTCATTGTTCCATTCAGCCTTGTTGGGCATGTATGTTTTATTGACTTTTTCTCCTGTTTTGCTGTTGTTAGTTTGTTTTGTGTTCTTTTCCAATAACAGTTGCATAATCATTTCAACATAAAATAAAGGCGTTTATTGCCATTTTCGAGTGCAAATCACTGGGCAAAAACAAAAGTACAAATACATGTATTGGTAAGTTAGTGAACGAGACCAAACGAATATCCCGGAGCGAACGAGCTTGGTCAATAAAATACCGCTTTATGATATGGTTTTGCTGAACAAGAAGCTGTGCTTTCGTTTTTTTTTGCAACAATGCCACTGCAGTGTTTTGTTTCGAAAGGCACAGTAGGATTCTCTCCGATTGGTTAACTGAATAAGAGGTGACTTCCGATTGGTTTAGGGCAGGAGGGAGGGGGCGTCTCTAGGGAAAACCGTGGACCAGTCATGTAGACAGTATGACGTCACGCAATGGCTCAGTGATTTTCAATATGGCGGCGCATAAAAACACGGCTATTTTACTCCATCGCATTTACTAAAAAACTAATTCTCACATTATTTCTCAAAATATCAGTCATATAACTCCATTTACGAGAAAGGGATATACCAAAGACGGTTTTGAGCCGGGCTTATGGAAATTTATTGTATTGTTTAATAGGTTGTTAGGTAGGTTTTTGTGAATAAGTGGAACTGCCGTTTGGGAGAAACGGCAAGGACTGCAAAAATACTTAATGGAATTAATGGCCGGAGAGTAGTATAGTAACTGGCGGTTCTGGCCCACGTTGTATTTTTTTGTTGTTTTTTCATCTAATGGACATCCTCACTTCGTTCAGCCCTCACTTCGTTCGGGGTCCATTAGATGAAAAAACAACAAAAAAATACAACGTGGTCCAAAACACGCCAGTTACGATACTACTATAGTTCATTTATCGTATTTTTACGTTATATTAAATGATCGGTTTCTACCGCTTTTTTCCGGATTGGAGCAGTTTTGTTGTACTATTTTTTTCATTGTATTTTACATTTTAACGCCTAAGCATATATTAACATTTGTTCGAACACTTGGTTTATAGTGAATTTATTGTATTCTAACACCCTATTAGAGGAGTGTTGCTATTAGGTATTATAACATATATTGTCATAATCATTATTTACTATTATAGTCCATCCATCATATTTCTACACCATATTAGATCGAGGTATTACATTTCAAAACCCTATTAGAGGAGTGTGATTACTAGGTATTATAACATATATTATCGTAATCATTATTTACTACTATAGTCCATTCATCATACTTCTATACCATATTAGATCAAGGTATTACATTTCACCGCCCTATTAGAGGAGTGTGGCTACAAGTTTATTACATCATACCATGGCTGAGCATATACTAACATTCGTTCGAGTACGTCCTTTAAAGAACTATTTACGTGGATGGAAGATGGATATTCCTGATGATAATGCTATGGGAGCGGATCCAGCCGTTTTCCTTGCCGGTGTACGTAAACAAACTACCGAAAAGTTTAAGGAAGAACTACGAAACCACAACACCTTTAAGGCCCAATTAGCTTTAAACATAACTTTCGTACTTGATAAACCTGATGGTTACGTATACGAGACAGCTACATTTTATAGCAAACAATCTGTTTTGATCGATGATGCTGGTATCCGTGAGGTAATAGTAGAAGCACATGCTCAGATATATGACCAAATTGAGAAGTGGATCAGTCGTGGATCAAATTGGGTCGTAGATAGAGTCAATATTCTATGGTTAAACATCGCTAGATACCAACCACTACGTGGAGGTTCGTATTTACCACTACCTGAAGAAATAGCGAATAAGAAAGCTGTGATCAATGTAAACAACAAAGACGATCGCTGTGCACTTTGGTCGATCGATATGTGCAGCAATGTTTCCAGTTAATAAGCATCCTCAAAGGACATCAAAGTATCGAATAGATATGGTGAAATCCAACGGGGTGGACTCACCAACACCAATCTCACAAATACCACTTCTAGAGAAGCAAAACAACATTTCTATTAATGTATATGGATGGGATCCAAAGGAAAAGTGCTTAATCATATATCATATCTCAAAGAAGACTTTTTCGAAGTACATACATCTACTACTAATAGAAGACCCAAAGAGCGGTAAACAACACTATTGCTGGATAAAGGACTTCAACAAACTCCTATTCGATCAGACAAAGCACGAACATAGGAAACACTTCTGCGAACGATGTCTGCATGGATATTCCAATGAAGCTCTTCTTGAAAAGCATATTACAGAGTGTAATGGTATCAATGACAAAGCCATACGCATTGAAATGCCTACCAATAAGAACAACGAAGTCTCATTCCAGAATATACACAAGCAGCTCAAAGTAACCTATATTATCTATGCAGATTTCGAGGCATTAACCACTAAGATCGAAGGACCTGCTCAAGACCCAAAGAAGAGCAACACGCTTAAAACGGAAGAACATATTCCATGTGGATTTTGCTATATACATGTAGTTGTACGTTCTGATGGTTATAGTGAACCACCAGTACTATATAGAGGTAGGGATACTATCGAACGTTTTCTACAATGTATGCAAGAGGAAGAGGCGAAGATCAAAGCCCAAAAAGCTAAACCACTATGCATGTCATGGGAAAACTATAAGGCTTATAATAGCGCAACAATTTGTCATATCTGTCAGAAGCCATTGGTTGGTGATAAAGTACGTGATCATTGCCACATCACAGGCGAGTTTAGAGGTGCCGCACACAATACCTGTAATCTAAAATTACGTGCTTTTCCTACCATCCCAGTCGTATTCCATAATCTTCGTGGATATGATGCTCACCTAATAATGCAATCCATATCCATAACATTAGGTAAGATATCTTGTATTCCAAACAATATGGAGAAATATATTTCATTCTCACTTGGTAACCTACGATTCATTGATAGCTTTCAATTTCTACCATCATCTCTTAGTACATTGGTATCGAGTTCAGAATCAGACACATTTCAACAAATTGTAAAATATACATCTAATCAAGAGAAAGCCAATCTATTAACTCGTAAAGGAGTATATCCATATGAGTACATGGATGCGTGGGATAGATTTGCAGAGACTTCTCTACCACCGAAAGATGCGTTCTATAGTAAACTAACTCTAGAGGACATATCCGATGAAGATTACGAACATGCAATACAAGTTTGGAATGTATTTGATTGTAAGACATTAGGTGATTATCATGATCTTTATCTACAAACTGATGTACTTCTTCTAGCAGATGTGTTCGAGGACTTTCGTACAACATGTATGCAAAACTATGGATTAGATCCTGCACATTATTATACGAGTCCAGGACTTTCATGGGACGCTTTATTAAAGATAACTGGAGTGAAACTCGAACTATTAACTGACTATGACATGTATCTATTCATCGAGAGAGGTCTACGTGGTGGTATATCCATGGTATCACAACGTTATGCCAAAGCGAATAATAAAAACGTACAGGATTTCGATCCAGAAAAACCAAATAGCCACATATTATATCTAGACGCGAATAACTTATATGGATGGGCCATGAGCCAATATTTACCAACAGGAGGATTTGAGTGGTATACACCAACAGAAGAACAAATAACCAATCACGCAATAGATTCAGATAAGGGTTATATCCTTGAAGCTGATCTCGAATATCCTCGAGAACTTCACGATACGCACAACGACTATCCACTAGTTCCCGAGAGAATTCAGGTGAATAAAGATTTGTTCTCAGAGTATCAGACCGATCTATTTGAGGAACTATATAAAGGTAATGGATCTTTGAAAGTAGAAAAACTTGTACCTAATCTATATAACAAAGAACGATATGTGCTCCACTACCGTAACCTACAATTGTATCTATCTCTTGGTATGCGTTTGATAAAGATCCATAAGGCACTACGGTTTGACCAATCACCATGGATGGAACCATATATACAAATGAATACTGAGTTACGAAAACAAGCGAAGAGCACCTTCAAGCAGGATCTATACAAATTGATGAACAATAGCGTATTTGGAAAAACAATGGAGAATCTACGTAAGCGTGTAGATATCCAATTAGTGCGTGCATCAGAAGGAAACAAACTACAACGTCTATTGAATAAACCTAGTTATGCTCGATCCACAATTTTTGATGATGATCTTGCCGCGGTACATAACTACAAAAGTAAGCTATTGCTGAACCGCCCCATATATGTTGGAATGTCAATTCTAGATCTATCAAAGCATCTGATGTAGGACTTCTACTACAACGAGATCAAGAAGCAATATGGGCAACGATGTAATCTACTTTATACCGATACCGACAGTCTATTACTACACTTTACAACTGAAGATATCTATGCAGATATGGCAATTCATAAACATCTATATGATACTAGTAACTACAGCAAAGACCATCCGCTGTATAGTATCAACAACAAGAAAGTACTTGGTAAAATGAAAGATGAATGTGGAGGTATTCCTATAGTCGAATATGTTGGACTACGATCTAAGCTCTATTCTATATTGAGAGTAGATGGCGATGAGATTCGTAAAGCTAAAGGTACCAAGAAGGCAGTAGTGAAACATCGTATTCGTCATGAACAATATAAAGAGTGCTTGATGGATAAGAAAGTATTCAAACATGGAATGAATATGCTTCGAAGTGAAGGTCATAAGATGTATGGTATACATATGAACAAAGTATCTCTATCACCATTCGATAGTAAGAGATGTATTTTAGCAAACGGAATAGATACAATAGCCTACGGTCATGGAGACTTTTTTCCAGATAATGAAGAAGTAGCCGATTTTATTAGCAATATAATATCGAACGCAATCGATACGCTATCCTACAATCGTAAAAACGTCATTACAGAGGATGAAGATATAGACGACTTTATTTGTGACTTGCTTCTATCTTAGAATACCTTTTGGTGGTAGTTCTGTATCTGGTGGTATCACTTGTATCTCTTCACGAACGAACCCTCGCTTTGGTGCATCTTTTCCTAAATAGTATAGAACAGGTTGATTTGATGATACCACATTTCGAGAAATATAATATGTCTGTAAACTCCATACAGGATCAGTCGCTCGTTTAGTTCCACCTTCCAATTCTCCAGATGCATAGAGATATCGAACTAAAACGTCAAATGGTAGTCGCTTTTCTTTCAATCCAATAATTCTAGAATATGTAGGGGTCTTTATGTTTACTTGTTGTGCCTCTATAGAATTTGAAGGCTCCTTACCTGTTAGTCGAGTAACTTCGTTGTTCATAGCCTTGATAACATCAGGAAGCCTCAATACCCATTCTCTACTACGCGCATCCGATCCTTCAGATGTAAGTACCATCTCTTTTGCATATTGATATCCAAATAATCTTTCAGCTATCGTTCTATTTGCTCGTTCAACAAAACTTTGTGCCCTATGATGACCGGCTTCACCTCGTTGGACTTTAGTACCATGTAGTTCTAACGTTTCAGACATACGTCCCATGAATTCTCTACCAGGATCTACTTGTAATGTTTTTGGCCATTCTAGTGGACTACGTTTGTAGATTCGATCAAATGCTGCAGACACTTCACCACTATCTTTCGATGCTAAAGGTTCAGCCTCTTTATATCTAGAAGCTACATCGATTACCACTAAAGCATACTTATATAGTTTCCTTCCACGTCCAGGTCGATCGTGTGGTAAGAATATCAAATCAGCTTGATGAACTTCATTAGGTTTCGATACGGTCCAATGCGGACGTGGAATGTGTTTTGGTGGTGGTAGATATACTTGCCATATAGATTGCTTTTCCAACCAACTCTTAGCTACGTCTTCCGATGCTTTCGCTGCTACCGATAGCTTGTCAATTGCAGCGTGACCTTTCCAGTAGCCCATAGGACCATAGAAGATACTCGCAAGTTTAGCATCCATTATACGTCTATGCATTCTAGCCTTCAACAGATGAAAAAAAAAAAAAAAAGAATAAGAACCTATCCAACCAGTCCTTATTCCTTTCTTTTTTCTTTTTTTCTTTTCTTTTTTCTTTTTTTTCTTTCTTAGTAGTGACCTAGTTGTATCTAGTTGCCTACTAGCAGCACCTAGTACGTTTCTAGTAGCACCTAGTACGTATCTAGTTGCCTACTAGTTGCCTACTAGTTGCTAGTAGCATCTATAGCCATCTACTAATAGCATATCCAGCGCCTAGCATTCCACCACCGACGTAGAGCAACTCACCAGTCTTCTGATTGTTTGAGGGTCGGTAGTAGTCAGATAAGCGGGGTTCTTTCATTCCTTCGAGCCGCCTAAGCGCCTTACGTAACTTATCGGATTGCACGAAGGCTTTGTTGGTGTCTCTTTGAACGTTGTATGCGTCGCGTTCAAGACTTTCCTGGTTTTGTGCAAAGTCGTATAATCTTTGCCGTTCGATTCTATACGCTGTCATTTCAGATTCTTGTTTTTCAATGGCTCTATCGTGTCTCTCTCGTTCTGTATCTATATCACCCTTTCCAATCATTCTAGCTAGTATACCACCACCAGTAAATGCCGTCGCATTCAAAACGGCGCCGAAAACTGTCATAGCGATTGCTGCCTCCATTACGGTATGATCTTTTGTTTCTCGAGATACTGCTTCGCGTACAAGCTACCAACTATCACGGCAGTCCACTTTGCGTAATTTACTAGGGAAGAAGAAGGATCGCTAAGCATAGATTCCTTGGTAGTCTTCTTTACGATCCACCCAATACCAGCGGCGAGTCCTACAATTATAGATGCGTCGGTTGCTGTCTTCATCAATTCTTTATCCATCTTAACATATATGGTATAGTCTCTAGTCTTTAAGTGTTACTCCATGTCTGGTACCGTTGGCTTTGTCGGAGCTGCAGGTCGTGCCGTGCTAATGGCGGCAACGCACTTATTGCCATCTACATACTTTTTGTATGCATAGTACGTGCCAACCAACGTAGCGCCTGTACCGATGACTGTGAGGATAGCCAGGTTTTCGAACCGACCTTTCTCTACATCGACTTCGCTTTCGCGCGTCAACTCTCTCTTCTGAGCTTCTCTAGCGCGTTTGTTGCTTTCCGCTAGTGCCTTTCCGGCTGCAACACGCTTTGGGTCTTTTACCTTAGTTGGTGCAGTCGTCGGAGGATTCGCAGTTATCTGGTCCGCTTCTTCCATCTTGATTTGGTATAGTAAGTACTAGCGAAGGTTAAACAGTTGTACCAGGAATGACTATATGACCAGATACGTGAAATAGGACGCTAGCTAGAGCTACTAAGCGACCTGCTTTAAGCGATAGTAGACCAGTCGCAGCACTGATCTCGTTGCGGACTAGGGGGTCTTCTTGTAGATCCTTGATCAGTGCTTCTTGAGAATCTATTGGTATTAGGTAGGCAACTAGGCGGGTAGCTAGACGCGTCACGCCGTCGACTAAGCCTTTCGTTACTTGCTGAGCTAGGACGGCCTGGTACCTCCTATGCAACTTATCTACTTCTTTCTCAGGAAGTCTAGAGATGTCTCCTAGGGAGAAGTTCTTACCTAGGTATTCTTTCGTTACGCCTGTTGCGGCTAAGATCGAAAGTGATTCACGATTGTCTGATGTAACGTCTAGGTCGGTTGGTGGTGGGCCTGTTACGTCCTCGCCGAATATCTCAAGTATCTCTTTGTCAGTCATAGTATGTTGTAGGTGCGGGTAGCTCTAACATGACCTCGAAAGGATGGCGTAGACAGAAACACATACGAGCGAACTTATAGGATCCAAGCATCGTTCGTAACTCTTTGCATTCTTGCGAGCCGCCTCCGTAGTCATCAAATATCCTTTTGCTATCTACGGCCGATGCGGTATGAAATGCAACTACGATAGCTACGTTCTCACGGAAAGGTTTGCATATACTTGTTAATTGTTGGGACAGCACCCAAATAGAAAGCCCTATGTGCCGTGCAGAAAATGCTAAGTCTACTAGCTTTTCAGTTCGTTTCTTGACGTCCTTCGATGCGGCGCAATCATCGAGAATCAATAGAGTATTGATACCTGACCAAAAGGTCGCGCAAATACTTAACGTAGCATCGATGGCATCCTGCGGTGGTGATATGACGAAGAAACGAGGATCTCGATTTGCGAATCCGCGATAGGTCTTGTTGTGGGCATACGTAGGACAAATCAGTACTATGTAATCGAACTTACCACGAAATGATCCACGAAGTTGTTCTATGAGAAACGCAGTCTTCCCACAATTCGTTGGACCGACTATGAGTGCGTTGAACGGCACGTGCTCTACGAGAGAATCCATCAGTATGTTATACTATACAGAGATCTGTTCAATATCATGAGCTGAGCATCTGCGAGAACGTAGATGTGCATGTTCACGTTTCCACTTCCTCCTGCAGTTCTATGTATGCGAATGTCGATATCTTTTCCACCGCCAGTTTGTGCCAAGCCATCACCATGAACGGTGGAATCTTTTGCTGTGCGACAATCGACTAGGATAGCGAATCTACTTTCGTAAAACTTCTTTGGAGTCATGGAAGTATCGGATGTACCAAACCACCCTTTCGCAGCCTCCCAGAAATCTGGGGGGAGCATACCGCTTGGAAAGAATCTGTTGGGAATTCCGTTGACATCTACTTCTACCTTCAAAATATTGGGATTCGAAAACGCTTCGCTATCTCGCGTACCAGCAGTGTGTGGATCTACAAATAGTAGAAGTAGTCCAACGAATGATCGTCGTGGAACGTTGACGTTCTGAGATATCAAAGCATCGGAAGCTTTAGCGATCTTTACTGTCTTGAAGCGAATGGCGTGGCCGTATAGGAATGCAGTACCACCTATTTCGTATTTGTGAAGTACACTACTAGCCAGCGTTTCATCCTTGATTGCTTCGTATTCTAGTTGGATGTTGGTAAGTTTGTACGTACCTATTTTCGTAGCATCCGATCCAACTACGACATCAATGGCATGCGCTAGAGTCAACTCAAACGAAATAGTATCTTCTAGAGCATGTGTATATAGAACTCCCTGTTGCGTCGTAATGTCAACATCTAACGGAATCCTATATTTGGAACCATACGCAGCTAGGAGCGCGTTTTCTCCAGCATCCGAAGTACCTGCATCGCCCGCTTTCGATCGTAGCTTATTCGTGTTCTCTGATTGGATACCTTGTTGCACTCTCGATTCTCTCTCCTGCGTATATAGGTATACATCGGAATACGTTTGTAGGAGGTCTGACCTGGCGAGGTCTTCTACTATTTCAGCTCCCATCTTACAGACTCTATGTATGACCATGCATCGTCCAACGTTCGAAACGACTCTGTTATTCGCATGTCCACCAGATAATACGAGGTCGCCCAATAGCGCTAAGCTACCAGGTACTAGTACTATGCCTTCTCATAGCGTTGGAACATCTACGTATAGAGTCTCACCTGGATTGGCAGATGATGGAGTGAAAGTTTTCCTATACAAGGTTCGTTGAGCTTTGAGTGCATGAGGCTCTCTTTGCGCCTTCTTAGGAATCAACTTTGACGATATCATGTTGAATGTATCTAGATATATGGTTATGTTTAACATGGAAGGTGATGCTGCAGAGGAAATACCTGGTGGATCTGAAAGAGGAAAAGATTACGATGATAACGATGCTATCGATGCGGAGGAGTGGAATGCGACATTTTCAGAAAAGCAAGGAGAAAGGGTCGCAATGAAAACCCTACGCGACTACGGGAAGGAAGGCGCTAAACCAAAGAATCAGGAAACCTCGTTTTCTATGGACGATTACATCGACGAACTCACCGACCCGAAAGACTCGGACGGAAGAATCCTGGAAAATCCTAAATTCGGCGCTAGAGATGTGATCTTCAAACAAGGATTATCAGACAAGGCAAAACAGGAGATGTTCGAGATCGTCTGGGAACAATATCCAGATGTAGGAATTCGAGGCATTCTCGAGATGGCAACCATGTCTGATGGTAGAGTCGCTATCCGCGAGTATGGAAGTACGAATAAACCTATCCCTTTGTTCACCAAGAAGGGTGAGTTATATATGAGGATTGGGAAAGGTCTCAAAAGAGTTTTAGGGCCTACGTTAGAAAAAGCACTAGAAGAAGTCGTAGTAGCTAAAGACCAATTGAGTGAGAGGATCGAACTAAATGAGGAAATACTCAAAGACCCTACGTCTACCGAAACTCAGAAAGAAAACGCTACTAATAAAATAGAGACCGATCAGGAGAAACAAGCAGTCCTAAGCCAAATAGAAGAAGCCATGACAGAACGTATACCACTTAGGGATCGTATAAGGACCATCTTCAAGAAGTATGGAGTCAGCATAATTAGCGTGGTAGCTGCGGTAAGTACTGTGATCGGCGTAATAGTTTCCAATCTGACAAAGACAGTTTCCACGATAGTACCAGGATTGGGAGACGCTGCCAAAGCAGTCGCTAAAACAACTGCCAAGGCCTTAAAAGCAATGGGTAAGAAGATAGAGGAGATCCTACCTAAGATGATTGGGCCAATTGCGAGTTTCGTATTCAGTATGGCTGCCGACGTTGTTGGAGTCTTAGCGAACAACGTTTGGTTGTTAATCGTAGCAGCAGTGGTCTTCGTAGTGGAGCAATACAAACGACGTTAACGAAACAACGTCCATGCGATTCCAGCTGCGGCAATAGATGTCACTGCGAGATTAATCTCATGTTTTGGGATAGACTTTAGTATAGGAACTCGTTTCTTGTGCGTCTCGAGAGGCGGCACCAATTTCTTATCTGGAGGTCCTTCCATGGGAGGTGGACGTCCTTTGACTTCTGCATTGATGTCGTTAGTGCCTAGCGTCATATCTTTCGTGGCTTTCGGGGTTGGATTCCTATAGCCATCTTTCTTACCAAGATAGTACACTAGATTGCTTGGCAATAATCGTACGCCTATAGCTATTGCTAGATCGAGCCTCTTATGCGTTGTCATTATAGCGGTAAGATAGTTCTTGTAGCTCACCACTAAATCGTTTTCGAGAATAGCGCCTTCGACTAAGCTCTTGAACTTTTCTTTAACGTTGAAGCTATCTACGATGGATTCGTTAAGGTCGTTTTGAGCGCCTAGAATACAGTATCCAAAAGCCTCAACAGATCGATTCAATCTACCTAACCCAGCATTCGTCAAACCTCTACCGCTTGGTGGCGTAAACCAATTGTATTGCTTCCCTTCGTGTTCGTCGTTCCGAATAAAGGATACTAGATCGCCCTTGTCCACCCTGCCTCCCTCGTCTGCAAATAAGTTATTGTGGTTGGGCCACGTATCTGCTTCTTCGTCGTAGCCTCGGATTACGTGGACGTTTTTGTAGCCATCACCATACAAAAGGAATACGTCTCCTAATCCGTGATTCCTACCTCCATGCCATCGGAAGTCTGGTGTTCGAGATATGCCAAATTCGACGCACAATCTCTCGAGAGCTGACTTGCTGTAGAGGTTATCTAGTTGTTTGAAAGCACTGTCACCAGGTAGAGGGCAACCAAGTTCATGTAGGATCCTTCGTATCGTGAAATAAACATGGAATCGTAGGAACCCTTGGACAACTGGTGGATACGTTTTGAAAGTGGGGTCAAACAACGACACACCGCATCCGGAAGTAGCGCACCACGTTGCGAAATTAAGTTGTTGAGGCCAGTACTTGAAATCCGGACCTGATAACCACGCATGGGACTCCTTTGCTGTCACATGCTTTACGACGGTCTCCTTGAATACGTTAGGAACGCCAGCTTTGAACTTCTTCGTTGGGGTGACGTATATCCATAGATTAGTGAGATCGATATCTCGTGCCGGTTCAGTAGAAGGAACTGCTGCGATGGGATATTTCACGCTTTTATCTAGTGTTAACGTAGATGGGAAACCACCAACCATCCCCTGCAATGCATTATCGATGAGTTTTTGAATGGCAGCACGTGGCTTGGAGATATCATCGCCATATACCGTATAACTATGATTCCCATATCGAAACCAAATACTCGTTGAATATTTACCTGAATCATGTATACTCGTGGATGCATAGAACTGATGGAAATCCGCATGTGGGTATTGTTTCTTAAACTTCACCAATAGATCGGTATTCAGTGTTGAGATCCTCTTATTTTCATCGGTAATTAGAGCAGTCTGCTCAGATTTCGACAGTCTTGGTCCACCCCTAGCAATCTCTGCTATGTCCTCTGCAGATAGACCATCATCTTCGTCTCGCACAACAAAAGACATCGTAACTATTGAAGCTATACATACATATATACAGTTTATACCTTTAATACATAATGGTTATCTTAAACGTCACCACCACATCGTCTGACCATACTGTCTACTTCGATAACCCTATTCTTATCAATAATATTTCGCTAGTCGAGGTCACTTTTGAGAACAGTTGGTGGAACCTGGTAGAGGATGCGACTTTCTGGTGGACTACCTCCGAAAGCATGGCGTTCCCATTCACTATTGCTAAAGGGCACCACGATATGGCAAGCCTTCAACAAGCCTTAAAATCCGCAATCACTGCTGGCATCATAAAATTCGTGAAACCTCCATCTAAGAGATCTTGGAACCTAGAAGGCAAGAAACCAATCCTATTCAGCGGAAATATCTGCACCCTGTTGGGTATTAATAAAGATGGGAGGGATGCAGCTACTGAAGCAACCGTAAAAGTAGATAATTATGAAGTGGCCATCCAAGATGAAATCGACATAGCGTATATCCGCTGCGACGTGGTGGATTCCAGATTCTCGATTCAAGATGGAAAGCAATCTAAAGTCCTAAGTAGAATACATATCCGAGGCGATAGATTTATGAAAACGACGTATGCCTCACTACAACCTCTAGCTGTCAAAGCTCTAGGTACGACACGAAGCAGTCTTCGTCTGACAGTTCACGATGAGAAAGGCAATCCGATAGACTTCCATGGTCGACCTATACTGTACATGTTGAAGCTTGAGTAAGTTATATGTACAATGTACAATGGACGGCGATTCAATTCAACCCCTTCTTCCATCAGCACCAACTATCTATCCATCGCTTGCTAGTGGAACTGGAAAGAATTTTCGACTACAAACAATCCGAGATACGCTTTCGGATATCGAAATTCAAGAAAAACACTATGAAGGTGTACGTAAGAAATATGCGCGTTCTCAAGGAATAGTTCATGGTATCGCGGTGGTAACAGGAGGTCTATCTGTGATTTTATCTGGATCTGGATTGGGAGTAGCTTTAACTGGTTTTGGAATAGTGATTGGTTTACCACTTGGTGTTATTGGTGGCTTGTGCGGGTTAATTTCAGCATCTACGACCGTTGGAGCTAAAAAATTAGGAATAAAAGTATCTAAACATGAGAAAACCACTATGTTAGCAAAAGCTAAAATTAATACGATTCGTGATCTAGTATCGAAAGCCTTGCGTGATGAAAATATATCCGACTCTGAATACATTCTAATCCTCGCTGAAGCAGATAAATACGAGATTATGAGGTCTGAAATTCGTCGTAAGACTTTGGGTGGTGAAAAAAACGTGGAACAGATTCGAATGGAACTCAAACAAGAAGTGCAAAAGGAAATGCGAGAAAAACTTGGCAGTCTAGTGGGATAAGAATCGAATGTGGCTCTTATTTTCACTTTACGAAATCAAACCCTATCACTAGTTAGACCGTGTTTTTTATAGATGGGCTCAAAGCGGGAATTGTAAGCAATCAACTCATTGATAAAACGCACGACCGAACCCTTATATATACCACACCGTTTAACAACGTCAATAAGAGACATACGAGATCCCGAACGATGTAGTACCTCGTAACTCGCTCCAACGACTTTAGTTCGAAGTATAGAGCTGGTACCTATATTGTTTTCTACTGCCGTATGAACAATCTCATAGACTATTTGTTGGACATTCTTAGGTACTCCTTGGGGGTCGAGTTTAGCAAAAGTCGTTGTAATGTGAGGAGCTATTCGATCGGTATTCAAATCTATATCGATCTTATCGTCATCATGTAGAGAACGTATAAAGACATTTCCACGACATATGCTTTTATTGTTTAGCCGCATAAAACGAGCAACCTCACCTTTAGATCTAACGAACCCACATTGTATACATGCTTGATAAAGTATAGCAGCTAAAATAGTTCGTTTCGCATAGCTACGTTTGATACAAACTTTCTGTACTTGAATGAATGCATCGGCTACGATTACTAATACATTTGTGGGAAACGAGAGGTCGTAATTTTGTTTATAAATAGTGTTGTATGCCTGTAGTTCTCGCATGATCGTTTGTAGTTGCAATTCTTTGTTATCGCTTTGCTTTGGGATTGTGCGGTCTAGATCATGTTGATACCTAAAGCTATCCGGCCCTACTATGCGTAACCTAGT
The DNA here is from genome assembly GCA_030867875.1 of Actinernus sp. WN-2022. Classification (NCBI taxonomy): domain Eukaryota; kingdom Metazoa; phylum Cnidaria; class Anthozoa; order Actiniaria; family Actinernidae; genus Actinernus; species Actinernus sp. WN-2022. The sequence goes on along the minus strand of JAOWCC010001368.1, from coordinate 21,989,202 downwards.
AGTAAGATTGGTAGTTGTTTCTTCACATGATTCAGTCTCTGAAATAAGATCACAGGTGGGACATATGAATTCCGTTCCTTGCATTTCCATCGGGCATAGACATTCGGAACATGTTTCACCAGTGTTAATATGCGACAATGGTTTGATATGCGACAATGGTTTGATATGTAGGCTTGCACAAATTTCTGGACCAAGTAATCTGATAAGATCATCCATACTAGTTGTATACCATATGCCTGTCAATTGTCTAATTGTTCGTTTTAAAAAAAGAGAAAAAAATGAAGAGAGGTCGCATAACGATTTCTCTTCATTTTTTTCTTTTTTTTTCGTGTCGTGATTTCTACTTATCCTCCGATTCTACCACATTTAGATCTTTCTCACCGATGGAGAGGTCATCCAATGCATTATCGAGATCGTTAATGTCCACCACATTTTGATCTTTTTCCGATTCCACTACATTTAGATCTTTCTCCGATTCTACTACATTTGAACACGTGATGTTCGCCGACTCGTTAGCTATTTTCTTATCAAGGTTCTTCTTATTGCGAATGGTACGGCGTTGAGGTCCACCACATTTTGCACAAAGTTCGTGAATAGTACGACAGCCTCGACCGCACGTTAAACATGGAACGAATATAGCACATCCTCTTCCTATCTGGAAGTTATGTTGAGAGCAATACTCTGACGTCTTTGAACGCTTACTTATACATTTCGTGGTCTTTCCTCGCATCAACCAATCACAAGTTTTTGTCTCAGCCATCGTGCGATATACCTATATATGTTATATGTCTAATTGGTATCTTGGTTGTAACGTTTACGTTGAGGTTCTTCAATCATACGCACTTGTCTAATCTGTGTGGTATTAATACGTACTAAGATAACAACATACGTTAATATCGTGAAGTAGAGAATATATGTTAGTACCATAGGTGGAGATAACAACGTAAGCTAATATCGTGGAGTAGAGAATGTATACTAATACCATAGGTGGCGATATCTCTAACAGTTGCTCAAGTTTGGATCTTTAGGTGCAATAATGCCTAGGGACAATTTGGATGTTGCGAGAGATCCTACATGGCGGTATAAGCATTTATGAAGTAATCTAGTAGAGCGTTTTCGTCCTCTATGGTGAGCTGGGAGTGCTTAACGAGCCACTCAACGAGCCATTTAGCGGTATTAAGATGATCATTGCTACAGGCGCATAGTAGAGCATGATGAACGTATTCGTGCTCTATGGTTATCTGAAAACGTCGAACGAGCCACTTAACCGTATTAAGATAACCATTCATACTGGCACATAGTATAGCAACCCCGACGGCTTTATCCTCTTTGGTGAACTGGAAGTGCTTAGTGAGCCACTTAGCGATATCAAGACGATCATTCTTACAGGCAGCGCGTAGAACGTAATCGGTGTGTCCATCCGTTTTATCGAACCGTAAGTGCTTAAGGAGCCACTTAATAACATTAAGATTACCATATTCACTGGCGTAGACAAGAGGAAAGCTATCATCTACGTAGTTTACGGAAATACCGAAAGTCCTGGCCAAATTGTCTCGATCGTTGTCATTACGAGTAGACCTAAGACCGAAAGTGAGTACTCGTTTACGTAACTCTTGGTCTACGTTTTTGTAGCGCACGAGAGATGCGACACCGTTTAGGCGTTTCGATGTCCTTGCGATGCTTGCGAATGATTCTGGGTCTGCATGCTCTACTATCTTGACTAAGATTTCTATGCGGAGGCACGATATGCTATCCATAGTGGAAGAGATCGATATACTGCATAGTAATCACTTCTCTAATAGGACGTTGAAATGTAAAATATGATAAAAAATAGTACGACAAAACTGCTTTAATCCGGAAAAAAGCGGTAGAAACCGATCATTTAATATAACGTAAAAATACGATAAATGACCTATAGTAGTATCGTAACTGGCGTGTTTTGGACCACGTTGTTTTTTTTTTTTTTTTTTCATCTAATGGACCCCGAACGAAGTGAGGATGTCCATTAGATGAAAAAACAAAAACAAAATACAACGTGGGCCAGAACCGCCAGTTACTATACTACTCGGAGAAATGGCAATCAGGCTTCAAAATAGGAGGTTCAGTTCCTGAGGTGTTCAACTCCTTACCTGCAAAGTTGTGTTAAGATGGCTTGTGTAGAACTGCTCATCAATCCCTTCAAAGTGAAAAGTCAGTTTGCTCGAGTCTGCCGCCATGTTGTTGTTCACCAAGAATAATGCGAAGGACAGGCCCAAGTCATAATTGGCAAGTTATGTAGTCGAAGACTTTTCAGAATAACATGTAATTATTCCCTTTTCCTCTACGAAAACATGTATATTGTTGTACAAGCGAAAGAATCGACATTTAAGTCTCTCAAACTCGAAGGAAAAGTGAAGCGAGGGAATTCAGTTGATTCAGAAATAAGTAATAATTACACCACCTCCTTGAATAAAATGACTTACCGTAGTTTTTCTAAATGGAATTACCTATGTTGGAAGTTGCTGTTTCAAGGACCGGTATGTATAAATGTTGTTAGTTTTATTAAAATTAAATGTATTGAAAATGCAGTAACCTAAACTTGAAATACCTAGTTTCCTGCAGGGCTTTGCATTACTGAGCAAATTATTTACAATCGATTTGTCTATTTTAATTAGGAGGATAATTTGTCTTAAAACTCAGAGAGCTAAAATGCTAAAAGCTCCCCAAAAATTGAAGTGCCAATTTCAACCTCTAAAATGACGAGCGCCCCCAGCCACATATATTACATTTAAAGAGCCCCCGGGTATAAAGTATTAATGAAACATTTGGGATCGATTCCTAAAAAAAAAATACACCTGTGCATTCGTATGGAGTTCTTAGTTTTCCATTTTCAACATAAATCTTGGACAAAAATCGACAGAACTTACAGGGTATCTTTTTGTGTTTCTAAGCTATGTCTGCACACATTTTTAACGAATTTCAGCACGGTTTTACCTCGCTGTTCTTCTCTATGTTGTTATATTTACACGGCAAACAAACGAGCAAACTACAACTTCAGCACTCAAAAGGATTGATGAGCAGAACCAAACATACACAAGCCGTGTACTTAAGCTGCTCAAAAAGATCAAGAAAGTGTGAATTAGACCTCCTAGTTTGAGTTTCCAATTCACCCGTTATCTCAAGAAATCTGAAAATTTGTAAACTAAGTTCTGCTAATGTCCTCTCAGGAAAACAACAAGAGCTCAGTTAACTTCTTGTTAGAGCGGTTTAAACTTTTTTGATGATTGATTAATTGATTAAATGTGTAACATAAAGATATAAACCATCAATACTTACATGAAATTGTTGGACAAAGCAACGTTAAACCTCAACTTTTGACCTCTTCACGGTGGGCATAAATGACCCCAAAATCGCCAGGGTTGGTTTATTTGTCTATATCTTCAAGACTTTCAACAGTACAATAATGATTTTTCATGGAGAGGTTTAGAGCGCTAAACAAAATAAAAATGTTGTGTTTTGTGTTAACGCGAACATCTTAATGACGTCACAATGACGTCATTTATCCATTTATAATAGGTTTCTCCATATTTCCAAGTAGCCCGTAAGATAATAAAATGTTTTTTTTTTCAATTCTCCTCTTGTTGGGAACAAAGAAATCGAAAACCCTATTTCGATTGGTTAAGAGGGAGAAAAGTTATTTAATTTTGAATTTTCGTAATTTTCCCGCCAAATTTTGGCGGGAAATAAACACCATAAAACCATTTATGAAACTTATTTCTTCAAATTACTTTTGGAGTCTTAAATATTATTACATGACAATCTAGAAACTTTAAGAAGACCTTAGTACCTAAAATCGTATGTTTTTTGAATTGTAATTTTTAATGGATAAATGCTTTCAAGGTTACATTAAAAAAACGTAAACGTTACTATGACGTCATGAGTATTTGGAAACGCCCTGTAACATATCAAACAATTTATTGAGAAAAGTGTCGTTCCTGAGAGCTCCCTGTGATATTCCATATATGGTCAATATATTCCATATTTGGAAAGCAGGACGGATCATCGAATACTAGAACACGTTCAGGAAGTGTAGCGAACCGGCAGAAGAGAGGCGGATACAACGTAGGCTACAGGAAGTGCGATTAAAAAAATCGAATCGTTTTTTGAAGATTCGATAGCGAAATTTGAAAAGGATGAGCGTATGCCTCACTAGCATCTAGTCAGGCCCAAATATTACTCTGAACGACAACAATTGTTTGATATGATATAGGCGAGTGAGCATTGTATCTATATGCTTTTACCAATGCACTTCTAACGCTCTAAGTAGTTGTAATATCGAGTTTTTGTTTTTCTTTTACATTGGAAAGCCCCATTTATGTAAAACACATTACGTCACAGATATGACGTCATGAAAATATTAAATCCTTAATAACTTCGGGAATATTTATCATAGAGACTTCAAAATTGTGCCAAATAAAAACGCATCGCCCTATCTTCGTTATAGCGTACTTTACTTTAAACGACTATTTAAAAAGGAATTTGACCAAAAAAGGAGCTTACTCTTATGACGTCACAACAATGTCATTATCTAAAACTAATTTAACCAGAACCTTAAATTTTACTTGCATAGTAAACTGTGAAAATGTTATTCAATTTCAGAGAGAATTTAGGAAATAGTGCCATTTTATCTAATGTTGGTCATACTCAACCCTGGCGATTTCGGGGTCATGTATGCCCACCGTGCTTTTTGTCCCTAACTAAATAGTGTTCACGACGAACTGAAAAATTTACGGGAAGCGTTCACTCCGTTGCTATGTGACGTCATACTGTCTACATGACTCTCCCGGAATGCTGATTGGCCAAGCAATTGAGACGCCCCCTCCCTCCTGGTTTAAGGTAAGATTGAAACCCTTAAAAAGTTAGATTGGTAGTGCGACTATTCAAAATTAAAGTGAAATTTAGTTACGGGAGTTCACCTCGACCTCTCCGAAAAACAAAAGTAAACAGCATTGAAAATCCGGCTAAATGTCTATCAAAAACTCTTATTTTATCAGCTTCTTCACAGAGAATGTAGAATAGGCTAAAATTATATTTTTTAAATATAATTATGGGCCGGATTGGTTCTCACTAAATCGCACAAAAAACAAATTCAATAGCACTGAACTGATATATCTTTCATTCGAGTCATAGTCACGATAAGGGAATCATTTAAATTGCTCTTTAAGTTACAAAAATAATTGAACTGTTTTGTTTTAAGCTTCTTATTTCATTTATAAATTTGATACAAAATGTCGAAATATGCCCCCAAACTGCCCTTCCAATACGCTAATTTTCTCAGTGTAATTACTTGTAGTTTTCGTCATGAATGGGTTACTGAATACACGTGAGGAAATTGAAAACATCTGATGAAATGTACTATTTTCCGCATGCTTAGAAAACACGGAGGAGAAAGACTACGAGTAATTTTGAAGGTTTCAACCAGCTTCATTTCCGACCTCACTGTGCAAAAACATTCACCAAACGAAATGAAATTGCACATGTCACAAAATATGTTGTCCTACAACATACTCGCGAACGAGGCCAAAGTTTTCGTTTAATTTTTTTAATATTTCCATTTATTCAAAATTGGTGCTTTCCGCCAAATATTCACAATTAACCGGACTTCAAATCATTATACTCGATTTTCTTGAAGTGGTTGACTCGAAAGCTTTCGCTCCTTCGACCCTGCGCACATTTGTATTATTTACTAATTTAATTTATTATTTCATGTATCTTTTTTACAATTGGCTATCTTTGTATATGAAAATATCGTGTTGTAAATAGTGCGAAATAAACTGAAACTGAAACAGTAGTTTCCTATGGTGGCACTATAGATACCGAGTATAATTGGAAGCGACGATCAGTTACCCGACGTTTTGCAAGGAATTGACAAGCATAATATTTTGCGGTAACATTTCTATTTGCTGTAGACGTTCCATTCTATCGATTTTATTGAAAATTCCTCATCAACAAAGCTGAAGGTTAGTTAATCTATAACAGCATTTTTTGTTAATCGTGTCGTTTTGAAGATTTTCGCTTTTTACTTAAAAACAAGTGGTCAAAAGAAGTACTTATATCTCCGACAATATTACGTATCTTAGAATTTTGTGTCGTGCTTACTATACCTCAATATCAGGAAATACAATTGCTTTAAAAAATCTCAAAAATTGGCCAAACACTTTCCGCTCAAAAGTTCGAATCTTCGATGCCATTTCGAGCTACCTTAAAAGTGATATCCAACGTTTGTAATAAAGTTGCGAGGTCCTCACCGTCTACTTATCGATACTGTTGTGTAAACCGATCGCGGACTAGCGTGTCCTTAGAGTAATTTTCCCTTTCGATAGGAAATTACAGGTTCACATTTAAGTATGAACCCACCTGGAACCTCTTGCCGTCTTCACTGTTGTTTGTTCCGAATTAAACGTCCATCTTCCTCGTACGAAATAACTCTAATTGAAGCAACAGCGAAGAAGTGACAATGCCAACCCTCCCACCTCTAAACGTCTGTTAACGTTTCTGGATGCTTTCCCTCCTGCATAAATAGATGAAGTCTTTACAATTAGAACAGAAAAACTTTATTTATTACAATAATCAGAAACGGAATACAACTATTACAAGCTGAACGACAGTCTCGCTATATAACGTTGTCACGCAGTGGCCATCTTGGAATAAAGCCATTGTTAATGTACGTTCACCCTCGGTTAAACATGTTTAGAACGAGACTGGGTTACCCTGGTGGGCAGAGACTCGAAGAAATAAATTACGAGCTGGAGGAGAGAAGAGAAGAAAAAAGAATAGCCGTTGAGAATCTCATTTCAGAATTTGAACCTCGTTCCTGATTGGATAATCTACCCATTACCAGGTGTAACCGTGAGTGCTGGATGTAACGATATTTTTGATTGGCTTACCAATGGCCCAGCAAAACCGGTTTGAACGTAATTTGTAACTCAGCGCATGGGGGTGAGATTCTCAAAGGACAACACCAGAGGCTCATATTTTCTTCTCCCCCCTCTCCTCTCGCGCCTCTTATTTATTCGTTCCTTTGGAATCCATGCTGACTGGTTGTGTTGCATGAACAATGATTTCATTCCAAGATATCCGCCACGCGATAAAGGTCTATACTGGCCAAGAAACATTGCAACATTCTTTTGAGAGTTATACGTATGTCCTTCAGTGACATCAGATTCCTTTTGCTTTCTCAGAAGAGTTTCTTCTTCGTCTGCCGAACAGCTGTTAACCTGTCCAGTTAAGAAAGAGACATATTTTCAGTCATTTTAAATCAGACATGGACCGCATAAACCTGGTTTAAAAAAGTCAAATGAACATTATTACTGGTACATGAGACAACAATCCCGACATCCAAAGAAATATTTAGAAAACTGGCAAAGTGACGTCTGATCGTGAATGGAGAAAGCTAAGCTAAATTCGGGAATAGCCTTATGCTAGCTTTAACAAATCTAAGCGGTGGAGGTTGACATTAAAAATGTGGCGTCCCTTAGAGCATATATAAAGGACGGACTCGTTCACCCTTCTGTTACTAATGGCCTGTACTTATTATTCTAGACAAACAAGACAGACCCTATGAATAATGCTGGATCATAATAGCCTACTTCCGAGATATGCTTCACTTCCTACGTACAAAGGAATCGATACGATCGCGAGGCTCCGTACATAATGCTAAGTCGTTCGTGACAAACTACATAAGTGCTGCAGTCTTGTCACGAACGACTGAGCATTATGCACGGAGCCTCGTATTGATTCCTTTGTACGTAGGAAGTGAGGCATATCACGTAAGTGGGCTATTAGCATAAATTCAGAATTTTAACATTCGGAGAAAAGGAGACTCTTTCATCTGACAAAGTAGAACAAGGGTACTCAAAATATGCAATTTCATAATTTTCGCACGAATCGCTCTAAAGTTATTAGCATTTAAAGCTCAGGACAAACACGAAATCGACGCTGCGACACGAATGCGCTTGGATTGTGGTTACCAACGCAAAAGATGTTGGTTACAGAACATAACATTTTACAATTCATTTACTCGATGTCGATCGCTCGATGTTGCTCGCTTGCTGCGGCAGCAATTAAATTGATGTGCTCGGTCCATACCATATAAGTTCGCTTCGCGCTGGCGCATTAAACAGTAAAAAAATCCCGTTCCTTCTATTGCGGTAGACATCGCGCTCGTTTAAAGTGCCACTACGACGAAAATGTACCATTTCGATTTGCCACTTTTTCAGTGTCTATAGGTCAATCAGTATTAGAAATATCCGAAATAGTAAAAAATATTCCCAAATGGGCATCTTAAACCACAAATTGTAGGAGAGTTTACCGGTAAAATCCTGTCCGCCATTGCTGGAAGCCGTGCCCTTTGTTCAGCTTTAAACAAAGGTTTATTCACCGGAAGTGATGTCATACACTTAACACGACAACCTCGTGGCGCGAAATAGCGTGCATAAAAAAGTAGCCAACCTCGCAAATATAAATATAACTTTCTTCTTATGTACGTGAAGACGTTTTTAGTAGAAATATGCCTCCAGGCGTTGTGTTCTGCAGGCGAGCGTTAAGTGTATGACATCATTTCCGGTGAATAAACCTTTGTTTAAAGCTGAACAAAGGGCACGGCTTCCAGTAATGGCGGACGTGTAGATTCAATATTCGGAGCTAAAAAAATAAGACTTCCTGTCGTTGTATCGAAAAACAATTTGAACTGGTAATAATATATGAACTCTACTTTATGAATATGCAAAAACATTGATATGTCAAAATTTGATCGTAGGGGCACTTTAACAACTTGAAGATGTACTTATTTGCGGAATTTTGTCTAGAGGTTAGTCAAATGTCCTTGTTGAAAGGAACTAAAGTTCAAGTCAACTAAACGCTCTTAGTTTCCATCGAGTTTATATCTGACATGACGCGTCATCCCGGCTTATCTTTGAGCTAATTCTGACTTCTCACTAAAGTACACCGTACGTAGTGTGTATGCTCGTGACGTCATACCCGCGCGGGAAGAGGCATCAGATCGAGGCTAGTTGTCGCAAAGAGTTGGACAGAAATGTCTTAATTTCTGTCGTACCGCACCGTTATACTATTTCGTCTCATAAGGAAATTAAGGTTGTTTTCCGCCATCGACTGTTAATTTTTTTATCCTGTCATCGACAGGCTGAGATAACTGGCGTCGCTTTGATGCCTTGACGAGTAAGGTCAGTACCTAGTATTACAGCTGTCACAGAAACTGGATCGTGTCCATTCAAACCGCGGGACTCTCTGATACAGATGGTACACTGAGTTGTGTTCATGTTCTGTAAGAAAAATGATATTATCATGCAGTATTTGAGATATGCTAACCGTGAATGGATAAAAAATGTAAATGAATTTTATTACATTTTCACATTCACATTCAAGAACAAAACTGAAAAACAAAAAACAGGCATAATGTTTGTTTGATTGAATACTTGAAGTGGAAATTGTTAAAGGAGCTATATATTGCCCAACGTTTCGTCTTGATCAGCAATTTAGACTTTATGAGAAAGGTTAAGCTAGAAATTATAATAAGTAAGTAAGTAAGTGACTTTATTTAAGTGTTAATGGTAAAAATAATGTACTTAGCTTTGTAACTAATTGGGGACACTAGTCCTACGATTTTACGTCCTGACGTATCAGGATTAAGGGCAATCATTGGTTGGAATTTGTATCTTAAGGGTTAAAAACTTAGCTTTCATTAGAAATGAGCAGTGCATTTCTAATTGTAATCACACATTGCAGGAAGACACATTTTACAAAGAGAACCATAATCCTCGGTTAAAATTGAATCCAGGATTAAAGCTAATCGGGCTTCGAGCAAATGGGACCTGGCGATCTGGTACATTTTTTCATCCGAACCGGCTAATCCCAAAGGTTTTTTAAAAGTTTTATTTACGTGAAACCTATACGTAAGCGTACCCTAGCTATAAGCATTGACCATATTTACAGTGACCAATGTTACAGTTTTCAGCGGTATTGACCCGAACGCCTCACATCAATGTAATGAAGCACCATTGAAACCAACATTCTTGTATGACACAACCGCCCTCTTTAACAAGCACGATTAATTTAGATACACGTCAGTTTGAACAGTGCTTCATTAATTACATTGAAGTGAGGCGTTCGGATTAATACAAAGGAGCTCTTTTGGTCAATACCGCTGCAACTGCTATTCGTAGATGCAAATAATTTCGTATCCAGATATTTCTGAACAATGAGGGAGGGTAGGAGAGAGATCTGGTAAAATCCGATTCTAGATCATGCGCAGCTGCGTCGGGTACGAGTATTCTGTACTCGGCACTGAGTGCGCATGTCACAGCGAAGCCAAGAACGTTGTGATACTTTCTGTTCGCGCGATCGGTTTATTAAGAAACTTTGCTAGTAAAATCTCGGCATGGCTTCGAGAACAATGTTATACAGTCATAAGGAATTCGAAGAGGCTTTAATAAGGTATACTGCAAACCGGTAATTGCAAGAGGATTTTCGGAAATTCTCACATCAACGCTCGAGATTGTATTGTTACCTTGCCCACAGGATACGGAAAATCTCTGGTTTACCAGCTGGTTCCGGACATTTTCGCCAATTTAAGGTCTCCAGGTAAAAAATGTAATCGGGTTTTACCAGATCTCTCCTCCCTCCCTCGATTTTTTAGAGAGATCTGGATACGAGATTAAGACGCGACCGTAATATCAGCTATTGAAGGTCATGAAAAAAGGGGAAAACTACAGAAAATTGCCACTGATTTCACTGAATTAACAAAAACAGGGCTCCTGATGAAAGGAAATAAAATTAAGTATATTGACATGGCAAAAAATATTATTCTCCGGTCTGAGTCGGTCCGTATGGAGCAAAACAATTACCCTTGGTCTTATAAAATGGTCCGTTTTCAAGACCGGCGAGTGTTAATTTTTTCTTAATACGGACCGACTAAGGCAGGTAAATAATAATCATATTTAGAATACATGTACCTCGACCCAAGTTGAAATACTGTTGTACTGTGGTACTAATCCTCCAGGGCCTGTGTAGTGATTGGCCGAGAGAACAATGGTGGGCACTGTGGAGTAGCTGTTAACAAAGTTCAAGTTCTGGGGAAGAAATAGTTCAATAGGCGCGTATCATAATTATATAGAGAATAATACATGGCGGGCGGAGATATGGAATTTATCTTCGAGTGTTCAACTCGATATCTCATGAGTGAGCTCAGCGAATAATTTATTTTATAAACCATACTTGGACCTGGGCCCAGCTATTCGAAGCAAGGAAAAACGCGTTACGTGGAAATCGCTGATTGGCTGAAAGGCGATATCCACACACGTAAAATTATCGTATTTTTACGTGTGTTCAGATACGATGTTTATCAGTGCTGGAAATCATTTTAAAATACTGTAGTTTATAGAATAAATTACCGTATGCCACACCCAAATCCATTGTTACCATTGCGATAATAACAGTAATGCTTTAATATCCATCTTAAGTTAAAAAAATACAATGGATTTACAAAAGTAGAAACAACCATAAATTAAACTAATATAAAAGATAAAAAAGGGTATATACATTAAAATTCAATAACATAGCCACCTAATAAATATGACGATAATCAGGTTGATATTAACGACGAGGCCTGATAGAACAACTACAGTCTTAAAGCTCTAGGAATGAAAGAAAGCGATAAATCCCGCGTAGTTCATGAGCCTCATGTATATAACTATGTTGTTTATCATAATACTGTTTATCGCATACTAATGATATACTACAAATATTTTGGTACGCGTGCTAAGATATATTGCAACGGCACCACCAATTGCCCACTTTAGAAACGAGTAGGGGAATGGGGCGAGTTCGGTTTCGCAAAGGTGCTTGGGATCGTTACTGGGGACAGTTAATTGCGATATTTGCTATGTTTCTTTGTATTCTGCAATTAGGGTGTCCCCAGTAACGATCCCAAGCGCCTTTGCGAAACCGAACTCGCCCCATTCCCCTACTCGTTTCTAAAGTGGGCAATTGTTGTCGTGTAAATGGAAATGTTTCAGGTACGCGTGTCCGAAAATCGAGGGTGCTAAGACCCAGTGAAAAGGTAGCACTTATTGGCCCTCGTGTGTGGAGTGTCGTGTCAAACAGACCTACTCCGGCTCCTAAAGTCGCTGTAAGGCGATGAATAGCAACTTTAGGCGACTTAAGCAATTTGGGGGGGGGGGGGGGGGGAATGGGGAAATTTTAGGCGACTAAAGAAAAATTGAAGTTATAATGCAAATATAGCTTTTAGTTGATTACACCTGTCAGCAACCCTAAGATGACTTTTGTAGACTTAACGCGATTTAATGCGACTTAACGTGACTTAATGCGACTTTAAGCGGCTTTAGGACTAGGCCTGAGCGGATTGTGCTCCTAAAAGTGGCATATTATGCCGCTAGCACTGCTCCAAATTTTGTCGAATTATGCCCAAATTATGCCAAAGTTCAAAAATTATGCTCGTAGATTACACAATTATGCTCACACAAAAAGTTTTTCGAAGACGGCCGGCATTAGTTGATGCGCGGCATTTTTAGTTGTTCACACAACATTTTATTAGGTGACCTATTTTTCAAAGGTTAAGTCACACTTATAAAGTCAAAACCAGAATAAATAACTAGAAAGTGAAATTCAGGTATTTGCTTTGGAAAAATGTAGAATCTAAGCAAAATATACCAGCTAATAATTAGGAAAGGCACTATAAAAGCAATAATAGCATTGCTTTTGGCTTTAATGCTTCAAATTATGCTACAATCTGGTAATTATGCTCGAGCAGTGCTTCTTTGAAAAATTATGCTCGTTTGCTCCAATTATGCCAAAAATTATGCTAGCACAATCCGCTCAGGCCTATTTAGGACCCGGAGTAGGCCTAAAAATGATTGTCGGTTAAATCGGCGGGCTTTGATTCTAGAGTTTCTATTTTCTACAACGAGGCTCGATAAGAGAAGTCAGTACAATAAAGGTTGGACAGTTAAATTCAATGTATTAGTCGGAAATCAAATTAATAAATGTAACATAGCAGCAAGAAGGGAGAGTGCAGGGAGTTTCAGGCTACGCATAACTAAAGTTTTAAAGTAAGTTAAACAAAGTCTGTACCAATACCTATTTTAACCAACATACCTTACAGAACGCATTAACAACTGGAGGCGGTAGCTTGTTCATGAAGGTTACTTTGTGCTGCTCTGACTGGATGCCTTCTGGGAAAACATTAAGTGCCAGCCAATGCTGGAGACAATAGAAAGTGGAAAGAAATGTCATGGCTAAGAACAAGATAATCTCTTCCCGCCGTTTTAGCATTAGCATTTTGATCCATGCAAAAGGAAATTAAATGGCTGCAAAGTCATTGCAGTATCAAGTGTTATTTAAGGCCTCATCAAGACATGAAAAGTGAAAGTAGCCAAAATCACTTCCAGGCTTGAGCCCAAGCCGTTGGCGCGAGTTAGTGTCCATCCGTTTATACCACAAGGGATGATGGGCTCCTGACGAGGCGCAGAAATAGAATCGTCATGACCGTACACACGTACCAGTGGATTACAAAGGCTAGAGGACTGAACAAAAGTCAAAGAGGTGAGAGAGAGTAGAGAGAAGAAAATGAAGAGCCTCTGATGTTATCCATCGAGTATCTTACTCCCGTGCGCCAATTTCAAATCAAGAAAACAACTACCTGTTGGCTGGGCCATTGGTAAGCTAATGAAAATTACCGTGCCTGGTAAGGAATCGACTATCCAGTCAGGGACGAGATTCAAATTCTGAACCTAATGTTCTCATGCATGGAAGTGAGATTCTCTTCTTTTTCTTCTCCCCTCTTTTCTCTTTAACCTTTTCTCCTCCTATTTCTTCCAGCCTCTGGCACTCAGGGTAGACAATTAATTCAATAAGAGCCAAATTCATTTGTTGAATGCTAGTATATTCGCGGTCTTGTATTATTATAACACTGCGCGCGAAGAATATACATGTATTTTAAAAGTACTGAATGGTTCGCGCAAGAGGTAGGCACAATCCTATATGGTAAGATACAATTTGCTTTACCCACGTTAGAATTTTCTGTTTTCCATACTGACAACTCATAAACCCTTAAGGTATGTAACAAAAAACACATAATGGTCCGGAGGGAAATGGTGATTTTTGTTTCTCAAGAATCTCGATGTTTCTTGAGACGCCAGTCGAGGGAAACATCGAGAGTATATGGAGAGAACAAACCGAGAGATCAGTCACCGAGTGTTTTGTTATATAGACATACTAAGTTTTACTACCTGATACAAGCGAGGTTTGTCGTCTTCTCTTCGGTAAGCTTCTTTTCGACAGGAAACGCTGTCAGTGTCGCTACGGCATTTTTAGTAGCGTTTTGCATCTTTTTTTAACTACCAAATGAATTCTCTCGCTCTCTCACGCTTGATAAATATGTAAACTGTTTCTTTAGAGCTGGTTCCATTTTAAGCGCTTTCTTTCGACGAAAAAAAGTAAGCTTTTGATGAAGATCTAGACGTTTTGGTAAACATTATACTCCCGCATTTAGCTAGCCAGTGGCGCACGCGACACCAGAGAGCAACAATTGATGCATTGTTACTCGCTAACGTCATAGTTTTCAAAATTGATGCCCGAGCGGGAAAGAGTTTGTTTTATTAGTTGTCAGATGTCTGACCATAAATCAACCAATGAGGGCGCACGTTATATCTGGAAAACTTATGGATATCTAACAATGCTAGTTGTTCAGCAAATATATAATACATCAGGCTGTGCTGCGTTCTATAACATGAATAAAAAGAGTACATAAGTCACGAACCGCGTACTTACCACATATATACTTTTGTGCATGCAATCGAAGCTCTGTAACTCTCGTAGACAGATCCGAAAGCCTGATGTGTTGAGGTCTTCAATCCATATGGTGGCCGCATCGTGCTTTAGTCCAGACAAACTGTGCTTGGCTGTAACTAACACGTATGGTGTTGAACTGAACTTCAGCTAAACAGGGCAACAAGTAATACAAGTGGCATCCCAAGCTCATATGAATTATGAGTGAATTATAGTGAATGTAAGGATTTCTCAAATTAAAAAAGTAACACTGTGTGTGGTGCTTTATCTCTGTAGAAAATTTGAAATTTGAGTTGGAGCGGTTTGAATTTTTTGATTCCCATTAGTAAAAAAAGAAGAGAAGGTAGCGAGTTCAGAAGTCCCACTAAAATGCTCGTAAATCTCTTGAAAATCGATACAACGGCAAACTTCTTTGTGTCAACGTTAGTGCAATCATTCACACTATCACTTCCTTCGATTGCTTCTTGTTGCAATCAAAGTGAAACGTTTGTGGCATATCCCAAGGCGCCCCACTACGGCCTCCCAACGTCCGACGTTTAACAAATACAGCAGTCCGGGGAGGTAGAGAGGCATATTTGACGCTGGAACCAATTTTGCCTTACTCTTCTGTTACGATTACAAGCATCTGAACCATTTTTTCAACTAACCAATCGAAACTAAGCATGGATGCAAAATATTTTGTTTGTAATCCTAACGGGAGGGTATACGGCAAGTTTGTTCAAGCGTCAAATGGACTTCTGTCCTCAGGCCCTGGACGGTTGGAAGTTTGAAACGGCTTTTGGTGACTGTCGTGGGGCTGATGGCGCACGCATCTTCGTTTCAAGGTAAGCCACGATAAGTTTCCTCTGATGCAGATAGCGAGAAGCAAGGGAAGGAATTGGCAGTGTGAATTATCAGTCCAATACTTATTGGACTAACTTTTGCCAAAGGAACTTTGTCGTTATATCGATTTTCGAGAGATTTTCGAGATTTTAGTGCTCGTGGGACCTTCTGGACTCGTTGGTGGTTCCAGTTCCTTCTCTTCTTTTTCATAATTACTGGTCGGAATAACAAAATTCATATCTAATGTACCTAATGTATACCTAATGTATACAAAGAGTGTGAACAAAAATGAATCAATAATTTCTACTGAAGAAATAAGTTATAGTCGAATGACGGGTATTCAGCAGAGTATCAAGCTTCAAAAAGTGAAATCGATGTTTGCAAATTTCCAACATTTCTAGAAATGGTTCTCCTGGCCCTGTGTATGAAGAAATTTTGAGATCATCGCATAGTCAGCGCGTGCCTGTATTTGGAAAAAAAACACACAAACTCTCAAATCTATTAATATTCCAGCCGATCGCACAGCGTGCTGTGGTCACCAATAAAGCACTGTCATTAGCCAATCACCTGCTTGGTTTTGTACTGTGTATTAAATATTTACATACATATGTACATACCTTTGTGCATTAACTGAAATACATCGATCATATTATTATGTAGCCTCTTACTAATTCCAGTAATTCTAATTAAGTTTCTGTTTCCTTCTCTCCCCCCTCTAGCATTAATGTTGCTAAACTGTATTTCATACTTATTGTTGTATCTGTTTTTTTTGTTTTTTGTTTTTCTTTCTTTTATATTAGTGTGTAGCTGTCTCGTACCTGACCTTATACTCTTCAATATTCTAATGTGTCACCTAGCTAGATTAGCTTTTTAGTTATTTCTAGGTGTCCTATACCCTTACCTTAGTCAGTGTTCTCGTATTATAAATTATGTATGTAGAAGGTATAAAAATAAAGTTGTTGTTGTTGCTGTTGATTAATGGATTGCGAGCTTGAACAAAGAAAATGGCGATTGTAACGGTTTTCTATTGTTCAAATGTAAACAGGGGATCGCAAAGTATTAATCCTGATTGGCATTCTTTAAAGTGCATATGAACCTTCGTGCAATTTTCATAGCTATGAAACTCCGAAAAGTTTTGAGTGCTTCTGCGAAGACATTTTTGGTTTACAGAGAATACTCTATCTTCTACGCTTGTTTGAAATAGTGGAAACGTCACCTTTCCTGATCCATGAACGCGTAAGTAAAATCCTAGGTCGATTCCAGAGGTGACAGAAGTACTCAAAACTTTTCGAAGCTTCATAGCTATGAAAATTGCACGAAGGTTCATATGCACTTTAAGAACGTAGAGTTATTGTTGATATCAGTGTTTGTCATATCGAGTTTATAAGTATAATTATCGTCAATACATGACAAAACAAAATTATCATATTTCCATTTCTGCACCTACCGATGGCAAAGTCACACTTTTGCAGGCGGTGCCATCCCACCATGTGTCCATCGTCACCACCCCCGATATACAGTCAGCAGGAGAACCCTCATACGCGACGTAATTAATAAACGTTAGCCCGCCATCAGCTGGCATGTGGTCATTACGACCTGCCTTTAATAAGCATGCGTCAAATGTGGAAGGAGAAACATTCTCGACCCAGATCGCAACGGTATCGTGTGGAGCAGTCTGGGTGGTGTTGTGGTAGTCGATACTGATGAAAACGTGAAGTGTTTTGTTTTGTGTAAAATTGTGTCCAAACGGCAGCGTCTGACATCGGTAAACAGTGTCCAGCTTAAGAGGTACACGGCCGTGCTTTAAAACGAACGCTGAAGGACAAAATAATTTACGAAACAGGATCAATCCTTCAAAATCCATCAAAACGAACTATTTTGAAATAAATTGTCTAGCACTTCTTGTAATATTTTAGGACTTGAGAGCAATTTTACGATTATTGGGTTTTAAGGAACCTCTACTGAAAAACAAAAGAGCAATTGTTTTCTGACAATAGGCGGGGTCAACTATGTGACGTCGTAACATCCAAGATAGCGAAGCGCGAGAAATTCAAATGAGTTTTTTATGGATAGTACAATAGGTCCATAAGTGACATATAGACCCATTCGAAAAATGGCGCCTAATTTAACTAATTGGCGGCCGGCTCGCGTGTATAAAGGCGATTAAACTTGTACATTTGTTGTCCCTATTCAGATCATATGACAGCTCTCCAGAGGATTCTGTGCCTTGTTTCCGAGATCTCCAAATTTATACATTACCTCTTGGGATACAGAAAAGCAAAAAAAAAACGTTACTTAAGGGAAAGGTCGGGTGACCTGTATTGGACAACAAATGTACACGCTATATTGGTCTATTACTATGGCCGAATTGGTATCAGAGATTCGCATGCAGTAAACTCCAAACCTTGAGACAATATATTATGAAATATCACCGGCAAATAATTTCGACAGAAACTAAAGAAGACTAGAATGTCGGAGCCAAAATTACCAACGACATCACAACAAAACGATTCCTGGGACATTAATGAATGCGTACAACAATTATTATTTTATTTTGATTTAAGGAGGGAACTTTACTAATTGTCGCGTAATATTTGAAAAAAGCGCCAAAAACTAGCGCTGCAAACAAATTTGAATTCCAATTTTCGCTTTGTATTAACACTCGTATTACTATTTTATTAGTCACAAACAAATACAAACAACAAAACTCTTGACTAAGAGCCCTGGTTATTTTTAATATATCCTCTTAAATCTATTTCGTCTGATGAAAATGATCGCGAGGCTTCTGTAATTAATGTATTACTAATTAATTTAGTGTTACAAGTATTAGTATTCCATGAAGACATTTTGTTACATTAATTACAAGGATTCTTTTTTAAGCCGAGGCTCTTGTACATTTGAGTACAACAAGCTGACTCATTCAATCCAAGCCGGCAGTGTTTGGTTCCGTACTTTCAAACATTCTTATTCGGTGAAGGCATTCACTTTAAAACAAGAAAAGTAAAACATTTTATATTTGTTTATGTTGCATGTTCAGATGTATATCACTCTTTGTGGAAATTTTAAGACTCAACTTTGAACTTTGATATCTCACCTTTACAGCTACCCGACTTGACAACGTTGAATTGATGACCAGTGTTGCAGACCATTTGATTGTATGTACATCTGTTAGTGTATGTGACGCCATTACTGCCGCATACTTCCTCCTCATAGAATGGACAGACCTTATCACATTCACACCGTACATCAACCGCTCCGTACGCCTTGCACTTGGCGTAATTACCACAGGTAACGTCGAGACAAGGATGGAGGTCTGTAAGTCAAAAAGTGCAAAAGCAATCAGCTAGCAAATATCAGAGGAAATCGCATAGTAACAGCTGAATCGCACAATCAGTCCATGATTGGCTAAGAGGATTGGCGAATCCTCAGGAATCACCACTGTGGGCTACGCGCGCTGTTTATATCTTAGCAATTAACATATCAACAACAGTAAAACATTATCAAGTAATTCATCGGACCGTTTGCGATTCAAGAAAAATCGCATGCTCGATTCGGTAATTCTACGGAATTACGTGGAATTACCGAGTCAGGTATGTGATTTTCCTATAGTATGGATGGATCTTTGTTTCAAAAGATGTTATAGCCTTTTGAAAAATCATTTTTACGGCGTTGCTCTAAATACAGTTCTGTAGGAAAAAAACAAACAATATTACTCCAATAATTTGTTTTAACTTGACCACTGATATTGAATATAAAAATAGGATGTATTTGATTTTAGTTGTTTCATTTTTAGGAATCGACACAATTTGTATATGTTCTTCAAATCTTACATTGCCGGACATACATTTCAAGCCGATGGAAGTACCCAGCCAAATAGTTCAGGAAATAAATATAATGTTCAGGAAAGTGTCAATAAGTTTGTTAAACCTGATAATCGTCAAATCTCAGGCACATACTAGCACGTTCTTATTGCATGTTCTAATAGAAGTTGGACCCGATGACAATTAAGTTACTCATTTTCGGTTTTATAAAGAGTACCGAGGTATGACGTCACGAATTTGCAAAATTTTTGATGTAGAATTTTCGGACCACCGATACGGAAAAGAACATTACATTACATACCAAAACAAAAGACAAAATAATATTGCACTACCAAAACCGAGGTGTATATGATGAAAAGCGGCTGAGATATGGGCATTGGAATATATAATTTTCTTTAATAAATCAATGTATTTTGTACTGGATCATAAACTTAGGACTCAAAACAAAAATACAGTGATTTGTTAAATAAAATTATATAATCGAATGGCCATATCTCGGCCGCTTTTCATCGTATTCACCTCATTTCTGGTATGTAATGTTCTTTTGTCGTGCTCTTTCTGAAACTGTGGTCAAATGTTCTTAAAGCGAAAAAATATTATTTATGACGTCATCACTTCGGTACTCTATTAAAGGGATACCCGAGTGAAAAACACATTGGGGCTCAAAAGAATCTTCAACATGTTCTTTGTTCAGAAAATGTATTAAAATTTGATCAAACGTTTTTAGTATTACGAACGAGCACCTCAAAGTTGGCCCCGCGAAGACATGGGCGCCGCCATCTTTGTTTGCATTTACGGAAGTGACGTCACTTCGTCCCACCAGCGTATCGCGGCTACTTGTCTTTGTATGATTTTCACACGCTCGAGATTGCAGAGGAA
Source organism: Actinernus sp. WN-2022 (assembly GCA_030867875.1). Taxonomy (NCBI): domain Eukaryota; kingdom Metazoa; phylum Cnidaria; class Anthozoa; order Actiniaria; family Actinernidae; genus Actinernus; species Actinernus sp. WN-2022. The sequence continues at coordinate 21,968,818 of JAOWCC010001368.1, read as the reverse complement.
TTCTTACAGAAACCAGAATTATGATGAAGACGACATTATGAGAAAAGTTCAGAAGACTGGGAGGAGGAAGAAAAGCATTGGGAAGGCGAGAAATTATCAGACGAACAACAAGGTCTCGTAACTGCCATTTAATAACAGCAAAACAACATGGCTTAAAAGACTCGAGTGACTTCTGAATAAGTATAAGAACTACAATGTATGTGAGGTACAGTTAAGGCGTTTATCATCCTAAAAACACCTAATAAGTGAGAGAGTGAGAACGCTGGTGGGACGAAGTGACGTCACTTCCGTAAATGCAAACAAAGATGGCGGCGCCCATGTCTTCGTGGGGCCAACTTTGAGGTGCTCGTTCTTAATACTAAAAACCTTTGATCAAATTTTAATACATTTTCTGAACAAAGAACATGTTGAAGATTCTTTTGAGCCCCAATGTGTTTTTCACTCGGGTATCCCTTTAAGGTAACTGTTTGTTTGCTTGCAATAATGTTAATATGAAGTGTTGTGTCTTTGAATATATATGTCAATAACCTTACCTCCAAGCGCAAGGTAGCTAACAATAATTGGGTCATGATGTACACGATAGGGTTGCAAGTCTTTCACACATATTTGATAGCCGAATGTAGAGAGGTTCTATCAGTAAAAAAACATTGTAAAATTCATTAATAATTATTAGGGTACTAGCCAATCCCATGTGCTGAATGACACCACATGATCGCCTCTGTATACCCCCGTACAAACCTGATTAATAAAACATCAGGTTCTGTATCGATATACAGACCCCATGGTCCGCGATACAGACACCATAGTCCGTGATACAGACCCCATAGTCCGTGATACAGACCCCATGGTCCGTTATAGCTCTAGTAGTATTCTGTATCAGGTACAGAATACTAGCTAAGCTAGTGAGGGAAGTTTCACGACCGATCACTGACTTCCACTATCCCGGGAGGGGTGAAATGACAAAGTACATCTGCTCTCTTATACACACACCATCTATACACGACTTTCATAATGGCCGCCTCCAGCCGCCTCCTAATTTGCATAATTTGGAAGATAAATATGTAGGGGAAAACCAATGCTACTACATGAAAGATCACATGAAAACTAGTAATTGTTTTGAGTTTTAGAGGAATGTGGAAAATTGCTGTTTAGGTATGAGCATTTGTAATGCAGAAAAATATGAAAGCGAGGCTATAAAGGCCTCCGTCGTTTTTCTCATACAAATCTCTCTAATTTCAACTGGCTGTAACTTCATTGCTTTATAATCTACAGCACTCAACTTTCATAAGTTCACTGATGTCGACATGCTCTTTGACATGGCAATGTTCATATTTTCTATACATGTGGATAAACTACCGAAACGGAAAATCACATATGCAAATTAGGAGGCGGCCATTATGAAAGTCGTGTATTCCATGTGAGACCGGTTTTTCTGCACGCTACGTTCTGCTCTCTTATTGCAACACATTGTCTCTTCGATGTGGGATATGTTGTTGTGAGAAACTAATTCATCCCACATCGATAGCAAGGTGGGAGAAATCTAAGGTTAAAATTGTATGTCGTGCATATCAATAGATTTTAGCTATCTATTCATTTTACAAGTAAGATAAAATATTCGCGTCCGATCTGTATGTATTGTAAATGCCCATACAGATCTCCCGCTCATATTTTATCTACTACATAAAGGACAAACATAAAGTGATTCATAGGCAAAATTGCTACAGTCGAAGCTCTCTTAACGGGCACTCTCGTAAGCGGACAGCTCTGTTTATGGACGCCTTGACAAAACCCGGTTCACAAATATTCCTCAGTAAAATTCTGTAGCTTTCACGTTTGAGTAAGCGGACAGCTCCACTTACGGACACCTTTACTGCTTCCCGAGGGTGCCGCTTACGGGAGCTTCGATTTTATAACATAATCTACACTTTCAATGGAGAAGTCGTGGGTACGATGTTAACAATGTTAATTCTGATTGGGCGAAATGTTTTTGGCAAAAGGAAAGAAGTTTAAAAACACAGTTTCAGTGGATTTGATTCCAGAAATTTATCATTTATTAAGGATTGATGAGTTGTCAGTATGAAACTGACAGAAAATTCTACCGTGGGGAAAGCAAATTGCATCTGTAAAATAGAATTGTGCCTAGTTTTTACACGGTTGTTTCTTGAAATCGAACAATTCGTTGATAAATCTTTAGGTAATAATATACCTCTTCACATTGCCAGAAATTATGGACATCAGCGGAAAGGTACTGCGGGCGCCCTTTTAGCCGATTCAAAATGGCGGCTTATAGTGAGTGAGACTCAGTAGGTTCTTTATACTGTTTATAGACCTTCCAACGCAAAGAAAACCGAAACTTTCTGTGATGAAATAAGAATATAGAAGCGGAACGAGAGTTATATTAGCTTAAACGTAGCCATTGTGATTAAAAAGCCATTTTTGGATTTGTCCTCTCTCCGGCGTCTGTCTGTCCAAGTCCAGCTGCTTGGCGGCAATTATTTAGAGGAGAAAGGCCTGAAACCCAGTTTATATCCCAGCAAACATTGCAGGATTTAGGTTAACACAACAAGATGGCGGACAGAAAGCAATATGGTGACAAATGGTGACGTTTCTCTCCTTTCTCGTCAAGTTTTCTTCGAAAATGTAATCCTACATGGCGTCCTGGCACTAACATTATTTCGACGAAACTCGAACGTCTTTGGTAGTACTTTGGAGGAGTGTTATTGTACGTTTTATTGGCGATTTGGATACATTGAACACTGCTTTATTGACATGGAGGCGCACCTTTTTGCCTCACCAAAGACTTGTCGTACTGTTGTACCTCAAACTGTGCATGGGTTCAGCCAGATTACAGACAACAACAGGGAGAACGAGGAGAATTTGAAGGGCAAAATGGACTTCTCAGGGAAGTACTTTGCCGACGATCTGAGGGATTGTTTGTGACATCATTACACAGCGTAATCGGTAAGTTATTGGTCTCGAGGCGCACTAATATGAAATTAAACTTAGAAGGTCTTCAAATTTGAAAAGTTTTATGTTTTTCATACATTTTCTTATACGAATCGACAGCCATTTTAGACACTGATGCGCATGTGCGCCGCCATCTTGTCTCATATTTCTGGCAATGATAAGTTTGATAATTGTCGTACAAGACTGAAAATGAGTTATTTATTGTAGTGAAAATAAAAATAGCAATTTATTAAGCTAAAATCTAACGTTTATTTAGTTATCACTGACAAATATCAATTATACATCAAGTGAATAGTTGAATGGTAAAATTTTTCTTGATTCGAGTGTTGCGTCTATGAGCTATAGAAGTTTATATCTCCAAAATGCTAATGATGTGACGTCTATCCAGGAATCATTTATTATACAAAAACCTCCTAGTAGAGAGAAATGACCTTTAGTAAACATATATACTAGTGTCTAACTCGAAAACCACACGGTTTATTTAGATACTAGGCATTTCCTTAAACGTCCCATATATTTAGTTTACTTTGTCCATTTATTGTAATCCCTATTAAAAATATAGATATATTATACTTGTAACATTGTAAAATACTGTGAAATGTGAATTAAGTATTATTATTATATCATTGTAATATGCTTTCAGCTTGCCTGTTTGTTGTCCCATTTCAGACCACGTGACGTTTCCCTTGCGTAATGCGTTTTTGTTTTTCTGTATCCAAGAGGAAATGTACTAATTTCTATAGTTGGAAAACAAAGCACTGAATCCTCTGTCGGACTATCACGTGGTCTGAAATGGGGCAACAAACAGACAAGCTGAAGGGGTCCATTTGTATCAGTGAATTTAACAAACAGTTTAATATAAAAATATAAAAATAGTTGCATTCAAAAGGAGAAAGAAAAATACAGTAAATTCCTGGGTTGACATCACATCATTAGCATTTTGGAGATGTAAACCTCTATAACTCAAACTACCTGGATTATTACACAATCTCGTTTAAGTAATTTGTTTTAATTACGTATCCCTTTAGAAGTAGGTAACTGCATTTGAAATTACAACATACCTCAATCCAGTATGTAATCGCGTTGTTCTGTGGCCATACATTTCTTGAGCTGTAGATATTATTTCTGTGACTTGGTGTCACAATGAGAGTTGGGGTCGTGAAGAACACTTTTGGAAAACTGAAATCCTAAACACACTTATCGTCCATAAAATATTGCAAATTTTAACATGACTAATTAAGCAAAGAAACCTAGAGAGGACAGGAAATGGAAAAGAAGCATGACCAGTTAAGAAAAGAAACCTATAGAGGACAGGAAATGGAAAAGAAGGCTCGCATCCCTAACTCCTGGGCTAGACAGACCGATTTAACGTCGCCAACCCGCTTTTTACAATGCACTCATTGATGAGCACGATCTCTAGGTCACTTGATTCAGCCTGGACTCGAAATAAATCAGTTTACGGTTCATGCGAAGTTGTACAAATATTTTATTTATTTGACGGGTAGGCAGATGTTAGACAATGGTGGCCCGCCAGTTGAAAGAAAAGACTTTAACAACTACGCATGAACCGGCAACTGGTCTATTGTATCCAAGCATCGCTCACGCATGTTCAATAGAAACTAGACAGGATTTCCACAGAGCTTTCTGTCTCTTCTCTTCTCTCTTTTCATGGAGGCAACACATGAACTGCTATCAAAATACAATAGAATTAACACAATACAAAACAATAGAACGAAATACAATAGAACACAATACACAATACAATTTGGTAGTAATTTATGCCTGCCTACATGAAGGGAGAACCCTCTTTTCTCTTTTAGTAGGAAGGAGGCTCTGCTGCTTCCAGGTTGTACATAATTAGAGTTATATGTCAACACGAAATTTGGAAGAATAAAAAAGCATATTTATCGAGTCCCATAGCAAGCGTTTTCACAAATATTATTTTGAGGTTTTTCAAACTTTCCACAAATGACGCCATAATTATGCAAATACATTAATGTGCAAAAGCCTCTTAAAACGAGCCCAACACCGCCCTCCAACATTATCAAACATTGTTGGATGAAACATGTTAGACTCGTTTGACTTCCATGTTTCACGATGTCGGACGATGTTTCACGAAGTTGGATCCCAGTCCCTGATTTCAGTTCCCGTGGTTCCGATTAATCTGTGTAGTCGGATTCCCTGTAGGTAAATTACTCGACTCGTTTGGCCATAGTTAAAGGGGAACTCAACCCTAAAAGCAACCCAATGTCTATACAAATATGTATTCGAAATAAATTGGTTCTGCTATTTAATTTTTCTGTGTTGCGCGTCTAGCAAGAGAAAATCCGAAAACCTTCCTCACAACGTCCGCTATGTACAGACGGCTCAAGTCTTGTATTTTGTGACGTCAGATACGGGGAATAAATTAGTTTTGCCATGCTGTCCCCGACATTGAATAGCGGGACTAATGCTTCTAATTGCGGACCATTGTGTTTTCTTTGTGCTAGAGGTGTGATCGTTTTTCCTTGGTATGTGTGACGTACTTTATGGGGAAATTTGCACTGAATTGAGCCGCCACACAATAGATTTTTCAGCGGAAAATCGAACTTGGAGACTAATTTTCTCCTCATAGACGCGCAACACAGAAAAATAAAATAGCAGAACCTATTTATTTCGAATACATCTTTGTATAGAAATTGGGTTGATTTTAGGGTTGAGTTCCCCTTTAATAGAGTGGAACGATTATGAAACCCGGCAAACTTCAAAGGGGCTAATAAAGGTGCTGCGGTTTTTGTTGCAAGGGGGTAAGACAAAAGATTGTGCACAGTCATAGTTCATTAGCGTCCCCTTAGCGACTGAACCCACACGTTTCTATTGGCCGATTGATTATCATGTTGGAATTTCTATAACAGTGTTTTGTGCACGGTTGAAAAAAAGCGAACTTTGACCTAAAACAAAAAGGTAGCTGGGTTTCATAACCATTCCACTCTGTTATTATAACTATGGTTTGGCCACTCCGTAAAACATCATTGAACATTGTTTTATCAAACAAATTGTTCGATGTTTGTGGTTCATTGTTCAATGACCCGGATCAATATTGTTTTAAAAAATATCAGTTATAGACCATATCGCTAGTCCGCCATGTTGGATCGTGTGCGATGCACTCTGGGATGGATATCTGTTACACAATGGGAATTGAACCGATTGCACATAAACAACCTTACCCTGGGTATGAAGAGGCGAGAGAGACAGAAAAGAGGAAAATCTCACTTCCATGCACTGAGTTTCACATAAAGAAAACATGTCAAACCGGTTTTGCTGGGCCATTGGTAAGCCAATGAAAATTAGCGTTACATCCAGTACTCACGTTTGCGCCTGGTAATGAGTTGATTATACAATCAGGAGGAGGTTCAAATTCTGAACCTAATATTGCTTGGAATTCGAAGTGTAATTCTCAGCAGATAACACCTCGAGCTATACTTGTTTCCCTCCTCTCCTCATCTCGCCTCTTCGACTTTTATTTATTCGAGTCTCTGGATCCAAAGGAAGGCTAAACTAACCTGACAATAACTGTACATGTATTTCTTTGGCGGAGCGAGTGTGTTCGGGAAACTCAATAATCCTTTGACTTTGGCTTGAGTCCATTCTGGGGGCAAAGAATCAAGTACTAGCCACCGCTAAAACGAACAAAATGAACCATGCACTCTTTTAAAACACATTTCTAATATTGTATATTTTGGTTAAGTAACCGCACATATTTAATCTGGCGAATGTTACAATATCCTCGATGGAATTTAAGTGTGGCTCGATTTGATGCTACCAGATACATCCATCCAATACATCCAGTTTATTAATTCATATGTTTTCTATTTTTACGGATGCACATTCTGTCTAACCTACGAATAAATCATACTTGTCCAATACTCTGATACATTTATGCATAGCATTGTTTCGTATTTTATTGTAGTGCATCGTTCTACTATTGTATTGTATTGTTAAGCTATTGTTATGTCGAAATAATACAATACAATGCCATGCATAAATTTGTCAGAGTATTGGACAACCCTCCAGCTGGTTGGTCACCTGTACAATTTCGAATATCTTTTAAAGTCTAAATGGCTTAGCTTAGTTTTTCAGTTATCGCACATATGATACGTTCCCTTTGTTCTAGTGCTCAGGAGTTTTAGTAGTAACAAAATCAAACACGAAGACTTAAGGTGACAGGGCATTCTCCATTGCAGTCCCCAGGGCTATGGAATGAATTGCCTCTTGACCTCAGGCATGCTGTCACCGTCGATATATTTAAAAGACAGTTGAATACTTATTTGTTTCGTTTAGCTTATATTATTTTTACGAGTCGGTTTTATTTTTCCAGCCTGAAAGACGAGAAAAAATAAAATTTACGAGTAAAAATTCCCAGCCGTATTACACAACTTTTCGTGTAATGAATTGTTTATTATACGACAGCTAACACGAACAAAAAACTGTTTGTTTTCGCTTACCTTACTGCTCTGATTGAAGAAAATCTTGAGAAGAAATCTCGAGAGAAGAAATCTCGAGAGAAGAAATCTCGAGAGAAGAAATCTCGAGTAGAAATCTCGAGAAGAAACCTCTCAGCCTCAGTTGAAGTCCAATGTCGGGGGCAGACGCACTTAAAAAAGTTTTTTTCGTGCGCTAAAAGTTGATTGGCTGTTACTCAAACAGCTCCATTTCAATTGGATCGCACGCTTACAAAACCTTTTAAGTATTGAATAAACCTGTGCAAACCTGTTCGCGACCCGTGTAATACGGTACCATATTTGCACTCGTTTTAGCCTGTATTTGCACTCGAAAACGCTAAGTCGTATAATAATATAGAATATATAAGGAAATATATATATATTTAAATATTTATCTTTGTAAACTGTAAATATTCAAATATAATACTTTTTATACCTTTGATATGTATTATTGTATTATCCTATATTTGCCTTTTAAAATGATTAATATTGTAGTTCTTGTGAAGAGATTAAGAGTTAGCGCTATATAAATAAATTATTATTATTATTATTATTCAAGTGAATGCATTTTTGCATTAAGGACTTCAAAAGTATTTCGTATGATATGAAATTATGAGCTCTAAGGCGGCAAGCATGCCAACGAACTTGTATTCTTTCAAATAATAAAGCCGAAATGGAGACACGCCATTTACGATGTTTAAGATAGACTTACCACTTTCACCTGTAGATGGACGCAATCGAAATTTTTTATTTCTCGGATGCAGATTTTGAAATCTTCTGGGGTGACGTCTTCCGTCCACGCTGTCGCAGCATCGTGTCTAGTCCTTCGTCCTTGGTGCATGGCCGTTATCAGTACAGCTGGTACGGCATTCAGTCTCTATTAAATATGGAAGACCGTGATTTAAAGTGCCACTAACAACTCAATTCGACTATTTCTTTTGCCACTTTTGTCTTCCAAGTAGCGGAAATATCCAAATCAGTGAAATATATTGCCAAAGGACCAAACTAAACTATGAATTTTGCGGAGAGTTAAGTGCAGAATACAAAGAAACACGGCACATACCGCAATGAACTGTCCCCAGTAACGATCCCAAGCGCCTTTGCGAAACACGCCCCACCCCTGCTTAGAAGCACACCGCGGCAAAACGGTATGCTCCGCTGGCCAAAAGAACGAAGGCTCTGCTATCAAATACAAATTACCGAGGGTTTCAACTTTTTTAGTAAATAATTTTATAACTTAGTAAACTCACAATGAATTACAAATTAAGAAAACTTCAACCTGTTAAAGTCTTAGGCTTAGCTTTTAAGTAGTTTTCTTAGTTTTTGACAAAACAGTTCACAAATGAATACTTTTAAGCAGAAACGTTAAAATCACGGCATGTGCCTGTTGTTTCATTTCAGTTTTCGCGGGAAACTGGGGGCGGCCGCGCGCGGAAAAGAAATAGCAAATACGCATGCGCGTGACGTTTTGCCGCGGTGTGGCTTAGAAGTGACGCCTGGAAAAATATATTTCTTCAAAATCTACAAAAATCCTGCATTTGTTTTGCAATCTATTGGTAACTTTTCCAACTTTACTTTTAATCTTTTCATAGCAATGGTGCACATACGTTTTCGTTGAAAAATGGTATTTTTTAGAGATAAAATGCTTTAAAACGTTTTTTTCTCCAATCATAATAAATTAACTGTTACCACCTCATAGTTTCTTTTTTTCTTTTTAAAAACAGACCTTGCATAGGATCTAGTGACACATTAATTGCGCACAGACAATATACCTTTTGCAGGAAACAGTCACGTGCTGATATATCACTTAGAAAATGCTTTACTGGATGGAAATCAGTCATCAAAAACGTAGGTGGAAAATTGCATTTACAACTGAGGTTTTTGCTAATAACACTACCGATCTCGTGCTATAGGCCCTTTGGAGCTAACATCACGTGGTTGTACTGGAGAGCAAAACATACCTGATTTCATATATTTAAAAGCCTTGTACGTGATCGGTTTGTTATTAGCGAAACCTGTTTGTTATTAGCGAAACCGGTTTGTAAATGCTATCAATAGGACGTTTTCATTATGGCGTCATTTACTACAACTACCAGAACCTTCTAAAATTATCATTCAAATGTATCAATGCAACTCCTTTGGGAATTCCAAGACAATGGGCCAAATTAAAGGAACAAATTAAAGAATCCGCATATTCATGGCAACGCCTTTCCCATGGGGATCATGAGCTCATTTCATTCGTCAATGAAGTAGTATATCAACACGTGACTTCTAGCTGCAAAGGACCCATTAAGTGCCTTTAAATAAATGAAGTAAGATCTTTTTTGCCACTCAGCACAACCACGTGATCGGTATCCTGCGAGAGGCACATTCAATGAAGTACATACTTTGGAGTAGGTGACAAGCACACATTTAGTCCCCGTGGTCCACAGAGGAATATTTTCCATTCCAGACATTCCGCTACTTGGCTGTGAACGGAACGCCAGCCAATGGATTTTGAGAACCTATAAAAACACAAGCAATGCATGCAATTACAGTGGCGTCCGCGAATAGCAGTGTCAGCGGTATTGACCCGAATGCCTCACTTCGATGTAATGAAGCGCTGTTCAAACTGTGTATCTAAATAAATAAAATAAAATAAATAACAACTTGATTTACTTGTCTAGTCTTCGAGCTGACCCTGGAAAGGGTCTACTAATCGAGGATACGGATTCCTCTGTCGAATTGGAATTTGGGTTGGCTTTTGAGAAGGGCGGAAAACCGGAGAACCCGGAGAAAAACCATCGGAGCAAGGTCGAGATACCAATAAACTTAACTCACATGTGGCGCCGTGTTTTGGGAATCGAACTCGAGCCACAGAGGTGAGAGGCGCCCTCCCGAATTAATTTTTATAGTCGTTCTTGTTTGAGAGGGTGTTGGTTTTTGTATGCAAGAATGATGGTTTCAATGGCGCTTCATTACATTGAAGTTCACGGAGATTTAGAAATCGAACCTCTGGCAGCCAGGGCCTTAATGGTACGCTATCTATTGACTGAAGCTATAAAGTTTTAATATTCCAACTTCGTGCACAGTACAAAATCCAAGCAGGTGATTGGTTAATGACAGTGCTTTATTAGTGACCATAGCACGCTGTGTGTTCAGCTGGAAATAAAAGGGTTAGAGACTATGTTTGTGTTTTATTGACAGATACAGGCACGCGCTCACTGTACAGTGGAACTCAATTTTTTTCATACTATATTCGGCCTCTTTTACAGTCAACGCGTGCCTGTATTTGTCATTACAATTTAATTTAACACGTACTTCAGTCTTTACCTTAAATAATGCATGAATCGCAATACTCGAAAAGCTAGTTATGTTAACAGGGCTCGAAATTGCGAGTGATATGGTCGCAAAAGCGACCAAAATACTGTTGTTTGCAACTAAAACATATCTTCAGATAACATATCTTCTTCCAGATAACATGGATTAACCTGTTTTGGCGACTACAAATAACAAAATTGCGACCACATTTCCAGTAGCTAGTTGCAAATAACAACAAGTACTTTATTTTAATTTCGAGCCCTGATTAAGTTTGTTGAATATAAAAGCCAAGCACCAACTTTCCTATAAAAAGCTGCGTCTGCGTATTAACATCAAAAAATACGTTTTACACATTAACTAATGGGTCCGTATAAGAACTGCGGTACTCTGCGTCAAGCAATGTAAAAGTGTTAATTTCCTATTCTTCTTTCTCGTAATTTCATTGGTTGATACTCATAAATTCAATAGACCATTTTCTCAAGTATGCGCACGCAACAGGCTTGACGGGCCGATAAATACTTCACCTGGGCAATCACGTAGTGGTTTCCTATAACCCTCCCTATTATTTCAACCAATACTAAATCCAAACTGCCTACATGAAGTATTTATTGGCGGGCCGTGAATTTTGTTAGATTTTGTTAGACTCGTTCTGATGCGTCAGCCTTTGTTATTCAAATTATCGGCTATTGTTCAAAAATTGGCGGCTATTGTTCAAAAAGCGTGTTGGCGGGCCAATATTGCGTGCGCATATCTGAGTAAATGGTCTATAGAATCCCATCGAAAAATACATTTCCATTCGATATTTTTTGAAGTTTTAACTTACATTTAACTAGGATTTCATTTCGAAGAATATTGTACGTGGGCAAAGTTATCAAATTTGTGATTCCAATATATTTAGTTTTCTCCCTTTCTGATTGGCTGGACGGTAGTTGCTTTGACTTTTCACAGCAAAAATGGCCAAGAGCATAACAAATATTTCTGGGTGTAGTTTCGATTGTGGACATCTCATACAGCATTTAAGGCATATTCAAGCAACATCATATGTGGGGATGTGCCTATTGCCGCAAGCCTATTGTTTTACTCTAGTTCTTACGCGGACCATTACTTAAGTGGATTAGGCCGGGACTAGACGGGTCACCAACAAGGTTAGTATCCCATGTTGGACCAATATATTTTGTTGGTCGAAATATTTGTTGAAAATAAACTTTCATACATCAAAATATGTTGGCCCAGCATTATCCAACATGGGGTACTATACAGTCTAACATCGTTGATCTAACATGGGGTGCTAAACAGTCTAACCTGATTGTTGGTCCAACATGGGGTGCTAAACAGTCTAACCTGATTGTTGGTCCAACAGGGGTGCTAAACAGTCTAACATTATTGGTCCAACACGAGGTGTTAATTCTAACATCGTTGGTCTAACATACATGGGGTGCTAAACAGTCTAACATCGTTGGTCCAACATGGGGTGCTAAACAATCTAACATTGTTTGAACTTCCAGTGTTGGCCCATGTTGTACAATGTTCCAACGTTTAGTCCCATTAGTAGTGAGATTGCTGGTTTATTTGATCTCTTTCGCTTGACTACATTTCTTTTGTCAGTGGATCTTTTGTAGGAATGCAATCACGTGGTTGTACTGGATGGCAACAAATCTGACTACATTTATATGAAGGTACTTGTACGATATCGGTAGTGTTATTAGCAAAACCTCTTGGCAAAACCTGTTTGTAAGTGCTATTTTCGACCTACAATTGATTGTCGATCTTTCAATAACAGCGTCAAATGAATGTTTTTTTAAGCAGCTCGTTTGCCATCCAGTAAAGCTTTTCCCATGGGACCACGATGGTCATTAATTGTTTATTTAAGTGATGTATCAGCACGTGACTGTTCCCGGCAAAAGGATTATTGGTATATACTTCATGGTAGTGTTTCGTTCCATAAAGTCTCCCTGCATAATCATTTTCTCTACTGTTTTACAGTATTATGCAAGGAGACTATATGGAACGAAACACTACCATGAAGTATATACCGGATCATTTAACAACTTTGAATGTGCTTACCCGTGCTATAATAATAGCTGCTGATGGATCAACACACACGGTGAAGTTATGCCTGCTGACCTGCTCGACCCAGACCGTGGACGCCTCATACATCGGTGGTGCATTAGGTGATCGCGCAGGACTGAGATGAACTGCCACGTGATCGTCAGTAAATGGTTTTGGAAATGCATTAGCTAGGCAGACGAACGTCTGAAAGTCGAGTACAGTAACATCCATCTGACCATGTGCAATCTCAACAGGTTGGGCTGCGAAAAATAAATGATAGTTATGTAATTAGCATATTAAAAACAGATGCCATTTTGCCGTATGCGTGCGTCTGTCCTGCAGAGATGACGTCAAAACTTGAAGAGAACAAAACCAGTAAGCAACGAGATGCAACAGAATGATGTCGTCACAAACTATAACTACCAAAACTCTTTGCGCGTATTCTTTTGTTTCTCTAATTTGTACCATTGTTTTGGAATTCTCAAAGGAGTTGATAATCCGAATTAGAAAAAAAGAATTTAACTTTAAAAGGATTCTGGTAGTAATGAAAATGTCCTGGAGAATATTTCGTATGAGTGGGACAAACTACAGCACTGAAAACACTCTACAGTACGGTTACCGTACGGCATGCCGTGAAGTTGAAATGGTTTCCCATTGTTTTTATCCTGCTGATCCAATTAATCCAATCACAGATTACAGTACAGCACGGTAACAGCACTATTGCCGACATCCCACTCATACGAAATCTGCTCTATTCAGTGGTGTGACTGTGTCACGTTTTTACGTCGTCCGTGAATCTTTAAAACCTGGCTTTCACAAACGACACAAGCATAAGCACAAGCAACATACGCAGATGCAGTAATGCACTGATCATTAGCGACTCTCGTTATCTCACACATATTAGTAGAACAAGTCATTGCTAATGATAAATAGGTTAGGGTATGCCTGGGGGGAGGGGTGGGGTTGGAAATGATAGAGCCATAATACACACACAACACACACATACATGCTGTGCATGTACATTTCAGCCACAATTTCCGTCAATTCTGTAGTTTAATATTACTTTCTTTTCAATATTATTGTTCCTTGAGGGTCGTTAGAATTACAAACAAAACTTGGTATGGGTGTTGTTGATTGAAGTGCAATGGTTATTTGAGTAGTCTTCACGATAGAGTCACTCAAATGTGATGCATTGTAATTATATCAGGTGCAGTACAACTATGAGAAATCAAGCAATTTAGAACAACAAATTCCACATAATGTTGCTATTCATTGTGAATAGTTAGGTAATGTCATTCTACATGTGAAATAAAGTCATCTATTTGTAATTCTCAATTATTAACAAACGAGTGGAGACGGCCGACATTCAGGCTAAATTCTCAATACAATATTTTCGATTGAGGTCATAAACTACAGACTGTGCTAGTACACATTTTCTACATCTTGAAGGAGACTGAAACTTATAATGGCAGGCCACAAATAAACATGCAATGTCCACTCTTTTTATATCATTGGGGTCGCAGCAAGATTAATTTTCATTCCCAAATAATTCGTAAAAGTACTCGTTCTCCTGATCATGACCGAGTGAAAGTGACGATGCTGACGTCAAGAACTGAGGAACAACAACAACAATTACATTTATTTTCTCATAAGATGATGGAAATGTTTACGAGTAATAACGCATAATAAGAAATACAATGATGAGAAGGTAGGTCCTTAAGGTAACCTTAGGGTTATCTTAAGCCAGGACCACCTCAGATGGAAAACACTGAAACAAGATCTAGCTTGCATGGATATATAATGGTACCAAGAAAGGGGAAGGGAAATAAAGAGTGCCACTTGCATGTAAGTATACTCTCAGTAGTTCTGGACCAAATTTAGTTATGTTAAGTTATAAACTTGCAATAATGATAAATACACTACCCTATACATAATATTACTATGTCAGTTCTAAAAAAAACACATTAAATACACTGTAGAATGCCTAAACCAAGATTATAATCAAATACAAAGAGGTACGGCCAGATGTAAATATAGACCCGGGAAATAGAACAAAATAAAACCAGTGTCAATAACGCGCCACAGATAAATATGCGATTTCCACACGAGTCATTTATCGTTCGTTTGAAAAAATCTTCATTTCGGATTACTTACTCAGTTTATACTCACTCACTGCATGCTGGATTTTCGTTCTCGAATTTATAAACATTTAAATGCATGTGCATGGGGGGCGAAACGACTGTAATTCTTTTAAAAGGCCCCTGTCAGTCAGAGAACTGAGAAATCGGGTCATTTCTACTACACTTTCGAGAGGTTAATAACAATAAATAACAACACAACGACAGTCAATTGGTATAAACTTAAGGTTATCATGTTCAGATTAGCGGCTACTTACATTTACAAGCTGTTGTCTTTATTTTATATAGAGTCAGTGTTGATCGCAGAGCGGACTGTCTGTGTCACGTCTCACGAGTGTATCTTAAAGCATGTCGCATAATATGTGCTAAATTCCCGTCCAAAGACCGTGAAACACCTCTCAGCTTTAGAAAAGGCAAAAATATTGGTATTGCACTTGAAGGAACCTTTGGTTTACACAAAAAAACAGCTGATATTAAAGGTTTTGCTAAGTCAAAACTCCCACTCGCCGCCATCTTGAAAAACATGGCAATATTGTCCACTGTCCACGTGACCAGCACAGTGCAATCTGATTGGTACGGTGGCAAAAAGAACTTCCAAAGAAGGCGCAATCTGATTGGTTGACGGCGCAAAATCTCGACACAAAAAATAAAGAATAAAGGAAAAAAAACTTGCGATTTCTGACTCGAGCCAGCCGAAGGCCTGGCCCGAGTAATTAGCTCGAAATAATAGACTCTTTATTTCTTAAATTAACATTAATATATTTTTAATTTAAACATACAAGTTTCTAATGTTTGCCTCAAAGCACCTGCTCAAGTGATTTTTTTTAATAAGGCTTGGTTTGAACATGAAAAAAGGTTTTCATGACCACCTTTCAAGTAAAAATCATATAACTTTACAGAATTGTAGAAACTGGTTGCTTAATCCCACGAGTGATACCGTTGCCATAGAAACCACCGTTGCGAAAAATTAGGCGGGAAAATACAATGCAAATTTGTATATGACGACCATTTCAAAACAGGGTGTGGAAAGAGCCTTTACCTTAAAGTGCCCCTACGATCAAATTTTGACATATCAATGTTTTTGCATATTCATAAAGTAGAGTTCATATATTATTACCAGTTCATATTGTTTTTCGATACAACGACAGGAAGTCTTATTTTTTTAGCTCCGAATATTGAATCTACACGTCCGCCATTACTGGAAGCCGTGCCCTTTGTTCAGCTTTAAACAAAGGTTTATTCACCGGAAATGATGTCATACACTTAACGCTCGCCTGCAGAACACAACGCCTGGAGGCATATTTCTACTAAAAACGTCTTCACGTACATAAGAAGAAAGTTATATTTATCTTTGCGAGGTTGGCTACTTTTTTATGCACGCTATTTCGCGCCACGAGGTTGTCATGTTAAGTGTATGACATCACTTCCGGTGAATAAACCTTTGTTTAAAGCTGAACAAAGGGCACGGCTTCCAGCAATGGCGGACAGGATTTTACCGGTAAACTCTCCTAAAATTTGTGGTTTAAGATGCCCATTTGGGAATATTTTTTACTATTTCGGATATTTCTAATACTGATTGACCTATAGACACTGAAAAAGTGGCAAATCGAAATGGTAAATTTTCGTCGTAGTGGCACTTTAAGTTTGTCCTCACTTAATTTTAACCAATAGCGATGTAGGTACATCAATTAGCCTTTTCTCCTTGTCTGCATTCAATATTAGCAGAAATATCGGCGAGAGAAGGCCGGAATTTACCCAAAGTGATAAAATGGATTTAATTGGGATAATCACATACATTAAAAAATATCGAATCTGATTGGCTAAGGGCAGTATAAATTAGTTCAAATGTAATTCAGTGCAATTACAAACAAGAATAAAATTGTTAAAACTTTTTAATGTATATCATTAATAAGTAATCAAATATTTTGTCGTTCAATTTGGGATCAATTCTCACTCGTATATTTTTCAAATATCTCAAATTGCGCGCACGAAATTTTGAAACATTTTAAAAACATACCTGACTCGTGTGAATTAATTAAATCACCAATTGAACTCAAAACCTGTACTAATTGATAATCAATAATTGGGATTTAATACTTATGGTCTTGAATGAAACAATTTTATAAAAAGTTCCTACCAGCAATTGCTCTCTTCCTAATCATCAGTGCGAGAAGCAAAATCACAAGCGTCAGGATCATGACAGAAACGACGACCCACACTAGAGCTGAAACGAAGTGAAATGATGATAATTTATAGGTTGTTAGTATTGAACCAGTTACAACTAAAACGAATAATATAAATCGACAAACAAACAAATCACATTGTAAAATTTGACAAAAAGAGCTGTAGAAGAATACAAACAAACTTGTAAGTATTCATTAGTAAATACTCTTAATTTATAAGCCAATTACCAAATGTGAATGCTGAATTTCTTAGCCCATACAATAAAGACTAGCTGTTCCCTTTGATGATAACTGTATGCGAAGTTTACGTGCTCGTTTCCGTAATAATTTGTAGTAGCGTTGTGAGGTAGGCAAACTTTGTCGTGTCTTTTTAAATCATACGGCCATTTCAGGTTCTGTGTATATGACAGCTATATTTCTCCACTAATCCAACTTCATTCCCAATTCAGACGTTTTCATCGAACTTGCGAGAGCCGGAAAAACTGCATTAATCGCTCTAAAAAGTTGAATTTTAGCTGAACAATCTTGAACCACTTATCCCTGGATTGGTCAAAAATACAATGAAAAGTGGGAATAGCAAAACAGATTAGAGCATTTTTTATAGGAAACTCGTATGGTCTCGAGTGCAATTCTTGGATCTCATGACGTCACAGCGTTGCTCCAAAAGAGCTATTGTTTTCTGACAATAGGGACAACACTGACGTTTCAAATCCAAGATCTCCGTAATGTACCAACTAGAGATCCATTGATTCCTGCTTTACACATGCAAAGAGGCCTCTTGAGATCATGGTTTGCACATTAGCATATATAACAATTGTAATGTTTATCAACACGGAGTATCGCTATAAGTACGATTCTATTGGTTTTGGCCTCTACATTTGATAACTCCTGAAAACGTCGAGTAATCATGTTTCGTATTTTACGTTCAGTGGCAAACCAAGGGGCCAGATCAGGTCATTATTGTTTCTTCACCTGAAAAAGGAAATAGCCTTGCAAACTTGTAAAATAAACCTGTAAAAGTTTTAATAAATTGCCCCCAGATAGCCTTAAGGGCCTATGTTAATCCCCAAATGATACTGAATTTATTATCACGAGGAAAGAAAAATTAAACTAGCTACTCAGATTAGCAGAGTATGCTTTCCATGCGGGTATACTGGAGAAAATCGGAGACAATTTTGATGAAGATATTGCTTTTAAGAGAAATTTAGAGCAACTTGAAATTGGTTCACTGTAACTGAAATCAAGTTTCTAGAATAAGCTATTGTAATCCACTTTAATCTTTGCCATCCTCTATCAGTTAAAAATGTTTGAAAAGCATATCAGGATATTCACGCGATATTTCTCTTCTATCTTTGTAGCCTTTTGTTTTGTTTAAAGAAGCTCGAACGTCCAATTCCGTTGACAGCACCCCTTTAAAACAATATTTTGTTAGAGTGAGCACTGACATTTGAAAGCCGCTATCAAAAATGAACTGATTAGTAAATTATCAATTCAACAACAAATTGTCAAACAGAAAGAAAATTTATGCTACCTCATTCTGAATTTCAGTTGTATAATATCGAGCAACGAGTTGAAACAACGTTGAAAAGTTGTAATTTGTTAGACTTACGCCTGTGTTACACTACAACCAGTTTGGGTAATGATGCACCTCTAACTTGGGCACGGTACTCCTAACAGGCGAACCAAGAATACCTTTTCACGGGGCTTCAATTCCCCTACATTTTCTAGCAAGCGTACTCGGAGCATTTTCATTTTCATGCCAAAAATAAAGGGTTCCGTGCCGAAAATAATGGAATGTAAACAGGAATTTAATATGTAAGCATATTATTTTAAGTAAAACATTATTGTTTTAAATTGCAAGGTTGGAAGTAGTTTTTTTTTGTCTTATTCCCGCGCTCTGTTAGATGCGTTCTAGTGAAATACCAAATCTCTTGTATGGTGTTGTCGGTGTCCAGCCGAGAGTTATACAGCTCTTCAAAGCGGTAAAACAGATTTATAAGCGTTTTCAAGCGTTTATATCAGACATTAGAATTGTTTCATTTGCTAAAGTGAACGGAATTTCAGAAGCATGCATAGCCGACTAAAATTTTAAAAATATAGTTTGCACTTTTCCGCTTCTTCAATAAATAATATTAATACAATTCTTAATATTTCACAACGCTAAACCCATTACCTTTCTTTCTTCGTTCTTTTTTTTCTTTCTTTTCTAGCTCTTTATCGCCCTCGTGTGTAGGAATTCGTCTGTATCCATTCAGCTTAATATAATTACTTACTCAGTTCACAGGTTCGTAGCATTCAATATTTTCTAAAAATTCTAATATTACAAAAATAGAAAGAAGTTAGACTTTACTAGACAAAAACAGCATCACCTTACCTGCGACTCAGCAAATTATTTTGCAAATCCGTTGTGATTGATCACACCCAATTGACAACTTGATGCTAATAAAAACAACAAAAGTATTGAAGAAATTACAACAACCTATGCTGTCAAAACTGTACGTATGAAATAGAAACTTCAACGGGATTTTCAATACCTTCAGAGAAGAGAATAGGTGTAAACTTGTGATGAACTATGATAATGATAATAGTTTGATTGCAGATTGTGCTTTAAATTTCTATAATTTTACGTACAATGGGAATGATCCGCTTGACACCTGTCAATCAAGCTACAAAATTGCAACATCCAATTTGTGTTTTCTTAATTAATCCAAGCTGCGCAATTTCATAAAATAATTAATTCCATAAGTTTTACTTTTTGTCTTACATAAATCTAACGAGGTAACCGTGCTTACCGTTGTCTGATTTCGCTTAATTCGCATCTTAGAATTATCAAGTATTATGTTTAAAACCTTTGAGTCCTGTCGACGATAAATAACCATAAGCTCACCAATTAAGTCACGCCTCCTAGCAGCAACCCTGAACAAAGGATTACATAATTAGTAATTAACGTGTAATCGCATACATTACAAAATAATCAAGGGCATCAATTTTATTTCACTAATGTCTCAATTCCAACATGCTGTTTTCACAGAAAAAAATCATATAAAAACATCGGTTCAAATTAATTTCACTAGTTCTCGTTCGAGGATTCTGCGAAGCATCGTTGTGGTAGGTAATTATAATCTGGCGTTCTTATTTCTAATATCAAATTTACCATTTAATTTCCAACAGCGACTCACCTGAATATTACGCTGAAGATTGTGTCACAACTTTGAATCTAATTTCCTAGCTTGATTTTCTGCTTGCGTTTTTACTCCCCTGCGTTGAAAAATTGTGATCATTTGCAAGTTCAAGTTTCGCAAAACGGTATTGAATATCAAGAAATTGAACCGAGAAATTGTTATTGTTGCATGACTATGCCGAGGGTCGTATTTTGAACTGAAAGCCCATTTTGTTCAGTGCTAGTTCCTATTATAACAAGGTCTATACTTTTTTGGTTTATTCTATTCTATGATTCACATGTGAGTAGCTCGTCTGCATATTGTCACATGGTCGCTAATACTAACATTAAAGATTGTGAAATTCATGTAAAACTAATTCAATGCTTTTTCTATTCTTTCCATTTTAGTTCCAGCATGAGTATT
This sequence comes from Actinernus sp. WN-2022, assembly GCA_030867875.1. Lineage (NCBI taxonomy): Eukaryota > Metazoa > Cnidaria > Anthozoa > Actiniaria > Actinernidae > Actinernus > Actinernus sp. WN-2022. The sequence goes on along the minus strand of JAOWCC010001368.1, from coordinate 21,948,116 downwards.
CTTGCATCTCTAGCTTTCCTAGCTACAGCTTTTGCCGTATTGAAGCCAGGTAAGTGTACAGGCTGTTTTCGTTTTGTCCTTACAACTGGATATCTGATTTTCAGCCCCTAGCTGTTGTGTTCACTAGTACTGTTAACGATGAAATTGCTGCATTTAAAGAAATCACAAAGTGCTTTGTTTTTAAGCCTACATTCATTGTTTCTGAAATATTGTGCACGCGAGAAATTTATCAGTATAAGAATAGGCAGCGCTTTGGTTCAGAATGATGCCGCAATCCTTTTCTCGTAGATAAACTTAGACTAGAAGAATACCATGCTAGCGCTTTCAATAGTTTTTCTTTCTAAGAACAATTGGGTATTGAATGTTCTCTTGGTTGTTGTATAAGCTTTACATTGAATTATTGTAAACAAACATGTACAAACATTTGTAACAATTGGTAATTAAGTTGTTTTTCTTCAGCTAATGGCGCAATGCTGTATGGTAAAGGTACATTTACTATCGTCGCCCCTGCAGAATTTCAGTGTAAATCCTTCGCCTTCTCGCCAGTCTATAGTAGTGCCCAGGTTCCCACACTCCACGTCCAAATCTCTCTATTCATGAGCGACAATCCAGGTCCAGCATTTGAAGCGGCAGTAGGCTGGGTCGAGCAAATCACAGCAAATGGATTTTCTACATGCGTTGAGACGTCTGGACGAATAGTTGGCAGCCGAGCTGTCACTCTACAATGGATGTCGTACGCGAGTTCACCTCCGACTGGTCTGGCTGGAACTGTTCCTGTTCCTTTGTTTACCACGGGTTCTGAATGTGTTGATATCGACTTTGTTGGAAAGGTAATTTTCTTAAACTATACTTCACTCCGTTAAAAAAAAGAGTTAATCTCCTCATTCCTCCCATGAAGTTACAAATTAGTATCTGCATAGCTATATTTTTAAGGCATCGAATATAAAGAAAATATTAAATTGAGTAGCTGATTGTTTTACTTTTAAAATAATTAAATAATTTTAGTGCCTTGCTAATTTATTTTGTTATTAAAAAAATCCACATAATGGATCTCGGAATCGGACACTACAAATGGTAATCATTATTTATGTGTAATGTTAAAGATAAAGCGGTGAGAAACAATGCACTAAACAGCCGAATATTAACATTTGTAATCCACTGTATATATATATATATCTTAGTCCAAGAGGATACGACAAAGTTTAATTTCCGAATACCATGCGCTAAAACTCTTGGTTTGTTTTAGTCTTTTCCAGCGGTTCCCTACGTGTACGTTACAGCTGTACACGCTTCTAGCTTCAAGAACAGTCACGACGCAACAAGTGTATGGGCGGAAGGAGCGACTCGGTATGCATTCAAGATCTGCCTTCGAGAACTGAAGAACTTCGATGGAATCCACGATAACATGAAAGTGGTAATATTCGCTAAATATATGCTCCATACTGTCTCAGAAGCAATCCAGTAACTATTAATAAAAGTGCCCCTACGATCAAATTTGGAGTGATATTTTCGGTATTTGTAAAGTTGCTATATTTTTTCCTATCCAAACCGTTTTTCGATATGACGACGGGAAGTCTTATTTTTGGGAGTCTTGAGTTTTTGTCTGACATTATCGAAATCCATTCCCGTGACAGAGCTAATTTTCAGCGGAAGCTTAAGTGACGTCATCCTACTGTACTACTCTACAACATGCAGGGCGCCTTTTCACGCAAACATTCGCGCGAACTTATAAATAAAGTACAATATTTACTATTTCTCCAAAGCAACGAAGAGAACGAAATTTTGAATATATATATATGCCTTTTTAAAAAGAGACTTGCAGATAAAATGACATCACGGCAGCAAATCACTGGACGAAAATCGCTATTTGGAACACATTTAGTAATGGCAGATGTGATTTTGACGGTGAACTCTCCGCAAAATTGGTAATTTTAATTTTGGTCCTTTAGCAATATTGTTCACTGATTTGGATTTAAAAAAATGGCCACTGTTTGTCCTTTAGACATTGGACACTGTTTGTCCAATTTCATCGAATATTGGCACTCTAAGTGATAAAAGTTTAATTTTTATTTTTGGCTACGACCTCGTTTAACAATAACCGCATAGCAATGTCGAACATCATATTTCAGTGTATTCTGCATACCATATCGGGTTAAAATGGCTACTGCAGCGCGCAGTTGTTCTAACAATGGTTGTTCTAACAATGCTTTTTATTAGCCAAACGAGCTGAGACCACGGAGATGATTCGTATGTAGTTTAATTTTCTCAAAAAAACTATTTTAAATAACCTTCTCAAACTCATGAATAATTAATGAGAATATTACAAAGAAAATCACAAGCGTTATGGAGTTTGGATATGTGATGAAACACTTGCATAGATTATCCAAACTTTCTTCTCCGTTTTCTCTTCAATGTTAAATTCGTTGGAGAAGCCATATACAACACTGTCAGCCGTGTTGTATCACATATCCGAAACACCTCGAACTGAGTTTAAAAAACTCGGCTTCGCGTCGTTTTTCAAGTTCAGTTCTCAGTGTTTTGATATGTGATACAACACGGCTGACAGTGTTGTATATATTACTTAAAACATATTATAGGTAGAACAATAGATTAAGTGTATTACTGGGTAGTTTTCTGGTAAATAATCAGTGGGAAACTCAGGAGAAGCCGCTTAACCCGAGCATGTGCTATCGATCACTTCAACGCTAACGGGAAATAAATGGCTTTTTAGGATTCTTTTCTAGCTTCGATACATCCTGGCAGCATTATGATACCCTTGCACTCTTTCTTTACCCAACTAAACTCAATTTCGAGCAGTTTAGTAGACCTGTTTTTACTACATCGTTCGCCGCGTGGAAATACCGTTAATTCTCGCTCACTCCGGATTGGGCTACCTATCGTTTGTAGGCACGTGTTAAACATTTCCATATTTAGCTTAGACGCCATATATGCCCACATCACGTAATGAAAATCTCCAGGATTTCTGGAGATTTTTGATGACGTAATTCAGCCTTTACACTAAGGTCATCTCTCGGAGTAGCCGCCATCTTGGATCTGACCGAGAAGACCCTGGTCACCAGGTTGCTTTAATTTCCGTTGTTTTTAGGACTGGTTAGCTCTTGAAAGAATACCTAACGCATGGAGCATACCTGTTGGTGCTGCGGTGACCTTAGCGAATACCGCAAAATTGACGTTAGCTACTCACTACAGCTTTTGCAAGGTATGTTATTTTAAATAGTCCTTTTTTTTTTTGTATCAGCGAGAATTGGGTTACGGATACTAATTGCTGATTAAAAATTGATTCGCGTAAGAACTATAGCAGAATCCATTGTTCTGCTGCAACGAGCCTCTCTCACATAGGATTCTCGTGTGTTATGGAATATAGATACACTGGGCGATACAGATGAATATTCTGAAATAAAGTTTCTAGAAAGTGCTTGCTTCATTCCATTTTAATGAGAAAATCCTTTTCCAACCAATAGGAATTCCCGAACACAAGCTACACAACTGGCACATTTTGATTTGATAAAGTTCCTCGCGTTCGATTTCTTTATAAACGAGATATGGAACCACCATGTAAATCAATTTATCAAACTTTAATAAAATCAGAGAGAAATGATACTTTCTCACTTCCTACACTATTTTTATGTTTAAACCGGCAATGAAATCAAGGATTTTAACAATACAAAATAACACCTCACAGCATTCCTTTGCCGTTGGTGCTATCATTCTTACATGAAACACTACCTAATTATGATAATTATGATACCTAATTATGATACCTAATTATGATAGCTCTCATTACAAAAGTTCTAATTCCTCAATGTAATCCAGAAAATAATATTACTTCTTGCTCTGGCCGACGTGGCAATCCCTAACAGTCTTTCTGTTTCTCGGTCGCCAGGATGTGACTTTTGCCAACAATTTCTACGCCCCACCCGTGATGATCACAACAGCGCTACACACTACTGATGCTAAAAACCCCAAAGCTATCTCACCAGATAACAATGCTATCACAGAGTGGATTGAGGTATCGTTGTTCTACTGCAGAAAGTATGAGAATAATCGAAGACAATTTTTCAAAGCGTTACACAATGATTGCTATGGTGCGGTAACTCAGTTCTAGGGAAGCGGTCAGTAATTATTGGGGAAAGGGAAGGAACGTTTTTTTCGGGGGAGGGGGGGGGGTGGGTGGAGGGTCTTTTTTTTTTTTTTTTTAGCGCAGATAAGGAGAAGGATCACTATTTTCTATGCTCAATGGTAAAAAACACAAGTAATTTTTTGAGTTTATTACATCCAACACTGTACTAGTGCAACAGCAGCGGTTAACGTATTAACTACTAACCCGTAATACTAGTATATTTTGTAATAGTAAAACACGATAAATAAAAGCATGCAATTTAACGATATCGATCCAGAACATTGTCAATATAAGTATATAGCCAGAGGGTGGGGAGGGCGCACGTTTAGGGGAGGTCAATATAGCCCTCCCCTATAATTACTGACCACTCCCTAGAGAATTATTCTTCATCACGCTTTTCCCGTTTTAGTCCGTCTCCAAAATAGGATTCAAGGTGTGCATGAAGGACATTCAGCCATACGATGGACACCACGACCCTGTAGACATCGAGTATATGGCTATCGGTGGTGAGCAGTTATTCAAATAAAATTCAATATGATTATGTTGTAGACTTGTTTTCAGTGGAAAGTGATTTGGATCGACTATGAAATCTGACTCGATGCACAAAGTTACAATAAATATATCTAACTGGCTCGTTGTCTAAATAAATGCAATTTTTAATTACCATCTAAAATATCATTAAAAAAGAACAATTTTCAATATTTTTTAAGTTATCGAAGCCGAAGGCTTCATCTCCAAACATATAAACATTAACATTATACAAATTATCCGAAGCCATCTTTGGATTCCAAAAGTGAATACTGGTCTTTATTCTGTTAAATAAAGCATAATCTAAACCATATCAAACTATCAATATTTCTGGTTTATCTAAATTATAATTACCAGCCCATAATGAATACACAAATTACCTAAAATTGGATTTTTTTTCCCTAGACTTGGATCCCTGTATTACTGTAACGTGTGACTTCTATGCCACGTGCAAGGCTTACGGCCCTAAGGACGCTCGCTGCGTGTGTCCAGAAAAATGTCCAAACTACGAAGACCAACTTTGCGGTGAAGACAAAATCACATATCGAAACATGTGTGAACTACAAAAGGCCATTTGCAAAGCAAGGAAACTCATCGGTATTGCACATCCCGGACCATGCTTTCGTAAGTACAACAATCTTGGAATGGTGTTGATTTTCTCAACTTTACAATACGAATATTTATAACTCCAATGCCTCATGACAGTTTTTGCTATCATTATACTGTTTTTAAACGATTTGAAAAGAGATACTATCCTATTTATACTCACAAAACGATTATGAGTGCCTTCATTATTTCAGCATTTATCCTTCACCGTGGACGTGTACGCTTCACTCTGGATACAACCGACGTACAGTGCAATGTAGTTACCTATTCCGCGCATGACTTCTTGCCTCAATACACTATCCACGCACAAGCCTCTGTTAACTACTACTCTTCAAACTCCAACGGCACGTTTGTCCATGACGCAGCCGTGGCTTGGACCGAGCAGATTAACACTCGTAACTTCACTTTGTGCGCCCTTAAAACTGGAAGAAACGACCGTGCTACACCTGATGGAGGGGTCACCTTTGTTGATTATATTGCCTATCAGGGTTCTCCTGCAGGAGCCGTAGCTGGAGACGAAAATATCGCTAACTGGTGGGATGGAACAACATGCAAGAAAGTAACCTTGCCTCCTGTAAGTATACAACATTATAAATTCCAAAATTATTATTTTAGTAGAATTGATCACAAGACACTAACGTGTCGGCTTTTAAGTACCCCTAACCCCCTTTTTTAGTTAGTGATTTTAAAAGTCTAGTTTAATATTGACGAAGGAAGAAGGTTTAATCACTAATGCCTGATTTTTAAATATTGATTTTAAAGTCCCGCGCAATTTTAGGTCTTGGTCGAATGAAGGAAATAAAAGCTATTGTTAATTAGCACCTATTGTAGGTTGTATTATTGTGGTTCCTCGTATTACGTCACACACAAACCACGATGTACTAGGCCCATGCTTCTAATTAGTGTACTGTGGCTCGGTCATAAAAGGAGCCTGGTCGCTTTTCACAAACTTCAAAGGCTGTAGAAATAAGGTTGAACCGAACTACTTTTTTTCGCAGATTTACTCAATGGTATAACAATTTATGGCTAAATAAAAAATGAAGTTAGGGGTATCTTAAAGGACCGAAAACAACACTGCTACTATAATAATCAGAACGAGGAAACTATTTCCTTGTTGTAGTAGTTACATTATTAAGTGCCTATAACCCTTACAATTTTTATAGCTGTGAACCTTCGAAATGTTTTGAATAATTTGTGAAGAAAGTTTTGGTTTACAGACGAACAGCTGTTCTGCAGCGCCAGCCAGCCTAAAGTTCATGAAGAATTTCTAAATTTCCCAGCTGAAATATTTAAGTGCAGAATTTGCCAGCAGCAAAAATATTTTTTTGAATATATTCCCAGCTGAAATATTTAAGTGCAGAATTTGCCAGGTATCAATTTTTAGACCTCAGACTTAAAAATGCCTGGAATGCACTCTGAAACGGGGTATGATATTTATTCAGAGAAGCTAAAATGTTTCAAAGGAAGTTACATTGTAATAAATGATTCTAATTCAGTTCACACCAGCACACTTCGTTGTTGTATTAAAGTATATTTTTTTGAAGATCAGTTTGTGTGTGGTTCATTTAGAAGTTGAACATGTTGAAGGTGTTGATCCGGCAGACTCTGTCAAGCAGCGCAACGCCTGTTACGTATTACATTCAATCCATCTTGGGACAATACCGGCAAACTCTAAAACGGGGTATCAAAATTAATCAAACTCTAAAACGGTATCAAAATTAACACGAAACTACTCTTAAACGGGGTCCACATTTGATGACCAGGGCGGTACATACCCCTCCCCTGGGGACTTGTAGAGACCGAAAACTGTTTTTAAATGATTTCTATATCTCAACACCTTTCAACATTTTAAACCTGTTTCAAGATCGGCTCCAACACTAAATATTGTTCCGATGTTGAAACGGTTTGTACAGGGCTTAACTGAAATATAGAACGCTTTATTTTAAGAAAAAAACCCTGAGCTAACCTGCAGAATTCGGTATTTTTAAAAACCTGTGAAACAACAGGTACGTGCAGAATTTGCCAGCTGAGAAATATCGCTCTGTAATATTATTATTTATTATCAGACTGCAGAATTTGCCAGCCAAGAAATTCCAAAGTGCAGAATTTGCCAGCCGAGTGGCCCAGAAGAACAGTTATTTTGCAGAACTTCGTTGGGTGTTCCTGATAGAACAAAGTACTTACTGTAAACCAAACCTTTCTTCACAGAAGTACTCCACTTTATGGAGGTTCATAGCTATCAAAATTGCAAGAAGGGTTATTGGCACTTTAACCTTGAGCTCGAAGCCCGGGGGGGGTTTCAAGATAAAAAGGGTAGGGGTAACCTCGAAAAATACCCCCAAAAATACCAAACCGTGAATTTCCCACCCTAAAATGTACCTCGTGGTCTAAATCACCCTGATCAATTGATTTCGCTTGGACAACTCCTAAAAATACTAAATCGCCGATTTCAAACCCTACAAATACGACTTATCACCCCTACAGAGTTAAAATGGTTTGGGTCATATTTATCACATCGTTCTCATCAATGCTATGTTAACGGAGTACTTTCCAAACCATGTCCACTTAATTGCGGCGTCCCACAAGAAGTATTTTAGGACCCTTGCTGTTCCTAATATACGTCTACGAGGTAGACTAGTTTCCATGTGGAATAGTTTACCTGAGGAGATGAGACTAGCAATATCGTTCTCCTCTTTCAAGTCTCTATTAATGAAGTCTAAACAGGCAATCTGTCATCAGGGTTAATCATCAGTGATTGACTATTTGTGCAATTTTATCTATTTTACACTTGTAATTATTATTCCAGGTTTTTTAAATATATGCACGGCGTCTATGTAAAACAGTTAGCCGTATTTTATTGTAAATATGTGCATCTGATCATAGTAAATAGAGTGGAATGGTTAGGAAACTCGGGGACCTTCTTTGTTATAGGTCTTTGTTAGCTTTTTTCGACCACTACCGTGCACAAAACACAATAGAAATTCCAACATGTTAGTCAATCAGCCAATAGAAACGTGAGTTCAGTCATTCAGGGAACGCTAATAACTATGATAGTGCACAATCTTTTGTCTTTTGTCTTGCCCCTTTCCAACCTCAATCGCACCGCCTTTGTTAGCCCTTTTGAAGTTTGCCGGGTTTCCTAACCATTCCACTCTATTAACTATGATCTGATAGACCCTTCCGAAGGTAAATAAAATATTTGAATTGGAAGGATCCCCAGGGGGGAGGGGGACTCGAAGTTACTCTCGCCTGAGTCAATCAGCCATAGAGACTGAGATTGTTTTAGAGTCCGGTTAGTTGCTCAGTCTTAACTGAAACAACAACTCTTTCTAAGTTGGTTTCTGCTAAACCGAAATAACAAGCTTAATCATGCTCGGATGTTAAGAATTTCGGATTGATGGCAATAAGTGGAAATTCGACTACTGGAATAATAGGGAGCTTAAACATCTGGTTTTAAAATCTACATGCATTCAATCAACATCTTCATGTTTATATTTTCAGGGAAAATTCACTGGTTCTCCGTATGTTATTACGACTGCAAAGCATCGTGTTCTCGGACAAAAACACGATGCAGCAACAACTTGGGTGGAGGACGTCACCAAATCGTCATTTAGCGTATGTTTAAGGGAACTACAGAACTTCGATGGACTTCACAGCAATATAATAGTGGTGGGTAGATCTAGTTCTTATCCAACAGGTAAATCTTAAATTGTGTGCTATCGCATTCTCTTGGATTATTTACAAATTATCGTATGCGACATCCCCAATCCTAGAGTACGGAAGCATTTCTGGAATTTCACACAAATCTGGGAAAAGATGTGTGAATATTAGATTCTTGATGTACTACCTTTTATTTTTAACTAAATCGTTTTCAATCTAAACTGTGGTTCTTCAATCTCTAACAAAAGCTTTTGACAGCAATAAACCTTCTACTACATAATTCATTCGGAAGAGCATTACGTGTTACAGAGTGCTTCACATTAAAATATTATATACACAATAATGATAATGTAATGGCTTGATTTGGAAATTAAAAATAGAATTTAAAATATAATTTAAAATTCGAGATCTCTCAGTTTATAGTATAGCCAAAGCTAAATGTTCCCGACTAGCCTTTTTAATAATTTAAGCTTTTAAATATCAATTATGATTCTAACTTCTTACTTATTACAGAATACTTTCATATTAGACCCTAATGCACGTTACGTCATAGCCGCCATGTTGGTGTACCTTTAACAATATATTATTATTTTGTTCTGTACGCCAACATGGCCGCCATCTCCTTTGCCATTTGAATCTCTGGGGATTGAACAAACCATCTATATGATAGTATCTCGTGTTATTATCGTAACATGAAATGTTAAGCAGTCTTATATGTTTTGTTGATCCTTTAGAACTGGTTGGCGTACGAGACTTTACCAGGTTCCTTTCTGGCAGAAAAACAAAGGCTTACATTCTCCAATGACTACCTACCATTCGCTCTCGACAACAATGCCTTCTGCAAGGCAAGTATTGTCAAAAGGAACTAACTATAAAGACATTCCTATTGTCCTTGCTTATATATAAAAGTGGCCAAAGCAAACAGTAATTGGCATTGAGCACTCCTTCAGTTATTACAACGGTGTTGTGATATTATTCCCTAAAGAAACAAAGTTGATCGAAATCTGCAACGTAACAGCTAACTGAAGTTATGGTTTTCTACCATAGGTGATGACATTTGGTAAGGGTTATATGTCGTCTCCTACTATTATCGTCACCGCTGGTCACAGTACTTCCGTAGGAGGATTAATGCCAGATTATAACAGTATTGCTACATGGATTGAGGTAATGCAGAATTTTCGAAATATAGGCCTATGACCTCTACTAAAATTTAAATACTCGCGTCTACGTGCCTAAACAATATATAGGACATTTAAGAGATATCTTACTTGATGGCTGAGTAAAGAGCAACTAACTTATAGGGTATGAAATTAATACCAGAAATATTTCTGAACCAGCAGCTTTCCAGCTATTCTTAAGTTCTTAAGTTTCAGAAAAATATAAGATACATTCGTAATGTGAGCTGCGGTAACTGAAATACCTTGTTGAATAGGCCATGTCTATTTCAAATCGTAGTTGTCTACTCAATAATTTATGTGGTGATTTCAATTAATCACCGCATAATAATAATAATAATAATAATAATAACTGACACAATAAATTTAGAGGGAAGTAAATTGTATTAATTGACACAGCTGTGGGCATAAACACCCGAAAAAAAGGCATCACTTCGAGTTTTAAATCAGTTTGGTAGGTGGATATAGAATTGTAAAAGGACTGATATTACCTGATAATTTTAAGTTTGTTATAGCTGTTCATTACCTATAAAAAGGTAATGTCGTATTTTAAAATCTTTGTTGAGATTGAAGGAATCTACAACCAGACGTCAATTCATTAAGGAGGTCAAAAATGAAGTTATATCACACTTGACACGGTTTTCTTTGTTCTTCATAGGGGTGAAACCGTTGAACAATAGACAAATTAAATAACAAATCTGAGGTTTATAACTTAGTTTTAAACCTATTTGAGAAAACCTCGCCAAATGTGATATAAATCACTTTCATACCGAGAACCTCGGTTCTCGGTTGAAACTCTTAAATGTTTTTTTTTTTTAAATTTCCGGCCTTTTGTGGCGGGAAATAAACCACAAAAGCACTAGTGGAAATATCTCTTCATTCATCTTTGGTAGTTGTAAATACAGTTCCATGATATTTGTGTCCAGTATAAAATACTTCGTAGCTAAAATTTTGATTTCTTTTTAACGATAACCAGCTTGAATTGAAGCCATTATTTAGACAGTGGCAGAAGGTGATGCATTGTATACGTGCTCTTTGAAAAAAAATCCAGGCTTTTTAGTGTTTTATTGAAGTAATGACACTGAAGTCTCGATGATTTTACAATGGGGGGACGTATTTAGGTCTACTGACGGCACTAAATACTGGTCATAGAAACACTAAATCCTCTTTAACTTTAGATACTTCCAATTGTTACCAACTCACCAATTTCTTCAAATACAGACTAAGTAATGAAAAGTATTTAATTATTTGACGACTCTCTATGGTGCCGCTTTCGACATTATTTATGACCGCTGTGTAATCTTTTTTTTTTGCCTCAGTACATCACAACAAGTAAATGTCGTGTTTGTATCAAGGAACTCCACAGTCCAAATGGCTACGACCCGGTCCAGATAACCTCCCTCATTATCGGTAAGTATAGGTGCTTTCTGCATAAGTAACTCTGTACTACAGCAACCCAAAAGCATCGTGGGAACAGGACACTCGAGAGTTCATTTCAAATTAGGTTCAGGAAGCAACAACCTGCTAATAAACACCGCGACAACGTCACGCGCATGTGTTTTGACGAGCTCGGCACGCGCGGCCACCTCACTTTCCCACCGAAACTAAAAGAAAACAGGCCATCAACCGTGTTCTTAGTTTTACGTACGTACGCGTAATTTACATGAAATGTTTCGGGGAAAAATAAGCTAAGCCAAAGACTTTAACAGATTGGAAGTTCTTCTTAATATTATAAGTTTAGTAACTTATAAAAGACATCGGAATTTTCTCTGTGAAAATAATAAAAAATATTTTAGCAAGGAGCCTCTTATTGAAACCGTTGTGCGTGACGAGTAAAGCATCTCGCGGAAGTGGGCTATTGAACGGGAATCTCTTGTGAATTCAAATCCTCGTGTCTGTATTTCAGAGTAGAGCATCGTATATTAAACACGAGGAAACTGTTCATTTTATTACTTCAACAGGAAAATAATTTGAGGTGAAGTACAGAGATGAAGCAATATGACAGAAGAGAAGATAGAGACTAAATTATACGATACATATTATATAAATCTATGAATGTAATACACAGAACTATATTGATAAATAAAAAGTTTTAGCAGCAGAAGCCTGTCTGGTTGTCTTGCCGAATGACTAAAATAGATATGAGTCAGACCAATACTAGCTTCTGACAGACCGATTCAGATTGTGACGTCAGGAGCCTGTTAACGTAAACCTACCTACTGAATTCAGTACTTTCTTTTGGAAAGTTACAAATTTATGCATTTCCTCTTGGAGTGCATAATAATAAGACTTTATTATTACTGAGGGTGACACTAAACAGTTGCAAACTGAAAACTCGTGGCCCTCTAAAAGTGTATACACTGAAGGGTAAGATCTGAATTAATAAGAACTAAATGACGAGCTGCATAATCTATCTGTAGTGACCCTCTGACTCCCAATGGAAACTTTCCGTTTGTAATGTGCATCTTCCGTCTATGATTTTTACTCGGCTGCCTATGGCAGGCACGAGTCTAAATTTGCAGGCCGTTTTTCTTTTGTTCGGTGCAACAATTAATTTCTGCGCATGCGTTAAATTATGCATTGTTGGCGCTAATAGATTTCTCTCCACTCCAGTCGCCAGATTCTGCCGACGCTATTTTGAACAACTGAACTTTTGAGGTACGTTTCGTAGGTTTTACGCCACATTTCATCACATTTCATTTTACTCTCGGTCCTAATACATACCAATGCAAACACCGTGATCGGTAGGCCAACACTAAAATATTTTCGACCGTATCAATCTCGTATCGAGACGTGTGTACCTTTAAATCACGGGTATACTGAATAGCTGATATTTTAATATATCGAAGTATACTAAGATATTTACTAGCAAATACATATACTGTGGTTGAGCATTTATGGGTTACTATCCTCTATCGAAGTCTGAAGACATCTGAACTCCTGAACTGTGAGAGCAACACTGTCACTCGCCAACACGAAGCCAGAAATACACACTCGGCATATAATTAATTTATGATGAGCCAAGCAATATTCAACTCTCGAGATAAACTTAAACAAACCTCTCTCAGCGGAGGTTTAGGTTCGAGAAATAAAAGGTTTCCAACAACTCTCTTTATAGTTCTGTAATATAATGAGCAGACTGTAGTTGTGGGAATGAGGGTAAATCTTAATTAGACCTAACCAACAGGCATTTCGGTTAAAATCTTTAATCCAACAAATAGCAAGAACAGCAGAAAGTTACGTAGAGGCACACAAATTGACATAGCTAACTCCATCACAGGATGGACGGGATAAAATTTATAATATGGTACAAATATAAACATACATTTCAGACGATCATCTATCTACTCTGAACCTGCAGTATAACAGAACAGCAAACTAAATTGTAAACGTGTGTTGCATGAATTAAAGTGTTTAAATTAAAAGGTCAACTTCTTTAATTTACATACTAGGGGAGCAGAGAATGAAAGTCACCGCGCTACCAGCCACTCCTAAAGACTGCTAAATTCAGCTAATAATTCTTCCCTTTGGTTATTACTAAGAGGATTTCAAATAATAAATAATGGCCATATTTATATAGCGCCATGTCACCACAGTTTCATGGCGCTTTACATATTACTGACATATCCCGTCGGTGAATTATTTCGGACTGCTTTACGGCGCTAATAGCTGCCACGCAGTTTACAACATTGAGTGTGGTTAGTGCAATGGCCAGGCTGCTGTACCGGGTGACAATCCCCTGCTCTTTTTCGAGTAGTACAACTTGTTCTTTCACGTCTCTTCAAATACTGATTAGGAGACGAGGCCAACGGCTTATAAACGTCCCTGCCCAAGGACACAGCCGGGATTCGAACCGCCGACCTCCCGCACTCTTGACCGTGCTCTACCAACTGAGCTAACCAGTGAGATGAAAGTGTTTCATCTTCAATCTCGTGTGGCCTGAGTGAAAGCCCAGATGGGCTCTTGTTATTTTAAAAAAAGAAAGTCCATTTCAATTTTGTTGCATGTCGAGAAAATCAAACCTAGAAAATGTGGATTGAATTTCTGTTCACTTAAACATAAGATAATAATCCCAAACTGAAATTACAATGTTTCTTAATTACAATTTGTTTTGTTTATGTACAGAAAATTAAAAAGAATAGGGATTGAATATTGATTCTCATTAGTTGGAATAAACTTTTTTTAGTTACATTTCAATTTTTGGGATCGTATTACGAACAGAATACGCTTCAGTTTCTCGATGCAAAAACTCGCAGCCGATTTCGATTTTCGTGATTTTCATACAATCAATCGAATAAAATTGACAATTACTCGACCGGAAAGGGGCGTGAAGGCCTAGTTACTTAGAACAAATATGGCGGCGAATTTAGTACATATTGCTGGGAGTTAGCACGGAGATGATTTAGCGCTAGTTAGGGACAACTAATCTGTTAGCTTTCCACTTTTACCGGTCGATAGATCTGGACGACTGTTGCTAGGATCTAGTCCATTTCAGGCAGAACACGAAAGCCGAATTATAGGTAACACTCTATTTAATACAGAGAGACTTACAATCAGTTATATTTGGAGCTTTGTACGAACGTGTACATCAACTTGAATCCAAATATTTTATGCAGTATAACTAAGATTGTTTTTCCTTCTCTCTAATAGAAAAACAGTTAAAATGTGTATTTCGCTACTGTTTTTGAGTTTAGGTGGAGGAACTATCATTAAAGTGCCAATGAAATGAAAAATGGATCCCGTTTTCATTTTATTAAATTCTAGGTTTCTCATAGTCATTTTGTGCAAATAAAAATCAATATGGAGAGCGCGAACATATTTTTTTCGTATCGAAGTCAAGCGGAATTGCCAAAATGTGGCGACAATTTTTATGCCGTTAAAGATATGGTAATCACATGCGTGACGTCACAAGGTGTACTCATATTTGTCCCCATAAATACTACAAAATAAGTGCATTTTTGGCCAGTTTTCTTATTTAAATATGTAATACTTCGAGAAACCTTGAAGATGGCCATAATTCTTTAATAGAATCCTTGCAGTCGGCTTTGTAAATATAAATGAGTACACCTTGTGCGTCACGCATGTGATTATCAATTTATCGTATCATTAACAGCGTAAAAAATGTCGCCAGATTTTGGCAATTCCACCTGACATCGATACGAAATAAAATTATGTGCGTGCTCTCCAAATTGATTTTTAATTGCACAACATGGCTAAGGGAAGTCTATGATTTAATAAAATAAAATAAAATAAAAACGAAATCGATTTTTTACCACTTCAAGAGGAACAACTGATCGCCTGATTCTCTTTCGATTGATATTAAGGGAGCTAAATTGAGCTAATAATTCGTTCCTGAAATTGTTATTTAAAGGCATTTAACAAGAAAGTGCCTTTCATCTTCAGTCTCATCCGGGGCACTGAAACTCGAGTTCCTTCTTCAGCGGGTTGTTTATAACCACCTGAGTATCTGCACTTTTCTATTTCTAGCGAATGATTACTTATCGTAATCTGGAGAGGGCGTTTCTGTACTTAAGGTTCTTAACCTCTGATAAATAGCCTTCAAAAGAAAATGCGACTTTCAAAAGGCGATATGTTCTCAATTGATTCTTCTGGTTAGGATCGCTCCTATTGTCGTTATGTAGATCCCCCAGCCAGACTTGAAATTCTATATCATTAATCCTTTGTTCAATTTTTAGTAGGTTCGAGGTTAGATGGACATTATTTAACTCTTGGTCCAACCAGATTTCCAAAACCAATTAGGGTTAGCATGTCTTTGATTTTTGTGCTTCAAAAAGCTTTTTTGGTCTCTGATTTCATGTCAGTACATACCACGAGAGAGTTTGGGTGGGGCATCTGGGTTTGCTAGACTGGACCAATCTGAATTTTGCATCATTATGTAGTGCATCAGTCAATTCAAGCAATGCTCGCCTCTCCCTCCGGGACATGGTAGGGCATTTCCATATTTTGAGATCTCGGTAGTGGGGCATTTGTAATCTTATATCGGCCCGGGGGTCGGGCATTATTCTACACCGGGGCGAATGGTGGGGCATTTGATACTGCCGAAAAGAATTATGGGAAAGAATCTGATCTCGTGGTAACGACGCCATACTGTATCAAGTAAAATAAAAACTATAAATCTGAGTTGTTGCAATTACTCCAGCGGCCTGTGGATTCTACATGTATATATTTCTCTAAACCTAGAAACATGCAGTTTATGGCGTCTTATCCAAGTTATTCGTATATGCTAGGACACTAAAAAGCCGGGAAATCTATGGAAGTTTAATTTTCACAACATAGCTAGAACATAGCAGTTCCCGTACGTTGTATTCTTAACGCTACGCTGCGCTAAAATTTTCAGCAGCCACTCGGGGCCCAAGCTCTGCCGGTCCGAGTTTGAAACGATATCAAGTAGTTTGTTTACAAATATACACAGTTTGCTGCTGTCAACCGGACGGACAGAACAGTCGCACTATTATTATAAAAGTCTAGCATGTGGTTTTAATAAGCGTTTATGGTATAACGTTAACCGCGTTGTGAATGATTATTTATAGGAATGAAATATAAACTATATATATATATACTGTATTTATACCATTTTGCTCCAGGCGGCTCAATAGTATCATCATACAGCGGTAATACAAATACAAAACAAGATGATGGATTTACTGTACAAAACGAACGGAAACTATTTAACAATTATTATAGACCCGCAGCCCGAATGGGCTACGAGTCATTAGTATAAACCAACTAGTGGACTATTACAAATCCTGTATTCTGATTGGCTACCCTACTATAGGTCTATTTGTGATAGCCCATGGTAGAGAAAAACCGCACGCATTTTCATGAAAAATATATTTTTCAACTTCAATCTATTTCTTTCTATTATTTTCTACTGTCCAACTAGTTCGTTTATACTAAAACAATTGGACCTCTCGCCCTCATGGGCTAAGAATTAAATAGCCCATTCGGCCTTAAATAGTCCATGAGGTTGTAAAGACTTGACAGTAAGAAGACCAACGCTTTAACCGGAAAAACGTATTTTCTTTCATGAATTATTAGAAAAAATAATAAAACCAAAGTATGTTTTCTTATGTGAAAAATGGCTTCCCTGAAACTCTGCTGATGTCATTTGTTTACTTTTTTTACCCCATGAATTTCCCTCATATTTAAGGCCCTGCTCGCTTGACCGTATAAAGTTTTTTCTACTTTTTATATTATAAAATAAATTGAAGATGGATTTTACATTCTATACAAAAATGATGCACTTCTGAGCTCTTGAAATGCAGCTGAATGCACTCGCTATCGCTCGTGCATCCATGGCCACTTGCTATCGCTATCGCTCGTGCATCCATGGCCACTTGCTAGCATTTCAAGAGTTCAGGCGTGCATGTATCATTTTTGTATAGAACATGGAAAGCCAACTTCTATTGGAATTTATAATATAGATACGATAGTACGCGCGCTCTGATTGGCTAAGAAGCCATGTTTTATCAGAGTATATAACATGGTTAGCCGTGTTATATAGTTTTCAACTGGCGGTTTCCTTTCATCGTGCGCGTAAATCTATATTATAAAACAGATAAAGAAGCCTTAAATCCATGTTTCATACTATCATAAAACACTCTGGTCATTTGAGAACACTCTAGAAATGTTGAAAGCACGCGCCTTCGGCTTGGGCTTTAACATTTCTCTCATGTTCTCAAATGCCCATCGTGTTTTATGATAGTATAAAACATGGCTAAGGCTTCTTTATTTGTTAATGACTGATGCATAAATGTATATTTCTTTTTAATTAAAATAGTTCAGAAAGAAACCAATAAACAAGACGAGGAGATTTCAGCGTGATTTTTAAGGATTTCACAAAAGAATGAACCACTCAGTTTGAAGAAAGAGACTCGCACTTTGTGGTTCAAAACACTTTATTGGCATGGCTTTAATGTAATATTTAAAGAAATGATATAAAACTTAAATCGTATCGACATTATGTGACTTAAGTCAGTTGAACGCCCGCGCCAGCGCCAGGTAGGAATTTTACCGGGCAATAGCGGGGAAAAACCGTGATTTTGCGCCATTTCATGCATGCCATATATCCTCGAGAATTCACCGCAAATTTACAGCATCGTCTGCTTTGCCCGGGGTAGAGGAATTAAGAAGCACTTCGTGACGTCTTAACCTTATGGAAAATGCAACTTGTATATATCTTAAATACCAACAAAACATCTGGTTTAGAGGCTGAACTGAGAAATGGTAAACATAAATATAAATGAACACAAGTGGATAATCAGCTTAAATGAGAACTGAACCCTAATCAATCCGCCGACTATACAAACTTTTATTCAAGAGAAATAAGTTATGCTATTTTATTTCTTTGTGGTGCAGGTCTAAAAAGAGGAAATAGTTTTGAAGGTCGAAAAATAGCCGATTGTCCGCTGATAACGCTAGTTTGTGTGGCGGCTCAATTCAGTGCTTTTTTCCCCGTATCGTACGTCATGCATACCAAGGAAAACAACCACACCTTCAGTACAAAGAAAGCACAATAGTGCGCAATTATGAGTCGTTAGTCCATCTATTCAAAGCCGAAAACAACATGACAAAACTAATTTATCTCCGAATAGTACGTCACAGATTAGAGGAATTGAGCCGTCTGTACTTTGCGGCGGTTGGGAGGAAGATTTGCAGATTTTCTTTCCTTTGACGCAAAACACACTAAAATAAATTTTGGTATGAGTCTTTCCATGTTTAGATCTACTCATTGAACTAAAGTTGATATTAGGCTTCAGTTCTCCTTTAAAGAAAACTGTAGATCTCGCTGTGCGTCGAAGTCCGCGGGAAAATTTACAGACAAATGTATGGAAAACTGAAAACATGATTGCACGCTTCCCAGCACAGGTACATCCCTCAAATGTTGATCAGTTAATTTTTTACCTGGTATCTCAAGTGTGTAGACAGTGAATATTTCAGAAATTCGATTTTAAGGAAATTATTTGCCATCAGATTCCCATAAAACATTGTATTTCGCGCCATCAGTTGCACTCCGTTCAAAATGTCGGAATTAACCGCGGACTGGTCTATTACAAAGGCAAAACATTGTTGAACATATAATTTATAGAATAGCGCAGCAGGCTGAAGTCTAGAATGGAAACGGAAATAATGGAACCATCAACACAATATTTTTTGGCTTTAGTATAATTTCATCAGTGAATATAGAGATCCCCGTGCTCTGATTGGTCGAGAATTACGTCATACGTCGCTATATTCACCTCCAGAGCACCTGGAGGTGAATATAACATACACTTGCATTTACTAAAATGGTCGCTCGCATATTTACCGATGTTTCTCACGAAGAAATAAATAATATGAAAGAAAAAGCTTTTCCAAAACCCACCAAAGAAGCAACTAAATAAGTACGGCTAAACTTGAAGCTTTTTTAAATCCATAAGCCTTCATAAACAAAGTTTACTTACGAGGTTCGTGTTGAGTTTATTCTGTCCTCGTGTCTTCATTCAGGGAGCCGGTTGCTGTTTAATGCTCTTCCCTCGCCGCTCTCGGTGTGTTTTCAAGTTTTATCTCATACAGAATTCATTTGTCTCTTGATTTACCATTGTCTTTGATTCTGTGATATTATTTGGCTAAAATCCACAAAAACTACAAACTGTAGATTGTAGTTTCCAGCAAATTTGTCCTTTGAAAAGCGGTTCCCTTCGATAAATTTTCACTCGCCGTGGCAGATTTTCAGTTTTGCCCATTTCCACTCATTTTCGCTGCATTTCCTCTCTCTTTGTAATACGGTTCGAGGTCTCAAAAGTGAATATTGCTGCTTCAACTTGAATCCTAGTGTGGATTTCGACTGCTTTTCGGTATTTCTCTGTCTTTAACAATTCCATTCTTGTAATCCCTGGAAGTCTCGTGTCGAGTCGGTTTCTGCAGCGAACCGTAGCGGCACGTGATTATGCAAATGTTGTCACAAAACTATCCTGTCACGCGTGCTTATAAAACATATAAATATTATTGTCTAGTTTTAATTTCTCGGATATTCACTGATGAAATTATACTAAAACAATTATTCACTTCAGTCTTAGTGACTATTGGCGAATATTTACCTCGACTTCGTCTCGGTAAATATTCACCAATAGTCACTTCGACTTCAGTGAATAATTGTTAAATATATAATTTATAAAATAACCCACAGAAAATACGCGCTCTGATTGGTTGAAAGCCGTGTTTCTATAACTCTATAGAAACATGGCAAATTATGCCGGCATCGTGGCCTTGAACTCAATTTGAAACTCGGCGAAATAATTCCTACACTTTTCTAAAAACATTGAGCACTAAATTCAATTCGACGAAGAACCAGCTACGTACAGTATTGTAAGAAACGACAATGTGTTGTTAGTTTAGGAATAAGCCGATGTTTTATTGAACTCAAAACAATCTCAAAGTACGAATTTACAACATTCATTTCTGTGGACGAGTTGAGTTGCTCGCAATTTGTGCGATATATTAAACAATCATTTTCGTCAAAACAGTCTATTTTGGCTGACAAAGCTCAATTAAAAACATATTTGGTAGATTTAAGCCGGTGAACTTAAAAAAATCCTGTCTTAAATATTTCTAGATGCACAAAATAGAGGTTGAAATAGAAATGGAAATCAAAAATACAGCAAAATGTGGAGCACAAACCTGACAAAGTTAATCAACATCCAAGTGCATGCTACAGTCTTGTAGATGCACATGCTAAAACTCCATCCAACGCCGCCGTCCCTTTCGACTACTCTTGGTTAATTGAGGAATGTACGGTTCAGTATCATGACCCTCTACAGGTGCCGTAGAGGCAAGGAAATCTGATCAAGCTTGAAGTGGCTGATGCAAACAACCTGCCGTCCGTATGCGACCGCATGACGCATATGACAGTGACACACGGCGAATCGACGAAGAGCTATTCTAGTCCTTGGAACTATCAAGACAGAATGTAGAAAAGAACTGATGACCCAAGTGATGACTTCCATGCTTTGTAGCTCTAGATTTTAAAGAGAAATCCAAAATATCCTCCTTTCTTGCAACACGTCTTGATCTGAATTGCGGTCTGAATTGCGGTCGTACCAAACCCGCTTGATCCACGCCGTGACGTCCATGAGGCAAAATGAACTGTTGAACATTACATGCTTCCGTGTATTGTCAATCAAGTTTTAGCATTAGTCCATAGAGATTCTTTTTCTTCATCATTCTGTGTAAATTTGGGCTCCAATTAAAAGGTTTTTCGTAGCTAGGGTACTGTTTTCAAACTCACTGAACTGACTGATTTAGTCATGTGATAAGTTCATGACGTACGACTGCACAGTTAGGAGAATTTATGTTTTGATGACCATAATAAACGCGCGATTTTCCTTTGTTGTACTTATTTTCTGTGGGTTATTTGATAAAGGAGATAGAAAACATTTCCCCTTGTTTCTATAGAGTTATAGAAACACTTGTGGAAGTTTGGAAGAACTCGAAATAGCTGTGGAAACACTCGCCCTTCGGGCTCGTGTTCCCACTGCCATTTCTCGTTCTCCCAAACTCCCACTCGTGTTTCTATAACTCTATTAGTATAGAAACACGGGAAATGTTTTCTATTTCTTAATAATAAACATGCATATTTTATTTGGTCCAGGTTCATGTAATTTTGGAATACATCTAGAAATTAAACGTAGCCTTTTTACATTGTCATTGTATATCTTTCAAAGCCGCTTATTCCACATCGAGAAGTTAATGGATGTAAGGCAAGTTCTTTTTTTTTAATTATCGGCCTTGCATTTGAAGTTACAGAAGACAAAACAAATGAAAAATGTATGAGATAGCTTAGTAAAAATTGGCAAATAATAGAAGACTGCACCGCAGACGACAGAGACGGTAGAACACGACTAAACTTTATGGCCAACGAGAACGCAGTTTGGTTGTATCTTGTCTTCGGGACATTAATATCCACAAGCCAGATATTACTATTCTCATATGGTAAGTTTTACAATTTTATTTTACTGGGAAGACAAAACTGTGTCTGCTTTATGTAGAGTTCATATTCATCAATAGACGGTGAGTACTTAATGAATGAGTGATTTTTACCAAGTTTATTCTTTCGACTGGTAGGTAAGTGATGAGTAGCTCTCGAGACCTGTATTATGATTGCACCCATAATACTATACTTCAATTGTATTTGTCAGTGCTGCACTTTCTAAAGGTTAGCGTGTTTTGTATTCAGTGTTGGGTAGGCCAATACTGTCGCTCGTTCCTAGAAGTTCCACCCGATCCCAAGTGATACAAGATAGCGAATATCATATCTGTCCGACGGCACGAACATGTGAACCACTAAAAAACTCCCGTGGAAAGCTTGAAAATTGACTTTTTCTTTTGGAGAATTTCAGATAATGTTCGGTATGGTGCGATTTTTGCTTGAGAAAAAAAGGTCTTATTTGACCTAGTATAACATTGCTAAATTATTCATATACCTACAATATACTTACTTCATTTAAGTTAGATATATCTCAATTCGGCGCAACCAAATTTTATTAAACAAATAAATACATTTTACAGACTACTGAAGTATTTGTACGTGCATTTCTGTCTAGAAGCCATCTGAAATTACAATACTGATAAATAAAGAGAGTCCGCGGTTATTCCCTTTATATGTACTGATCAACCAGATGTCCCGAAAGCTGTAAACTTATTAGCTTTGTTTTGCTTTATTGTTTTTATTCAGGGAGAGAGAGTAAGAATATAGACATTAGAGGGAGATCAAGACAGTCAAATCATGTGAAGCTTGTGCTTTGCGTTCACTCACTAGCTAATAATACCCAAAGCTTAAACATGTTAACTAAAAACTGAATTCGTTTATTAATAATAAAACAAGCTTAGTCAGGCGCTAGACTGTCTAGTTTAAAAACCTTAATATTTATACCCCGTTCACAATAAAGCTTGTACATAGACCCATTCGAAAAATGGCTGCCGCTAATTTGCATAATGTTGATATTCAATATTTTCTGAAGAATTAACTAGCCTATATGAAAGAGCGAGTTCATGTTAGCAACATGTAGCTCTTTGATAACAGAATAATGTATCCTTTCAAAGCAATCCACGTTTGAAACTCTGAAGAAACATGAAAACGAGGCTAGTCAGTCCTGACGTCCTGAATCTCATACAAAACTCTCTTATTTTGAACCTCGGTAACTTCGCAACACTTGGTGCTATGCTCCTTAAATTTTACAAACGTACTCATTTTTGCATGCTCTCTGAAGTGACAGTGCTTATTTTGGTACCAACATTTCATTACAACCAAAGCTTGGTGACACCATTTTTCGAATGGGTCTATGACTTGTTTGAAACAGCTGTTTAATAAAACAAGTTTAAAGTAGTACCCATTCCGACGAAATATCCACATACAAGAACGCCGACAAATATGAGACCGTTTCGGATAGTTAAGCCCTGAGTAAACGCCGGAGGAACATTGTTGCGAAAACATTTGTGAATTTCAATGCTGCTTTGGTTAGCAAACGGGACTGAAGCATTTGTTGTGGAGGCAAAATTTACTTCCGCGACACGTTTTGCGCGCGGGAAACGAGAGAACATTTCAGTCCCTGACAAACAGTTTTTCAACTTACAGTATGCGGCACCGTACGTGATTCGGTAAAACAAATATTCGGTTACCATATGTGCTAATTTCCGTTCGGTAAACTCCATACCTTTTACCACCTTATACCTTTTACCGTATGTTGTTGAGCCACCGTATGGCTTTTACCGTTTGTTGTTGAGCCACCGTATGGCTTTTACCGTATGTTGTCGAGCCACCGTATGGCTAACGTATGTGGTTAGTACGGTGTGAAAAACTTTTGTCAGGGACTGTACACTTAAAATTCATAAATGGTCCTGTAACAATACCGTTTTCTCATTTTCCAAGGCCTTTAGAGTCAAATGGCTTCCCATTACTTTGCAAAATACAAAATAGTACGTTAAAATTGGCAATACTGAATCCCAAATGCTCGATATTACATGTGGAGTACCTAGTTCTACACTAAGACCACTACTTTTGTTGTTGTATATAAATGATATGCCAAACTGTTCTAAAACGTTATCCTTTCGCATTTTTGCAGACGATACATTTTTTTTTATTCCGCTGATAATATTAGCGATTTAGAAACGGTTATGAATGAAGGGTTTGAACTATTATTACATAACTGTGTTGTTAATAAACTATCAGTTAATTCCGACATTTTTAAAGGGGTGCAAACTTGGCGCGAAATACAGTATTTGAATGTGAATCCTATGCCAAAGAATTTCCGTAAAATCGAATTTCTGAAATATTCACTGTCTCAGTGCAAACTTAAGATAACAGGTCAAAATTTGAGGGATGTAGCTGTGCTGGGAAGCGTGCAATCGTGTTTTCAGTTGTCCGTACATTCGTCTCTAAATTTTCCCGCAGACTTTTGACTGGTTCTTACCCCTTTCAATATGTTGGAATACTCCAGTTTCGTATTCGAAAATTACCGCTGAATGCAATGACTCATTCTGATGTAAACATTCTTAAATACCAGCGAGAAGGTGCAAAGCGTGAAACTACAACAATACAGTGTCGTGAATAGCCCACCTTCCCGCTGGTATTTATGATTGTTTAACTTCAGAATGAGGCTAACCCTGCGTACATGCGTCTGTAGTCATTGCATTCAGCGGTAATTTTCGAATACGAAACTGGACTATTAACCGCGAACTGGTCTATCTAATCCAAATAGATGTTTGTAAGTAACACCTGCCCTTAACGATTTCTGTATTACAGAACATTGTTGAACATACATTTTCAAGGATAGCCCAGCAGGCTGAAGTTGAGAATGGGAGCGGATATCATGGAAACCATCAACAAAATATAATTTGGCTATAGAAAACAAAATATACATGATGTTTCCCATTATATCTGCTCTCATTCTCGACCTAAGCCTGCTGCGCTATCCTTGAAACTATATGTTCAACAATGTTCTGTAGAACAGAAGGAGGGCAGGTGTTGCTTGCAAACATCTATTTGGATAAAAAAATATACATATTTATAACCCAACTGGCGGAACGTGACCCGATATTTTCTCTCCGGCAAATGACCAATATCAGCGAAGACACGCGATTGTGAGCACCGGGCCGAGAAAATTAATGATTAATCACGCGTGTTTTCAAACTTTTCACCAATCAGTGTCCGATTTCGCAAAGCTCGAGGGCAATTTGGTGAAACGTTTGAAAACGCAAGTGATTAGGATCATTGTTTGTCTTGTGTATAGTTGCATAAAATTACTGTTCACAAGGATTCGTATTGTTTTTTTAAATCTAATATTAACTATGATTCTTTCAACCAACGTAACTTGTAGTGTAGTGGTTAGGACAGAGTACTAGCAACCAAGAGAGCGAGGGTTCGAGTTGGATTCCGGGTCGTAACGAGTTCCATTTTCTTCCATCTTCTTCTTTCATGTTACTACTCCGTCCTAGGAGATGCGTGACGGAACAAGTCGAGGGGAATATACATTAAAATGCAAGGGAAATATGTGTTAAATCTATTCATTGATAATATGTGTTAAAGCATTTATAATATGCAAAGGTATATATGACAAAGAAAGTGAGGGGATACGGGATATATTGGTCTTAGTATAACAAAGGAAATAGAGCCAAAGTAACAATAAGCCCTGGTATTTGTCATTGGACATTTTCTGATCTTCAAAGTTCACAGTTTGTTTTCTTCTTGGAACAGATAATATACGCGGACGAAATATCAGGGCATATTTCGACGCCACGAATAGGTTATTGTTAATATTTATATTTGATTCAGATTCAAATGTCATGTTTCTGATTCTTTTAAGGGTGCGTTCGATTGACCGTATTCAGGAATAGGAATATCTGAAAATCACGGGTTCGGGTATATTTTGCACTGTAAGCTACAAATGCTTGCTGACATATGATATTCAGGATACATTTAGTATTCTAGTGGCTAAAAAAACCCAGTATAAGCGATTTGTAGTGATCATTCTGTGTATTCTTATTCCGGAATACGGTCAATCGAACGCACCCTAAAACTCGTTTACTGACTTCCAAGACAGACAAGTGAATCATAGCCGCCTTTGAATGCATCATAAATATTAGATAAACTATATACTATAACTGATCAACATTTTTCAAAAAACTGCACAACTACTAAATAGTTAGGTTATTATAGGTTATTATCACAAGAACTGAGCAGAACAAGTACACGTGTCATCTCGGTCAAAGAAGGACGAGAAATGCTGTAACGTGTTTGCATAGCTTATTACCAGGCTGTGGTTAATGCGCCCTATAGCGTGTTTACCATATTTGGAATTGTTTGTGTTACTTATCACGTAGTGGAATTCGTGTGAAGTCAACCTGGAACTTTTAGGTTGCATACCGAACTAGGTCGAAAGATGAGTTAAACTCATGTTCGTCTAGTTCTACATAGTAGTTTATGGATAACTGGCAAAGCTACAAGTGTTTTGTTTAGCGTGTGTTTCTCCCTAGGAGTACAGGTTAGATTATATTTTACTGTATGATAATTATCTGAATTGTTGTAAATATTTTACATTTCATCTAGATCTATATAATATAACTATATTCTCATTCTCTTTTCTCGATACATAATAGCTGTGACGCTACGGGCCTAGCAAGCCCCACACATCGAACATAAATAAACTATTGCATTGTATTGTTTATATATTGAACAGAAACATGACTATCTCAGATTTTAAGAGGGCAAAACTGGGACCCCATTTCAGAAAACCTACTAATAGTAAGCTTAATGATTTCCCGGGTATCCTGAATCTAGCTTCATCATCTTATCGACCTTTTGAACTACTGTGCCCCAGTTCCGAAACCCAATCAATTCAAAAATAGCGAAAATCGAATTAAACTTACCTGTTAGATATATATGAATAATAATTTCTACGCATTTGAAAGGCCGGAAAGTTTAGCGCTTGACTTGGCAGCCTGAGCTGAACGCCGACTGTCGCTACTTCCACGGCTTCCGCGAAATACAGCCCTTATACTTCTTGTTCTGACAGAGCTGTTGCCTGATCCTCGCTGTTGTGGCGTGGTTGCAGCGCCGACAACAGCTCTGGTAAGCGTATTTCTTAACCATTGATTTGTTAGAATCGCTTCAACGATGTCTCCAGGATTCTTGACTACATTGGACGCCATCTTTTCCCGGACTGGCAGTTTCGTTTTGCCGAGTAGCCTAGCCTGCTGTTCCGGTCCTTAATTAGTATAAGCTGCGGTGACCTTATATGGAGTAGCTGCAAGAACATTTTCACGCGAAGCTGAGATTCCAAGTCACACATTTGTAGTGACCCCGATATTTTCAGACTGCGATTTGTCCATGACGTATATGTTGAGAAGTTGCACATGGACAAAACTTAGATGTCGTCACAAGTGTACTGAGAACTGTTACACACAGTACCTTGAAAATTTGCAAACAGAAGACACTAACATTTGCAGTCATCGTGCTCTGAAAATGTATACGAAAATACCCTGGAAATTGCCATGACGTACAGCTTTAGGGACTCGTACTTTTTACGCATTGTTAACATATCAGGAATGTCATCCCGGATGAAATCAAATCATCCCCAAATCTATCGACATAAAAGAGAAAACTCAGACACATCTTTTTTTCATAGGCTTACGCATGTATTTAATCAAGATGACATTCGCAGCTGCAAGCTTAATATATGTATCACCATACCAATGCTTGTATTGTCTGTTCTTGCAAGATCCTTCTTTTGCTTTATTATCTTATTATCTTAATCGAATGTGTAAGTGGGGTTGGGTGTGATCGAGTTTTTTATCGTGGGGTGGGTTACTGGTGCTTAAACCTTGTAGGGGACTAAATAAATAAACAAACAAGCAGACAGACAGCCAACCAACTGAGACAGACAACCAGATCACAACAAGATAACCAGACAAACAAAAAACAGACAAACAAATAAACAAACAAACAGACAGACAGATAGACAGAACGTGACTATGAGTCCCTTCTGTGCGTATTTCATTTAAAATATGTGCATTTCACCACGTATAAGAGAGACATTTTGAATCACTTACGGAGTTCAGTTATGTGCATTTCAGTATGTATACGAGAGTAGGTTTTTATTGTTTACGGATTTAGTTAATGTGTGTGCAATTCAGCATGACTTTTGTATACGAGAGCAAGTTTGAATTTTACAACAATCGGCGCCTCACAGCTGTGCTAACAATATTAATTCAAGACGCATAACTTATTTTGACAGGCTATGGATGCAAAACAATGAATTTTGTTGACAGAAGGATTGGTAGCTATCTACAAAACCACACCATAGCAAATGTTAGCGAAAAGACCGAAGTAAGTTGCCAGATCAACTGCTATATGAGTGATAGCTGTCACTCATTCAACTTTGAAGCTCAGACAGGAATGTGTCAAATCAGCGACTCGGATTATTATCAAAATCAAGAGGACCTCATCAGCAATGCTGACTTCATATATGTTGGTACCAAGGTTGGTCCTAATGTTGATAAATTAACGAATTTGTTATATTGGTGCCATATTATGCCACAGTTAAATATATAATGATTATATTATGTGTTGTGGTTATTAGTCTGTGAAATGCTTGGCTTCTCAAGGAAAACACGGTCCGGAGACTGGGGTCGAGTTTATTGTGAAATTCCATCTAGTGACGTCACGTTGGTTGAAAAGGTGTGTTTAGGCTTACTGATTTCTACTCGCAGGTGATTTTCCAAATTAAGGAGACATATATATCAAGCGATCGGAGCGATTCAGAAATGAATCTTTGAATCGATTTCATTCTTTCCGCCATCTTGTTTTGGTTGAGATGCAACCAATGTGACATCATTTTGGCCGCGCGATTTGAAGACCATTTTTGGGAGCAAAGTAGGGTGAATTTCACGGCTTGTAAAATCATAACTTTTTTCTTCCGTCTTTTCAAACTTTAAATTGCTAAATATTAGAAATACGCCCAAACATATTTCACTTCATATGCACTTTAAGAGAAATCGGTGAGTAATCCCTAAATTCCCATTGATTCTGAATGGCTGATAAGATGACATACCAGATTGCGTGAACGCGCGTGCTAGAATCAGATTTTCCTAACAATTTCCCTCGTCTTTAGGAGCAGCCGTCTTTAGGCTCCCATGCGTAAACAACTATAAATGGAAATAAACAAAATTCACTCAAGCGATCGTTCGGCCCCCTGCTCTCGAGCAATACTTTGTCCTCTGTTGAGTTTGGCACAAAAGACGTCGCGCAAAGCAGGTTGGTTCATCGGAAATATAATGTTAACACAGATTAAACCGGAAATAAAAAGTCAACACCAATCAGGCTATACAAAAGACACACGATCCACTTCGCAGTGATGAGTCAGTGAGTCAAAAAGAGAATCTGACAATGTGTCGTAAAAACATTGGGCTCCTGGTTTACCTTAATCTACCCTTAGTTTTGAATACCAGTCTAATCTATATTGCGTTGTTTCTTTGTATTCGTAACACTGCATGGCAACCCTCTCATTCCCTTCCCCTCCCCCCTCCCCCCTCCCCCCTCCCCACAACCCCCTGCAAAAAACTTCATAAGGTTTAGTAATCGATTATTTGCATTGTGAGACTTTACAGTAATTTGTTCTTTCAGAACGCTTGTTCAACCAGACCTTGCAAAGTAGGCATCAAATGCCAGGCTGACTTTGTGAGGAATACATATAACTGTGTTTGCCCACCAGGTTATTCAGGGACGAGCTGTAACACAGGTAAATGGACTCTCATCGGCTCAGTTGGACGTTCAGATTGAGTCGATTTCGACAGGGTGCGAGAAATTAAAATGCACCTAACCCCTTTTGCAATTTTTATACACATGAATAAGTACTTCTGAGAAGAAATGTTTGGCTTGCATAGAATACGTACTCTATGTTCTATGCTTGATGGAAATGGTGAAAATTTGACCTTTTCTCGGACCCATGACCGAGTAAGAAAAAGCCTGGGTCGATTCTTGATATTACGTCACCTCATTAATGCATTATTCTCCATGGCGCCTTTCTATCACAACAACATCGATATGTAGAGAATATACACAGTCTGCGAGTTGTTAGTAAATAAAACAGTTATTTTAGACAAAATGCTAAATATTTATTCAAATTATTGCAAAATGGAATGAATTATATGACGCAAGATCAAGAATCGACCCAGTCTTTTTCTTACGCGGTCATTGGTCATGAAAGGTCAAATTTTCACCATTTGAAACAAGTATTGTATGTAAGCAAAACCATTTCTTCACAGAAGTAATAATAATAATAATGGTGTACTTATATAGCGTCATATCCATAAATGCTCTATGGCGCTTTACAATGTTAAAAAAAAAAAAAAAAAAATACAAAGATCGTTAAAACACATTAAAAACAAAAGAAAACATATTTACAAATACGTTTCCCTAAAAATATGAGTCTTTAGACGAGATTTAAAAATATTTACAGTATAACCACATATAAGGTCTAGTGGAAGTCCATTCCAGAGTTTTTGGGCAGCAATGGAAAAAGATCTGTCCCCATATGTCCTCAGGTTTGAGGGTGGTCAAATTAAGTATGAAGTATGAAGCATATCATTAATATGTGATGGCACTAAGCCATTTAGAGCCTTATAGGTAATTCAAGAAAAGTACATGGGGAAATGGAGACTAAAATGCAGACTGCCACCGTGTTTGTTTGTAATCTGAAGATCGCAAATTCATGTATTTATGTAAAACTGCAATGAGAAGAAGTTTAACTTTTTTTCGTTTCTTTACTGGCAGCCAGTGTAGATCTTTACGGACTAGCGTTATATGGCTAAATTTAGAATTGCGAGTAATAAGCCGAGCCGCGCAGTTCTGTACGCGCTGAAGCCTTCGGATTAGACTTTTGGGCAACCCAATCACAACGTACAGAATTGTAGTTGTCAAGCCTACATGTAATGAAGGCGTGGACAAGCTCCTCTGTTGATTCCTCTGACATATATTTTCGAATCTTACTGATTTTCCTAATATGGTATAGTGCAGACTTACAAACTGATTTAACTTACATATCCATTGACAGACAACTATCAAAAACTACTCCTATATTGATGGTTTGCAATCAATCCCAAGAGAATCAACAGACAAAAACATGCTGGTGGACGAACAAGAGACGCTAATGAAGACTGGTGGACGAACAAGAGACGCTAATGAAGAATCTTTTGTTTAACGTCCACCAGCATGGCCGTCCTGACGTCACATGCAAACCAAGAATTCCTTGCGGCAGCCGATGGCTGTACACTACAATTTCCTACTGTTAATGTACTTAGTACTCAAAACCTTTCAAATATTCATATGTATAAAAATTGCAAAAGGAGTTAGGTGCACTTTAAGTATCGCAATAGGCCATTTTGACGATGGTGCGCGCGCAGATAGAACAATGGCTGTCTGTTTTAAATAAACAAAGGCTGGTTAACCAGAACGAGTCTGAGCAGCTCGCATCTATTGTTCTACTGATGCGTGCGCAACATAGTCAAAATGGCCTACAGTTCGGTCACATGGAGCGGATTTCATATGGGTGGGACAAAATACGGCATGTGCACGATTAGCCTTACCGTAACCGTATCATAACTTACGGTACCGTAACACTGTAATTTATTTACCAATGGATTAGCAAGAAGAAAAACAACGGGAAGCTGAAGTTCAGTGTTACGGCATGCGGTAACCGTACTGTAAATTAGTGCCGTGACTTGTCTGCTAATTTAAAATCCGCGCTAAAATTAATGGGAGAGAATTTCCCCTCCCATGGAACTGGGGCGATAATCTGGTAAGATACTGACAATTTCCAAATTAGAACGTTCAGAGAAGATGGCGATTTTCTACATCTCCTCCCTGGTATATGATCTTTATTTACTCTTCAACATATCGAAATAGCACTGAAAACTCGCAATTAATTCCATTCTTCTTTTTTGCTTTCTTTAGATATTGACGAGTGTACATCTGGTTCTGAAAGTTGCCCCTCTAGTGCCAGATGTATTAACACAGTTGGCTCGTTCTATTGTGTCTGTGACGAGGGATACACGGGAAATGGTCAAACCTGCAATGTCCGTAAGTATAGTTGATATCTTCATATCAGATCATTATCAACACTTCTGACGAAGATAATTCGTTTAAATCTATTCGATCTATTCGATTACTTTCAAGTCTGTTGAGTACTTCTCTATAGTAATTAAAATTTGGAATTAATAATTAGTGTTTGGACCTGCTTATGCAAATTTTTACTAAGTTTGTCAATATGTCCTTGGACAATGCTGTGATGAAAGGTTATTGCCACTTTTGAAGAAACCGGCGAAATTGAATCATGAAATGTTTCCAAATGTTCGACTGATTTCTAAACTTAAAATTGTATCTAAGCCCATTACTAGGAGCGTCTACTGATCTCATTTGATTATTAAGTCGCGAAATCCGAGCTGATCTATTTTTAGCGTGAGATATTGGCGCAGTATTTCATTATTGACTCGGTACAGGGTATTCTTTTGAGATTAATCTACCGAATGTGTACCTGATTTGTATACTTAACACGGTTTGAGTTTTAGCAATTCGTTGGCTGTTCAATATATCACACCCTTGGTAACCATAACAACCTTATACTTTAGTGCTGGAATAATTATCTAAGAATTTCGCTGCTTCACAGGGCAAGTATGAACTATGGACGCTTCTGGTAATGGTTTATAATCTAAGGTTATTGAAAAGTTTTTGTGGCCCATCAACTGAATGCATAATGAACTTGATGAACAATTTCAATCTGCATATAAAATTTAAAGCTTCATGGAGTTGTAAAACTGGTGATTTTGTTTTTTATTGCATCTTTCTGCCGCTTTTGACACTGCTGTTCATTTCATACTACTACCAAGGCTATGTGACAGATTTGGCATCATGGGAAAAGTTATTTGTAATGGTTGCAGTCTTATTTGGATAACCGTAAAGAGTTAAGTTAATATTGATGGTTCATTGTCTTCTAGTTGTGAGTTGAACCGGGGTGTGCCACACTCAGTGCTTGGTCCATTATGTATTCTCTTTATACGCCGCCTCCTAGCAGGTGGCATCAACTTGGTTATCATTTCTATGCAGATGATTCTCAGTCGTATATATCTTGTAAATCTTCATCTGATTCAGAGTTAACATTATCTAAATCTAAGATCGAGCATGCGTCTGTAAAATCGATAACAGAATGTTACACAACCGTCTAAAGCTAAACTACTAGGATAAAATATATATATTCTCTTTCGCTCAACGGAATAGAAAACATTTCGTTAATAAAGAAATAGAAAACAATGTAGAGGTAGCCGACCAGCAAGCATATCTTTATTGGCAAATGAACTAGAGAAGGCAGCTAAACTGCGATACATGAAGAAAACGTCAACTAAATGGTAAATTGTCGGATACGAAAAACCGGGATAAAAACCTCCTAGATGAGGAAAACCAATGCAAGTTCACCTAAACGCTTGGAGTTTAAAGGTTGGGAATAAATATAAACTAATTATAAACTATAATACATAGCAATATAACAGAATAATAATGAAAAAACCAAAAAGGTAGCCCCGCGAGTTGAACCGTTTGGGTTTCTGGAAGGCGTCAAGTGAGGGAGTATTGCATAGTGAGCAGTATAAAGAGTAACAAACTAAATCACGTGGGGCAGGGAACAATGTGGAAAAAGCAACCTAATTAGTAACTAAAAGAAATACAGAACGTTTGGTGATAATCTCGAAACATCGTTTATGCCCATCACTTAAGGTCTCGATAAAGGTTCAAAATGGAAAAGTTTCGAAAATGCATTTTTTCGCAAATACTAAATCTAAAAGCCCTAACCTAGCATCACAAAAAAACTCAAACTCAAAGAAATTATTTAAGGCCTTGAAAATGCGACTTTCCGATTTCCCGCTAAAAAAGGCGCGAAAAATGATTGACAGCTGCTGTCATTCACTGGGCATGTTATTTCATTCTCGCTATCCTGTGATTTTCTGCGCTACTTTTCGTTCGTAAAGATTTACTACGTTTATAATGCAATGCCCAAAAGTGTAAAAGTAGATCTTTCTTGGTGCCGTATTCAAAAAAGAAGAAGAAAAAACACAGCACAATTTAGTTTGTTATAATTTAGTTTGTGAGTAAATTTGGAAGCGGGTGTAAAGTTCTTAGGACAAACAATGGCTGGAGGGATCATGATACTCAAGTTTCAAGAAGTTAGAATCATCGAAGACTGAAAGTCCACAAAGAATGAAGCAATAAAGTTGTTATCTTCAATCGGCCAAAAATTTAAAGAGAATTCAATGCAGGAAGCTAAGGTTTGCCGGTTTTGTTTCAGCGCGATGACAAATTTTAGAATGACATAAACAGTCTACCGTGTACATGGTGTGGATCGAGCTGCGCTTCAGTGGTTTTCCCTGCATGATATTAATTGTTTGCTGACTGTGGTGCCATTTTTCTGTACTCGTAAAAGAGTGTTTCTTCTTGAAATTAAGCTGGAATCGACACTACAGCTAACTAGTTTCAATCTGTAGAAGTATCGAGCATCGGTGAACTGTTCGTCTGATGCTTTCCGATACGGAAAGCATCACACCGAAAAAGAAAACACATGAAGAAGCCTCGGATCACAAGTGCGATTCTTGTCTCAATTAAGAGAAAACAAAAACTATTCAGAACACATTTTTTAAGCAACGAACCGAGAAAGATTAAAGAATATAAAATATACAACAATAAATTAAACAAAATTAAGGAGGCTGCAAGGAAGAGCTATTTTAGAGCACAATTTGACTTGCACAAAGAAAACTTAAAAACCACGTGGAAGCTAATTGGAATGGTTGTAAACAGAAACAGAAATTTTTCACCTGGTATTAAGAAACTTCTATACAACAATAAATGCTATACGAATAAGGCTAGTATTTGCCATCAACTCAACACACACTATATAAACGTTGGCCCTAAATTAGCAGAGAATATTCCCATAAATGACATAAGCCCAACTAGTTACATTAAGAAATCATTTCCAAATAGCTTTATGTTCAGAAGTATCTGCATTCATGAAGTTTATGATGCTATTATGGGGCTTAAATTGAATAAGTCCTGTATTGGTATTCCACAGAGATGCATACAATTAGCAGGTGGTCATATAAGTGAATCCCTCACAACAATATTTAACCAATCCTTACTTCAAGGCATAGTCCCGGATGTACTAAAAATATCTAAGGTAACGCCTGTTGATAAAGGAGGGGAAGTTATGGACCCATGCAATTATCGCCCTATCTCCACTTTGTCAGCCCTAACGCAAATCTTTGAAAAACTAGTATACAAACAGCTCATAAATTATATTGAAAAACACGATATTTTATTCCAATTCCAATTCGGTTTTAGAAAAGGCCGCTCAACAGCACAGGCTGTAACTGAAATTGTAGACAGTCTTCGAAGAGCTATAGACAATAATATGTATACTTGTGGAGTATTCTTAGATTTTTCAAAGGCTTTCGACACGGTCAACCACCAAATACTATTAAAAAAACTAGAGGCATATGGAGTAAGGGGGGTCCCCCTAAACTGGTTTACAAACTACCTAACGAACAGACAACAATATGTTGCGCTAGGAAACACTGAATCCACGAAACAAACAATGATCTGTGGTATACCACAAGGCAGTACCCAAGAGGACCACTCTTATTCTTAATCTACATTAACGACCTTCCAAACTGTTCAGACACTTTAACATTTAGAATTTTTGCAGATGATACCAATGTATTCGCATCAGCACGAGAACTAAAAAGCCTAGAAGCATTGATAAACTCTGAACTGGACCGAGTCAAGGAATGGTGCGATACGAATAAGCTTTCAATAAACTTTTCTAAAACAAATTATATGATCGTTAAATCTTCGCGGAAAAAGGACGGAGAAATTGATATAAAATTACAAACCAAAGATGGATCGTGCCACTTGGAAAGAAAAGACCATATAAAATATTTAGGTGTTCTGATTGACGATTCAATGTCTTGGAAATATCATGTTTCATATGTTTGCTCTAGAATTTCAAGAAATATTGGTATCATATCCAAGCTTAGGCACTATCTATCTATTCACCAACTAAAACAAATATATTACAACCTTATTTACCCCTACATTTCTTATGCTATTCTAGCCTGAGGGAGTGCTTACCAATCACACTTGAAAAAGATACAAACTAAGCAAAATGTTGTAGCAAGGTTAATATTTTTCTCTGTTATGTTTGGCAAAAATACGGAAAGCGCTCTCCCCTTACTAAATCTCTTAGATATTCAAACTGTAGAAAATGTTTATCGCCTTCATGCCATAAAGTTTGTTCATTTGTGGCATAAAGGTCTCCTTCCAAGCTTGTTTAATGATTTTTTTCAATATGCCAGTGGCAAACACACATACAACACAAGATACTCAACCCAAAAGAATTTATACAAATCACGTGTCCGAACTAATACTGGCAAACAAATGCTTTCATATCAGGCAATTGATCTCTGGCAGGATATTCCTAGCCACCTAAAAGACCTTAGTGTTTTTGTCTTCGCAAAAAAAATAAAACACTATCTACTGTCAAAACAACATATTAAGTAAAAAAAAAAAAAAAAAAAAATAACATTCTAGATAAATAACCTATTGTAAATATTGAAATTGTCCAGTAGTCTCAAATATCATGATAATCTTTAGCTATTCTTGTTTTACTATAAACCTTCATTCCTTATTGTCCTTTTTCTCTGTTTGTAAAATACTTTCAAAGGCTGGGGGCTAACTCGAAAACCTCACGGTTCACTTAGCTCCCAGGCTCAAACTTCTCAAACTCAAAATATTGCCTAACAATTTTATCTACCTTTATATGTTTGTCCACTTCTGTATATTTCTAGTATTTCCCATTTGAGTAAATAAAGATTGTATTGTATTGTATTGTATTGTATTGTAATCGGCCGAGACTGAACACAACATGAATCGCTCTGATTGGCTAATGTTAATGAGATTACCCTTGGAGGCGGGACTTCTTAATCAACCGTGAAATGAATCGAAAACCTTTATCAGGCTGTTTCTCGGCTGTTTTTTCCGGCCAAAAACAGAACTTTGTTGAAGTCCAGCCTTTTAGCGTTTTGTCCTATTTTCCTAAAATTTTCATGAGTCGTAGAAAACAGCCGTTTCTCAAATGCTGTGTCGGGGAATTTTGAAATTATTTTTCGTTCAGGTTTTATGACCTGGTTTGTATCAAAATGGGATGAAAATCTACTTTTTCAAATATGAAAATGCATAAAATATGTAATACACAATATATCAAAATTGCCTGACACAGTATTTGAGTCAATTTAGTTGGGATTCGAAAGGGCTAATTAAGAAAAAAATTGTTTCAAAGCCTGAAGGGCTGAACTCCTTCTGGCGGACGGAGTAATTTCGCGTAGAAATATATACAACATTACGCTTTTAACTTTTGTCCAAAACGGATTGAATATATACTTTCTTCAATTCAAGACCTTTAAAACGGTATATAGTACGTCATGTGGCTTTAATTCCGACGTTGCAAGAGCGTTTTTCCGAAATGACACGTCGAACCTTTATCGAGACCTTAATACCATCATTGTTAGAAATCAATCTGTGTGCGCACCTTCTTCCGGTATAAAAATAGGAGCCCAGAGGTTTGTTACCCTTTAGTTGTCCATCGGCCTTTGTGGGATGAACATCTGCGTGATGCTACGCTTGAGTGCTCCTCACTGATTGCTTGTCGCGCGAAATTCAAATGGAACACAAAAATGTTTAACTTCAGAGTAATGGCTACAGAGTTCGCAAACAGTCATAAAATACCATCGGCAGTCACAAATGGACAACTATCTTCCCTCTGGTCACCTTTCTTATGGCTTGTTTAATTTTAAACCTTAAAAATCTAGCATTTC
Organism: Actinernus sp. WN-2022; assembly: GCA_030867875.1. Taxonomy (NCBI): domain Eukaryota; kingdom Metazoa; phylum Cnidaria; class Anthozoa; order Actiniaria; family Actinernidae; genus Actinernus; species Actinernus sp. WN-2022. Next base: position 21,910,043 of record JAOWCC010001368.1, on the reverse strand, counting down.
AAAGGAGAGGCTGATATGCTCGCTTGCTTTCTTCACTACTCAGCAATTTGAATTTTATATTACGAGTTCGCCATGCGTGAAAAGAGGAGAGGCTAACCTGTTTATACCGGAACTTCGGGTTTAAGCAAACTTTAATTTCCGGCCTGATATTTCTGCTTGTGTAAAAGTGGCTATTTCTATCTAAGAAACATCGGCCATATTCGTTGTTATTTAACACAAGATGCTGCTTAAATTTTAGTTCATGCCTTGGCTACATTTAATCTAAACTTCATTTTTGTAATTCGCTGTTGTATGGACTGACTCTTAGGTGTCTCATTCAGCAACTTCAACAGGTGAAAAATTCTGCAGCTAGACATATTACTCGTACTAGAAGTTTGAACATAAATTTAACGCCAGTTTTATTCCAGCTTCATTGGATTCCTATTCAGTTTGAGGGCTCGTATTGTTTTTAAAATTTTATTTTGACTTATAGCCCACAGAATAACTCCTACATATTTAAGCGATGTGATTTCGTGTTATATTCCGCATCGATCGGGATTAGCCTCCCAACACAGCATGTCTGCAGCTTGTCTAAATCTTGTCTGCAACAGGCATGCAACATTGGTACCTTGTATGCATGTTAATAGTAATTTGGCATGCAACATAGCACGTTTTGAAGCTAAAGATTTATTATCTGTTCCTGAAACTCAACTGAAGACCTATGATAATAGAGCGTTCTCAGAAGCTGCACCTATGTTATGGAATGCCATTCCTTATGATTTCTCAAACTCATTAATAATTAATAAGGTGAATTGGTAATATAAATCATGACCATGGCGAGTATTTAGAAATTGGTTCCGCATTTCAAGACTTTTAGATTGCTAATTGTATCATTGAAGTGGAGTATGAGAAGCCATGTAAAACACTAAGAGCTTGTTTTAGAAGCAAGTTTCTAAATACAGTGAGAGGGGTTTGAAAAACCTCTGCTTTGCTTCGGTTTTCAACCCCGTCTCACTGTATTTAGAAGTCGCTTCTAAACCGGCTCCACGTGTTTTACATATTACATCAAGCATTGTCACAATGTACAGGCTTCGAAAAAGAGAGGCGATCGCAAACGACTCGGACGAACTGAAGCGATCATATGGAGACTACCCTTAGACGACCGGGACGATCGGGACAACCCATACATATCCCAGAATACACTTGGATATCCAAGAGTTCATAGCAAAGTGTATGCTTACAGCCAGTGTACTGCCAGATATGGAATACAAATATTCCTGTATCTGAGCTAAACTGTGTTGTGTGCATGCAGATGACCGAATGAGCTTACCTGATCTAGATAAGTCTCTAGATAAGTCTCTAGATCGTGAAGCCGAAGTACATGGACAAGCGCTCCAAGCTCTTCTGTTTTTTGATAGATTTGGCGAACCCAAAATATATGCTTTCGCCGCACAATTCCACTCCGTCTTCGTCGACGCAAAAGAACAATAACAAGTAGAAGATAGGCCACGAGGTTAGCTTCATCCGCCATTTAATGCCCCCCGCCAAAACTGTGTTGTCGGCCCCAGGGAGTTTTGCTAACAACCGCGCGTTCTCACCATTTGAGACGACGATATGGAAACTGCTGGGTCGTCCTGGTCACCTGAACATATTTTGGGACAACTCGGACGACCGGGAAGACTCGGAAGAGCACAGGCAGCCCAAGCTCAGTAATATTTTTTACAAGGAATGTATGGTAATTTTTAGAAAAAATCTAAAACTCTACTAAAATGATCAATAAAGTCATGAATTCTTACCTGTGTGTTGTGGAGTTGTTCCTCTTCATCACTGATGTGTTTATTTATGGTTTGAGGCACTTCTGGGCTTTTTTTCCTTTCCTATAAATATTGAGAAGGTGTGAAACACAAGACGCCATTAGTCCATGTGGCGACTCTTCGAGGTCTCGCAATTCTTTGAAAATCCAAACTTTCAGCATTTTACCTCCAGAAACCCTTTCTTGAATTCCTCTAGCACTCATTTAATCGACCCATCGCTTATTTCCTCGCTTTGTAAGTACTCAAATTCGACGGTTTCTGCAGCCAACCTAGCATGTAACGAGCTGGGATACCGTCAGATTGACCTTTTTTTCATGGGATGCCTGTGCCAGTTGAACCACAGGCAGCCTGTGGTTGAACGTGGCTTTTCTTCGGAACGAGTGCCGAAGGAATCCAACACCACCGTGTTTTTTCGAGGAGATTCGGAGAACGAAGTCATTGTGCTCAATCGATCAATCGCTGAACGGTGAAATCTGTAGGGCAGACCCACGAACGTTTCAGCAAACAATTGGTGAAGTAAATGTCAAATAGAAATGTAGTCGATTTCTTGATCTAGTTCTCTTCAAAAGCTGTTTCAAATGTAAAATAACCAAAAACGGAATCAAGGTAAGTTGTACAAGAAATTGTTATAGACGATTTTGTTGAACTGACTGCAATACGAGAAAAATGCGTCTGTGTAGCGGCTAGAATATGGTGTGACAAATAGGTCAGTGAGAACTCGTATTAACTCTTATCTTACATGGAGAGCAGTTAGAACTGACGAAGCAGCACATATTAGGGACTTTAAGCAACCAGGATGGCGACGGCAAAGACGACGGGACGTAGAAAAGTGCCTTTCTTCCGAAACTTGGGTCTGTTATTTCCCTTGTCACTTCGCCTTGAATTGTTTTTCACAACCAGATTTTCGAAAAATATGACCGAGTATAGACTTCCGTTCACGCCGAACGAAAAACGATTTGATTTACTTTCTTATGGATCCTTTGCACGTTACGTCATAGCCGCCATATTGGTGTACAGTTAACAACAGATTCTTCATTATCTTCTTTTGTTCTGTACACCAACATGGCCGCTATGCCCTTTGTCATTTGAATCTCTGGGGATTGAGTGCAAACCATGTATACGTTCGCGTTCTCTTCAAAACATATAATTTGGGGTTTTCACGTTGTGTTTTTTGTAGAGAACGGTGAGTAGTATAGGGCGCATGGAATTAAGCCCCTTTTTTGAAGTGGAAACTCATTAAATTAAGTGGATTACATTATCTATTGTTTCAAGAGGAATCTCATTAAATGAAGTGGATTACATTATCTATTGTCTTTTCTCATAGATTACGTCATCTATTGTCTTGCACTCATGAATAAAATGTAGTGGATTACATTATCTATTGTTCCTTTGGATGAGGTCATGGTTCTATTTTTGGGATCCTATTGATCTCATTAATTCATTGACGTCACGGTTCTATTGTCTTGGACTCATGAATAAAATGCGGCGCTCTCATGAATAAAGTGCGGCGCTCATGAATAAAAGGGAGGTGAATAAATTAAAAGGGATCCTATTGTTTGGAGGCGCTATAAAGCTAGAACCGATCATTTCCGAATCCAACATATCTCGCAATATCTAAACCCTTTGTAGCGTAAATAGTAAGAACAAACTACTCCTGATAGGCTCTAAACTGTCTTTATTATTTTCCTTTACAGTTAATAACTCATAAGATAATCGTATACAAAATCGGGTATGGTTCATTAGATCAACTCTGCTATTGTTCTTAGGGATTAGCAATAACTGAAGGGCCTATTGTTTGGAGGAAATCTATTGAGATGCAATTTTTTCTCTAAAACTGAACTATAATTAACATAATCAACAAAACAAACTACTCGGAAAAAGATTTTATTGATTCAACCATGATAAGCGATAAGATTTACAATGCAAGTTTTACCCCAAATCCACTCGACCGTGACCCAACGCTAACTGTTGTCTCCAGCTCTAATATAATGTTAATACTTGTAGGGATAAGGCTTCCGAATTCACATTGATCGTCTGATCCGATCGGCTTTTAGATAAGGTCAAACACTTTCTTTGGCATCATCATCCAAGTAATTCTTGAGTTCCAAACGTCGGCGTTTTCTTCTTTTTCGTAGCGGGGAGAGTAGCTTTTTGGTTGATGAGTTCAAAGAAGACAAATAAATATTAGGGAATGGGGATTCGTATGTTTTATCTGAATTGGGCACTGTGGCTGGTTCAGACGAATCTAGGTGTAATTGTGGCGGTATGGTTGGTGAGCTCAAAGAAGACAAAGAAATGTTCGTGGCTGGGGACTGATATACTTTTGCTGAATACGGCACTGTGGCTGCTTCAGCTGAATCTAGGTATACTTGTTGCGGTGTGATGGGTATATCGGCTATTTCTTGTTCTTGGGGTTGGGTTGCGATACCAGGTGAAAGAGTTGTAGGAAGTACAGGATAGTGCGTCATTTGGTGTTTATACCTCATAAAGTTGTTTTGAAGCTGGACATAATTTCTTGCTTTCTGGGTCTGACTGAGATCATTACGGTTTAATATCCTATTCATATCATCCTTCAAGCTTTGCATTTTTTGTACTTGCGGGGAAATTGTAAAGCTCTGCTGCTCGCAGCTAAATCAATTATACTAGAATTTAATTTACCCTTATATTTCGTATGCAATAGTAGCCTGGGGGAGTGCCTATTTTTGCCATCTAAAACGAATTCAAGTTAAGCAAAACCTGATTAGTCAGACTCAATTTTTTTGCCACCCTGTATGGGAAAAATACTGAAAGTGCGTTACCCTTATTAAACTTACTTGATATTTTGACAGTGGACAATGTTTATAAACTGCAATCACTAAAATTTACCCATAAGTGGCATAAAAAACAGTTACCAAGCATATTTAATCAATATTTTCGCTTTGCAAGTGATGTTCACTCCTATAACACTAGATATGCCTCTAAAGGAAATCTTTATAAGGCACGCTTTAGAACTAATCTCGGCAAACAGACGATCTCTGTTGCAGCTTCAGACCTATGGCAACAACTACCAACTGATCTTAAACATCTACCCAATTTCAATTTTTCCAAAAAGGTTAAACAGTTCCTTTTAGATAAACACAATTCCTAAGCTCCACCTTTCAAAGCTTAAACGATATCTACAACTTCTTCTAATTTTTTTCTAGTTTCTGATAAATGGTTGCTATTGCATTGAAATACTTGATGTTTGTGTGTATTTTATAGTATATATATGTTTTTATTTTGATGTCTGCATATAATCATTACCTTTGGCTGGCTAGTGTCTAACTCGAAAACCTCTCGGTTAATTTAGATGCTAGACATGTCCTCTATTATATATTTAGCCTATTTACAACTTTTTTTCCATACCACTTTTTCTAAACTCTAAACTTTGTAAATAATTGTGAAGTGTGAATAATGTTTTGTATTGTATATTGTATTGTATTGTATTGTATTGACGCACTTACGCAGTACGTTAGAAACGCTATCCTCGTTAGATATATCTTGTAGTTGTTGCTGTTCACCGGGTAAAACATTGGTCCTTAACCTAGAGCCCTCCGGTGTATTTGGTTTTTAAAAGTCGACAAACAAATAACCATAAGGTCTCCTAACAGCCTTTACGTACTTGTTGAGAAAATACTCCGTCTGCCTGGGATACATTTGCTTGGCCAGTGTTACAATTTGTAGTTTGTCACGTGAATTCTTAAACAGGACTAAGTAATGGCTGTTTAAACTGATGCTGCGATTGCCTTTACCCTGATGGAATAGGTTCTGTAAAATGTAGAGGACACTCAGATTTCTGTGATGAGATCCTTTGATAAACAGGTTGACAATTCTATTATCATTTCTCGTTTCAGTCATCTGGTCATCAATGACAATCGGGTTTCGTACATGTACATCAAAATAGTTATCTTGCTCGATATCAGGTGGGATTCCTTTCACAAATTCGATATCAGGTACCATACTAAGGAGTGATGTATACGCAGGCTGCCACTGTGAATAGCACCACACAATTATCTGGGGTGGACGGGAAAATGTTTGATGGGCTTCTTCGAGTAACTTCTGTACTCAGACCGTTTTACCACAACCTGTCATACCAGCAACCATACATGTGAAGGGATATTGTAGTTGAAAATAGTCACAAGAGGTTTCAGGCTGAGCTGACTTGGGCTTAGAAAATCTGAAGGAATTGTGTTTGTTATCCATGTGTCGTTTAAGATTATCACTCCTTGAGAATTCTTCTCCACACTCTGGGCAATGTCTAAAAAACATGTTTACCCTATAAAAGATTTTGTATGAATGAGCCGAAACACTGTATACTCTCATTTATATCCTCCTCCTCCACAGATATGCTGAGACCTCGCGTTCTCAATACATTTCTAGAGGGTCTTGCTGAGCTAGGAATCAACAAACGTCTAATTCACAACAAAAAGGTTTTGAGCGATCTTATCGAAAAAGAAAAAACATACCAGCAAAAGGAGCCTGGAACTAGCAGCAGTGAGCAAGAAGAGAGTCAAAATGAGAACGAGTCTCAGGAGAGTGACAATAACAGTGATGCCGAAAACCAAGATAGTACTATTGCAAACGAGGAAGAACAGAGTAGTGATGAAGAGGACAGTGAAGATAACAACGAAATTAAAAACAATGCCTCTTGTGATCATTGTAACTCTACCGTTGTTCACGCATCGGGTGTTGTTGGCTGCCCCAAATGTCTATGGCATGATAGTTTACTTGACCCGATTGTTAAGAATGCCATCATCACAAGTATCATTTGCGAGAATGGGTTTCCATTGACAACCAAGTCGGTTAAGAACATTTTGGTACGATGCCAACATTGTCAAACAGTACGGCATATTCTTCCCAAAAGTAAAAAGGAAGAAACTTATCACCCAACAAGTGACGATGAGGACTGATTGTAAACAAACCTTAAATGCTAAAATACTCTTTTTTTATGCCTCATTGCAAATCTTATCGCTTATCATGGTTTGAATCAATAAAATCTTTTTTCGAGTAGTTTGTTTTGTTGATTATATTAATTATAGTTCAGTTTTAGAGAAGAATTTGCATCTCAAGAGATTTCCTCCAAACAATAGGCCCTTCAGCTATCGCTAATCCCTAAGAACAATAGCAGAGTTGATCTAATGAACAATACCGGATTTTGTATACAATTATCTTATGAGTTATTAACTGTAAAGGAAAATAATAAAGACAGTTTAGAGCATATCACGAGTAGCTTGTTGTTACTATTTACGCTACAAAGGGGTTTAGATATTGCGAGGTATATTGGATTCGGGAATGATCGGCCCTAGCTTTATAGTGCCTCCAAACAACAGGATCCCAAAAATAGAACCATGACCTCATCCAAAGGAACAATAGATAATGTAATCCACTTCATTTTATTCATGGGTGTAAAAGACAATAGATGACGCAATCTATGAGAGAAGACAATAGATAATGTAATCCACTTCATTTAACGAGATTCCTCTTGAAACAATAGATAGTGTAATCCACTTCATTTAATGAGTAATGAGATTCCACTTCAATTTCCACTTCATTTAACTCTTTCGGGTCCGAGCCTGTAAATATAGGTCCCCTGAGACCTATAATGCATATGAGAAAAAAATTGCATCACATCTAGACATGCCGGAAAGACGATGGTACGATATTATGTGAAGAGATGAATGGCTTCAAAGTCAGAGCTATAACAGGGATCGCTTGACTCTTTCACTATGGAGAAAAGCTCATTTCTTTTGGCGTTCGTTTTTGTTTCTTCGATTTTCACGAATTTTAAGGAGCTGAAAATCGGCTCAAAACATCATTCCCATTCGCACTTGAAATGAAGAGCAAACACAAAATCAGCACTCAGTCGTTACAGTACCTTCTTTGATCTTTCCAACCACCAGGTTTGTTTGCACAAAACACACCAAGCGACTGTGAACCGCGCTATTCTTGTCACTGCATTTCACTCGACCACATTTACCTGAGTAGTAGGAGAGGCACCGAATTAGCCCCTTTTTTGAGGCGCTATGCTAATTTTTGAGGCGCTATGCTAATTTTAGGGCGTATGCATTAATTAGGATGACGTCACAATCCTATTGTCCATTGAATTAATTAAGGAATTGATTTTTAAGGTGTTATGCTAATTTTTAGGGTGTTCTATTGTCTTTCCGCATGAATAAAGTGAGGCGCGCTCATGAATAAAGTGGTGAGCTCATGAATAAAGTGGTGAGCTCATGAATAAAGTGGTGAGCTCATGAATAAAATACGGCGCGCTCATGAATAACAATTATTTCTGTGGATGAGGTCATCGATCTATTCGGGCATGTTTGGGCAAAGCCTATTGTTTAGGGTCCTCTATAAAACCAGGAGCCGTGTCTCCGAATCAGTACAACCCAAAGCCTTGAACAAGATATTCATCGACCTATTCGAAATTGAGAAGTGAACAAGATGGAAGTGATCTACAAGCTAGGATCTCGAGGTTATCATGCCAGCGCTAACATTTTCCACGGCAAGATGAGAGTTCACATTCGAAAGTACATTCAAGGGCAAAACAAGAAATTTCCCACCAAAGAGGGAATTGCTTTGACAGTCGACGAGTGGATCAACCTCAAAGACATTATGAATGAACTAGACGATCTTATTGAAACCATCACAGAAAATCCAGAAGACCCCGACTATGAAGCCTTTGATCGCAGGAATCCACGACAGACTGAAGCATCCGATGAACCAGAAGAAGTTTTTCGTCCAACACTTCAGAGACAAAATGCTATCATGAAAACTACAAGCCTCACGAACATTCAGGCTGGACCCACACTTTTCTGTCCTGTGTGCAAGAAAACGAACTTTTATGGAAGTCACCAATGTGATGGATGTTATAACCCCGTCATAAAGGAGGAACCAGGTGAAATTATGGAAACTTCCTCCATAACAACCGAAGCAGTAGATGTTGAAATTCAACAATCAGAGAAAACCCCACGGGTCTACTCTTGGGGTGTTCGACCGAACAATCAGTTCTACCGGTGCCCAGTATGTAAGAAAACTCCAAGTACCTTTGGACTGTTTTGTAATGTCTGTCACATACGCTTAGAGACTGTCCAGTCAGATATTTAATCATGTGAGTTATAACCAACTTTGTTATATAAAATAAAGCAGCCATGATATACCCCCCTTTTTAGGGCGTACGCCCTATCTTTAGGGCGTATGCATTAATTAGGGTGACGTCACAGTCTTATTGTCTTAGGTCATGCATAAATTAATTAGGGCGTACGGCCCTTTTTGAAGGCGCTATGCTAATTTTTAGGGTGTTCTATTGTCTTTCCGCATGAATAAAGTGAGGCGCGCTCATGAATAAAGTGGTGAGCTCATGAATAAAGTGGTGAGCTCATGAATAAAGTGGTGAGCTCATGAATAAAGTGGTGAGCTCATGAATAAAGTGCGGTAAAGTGCGGCGGTCTCATGAATAAAGTGGAATCTCATTATCTATTATTTCTGTGAATGAGGTCATCGATATATTCGGGCATGTTTGGGCAAAGCTTGAGCGGCTATAAAACCAGAACCTGTATCTCCGAGTCAGTACAACCCAAAGTATAAAACCAGAAAACGCCAACTACAAGATGGCAAGGAAACCTATATCAGAAGACACTATTTGCATCGATGAAGTTGAAGTTGTCGAAAGAAACAGAGCATTTCACAGGATATCAAGTACAATACATTTGGTGTATGCTGCACTCTGTGAAAAACCAATCTATGCCGAGAAAGAAAGACAATGTGAAACAAATCACCCAAGCCAAAGACAGCACGATTGCTTGATGTTATCCGAAGAGGAAGCGTGGAATTTGTTCTACAACAATGCAAAAGACGAAGTCAAACCAGAGAGAGTGTGGGAGATTGTGAACGCTGTTTGCTACATGTTGAACATTGAAATTCATCGCTCATGGAAAGTTTACCTATCTGAACTTTACAAGTTACCCTGGACCACAGTGTATCTCTTACATCTTCAGTTCAGTAACAACGGATCTTCTATCATTGATCAAGTGCTTGAAGTAGTGAGACGTGAAATACATCCACTGAATGACATTGAACAACACGGCCTAGCCTCAAGATATTCTGTGTCTGTTCCAGAACATTTTTTTTTAGAAAAGATGAAGAGTTTATGGAGATTGATTGACTTTGTAATTACTTTAACTTTTAAATCAATAAAGTTCCTTGTTTAGTTGAATAGGTTTGGGCAAGTCTTTGTTATGAATAACAATACACTATTGTTTTGGTAATCTGCGAGCTGCTCTATAGTAACCCAACGATATTTTTTTATATCATTCACAACTCACTCGTAACGTAATTCTGAGATCAGATTATTCGTAAACCTTTACAGTAAATCCACTGTGACTCATTAGATCAACTCTGCTATTGTTCTTAGGGATTGGCGATAACTGAAGAGCCTATTGTTTTGAGGAAAACTCTTGTGATGCAAATTCTTCTCTAAAACTAAACTAGAATTACCATACGAATAAAAACAAACTACTCGGAACAGGATTTTATTGATCCAAAACACCAATTTACAGTTCGTGTTCCTTATCGTCGCGGAGTTGATAACTTTCTTATTTCTCAGTTCTTGGGTTGATATAATGTACCGTGTTACAAGATTACACTGATTTATGTTTCATTGATTTTTTTTCTTGTTGACAAATGCTGCTTAACTTGGATAAAACTTATTTCTAAAAGGTACATATGTATTGTTCATTACGGGAACACTCTGTTCCGGAATAGGTTGTTTTTGGAATTGTTTATTCAACAAGAATTTTCGGTGGTGAATTGCAGCCTCGGTTGCTTCTTGCCATCCATAATCTTCCGTGTTCATCAAGTTTTGCTTCGTTTCCAAGATTTTTCGGAAATCAGGATCTTTTCTTAAGCTGTGAATCCATTTCATATCTTCGAACAACACTTCTCTTAGGTCTTTTCTATAGGTAGGAACCAAAGCGTTACTGGCTTTGATTTCAGCAACTTCATGACTATCCCCATCGTGTTCATACTTTTGAACCAACGCTTCCCATTCTTCCTGGTGCCGTTCTTTAGCTTCGTTTCGAATTCTTTCCCAAACATCCGCTTCTCTGTCATAACTATCATCAGTGGAGTCCGTGCTCTCCTGAGATTCAGAGCTTTGATAAGAATCTTCAGTCATTTCATCATCTGAGTTGGAACGATTAGCAGCCATCGTTTATATCTTTACTCTTCAAGGATCGGGAGTATAATGTCAGACCCTTAAAAGTTTCCAACTTTATAGAAAACAAATTGGTGTGGTCACTAAGTTTAACAAATGTCGATTAGCTGATTTAGCTACGGTCTCTCAGTTAGACCAACATTGTAAGCAGGATTCCTAACCAACATATTTTCCATTATCAACAACTGGATTTACTTTCTTTTTTGAAGTTTCGCTTCTTGTAAATATGGTTTACGTTCTTGAGTTGATAACCTATGGACTTGTGCCAAGTGGTTGGATAATTTAACAAGATACTTTGATCCACAATTCGGTACAGGGCAGTTTTTCAAAGTCCGATTTTCCATGTTCACTCGTTGAAAGTTAGTATCAAATAGCACAAATCTACTTGATCGTCCCTTTTATCTCCTTTCATCCCTTTTGTCACCTCTCGTCCCGCTTTTTTCCGTTTTGAAATAAAAAAAGAGGGATAAAAAAAGAAAAAGGCGGGACAAGAGGTGACAAAAGGGATGAAAAGGACGAACGGAGATAACTATATACGAACGTGGACACGTCTCTTGTCAGTAGGCCCTTTCATCCCGTTTGTCACCTCTCGTCCCGCTTTTTTCCGTTTTGAAATAAAAAAAAGAGGGATAAAACGAAAAAAAAAGCGGCACAAGAGGCGACAAACGGGATGAAAGGGCCTACTGACAAGAGACGTGTCCACGTTCGTATATAGTTATCTCCGTTCGTCCTTTTCATCCCTTTTGTCACCTCTTGTCCCGCCTTTTTCTTTTTTTATCCCTCTTTTTTTATTTCAAAACGGAAAAAAGCGGGACGAGAGGTGACAAAAGGGATGAAAGGAGATAAAAGGGACGATCAAGTAGATTTGTGCTATTTGATACTAACTTTCAACGAGTGCACATGGAAAATTGGACTTTGAAAAACTGCCCTGTACCGAATTGTGGATCAAAGTATCTTGTTAAATTATCCAACCACTTGGCACAAGTCCATAGGTTATCAACTCAAGAACGTAAACCATATTTACAAGAAGCGAAACTTCAAAAAAGAAAGTAAATCCAGTTGTTGATAATGGAAAATATGTTGGTTAGGAATCCTGCTTACAATGTTGGTCTAACTGAGAGACCGTAGCTAAATCAGCTAATCGACATTTGTTAAACTTAGTGACCACACCAATTTGTTTTCTATAAAGTTGGAAACTTTTAAGGGTCTGACATTATACTCCCGATCCTTGAAGAGTAAAGATATAAACGATGGCTGCTAATCGTTCCAACTCAGATGATGAAATGACTGAAGATTCTTATCAAAGCTCTGAATCTCAGGAGAGCACGGACTCCACTGATGATAGTTATGACAGAGAAGCGGATGTTTGGGAAAGAATTCGAAACGAAGCTAAAGAACGGCACCAGGAAGAATGGGAAGCGTTGGTTCAAAAGTATGAACACGATGGGGATAGTCATGAAGTTGCTGAAATCAAAGCCAGTAACGCTTTGGTTCCTACCTATAGAAAAGACCTAAGAGAAGTGTTGTTCGAAGATATGAAATGGATTCACAGCTTAAGAAAAGATCCTGATTTCCGAAAAATCTTGGAAACGAAGCAAAACTTGATGAACACGGAAGATTATGGATGGCAAGAAGCAACCGAGGCTGCAATTCACCACCGAAAATTCTTGTTGAATAAACAATTCCAAAAACAACCTATTCCGGAACAGAGTGTTCCCGTAATGAACAATACATATGTACCTTTTAGAAATAAGTTTTATCCAAGTTAAGCAGCATTTGTCAACAAGAAAAAAAATCAATGAAACATAAATCAGTGTAATCTTGTAACACGGTACATTATATCAACCCAAGAACTGAGAAATAAGAAAGTTATCAACTCCGCGACGATAAGGAACACGAACTGTAAATTGGTGTTTTGGATCAATAAAATCCTGTTCCGAGTAGTTTGTTTTTATTCGTATGGTAATTCTAGTTTAGTTTTAGAGAAGAATTTGCATCACAAGAGTTTTCCTCAAAACAATAGGCTCTTCAGTTATCGCCAATCCCTAAGAACAATAGCAGAGTTGATCTAATGAGTCACAGTGGATTTACTGTAAAGGTTTACGAATAATCTGATCTCAGAATTACGTTACGAGTGAGTTGTGAATGATATAAAAAAATATCGTTGGGTTACTATAGAGCAGCTCGCAGATTACCAAAACAATAGTGTATTGTTATTCATAACAAAGACTTGCCCAAACCTATTCAACTAAACAAGGAACTTTATTGATTTAAAAGTTAAAGTAATTACAAAGTCAATCAATCTCCATAAACTCTTCATCTTTTCTAAAAAAAAATGTTCTGGAACAGACACAGAATATCTTGAGGCTAGGCCGTGTTGTTCAATGTCATTCAGTGGATGTATTTCACGTCTCACTACTTCAAGCACTTGATCAATGATAGAAGATCCGTTGTTACTGAACTGAAGATGTAAGAGATACACTGTGGTCCAGGGTAACTTGTAAAGTTCAGATAGGTAAACTTTCCATGAGCGATGAATTTCAATGTTCAACATGTAGCAAACAGCGTTCACAATCTCCCACACTCTCTCTGGTTTGACTTCGTCTTTTGCATTGTTGTAGAACAAATTCCACGCTTCCTCTTCGGATAACATCAAGCAATCGTGCTGTCTTTGGCTTGGGTGATTTGTTTCACATTGTCTTTCTTTCTCGGCATAGATTGGTTTTTCACAGAGTGCAGCATACACCAAATGTATTGTACTTGATATCCTGTGAAATGCTCTGTTTCTTTCGACAACTTCAACTTCATCGATGCAAATAGTGTCTTCTGATATAGGTTTCCTTGCCATCTTGTAGTTGGCGTTTTCTGGTTTTATACTTTGGGTTGTACTGACTCGGAGATACAGGTTCTGGTTTTATAGCCGCTCAAGCTTTGCCCAAACATGCCCGAATATATCGATGACCTCATTCACAGAAATAATAGATAATGAGATTCCACTTTATTCATGAGACCGCCGCACTTTACCGCACTTTATTCATGAGCTCACCACTTTATTCATGAGCTCACCACTTTATTCATGAGCTCACCACTTTATTCATGAGCTCACCACTTTATTCATGAGCGCGCCTCACTTTATTCATGCGGAAAGACAATAGAACACCCTAAAAATTAGCATAGCGCCTTCAAAAAGGGCCGTACGCCCTAATTAATTTATGCATGACCTAAGACAATAAGACTGTGACGTCACCCTAATTAATGCATACGCCCTAAAGATAGGGCGTACGCCCTAAAAAGGGGGGTATATCATTTTATATAACAAAGTTGGTTATAACTCACATGATTAAATATCTGACTGGACAGTCTCTAAGCGTATGTGACAGACATTACAAAACAGTCCAAAGGTACTTGGAGTTTTCTTACATACTGGGCACCGGTAGAACTGATTGTTCGGTCGAACACCCCAAGAGTAGACCCGTGGGGTTTTCTCTGATTGTTGAATTTCAACATCTACTGCTTCGGTTGTTATGGAGGAAGTTTCCATAATTTCACCTGGTTCCTCCTTTATGACGGGGTTATAACATCCATCACATTGGTGACTTCCATAAAAGTTCGTTTTCTTGCACACAGGACAGAAAAGTGTGGGTCCAGCCTGAATGTTCGTGAGGCTTGTAGTTTTCATGATAGCATTTTGTCTCTGAAGTGTTGGACGAAAAACTTCTTCTGGTTCATCGGATGCTTCAGTCTGTCGTGGATTCCTGCGATCAAAGGCTTCATAGTCGGGGTCTTCTGGATTTTCTGTGATGGTTTCAATAAGATCGTCTAGTTCATTCATAATGTCTTTGAGGTTGATCCACTCGTCGACTGTCAAAGCAATTCCCTCTTTGGTGGGAAATTTCTTGTTTTGCCCTTGAATGTACTTTCGAATGTGAACTCTCATCTTGCCGTGGAAAATGTTAGCGCTGGCATGATAACCTCGAGATCCTAGCTTGTAGATCACTTCCATCTTGTTCACTTCTCAATTTCGAATAGGTCGATGAATATCTTGTTCAAGGCTTTGGGTTGTACTGATTCGGAGACACGGCTCCTGGTTTTATAGAGGACCCTAAACAATAGGCTTTGCCCAAACATGCCCGAATAGATCGATGACCTCATCCACAGAAATAATTGTTATTCATGAGCGCGCCGTATTTTATTCATGAGCTCACCACTTTATTCATGAGCTCACCACTTTATTCATGAGCTCACCACTTTATTCATGAGCGCGCCTCACTTTATTCATGCGGAAAGACAATAGAACACCCTAAAAATTAGCATAACACCTTAAAAATCAATTCCTTAATTAATTCAATGGACAATAGGATTGTGACGTCATCCTAATTAATGCATACGCCCTAAAATTAGCATAGCGCCTCAAAAATTAGCATAGCGCCTCAAAAAAGGGGCTAATTCGGTGCCTCTCCTACTACTTACCTGCTCCCACCTCCAATTGCATGCTGGGTAATGGACAAAAATTCACTGGGGGTCCCCCCCTCTGGGACTCCGGTAGGGTTTATTTTATAAGTCTTTTACTCCTACAACCAAGAGCGGTGATTTGGACTCAAGCCGTTGCTTTAAAGTGACAAAAACACATCCTAATAGGTCGAGCAGGGGTAAAAGACTGCCAACTGCAGGATTTCAAGGATTTCAGTGAATATTTTTTTCCTGTGTCTGAAAGCACAAACACAACGGAAAAACCATGTGAAATCCCCTACAAGGCCCACTAAAAGCAAACCAAGTACTTTTCAGCCATCCTCAGACTTAATGATGTCCTCAAGCTCTCTGACAGTGGCATTTTTCTCCAAAATTAGAGCATATTTCATTGGAAACCCTACAGAAGTTGCAATACCTACCGTCGACGAGTACGTAGAATTCTCCCGAATGGCATTGTGGAGAAAGTTTGAGCACTCGGCTTAAAAAGTATCTGGTATTGACCCAGGCTTTTACTTACGCGGTCATAAGTCAGGAAAGGTTACATTTACACGATTTCAAACAAAAACTTTCTTCACAGAAGTACGAAAACCTCAAAACGATTTCAAACAAGTGTAGAACATGAAGTATTCACTCAAAACCAAAACGTTCTTAACAGAAGTGCTCAAAACTTTTCGGACGTTCATAAGTTATAAAAATTGGAAAAGGGTATAGGCACTTTAACTCTTTACCGTCCGAGTCTGTAAATAGGAGACGCATTAGTCCGTTACTAGAAATATTATTGCATCACATCTAGACAAGCTGGAAATGTATGGCTTAAAAGTCAGAGCTATAATAGGGATAGCTCGACTCTTTCACTATGGAGAAAAGCTCATTGTTTTGGCGATCGTTTTGTTGCTTCGATTTTCACGAATTTTAAGGAGCTAAAAATCGGCTCAAAACACCCTTCCCATTCGCACTTGAAATCAAAAGCAAACACATAATCAGCACTCAGTCGTTACAGTACCTTCTTTAATATGTCCAACCACCAGGTTTTTTTGGCACAAAACACACCAAGCGACTGTGAACCGCGCTTTTCTTGTCACTGCATTTCTCTCTATGACATTCTCCTGTACCCACCTCCAATTGCATGCTGGGTAATGCATCGGGTAGAATCCCGTTGTTTTAGGCGACATTTTCTCGCGACTGTGAGATATGAATAATTATGATACGCCTTATTAGATATTCAGCAAAGCGCTTGTGATTGGCTGCTAGAGAATCCTTCTGGGAATACCTCATTCCCATACTTGCTCTTGGGCCTGTCAATCACTGTCATCTATCTTGTCATGGGAATAACTGAAATCTCAAAGCTCTTTAAGAGATTTCAATAGACCTTGGGTAAATAAGTAAACTCGGTTACAGTAAAAGATACCGCAAAATCAATTTGCCGTGGCTACTTGGGTTATAAGTTTTGTCGCGCGAAGTTTCCAAACCTATTTCGTTTGCGTTCGAGGTTTGACTCATGTCAACATTAAAATGGAGTATAATGTCTGCATTTAGAGCTTATTCGAAAAGCCGAAGTCAAATTCAGCAAGCTTTATTTTAGTGCCATATTTGTGAAACTAGTTAAATAAAAGTGAACCTCGGCATTGTTCGCACGAACTATCCAAGCGAAAGATTTCAAACTCCATACAAGCTATAAAAGTTTTTAAAACTCTTGACCAAAGCGCTTTATTAAACACGAAAAGTCATGATCACTTACTTTGAGAGCGCGCCATAAAAATGTGTGGAAAAAGTTCTGTAATTTTGTAGCTTTAAACTCAAAATACGAGTTGGTTACTAAACATAAAATAACGATCAGTTTAGAAACATATTTCTGTACTGTTGTAGCTTTAAAATAATATATCATTGAAGCTTATCTGACCACTAGAAGTCTAGATATCAGTAAAAGAATCGCAACTATCAGTAAAGTAAAATCAGTAAAGCCACACATAATCGTGGTAAAGGTCTCGTTTTAAAGCTTAAGACATAAACAATCCGTCTGTTTAATCGCTTGTGATGCGCTCTTGATTTGTGAACTTGTTTTCTTCATTTAAGTTTTGTCATTTCACAAAGCGCGTTGGTTTTATAGCAAAGGCAAAGTGCCGCTTACTATAATAGTGATCAGAAGCTGGTCCTTAGTAAAGCCGAATAACTCTGAATCTAGGCCACACATAACCGTGGTAAAGGTCTCGTTTTAAAGCTTAAGACATAAACAATCCGTCTGTTTAATCGCTTGTGATGCGCTCTTGATTTGTGAACTTGTTTTCTTCGTTTAGGTTTTGTCATTTCACAAAGCGCGTTGGTTTTATACCAAAGGCAAGGTGCCGCTTAACTATAATACTGATCAGAAGCTGGTCCTCTAAGCAGTGAAAAACAGAAATGAACTGAGGTAGCGATTAGCCTGTGTATGTACATCACCTAAACAAAGTATTGGCGTCTATTGCCATTTGAATTAGCTTTGATTATATGGTTGGTTAAAACAATAGATTTCCCACGCGTAGCCTCGTACTGAGCAGTTTCAGAACGAGTTCAGGGATTAAACATGGCGCCGTGTGATAAAAGCTAAATGATAAATGCGAGCCGATGTTAACAAAAGTCATTCAGCCTATCTCAACTGTATGACGGAATTTATTATGCTTCTTTCATTTAATTCTATACAAGTGTATGCTTTCGGGGCACGGACTCGTTCACAACCTGAAGATTCGCTCGCAAAACACAAATTTGCTCGCAAGAAAAAAACAGTTCACTGAAAAACACGGATTCGATCAACTTATAAACTATCAGAAATTCGACTGCAAAGTCGCTTTTAGTGCGTGTTTATTTTCTGATGCAGCTCCAATGGCCATGTATTTGTCTTTGTTCACTCCTTCCGCGCATATAATAACTTTCAAAGCCCGGCGCTACCCTAACATAGTTAACCGACTCATTAGACTTATTATGTTTAAATTTTCACAAGTGCCTAACCCAATTACTCTTTTTACTGCCGTCCTTTGTTTCGGTATCTGCTGTTATAATTCAGGAGACGGAGCTTAGGATTGCCCGCGGGAATTCTGAAAGTTAATAAATATGCAAGCATCGAAGGCGATTTGACTGATGCAAAAACATTCAAGTTTCATGGTAGAAATATTTATACGATTTCGATAAGAAAACACTCGACTGACAGATGAATAATCAAATAATCTTCTCCCGATGTTACAAATTTTGGATACTTAAGATGTCGCGAGAAAATAAAAACAATTTCCATATGAGTTCTGTCTGAAAAGACTCAAACTTCAACCTGTTTTTCATGGCACAGAAGTTCATTTAATTTACCTCCAAATTAGCGGTATTTACAGCGTAATATCTCTTCTTTAAAATCCCTACAACCAAGAGCGGTGATTTGGACTCAAGCCGTTGCTTTAAAGTGACAAAAACACATCCTAATAGGTTGAGCAGGGGTAAAAGACTGCCAACTGCAGGATTTCAAGGATTTCATTGAATATTTTTTTCCTGTGTCTGAAACCACAAACACAACAGAAAAACCCTGTGAAATCCCCCTCACAAAGCCTACTAGAAGCAAACCAAGTACTTTTCAGCCGTCCTCAGACTTAACGATGTCCTCAAGCTCTCTGACAGTGGCATTTTTCTCCAAAATTAGAGCACAATTCATTGGAAACCCTACAGAAGTTGCAATACCTACCGTCGACGAGTACGTAGAATTCTCCCGAATGGCATTGTGGAGAAAGTTTGAGCCCTCGGCTTAAAAAGTCAGCAGTATTTAACTACCCCGGGCTAGCCAAACTTGAACTGAGGGGGGAGGATTGAGTTACCACTTAGGATTTCACTAATTGAGCTCACACACGATCGGACGACAAAGAGGTAATATCCTGTTGAGTAAACGAAACCGTAACGTGTCTGAAAAGCCTTGGACGAAATGTAGTGATGTGTTCTAGTGGCATTTCCGCTGCTGAATTTGACGATTCAATGAAAAGTAAAACTGTCCATTCCAATTACGCTCTTCGGTCTAATGGCTGATATACATTGTAAGTTCGTGGGTCAGTCCTGCAGATTTTACCGTTCAGCGATTGGTCCGATTGAGCACAATGACTTCGTTCTCCGAATCTCCTCGAAAAAACACGGCACTCGTTCGTCACTGCTTCCGAAGAAAAGCCACGTTCAACCACTGGCTGCCTGTGGTCAGCTAGCACAGGAAGCCCATGAAAAAGGTCAATCTGACGGTACCCCAGCTCGTTACATGCTAGGTTGGCTGCAGAAACCGTCGAATTTGAGTACGTACGAAGTGAGGAAGTAAGCGATGGATCGGTTAAATGAGTACTAGAGGAATATAAGAAAAGGTTTATGGAGGTAAAATGCTGAAAGTTTGGATTTTCAAAGAATTGCGAGACCTCGAAGAGTCGCCACATGGACTAATGGTGTCTTGTGTTTCCCGCCTTCTCAATATTTATATAGGAAAGGGGAAAAAAAGCCCATAAGTGCCTCAAACCAGAAATACATATCAGTGACGAAGAGGAACAATTTCACAACACACAGGTAAGATTTCATAACTTTATTGATCATTTTCGTACAGTTTCAGAATTTTCCTAAAAATTCCCATACATTCCATGTAAAATTCATTAGCTTGGGCTGCCTGTGGGAAGACTATATGGAAACCAGGCTTAAAGAATCCAAGTCATCCAAAAGGCATTGCGCGCTCGTGTTATTGTTTACATACGGGACATGGACCTTTCAACAGACTCGACTCGATCGAGCAATGGAGGTTAGAGACCCGGGAATTGATATTGTTCACTTCAAGTATTGTAGATAAAAGCAGGTGAAGATGAAAGTCTTCCTGGTCCTTCACACAATTGCTACGGCTCTCCAACTGCAGTTGCTTGTGCTCAGCCTGAGCGAAATGCTAACGAGCCATCACCAAACGCATTGGGAACTCTCACTTCTGACCGAGTGGTAAGCATGATTTTATTTGGAATATCGTACTTTAAATTTGAGTTTAGTTATTATCTATTTTAAAAATGAACTTTCATACGAATAAACATTTGTAGGTTTGCTCCTGCAAGAACACCTGCAGCAGGAAGAAAGGTGCCAAAACAAAGGGTTGTTCATCGTGCAAAAGTGTTTCCCTAAAATGCCGTGTTACTGCAAATGCGGTACCAAAACTCAAAAGGCGGGATTCAAGAATAAAGTTAGCCTTATAGTTATAAATCGTAATCCAAATGCCTTTGCTCGACACCAGGAGCAAGTCGCAAATGCTGAGAGAAATAAAGGTGAGAAATGAAATGTGCTAATACTTTTTCTTCTGTTGTTTCGCGCGAGACTAGCTGCAACCAAAAATCGGAAACTTTGCGATGATGATCAGAAATGGGGTCAGTTCACTTGCATCGATTTTGCTTTAACTGTAAATTAATTCAAGAATGATATTTTTGAATCCACTCAAAATCTAATATTAAATGAACTTATTGGTATACGTTTTCCCCTTTATTTATACGTGTTTCTCTTCTATCTCACGGCATATAATTGTAGTTTTGTTTAATAGAAACTAGACTCGATAACCCCTTAGTTTATTCAGGTCCTGCCTACTCGGTAATTGTCAAATTCCTTATTTGTTTTTGTTTTGAGTGAAATAAACGTATATTGAAGGTTGTACCTTTTACGAATGAAAACTACTGTCGAAAACTACTTCTGTTAATGCACCTATCAATGTTAAGCCCAGGGAGTGGGGGGCAGCAAGGGGTGGGGATTTGACAGACAGGGCTACCCTGAGGGTGGGAATTTTGACATACGCTGCTTGCCCAGGGTGGGGTTATTTATAGGAAACATAAGGAAGACAGGGCAGATATTTGATATTTTTGACCAAACGTGTTCTCCCGAGGTTGGGGAATTTGACATTTTTTTGGGCAAAAATGTCAAATCCCCACCCCTTGCCAAACCCCCCTCCCCCGGGCTTAACATTGATACTAAGGTGCATAGCAGGATTTCATTGTGCTGTAGTTTGCCCCACTCATACAAAATCTGTTCTAGGTCTACAGACCCCATGGCACAAGTACACCATCCAGGTCGCTGGGGATTTATCATCTGGTTGACCGTGTGGTTCAAGCGAACTCTAGACTTCCATGACCTTAAGTTAATAGCCTTCAGAAGCAGTATATCTTTATCACCTTCTGGTAGTTCCCCACGGCATGCCGTGACATGACATTGAAATAATTTCCCATTGTTTTTGTCCTGCTGATCCAATCAAATCAGTTATGGACATGCCATAGTTTGTCCCACTCATCTGAAATCTGCTCTATTTAGTAACTGATCTGCCTAGATCGAGAAGTTCTAACATTAGCTATTCGGACAAAGGGAGAAGAACCAGATTATTCAAGTAACTCATTTCGAAAGGCAGCCTACAGGCAATATTGCCTGTGGAAATATGGAAAACTGGGTTGAGCAAACCCCAGAGTTCTACCAATGATCCAGTGTGGTGCTCATGATCCGATAAGACTATCCACAACCAGGCAGAGCATACATTGGATACAAAAATTACTTATCTACATATTTTTTAAAGGGGCTATATCACTAGGATTATTGGTCCACCATTATCATTGCTCCAGTTGGAAACATTTCAGGACATTTAAAGTGCAAGTAACATTTTAACACAGCATGAATTCTTTATGCTCAAATTCTATATTTTGTTATAGTCGAGTCTAAATTATTTTTCTTCAAAAGGCAGTCACAGTAATTAAACTAGGATAAAAGCTACCTGAATTGCAGGACTGTGTTGTCTCAGTGTCATAATTCAATCCTATGGGATGTTATTGTACCAGTTCTCTTGGGAGTTGATTGATCTGATGACATCACAGGATCCACCAAAAGTAATCACAATTAGTGATTATATGCCAAAAATATACCTTTTTGTTGGAAAACCATAACAGTACAATAATAATTATACATGTACATTTTTATTTTTTAATAAGATGCTTTCATGATACCAAAATATTTTGAAACTAGTTACTTTTTGTGTGGGGGATGTACTCAAATGTGTTCATTATTGTAGACTGTTAAGGTCCAAGCCTATCCCTCCCTCCCTCCCTCAGGCATTGATATTTTTGAATGAGCACTGCAACATGAACCACCTTTGGTGTCAGCTAAGTTATGCAAATGCCCCACCATGTTTAAAAATAGATGTAAAATACTCTGACAAACGGGACATTTTCATGATGCCATCACATACTACAACTACTTCGAATTTGTATCAGTCTTGGAACTCTCAAAGGAATTGATAAATTTGAAAGAGAAAAAAATATAAATGATGCTATAATGAAAATGTGCTATTCTCCACCCTCTCTGACAAATACCCCTGGGACAGGTGCCTAGGTATGTTTGGGGGGGGGAGGACAGTACTGGTAACTCTTGCATTGCATTTATTAGGCAAGTTTAGTATTCGCAGACGAGCTGGATGAGGACTCTGTGATGGACTTTCCTAAAAGCTATTCAGCAGATCCTCCATTTATTGCTACTTCCAGCTCATCTGTGAGAATACAAAACTTATTGAAACCACAGTAGATCTCATATTCCTTATCCTTGTATTAGAATTAGTTGAACATCAGAAGGCATGCTAGTATGAATGGAAATTGAGTATAGCACAAACAATATTTCAATGTATTATTGTAATCTCTCAAAACTTTTTTATATAGGCAATGATGGTGGTCCTAGCACTAGGGACAACCTCTCTACTATACCAGGCCCATACATGTATTATGTTCATTTAACCTTGTCTGTAAATGCAATTGGACCCTATATAAATTTTTGTAATCACCTTTTCAATTATTTACTGTTACTCTGTTTAACACTAGTTTCCCCCTTTTATTAACCACACAATAATTATTAGGCCTTCAGTCTCAGTCCATACTCAATACCTCTTGCAGTCAATTTTGTTATCAGTACCAACCAACAGACCTACAATCTTGGACAAAATAGGTTGGCACATCCATTTGAGATTAAAACACAAGAAAATTATTACCCTTTTCCTTATATACCCATCCCCTGGCTCAATGTTGATGTTTTCTAGTTATGCACAATAAGCCGAATATAAAAATTGCCCTTTCAACATTGAATGAACAGGGAGGTCCAGAATACAAAACACATTTGTCCAAGATTGTACAAATGTGTAGCTTATTCCTTGTGATTTTTATGTTAGTTTTAAAATTCTGTTGCATAATCTAAAAAGCAATTACTCAAGTTATATAGTTCATGGCCTTGTTTGGAGGCTTCCAATAAAAACATAAAATGTATTAGGAACACAGTGTTAAATGAAAAGTTACATTTATGTAAACATATTGTCAAAAGCTGTAATTTTGAAAAGCATTGGGATTAGCTACAGTCACCCAGATGAGAAACAAAATATGGACTGCCAACCAGAGTGTGCAATTCCAGTGGATTCTCAGTGGACCAGTATAAGAAATATATATCATTCAAAAACACATTAATGACATTTTGACCAATCAGATGAAGCAACTAAGCCATGTAGTGTTTTATTGGGTATAAAGGAGGATGCACTGGGGGCTTTATATACCGCTAGGGTCTCTATGTATACACAGATACATGGTCAAATGCATGAGCAATACAGTGAAATTGAAAGACCTTTCAATCTTCCCTTTCTGAAACTGCCACCAGAGAAATATCACGCTGGGATCCTTTTGCATCACTCGTCAATGGTGTGGACTGAAAGTGTTGGCGTTTGCCTAAATGTAAATAGCAACCATTTAAAGTTTAGTATGACATGTATTTGAAAAAGAAACAATGCAATTTATCAGAGCGGAGAGGAACAGTCTATATATGCCAGGGAGGAGGAAGAAAAATTATGGGATTACATTCATGTTCTTGGGCTTGGGAGAAATGTTTAAAACTCACTAGGGAGGAGGGAGAAAAAATCGAAAACTAGGTCTAGGGATGAGTTTATCACACCCGAAATTTTAGCTGAGAATGAGATACAAGACTTTCAGACTTTAGCAAATATATCTTTCCCACTGAATAAGCTTATAAAATCAAAAGAAACGTTACAACAAGCAATTGAATTCAACACTTACTTGATGTACATGTATTGTAGGCTGTTGAGTGTTGGTGTTGCTCGAGCTAGGGTTCCTTGTTGAAACCTTTCGCATCGGCAACTCGGCGATACTCTGGAGGAGTAAAATTTCATCATATTCGCTATTTGAAAGGCCTTTTATCCCAAAACTTTCCTTTCTCTGGTTCTATAGCACATACGTGGAGCGATTCCTTTCTCCTCCTTGCACTTTTTCGGCCTCGGGGATGGCGACTAAAAGTGCCTGCCGTTCTTCACGTACGTACTAAGGCCGTATTTTAGTTGAAAATATAGTCTAACTATGACTAAAACTTTAAAATAATAACATACACACGAAGACTGATAATTCTGAAAAACAACTTGATGATACAATTGACTTTAACATAAACACTTAGGCCGATGGAAACAGATTTTCCTCTTATTCTGCTAAACTCCCTATATGGCCGCCATTTATCCTGGCATACAAAATGGCGGATTCGCACTTGTGAGCGCGCAATGCATTTTGGATGACTTGGATTCTTTAAGAAATGAGGGAGATATAGACATG
The DNA here is from genome assembly GCA_030867875.1 of Actinernus sp. WN-2022. Lineage (NCBI taxonomy): Eukaryota > Metazoa > Cnidaria > Anthozoa > Actiniaria > Actinernidae > Actinernus > Actinernus sp. WN-2022. The sequence goes on along the minus strand of JAOWCC010001368.1, from coordinate 21,884,922 downwards.
TACTTAAAATCACGTCATCGTTACGTTATCACCACTATGTGTTCGATAAGGACGCACTACCATGTCTGTCCAGGTTTGCAGTGCCTGGCATTAGAAGGACATTCTCCAGCATGACCAAATATTTTCGAAACCTTGAACGCGTACCATAAACATCCGTCAATATATCTTCGGTAAATCAAACGTCATTCGGAAAGCCAACGGCGAATCCTCGATCCACAGAAAAAAAAGATGAATAAATTATCTCGCTCGATGTCCACAGCAAAAAAACAATGAATAAATTAGCTCGCACCACCTAACCTCCATAACTCGTTCTGCACATGCGTGCAACCACGAGTTTAATTAAAAGGGCTTTTTAATAATTGCATTGTTTTAATATATAACGAGTGCGATAGTTATATTGTATAGCGCCTATGAACTTACAGGAGTAGGCGTTTATAAATGTTGTTGTTATTATTATTATTACTGTATTAGGGTCTTCTAACATAATAATTGACAATATCTTTCATTTATTTATATTATGTATAAATTTCAGTGCCGAAAATCGCATGCGAGATGGAAGTCATGCATTTGTCGTGCCCTCAAGATAAAAACCTGAATATCAAGTGGGCCAAATTTGGTCGCTCCTCCATGAACATCTGCAGACATAGCAAGATGGCAATATGCGGAGAGGAGGTTAAGACATTGTCAAAAGTTCGTCTTCTATGCCAAGGCAAGAATGCCTGCTCAACTCCTAAATTAGCAACATATTTTAGTGGAAGAGATCCATGTCCAGGAAAATTGAAATACCTTGAGGTCCATTTTGACTGTCAGTGATTTTCACTTGCGAATCCTTGTTGACGTCATTGTTTATATTTTTGCATAAATAGCAGAAATTAAACTTTAAACTACCAAAAAAAACCAGATAATTTTAAACCTTAGTAATCATCGAAAATTTGAGATTGATAGGTTAAATATTTGCGAAGAAATTGACTTTTCAAAACTGTAACAATGGCCTGGGTGGCGAGAACTGCTGATATCCATAAGTTCTATTGTAAATTTTGAGATTTTTAAACGCTCATTCCTCAAATTAAAGATATTTATCATATCACTCCCACATTTTTGATGATTATCAAGCGTGACAACCTCTTTCGATTGATGGACTCTGTTTGTTTGTATGTACGTCGCTTGAAGTTTGATGTATGCTAATGATGAAAAAACGTAAATAAGGATTCGCCTGTAGTCGTACCCTGGATAGCAGGGTATTATTGTATAAGAGCCTAATATAGTCTACATGTTTTACATTGTAATTTAATTTGTAAAAGCTTGTTTTCATTAGCGACATTAGTATACAAACAAACACAAGCAGAAGCAGTGCCGTACTTATCATTATCGGTATTTCTACTCACTCAGGTGGGTGAGAAATAAGAACAAGCGCAACTAATTATAATTACACTACTGCGTATATTGCTTGTGCTTAAAATTTATGCTTATGTCGCTGGTGTAAACCAGGCTTTTCACCCGGCTTTTCATTACATATCAGCAATTATTGGACAAGGTTGAGCAAAATATTATGAATTGTCTGTGGAGAGCTACCAGTTATTTTCCGATGCCGAAGGCAGAGGCAAATAACTGGTAGCGAGACATAGACAGCTAGCTAGTATTAACTAGCATAATATTCCAAGCATTTTAGTACCAGCTCGTGCAGATTAGAGCAACGGGGATGTTTCCGCTCACGATTAGTTACCATTATTTGATATATGCACTGCGTAATAAACGTCTAACAAGTCGAGGTGAACCCCGAACTTGATTAGACCAGGAAAACTTTTTACAAAAAGTATCAGTCACCATATTTAAATTGATATGGTCCCTCTAGAGATGCTTAAGTAATGGTCCAGATAAGAACTGTAGTAGAATCCATTGTTCTGCGGCAATGAGCCTCCCCCACATACGATTTTGCTTGAATATGCCTTAAGTGCTTTATGACTAAGTATCTAGAGTCCAAACTACATTTCGAAAATAAAGTATTTGTTATGCTATTGGCTCTTTTCTCTGTGAAAACGCAGAGATTTCAAAACTATATTCAAACCACAAAATAATATCGAATGAAAATGCATTATTTCGATGGGTTTCTATTGAATTTATAAGTATCAACCAATGAAATTACGAGAAAGAATAATAGAAAATTAACACCTTTTAACATTCCTTGCCGTAGAGCACTACAGTTCTTATCTGGACCATTACTTAATCAATTTGAGGACCCTGATGAAGCATGATCTAAGTGGGTTGAAGTTTTAGAAAAGCGCCTTGGATTACCAAAGATCTAAACAAAAGCGGGAGGTCGCAGGTTCATACCCCGGCCGAACCAACACTCAGGGTCTTAAAATAACCGAGTAGAAGGTGCTGCCTTTGTGATCGAACTGGAAATGGTTAGAACTTCACGTCTCCTCGGATAAGGACGATAAATCGTAGGTCCTCGAAGACCTCCAGAGCGGGGCTTTAACCATGTTAAAATTCTCCGTCCCATTCGAGTGGTAAAACAATAAATCATTAAACCGCAATGTCCTCTAGCGATCTGATTGGAATGAATTTTCGAAAGTCCGTAATAGTGTGAATTCTTTCTTAATAAACACCAGCAATTCTTGACCTAACTAATGAGTGGTGTATATAAACATTGGTAAAGAGCAATTAAACGGAGTTGTACGTGTTTCAGATTAAAATATAATCTTTGGACAAAGTAGATCATTCCATTCTCCTTGAGAAGTTACCTATTTTTGGGTTAGAGCTCTCCACTCTACAATAGCTTTCATCATATTTATCAAATAGAGGTCAGAAGTGTTTTGTAAGGCGATATAACACGGACAGGAATTTTATATAAGACTTCTAAATTTTGCTTCTAAAAGATAATTTTCAGAAATTTTGATAACATTTCTAGTCAGTTATAGCTATGTCGTGTGTCATGATGTGCGTAGTAGAGTACGAAGAGAAGAAAAAATGTGACCCATATTGATGGGCCGGTCGCGTAGGAATAACAGTGTTCTTTGGAGCCTTTGTATTTTACCTCCGATATCAGGTCGTTGCACTAATACCATCGGAGACCGAACTAAATATAGAACTGATATCTCAGTGTAAAGGAATGGCTTATTGCTAACAAACGTCACTCAATATTCTTAAAACCGAATTTATGATTATAGATAACCGAGACAAAGATTGGTTTGTAATTATGACATTGAAATTACATTGAATAATAGTTCCGTGAGAAGAGTGAGGGAAACTAAATACCTCGGTGTATATTTAGGTGAAAATCTTCGGTGGTACGCACACATTGATACTATTACATAAAAGCTATCCATTGTTCTTGGGATACTGAGGAGTGTAAGCTAAGGCCCTTTGTACCATTTAAGAGATGCTTTAAGAGAAGTCCATAAAACACTGATTCTACAACCCTTACCAAATTGCCCTGATGTTTGGGTTAATTAATCTTGGATCTGGCCTTTCCAAGAAGTTACAGACTCTACAGAATCGTGCTGCAAGAATAATAACTAAATCTGATTACACAATTAGGTCAGCTGACATCCGTAAAGAGTGGTACCGTTTCGTATTCGAAAATTACCGCTGAATTCAATGACTACAGACGCATGTACGCAGGGTTAGCCTCATTCTGAAGTTAAACATTCATAAATACCAGCGAGAAGGTGGGCTATTCACAACACTGTGTATTGTTATAGTTTCGCGTTTTACACCTCGTTGGTATTTAAGAATGTTAAACTTCATCAGAATGAGGCTAATCCTGCGTACATGCGTCTGTAGTCATTGTATTAAGCGGTAATTTTCGAATACGAAATGGACTATTATTGTGTTGGGAATCATTAAAAGAAAGAAGGCTAAAGCAAGAGCTATTATGATGTATATATAAGACTGTAATAACTTAGCACGCAGCAATCTTAATCTCTGATCTGATTAAAGAATCCTAACACAATAGCTATAACTTACGTCACTCAAATACAAACCTTCATTTATCACATACATACTGAGATTTACGAATGGAATCACTCATGCGAAAACCCACTTCACAATTTTCCTTAGCCAATCAGAATCGCGAAACGAATTTTTCACACGTGCAAAAAGCGTTTCGTCCAATCAGAAAACACCTGCCAAAACATATCGGGATTTTCAAACTGGACTTGAGATCACAGGAAACCCAAGCTCTGTTTGTGTTTTAAATCATAAGGGTTTGTATGGGATTTTTAACGAGTATTTGGTTGTATACGGTTAGACCAGAAATACTGAAATAAAATCAATGAAAACTTACCTGAAGTCTTTATCTGTTCTTTATTGGGCTCTGTATGCAATTTCAGCGAATTCTGTTGAAATTTTACCCCTCGAACTCTCCGACTAAGAAAGAAGGCAAGGATGGTCGCAGCCGCCATTTCTCGACCCCAATCAACCGAACATCACGCTCGAATTTTCATCCAAAATCAATGCCGACCGCAACTAGACCTCAAATAATAGCACAACAGTACTTATTTCAAGAGCCTCGTGCCGTCTAATTGAAATAAACTCCATTTCTCGAGCCTAAATCAAACACAATTTGAAACAAATCCGCCCGTTGGGATCCGTGATCGACACTTGTTGCCAACGCATAGCAACGGAGTTCGAGTCCTACACCGGGCACTAAAATATTTTTTTTTTTACTTCTTTTTCTCCTTTCTCAGTTTTGTTTAATCTTTTCCTCTATTTTAAACAATTAGAGCCGCCTTCTACATGAAAAACATTGTTGTCTTTTGGCTCTCAAGCCTCGACCAGGAGCCCATTGCCTCAACTATTAAATTACTTTTCTGGTTACTTTATTATCATAAGAGCTAGAAGGAAAGCTCGCTGCGTAGAAGAGAAAAGCTGGGATATCGGTTACCTTTTATTCTTCGATTCGAGCCTGTTAAGTTTATAAGCAAATTAATGTATCAGTTATTTTTTTACGGGCTTTGGTTGATTCAAATCCGGGTTCAAATGATCGGAATTAAAGTACCGTACGTTAATTTATTAAAACTGTTGTGTTCGATATTTTCACAGGACTCTCATGACCTCGATTTAGTGCGTTGATGAGAAAGATATCATAACAAATTCCCTCGCTACCTCGTAATTACATAAAACCGATATCCCAGCTTTTCTCTTCTACACAGCGAGCTTTCCTTCTAGCTCTTATGATAATAAAGTAACCAGAAAAGTAATTTAATAGTTGAGGCAATGGGCTCCTGGTCGAGGCTTGAGAGCCAAAAGACAACAATGTTTTTCATGTAGAAGGCGGCTCTAATTGTTTAAAATAGAGGAAAAGATTAAATAAAACTGAGAAAGGAGAAAAAGAAGTAAAAAAAAATTTATTTTAGTGCCCCGTCGGTGTAGGACTCGAACTCCGGTCGTTGGATCAAAAGCGCGCGCTCTAAACCACTATACCACAGAGCCGTTTACTTGAAAGCTGTTTTCAAAATAAGGTATATGTATGATTCTGAGCCCGTGAACTTTGGGGCGACTTGCCGTTGCTATGCGTTGGCAACAAGTGTCGATCACGGATCCCAACGGGCGGATATGTTTCAAATTGTGTTCGATTTAGGCTCGAGAAATGGGGATTATTTCAATTAGACGGCACGAGGCTCTTGAAATAAGTACTGTTGTGCTATTATTTGAGGTCTAGTTGCGGTCGGCATTGATTTTGGATGAAAATTCGAGCGTGATGTTCGGTTGATTGGGGTCGAGAAATGGCGGCTGCGACCATCCTTGCCTTCTTTCTTAGTCGGAGAGGTCGAGGGGTAAAATTTTAACAGAATTCGCTGAAATTGCATACAGAGCCCAATGAAGAACAGATAAGGACATCAGGTAAGTTTTCATTGATTTTATTTCAGTATTTCTGGTCTAACCGTATACAACCAAATACTCGTTAAAAATCCCATACAAACCCTTATGATTTAAAACACAAACAGAGCTTGGGTTTCCTGTGTAGAGATCGGAGGCGCCATTTTCATTCACTACGAAAGTTGGAGGTTTTGATTTTTTTTTATAATGTAATATTGATCTGTAAACAGCCAACTACCGATGTTAAAACTTCCAAGTCAATTAAGGAGTATATTATCGACCAAGAAAACAAAATCACAAGAGCAAAAACTTAGAGAAACAGCCGTAAAGTTACTCAAAGAGACAAAGAAGAAGCGAAATTCTACCGAAAGAACTCAAAACGGATATTGAGATATTCTATGTGAAATCATTCTTAGTGTCGAATGAAAATACGGCGAAGATTACGAGCTTTCAATCCTTCGTGGAGTGATTTCAACTTCCATAGACCATCGACATTTGAAAAATCGTAAATATTCTGTGAGCAGAGAAAACCTACAAGCCGTGGAGATCTGGAAACTCGTAGCAAACTAACTTGGAAAAAGCAGGTATACTAATCTATTGACGATGTAAACTTGTAAACTTTATTTGTTGAATCAAAGACAGTTTCATATTGATGTTGAAAACTGTAGTGTCTTACATCAATACTTGTTTGTACTGAATCAGTCATGCGTACCCTGTGATTGACAGGTTGGATTTGTAAAAGATATAAATTAGCATAACACATGTAGAGCGAGAGAATAAAGAGCGGAGTACAACACGATCGGTGTATTTCATGCAATCCACAAGAATAAGGATTCAACAAAAACTATTTCAAGGCTGATGTCAGTTTAGAAAGTAAGATTTTCTTTCCATTTTGATTGTATCGAGTATAAATTTTAGTCTATGTTGAGTCGGATACGAAATGCAAAACAAAAAAATTGAAAGCTACAAATGTACGTGTTCAATGACAAGACCTAAATAAAACCTGTTTGATATTGGAGAAAAATATCAGTATGTATGTAATAAACAAATTACAAGATGGAAAGTGCTTTTGTATGGTATTTACATACTTGTTTGTTTTCACAAAACGAACGAGCGAGTAACTCGCTCGTTCGTTTTGTGAAAACAAACTCGTGCGTAAATACCATACGCCAGTACTTCCCATTAAGTAATCTCTATATCCCAAGGCCTCGAACAGAACCACATAAAACATTTGTTTTTCTTACAGTGGGGCCAAAATTTGGAACTCTGCCCAGTTTTCAAAAATATATACATATATATATTTCGAACGGAGCTCTAAAATATCGATATTTGTGGACTCTTGGACTGTTTATAATATATTTAAATTACCCTGCGAACAGAGCCTTCTTCGACTCCACGAAACGAGAAGAAATATTCGTGTTGTTTTCCTATTGAGCATGCGCGTCAACGGTTTGCCCAACACGAATCTTGCCTTCTTTTCATCTCGTTTCGTGGAGTTGTAGAGGGCTCTGCTCACGGGGTAATTTTTAATGTACATAATTAACAAAATATTTGTATTTGTATTGGTCCACACGTTTATAACATTTATTTTTTACTTATTATAACGATTCTCCTTGAAACCAAGTGTAAGAGACCCGTGGTTAAATAACGATTCATTTATTCATTCACTCAGTAGTGAAAAGTTGTTCGAATCCCGCGGGAGGCAGGTTTTTTCCTTTCGATGTTGTAATCACATTAAGTAATATCAACCTTTATTATATGGCATCCCCGTGAGAGGTCCAGCGGATGAAGTCCAATCTTGCAATTTGATTGGTTGCTCATAGGTCTGGATTTTTTCATCTGGACCTCTGGTGATTCATCCGGACCTCTCGTGAATTTGTTTTCAAGACCACATTCAACCTGAATTCTAATATAATAACAAGGGAAAGCGCCCCAAAACTATTGAGAAAAAATAAAATGACAAGGCCTAGGAAAATGAGTATGACGATTTTATCTCGGCTCAACAGCCTAAAAATATAAAACAAAAAAACCAAGTACGACTTCAACGTTTGGAGACGGTTTTGCCCGTTCAAATTGCTTACCACTCTTCGTAAACATTAATAGCGATATTTTGAAATAAACTAAACATTTGTTACATGAAGGCAAACACTAATTTAAAACTATTTCTGCCTTTTCGTTTTTCAGCTAAGATTAAACTCACGACGCTAATACAATCGTGGTACAAAGAAATAAAATTATTACGGAAACGATAAACTTAGCACACAGTTTCATAAAAAAAATGCAGGTTTTTTTTATTTTATGGGCTAAGAAATTCAGCATTCACATTTGGTAATTGGCTTATAAATTATGAATGGACCTCGCTCTGAGGGCTCGGTCCATATAAACACACGAAAAAAGAACTCGACCAATATCCCCCCATCCGGACCGAACAAGCTTGGTCAATAACCCCATGTCTTAGTAATAATTAATACTATTGTAAACCTTTATTACTTTTGTCTTACGCTTTACGTACGAATAACTAACCGATGTACTTTGCTGTCCACTTTATTCACTAATGTAAATATATAACTGTTTGGCTACTTAGCTGAGTAACACAGTACCGCTCGAAACCTGTATTCTGATTGCACCTATTATACTGTAGCTCTATTGTTATTGTACTGCACGTTCTACAGGTTAGGGTGTTTTGTATTGTTTGGTAAGCCAATGCTGTGGCTCGTTTCGAGCGGTACTGGCCGGCTCACTTAGCTCGATTAGCCTCTGGCCATACTTCATTTTTTCCCATATTCGTATTTAATATTTTTAAATACCTTCAAACGAGAAAACATTTTGGGAAACACTGATTCGCAATAATAAATTATATTTCTCGAGCGAGCACGAAATGTTTTGGTTATTATGGAAATAAATGTCATTTCTTGGCATAATTTATAAACTAGACTGCTTATTAGTTGGCTGATGTGTATTTTTATTTGTCATTCCTATATAGGCATGCAGCTGTATTAGATACTTGCTAGATGTTAGAACTGCACGCAGGGATTTCGATAAACCTGTAGCTTGCCACTTTAACCTTCTTGGCCATTGTATTAATCACATCACTGTATGCGGCATTTCTCTCTCATCAAGGTACTACCGACACCCGTAAACGCAAAGAACAGATCTTTATTTTTAAATTAGGCACGTTGGCACCTCACGGTATTAATAAACGTTTTTCGTTCATTTAATTTCAGAATTCACGTATTCACTCGTACTTCAATCAGCATGTTTCGTTAGTTTATGCATCAACACTCTTTGTTGTTCCTGTTACAGCTATTAGCATTTCTGCTATTGGCGCAATTTCCTTTGATCCCAATTGATCCGAGTACATGTTTCCTCAGTGGTAATCATGCACTCATCATTTTATAAACCGTCACAATTCCCTCTTTTGCTTTGACGAAGGGCTAGCGCTCAAAACGTCAGCTGCTACTCGCTTCCCACGGCAGTTACCATATTTTAATCGACTTTAGCTGATTATACCAATGTTTATCTTCCCCGCCGACGCAGACCAACACTAGTTTTTCAGGAACTAGTTAGGCATCGTATTCGGTACTTAGACGACTAATACACTATTCATCGTGACATGTTCTTCTGCAGGACCCGGTTGTTCGAAGCAAGGGTATGCGCTACACCGGGGTTAAACCACTAACGAGACGGTAAACTGTACAGGCTCGTTGCAGCTAACAAATCCCGTGGTTGTACTGGAGAGCAAAACAATTCTGACTCACTTATTTAAAGGCCTTGTACGGGATCGGTATTGATATTTGCAAAACCTGTTTGTAAATGCTATTTTCCATCTTAAATCGATTGTCGATCTTTCTAAAACAGCGTTTTAAAAGATAGCTTGCTTTCTAGCATCCATGGCAACGCCTTTCCCATGGGGATCACGAGCTCAATTCATTCGTTAACGAAGTATTACAGAATGTATATCAGCAAGTGACTGTTAGCTGCAAAGGGTTTATTACAGATTTAGCGCTATCCTAGAGATAAAGTTACCCTTGTTTCGAACGAACAACCGGGCCATGGGGGATTATTGGTGTTACAGATCACCACATGACATCAAACTTTGTCTTCTAAGACAAAACAATACTCTGAAATACAATGAACTCTACACCAAGAAGCACCCCTTCTCCTGGATCAGTGAATGTTGAATAATATGAAAACTGATAAAACAGTTGACATAGCTATATTATATATTTGTTTTATAGTGAATATGTACATATAGTAAAAGGTGCAGCTAACCTATAGCAATTAATGGTAATATATACACGTGCTACATACTGCTTTAGAACTTATTTTTAGTGATCTCATCCCCCGAACTTAATAATTGATGAACTGAAGTGGGACAGAAGAGCGGCGTCGGAGCTTTTAAGTTCGACATGTTTGAATTTATAATAGTGCGGCAGCAGGTGGTGTCCCGTTATGCGACAATAGCCCAGTTTCGTATTCGAAAATTACCGCTGAATGCAATGACTACAGACGCATGTACGCAGGGTTAGCCTCATTCTGAAGTTAAACATTCATAAATACCAGCGAGGTTCAAAACTCGAAACTACAACAATACGCAGTGTTGTGAATAGCCCACCTTCTCGCTGGTCAGTTTATGAATGTTTAACTTCAGAATTAGGCTAACCCTGCGTACATGCGTCTGTAGTCATTGCATTCAGCGGTAATTTTCGAATACGAAACTGGACTATTGCTGGTTTTCACTCAATCCCCAGAGATTCAAATGACAAAGGGCATGGCGGCCATGTTGGTGCCCCAACAAAAGAAGCTAACGAGGAATCTATTGTTTAAGGGCACCAACATGGCGGATATGACGTCAAGTGAAAGCCAACAATTGATTTCCGTGAAACAATTTCCGTGCGCCGAACTTAATGCATGAATAATGTAATCTTGATATTTATTTTTACGCGAAGGAACTAATTTAGCCGTCTGCATCATCCTGTCACTCCAATTATGAACTTAATGTATTAAATATTAATGGGCAAGTATAAAGAGCTCATGAGCCCTATAGCCAGAACTAGTTCATTTGGGTATAGTAAAGTGTTCCAAATATAGAGAGATTAAGCACCGCGTTCTACGGCAAACGGGAAACGTCAGCCCGCCGTCAAAATACGAAATAAATATATAAGAAAAGTGGAAAAGAATTCCAACGTTCACACTGAAACGCGGATCGACTCAACTTCACTTAAAAACTGAAAATGTCAAGCAGCAAATGCGTGAAAATTGTGGTTATGTTTTCATTTCTGCCGTTAGCGGGAAAAAAGAACGCGATGCTTTTAATACTCTCTATTGTACAACCATTTTCGGGAAATTTATAATCCTTGATATGACGTCATTAAGTCAAATTATGCCAATGAGTTGAACATGAATTAGTTATAACATTGTATTTGTTTCGTTTTTCAGTTGTTTTTCAGGCTTCAGAAATGTTAACGCTTGCTGAGGTTATAAATTTATTATGCACTTTAAGTTGGATGCATGAACATTTTAAAACAGCTCACTCATATGGAGCACTGAAGTTACAATGTGGATTCCCAGTTTCCTTGGGGCTCTTTGTTTAAGTCTTAACTTCCTCATCACGAAAGGTAAGTTTTCTTAAAAGGCACATAATAAATAATTATCCGTTTGAAAATGTTTTTATCAGACAAAAATTCAAACAAAACATTGTCCAGGTAAAAGCCGTGGTGGAACAATCAGAAAAAACAAATTAAGGTGTCTCGATCGAAACTACAACGCCACTTTGCGATGTAAAAAAAATCATAACTTATAAGATTGTTGCTACATTCTGCTCAATGTATCACAACCGATACATAATTTGATATAACTGATGATGTTAAAATCCTGATTCGAGCACACATACTAACAACGCATTCCCAATAGACCATTTCAAGGTCGCCGTTACCACTACCATATCTACTTCAATTAGCGGTAGCACCGGTGCTACTGAAAAGAGCTCCTAAAAATTAGTCAAAATCCCAAATTTGAGAGTTATACCTCACCAAGAAGCCAATATATCGTCAAGTAAAATGCGCTATTTTTACAGACATTTGTATGAGGGGGTGCAACAATTTGCACCCCCGCATACAAATGCCGGTCTGTAAAATTGTAGGCTTACTTTGTGGGACTGTATCTTTGCTCACATACAACACAACTATCAAATTTTGGGTTTTGACTAATTTCGAGGTGCTCTTTGTAGTAGTACCGGTGCTATCGCTAATTGACGTAGATATCGTAGTGTTAATCGCGACATTGAAATTGTCTATTGTGTTGTCAGTCAATGCCACTTTTTAACATTTTGTAATTATAATCGCAAGGTGGTGTCGGAGTTTCAATCGAGACACCTTAATTTATGTTTCACTAAATTTAATTTCCTATGAAAACGCTTTCTTCTGGGGTAGATGCATGGTTCGATGAAATGTTTAACTTATTCTGCTTTGAGAAATTGCCTGTTTAGTTAAAGCTTAAAAATGTTATTTCGCGCCTTCTCTTCAGTCGATAATCAACAATTCTTTTCTTTAGAGCTCGAGATGTGCTATTTTAATAATTCAACAAAAACTGGCGTAATGATGGCAACACTCTTCGCAACCTATCAATAATATCAAAAGTAAATTAAAGAACCACTGGAAATATCGAACCATTTACAGATTTCGAAGAACTATGCAAAACATATGTAAAATGTGACAATCACTTATGTACACTTTGTACAAACAATTGCAGAGTAGCCATTTTGATATTAATTTTTTTACGCGAAAATATAAGCCAAGGAAGAATCTTGTCACTGCAGTCGGTTCAAGGAACTAATTGAGCCGTCTCAATCATCCTCACCTGTCACTCCAATGGTGAACTTAATGTTAGTATTAAGTAATAATGGACAAGTATAAACTAAGAGCTCATGAGCCCTATAGTCAGAACTAGTTCATTTGGGTGCAGTAAAGTGTTCCAAATATTGTTCATCCATTTTCAGGAAATTTATCTGATCCTTGAAATGGCCTCATTAAGTCAAATTATGCTAATGAGTTGAACATGAATTAGTTATAACATTGTATTTGTTTCGTTTTTCAGTTGTTTTTCAGGCTTCAGAAATTTTAAAGCTTGCTGAGGTTATACATTTATTATGCACTTTAAGTTGGATGCATGAAATCTTTACCGTCTGAAGCGATCCTAAGTATATGTTTTTGTGTGGTCAGTGAAATTAAATTCCACAAGGTATTACGGAAAATGTAATAAATATTTTTGCAGTCATTCACACGAAACCAAATAAACAAATTGCAGAAATAGGATGAACTGCTGTAAATTATTTATGGTTTGCATATAATAATTCTCAACGGGCATTTGATGAGCTATGGATGATTAACAATGAAATTATGGATGATTAACATTAGCCTGGCTCAAACACTTTACACTGATGGTGGAATACTTGATTGTATTGCGAGTTACATGTATGCTCAGCGTTTTGGGGCGAAACAATAGTAAGAGAAGTCGTCTTCAAAGAAAAACAAATCGGAAAAGCTACAATACATGCTAAAACCTCTAGCGAGGTAAGAAACGAAGTGTGCTAAACATTGAATGATGATGAACATTTTAAAACAGCTCACTCATATGGAGCACTGAAGTTACAATGTGGATTCTCAGTTTCCTCGAGCTCGGGGCTCTTTATTTAAGTCTTAACTTCCTCATCACGAAAGGTAAGTTTTCTTAAAAGGCAAATAATAAACATTATCCGTTTGAAAATGTTTTTATCACACGAAAATTCAAACAAAAAATTGTCCAGATGAAAGCCGTGGTGGAATAATCAGAAAATACAAATTAAGGTGTCTCGATCGAAACTACAACGCCACTTTGCGATTAAAAAAAATCATAACTTTTAAGATTGTTGCTACATTCTGCTCAATGTATCACAACCGATACATAATTTGATATAACTGATGATGTTAAAATCTTGATTCGAGCAAACATACTAACAACGCATTCCCAATAGACCATTTCAAGGTCGCCATTACCACTACGATATCTACTTCAATTAGCGATAGCACCGGTGCTACTGAAAAGAGCTCCTGTAAATTAGTCAAAATCCCAAATTTGAGAGTTATACCTCACCTACAAGCCAGGATAATAGTCAAGTTAAGTGCGCTATTTTTACAGACATTTGTATGAGGGGGTGCAACAAGATGCTCTATTTTAATAATTTAACAAAACCTAGTGTAATGATGGCAACACTCTTCGCAACCTATCAATAATATCAAAAGTGAAGAACTGGAAAATCGAACCATTTACAGATTTTGAAGAACTATATCAAGTCTGTAAAATGGGAGCATCACTTCGTACAAACAATTTACAGAGTAGCGGATTTAGATACATTTTCTTGTCTTTAAAATGTTTGTAAAAAAATATCTGAAAATTTTGTACATTCACAGACATTTTGTAAACATTCTACGAAGACTGTAAAAATTAAATCACATTTAAGATTCTACACATAGTTCTTACTAAAGTCTGTAAATGGTTCTGTATTTGCAGTGGATCGGCAACACGTTGTGGGACACGTTGTGGGACACATTCTTTATTTTCTTAAGAAATATTTAAAATGCAAGTTCAGGATTATCGCATTCCATGATGTATTTCATTTTATCGATTGTGTATTGTTGCATATATTGAACCCATGGCCAAGATTTTCAATGTTAGTTTCTCTTCTTATTTCAACAAACGTGTTTGATAGTTGGTAGACAGAACAGGGGACAAAGAATCGGAAGAGTACGTGAAGTCGGTGATTCGAGACACACTCCATACACCGATTTGTATTTCCATCTTTTCCTAAACTATTCCTTGTGACGGAATCTCTGCTTGCTATATATAAATCTTCTACAGTCCCCAAGTTGAAGTCTGAGCACTTCGGGATATTGAACACAAGCCTATAAAAAGAGATATGCCAAACAACATTTATTTTTTGAGTTGTTCGGTATCCCAGCTGGTTTATCCAGGTTGAAGTCCATGGCACTACAGTATGCCTGAGCACTTCGGGATATTGAACACAAGCTCCAAAGAGATATGCCAAACAAAATCTATTTTTGAGTTGTTCGGTATCCCAGCTGGTTTACCAAGGTTGAAGTCCATGACACTACAGTATGCCTGAGCACTTCGGGATATTGAACACAAGCTCAAAATTTATCAAAAGAGATATGCCAAACAAAATCTATTTTTGAGTTGTTCGGTATCCCAGCTGGTTTACCCAGGTTGAAGTCCATGGCACTACAGTATGCCTGAGCACTTCGGGATATTGAACACAAACTCAAAAGAGATATGCCAAACAAAATCTATTTTGAGTTGTTCGGTATCCCAGCTGGTTTACCCAGGTTGAAGTCCATGGCACCACAATATGCCTGAGCACTTCGGGATATTGAACACAAGCCTAAAACAGATGTACACAAAAAATATATTTTTTTAAGTTGTTCGGTATCCCAGCTGGTTTACCCAGGTTGAAGTCCATGGCACTACAATATGCCTGAGGCTGAGCACTTCGGGATATTGAACACAAGCTCAAAAGAGATATGCCAAACAAAATCTATTTTTGAGTTGTTCGGTATCCCAGCTGGTTTACCCAGGTTGAAGTCCATGGCACCACAATATGCCTTAGCACTTCGGGATATCGAACACAAGCCCAAAAGAAATCTATTTTTTTGAGTTGTTCGGCATCCCAGCTGGTTTACCCAGGTTGAAGTCCATAGCACCACAATATGCCTGAGCACTTCGTGATATTGAACACAAGCCTATAAAAGAGATGTACGCCAAAAGTCTGCGACGTTTCGATTAGTAATTGGCAAGCGTGTAAGTCGCATTTTCGTCTCATTAAAGTAAAATCCACATCGTTCCCGACTTATGAAATAATAAAAATATTATGCATTGTTGATTTTGAGAAATTAGCTGAAAGTCGTATAGGCACATACGGCAAACCAGATAAATCGTCGACCTCAATCGAAACGTACTGAAAATCGGGCTACGAATGACTAGATTTCGTGCACTACTACGGATAGTCGACTGATGAAAGGTAAAATGCAAAAGTAGTTCTTTATCACACATTGACACCTACGGATTATGATATCTAGGCGCTCTGCTTCCTAGAGCACCCCTGGTGATAGGGGACCAATGGTTCCCTATTACCAGGGGGTAGTTTGGTTGCTAAGAGTGTCTGGCTCGTTATGAAAGTTTCGAAATATTATGAAGTCAGAATTATCGTATGAGTGATAGCGGAGTTAATAACTGTAAGGAAAATAATAAAGACATTTAAGAGTTGGTTCCGTGTACGGTTTCTGCAGAAAAGCGATAATTCTTTGGAATGAAGCCGGAATTGGTAAATAATTGTTCTATTTTAATACTAGAGAAATATTTTACAACTCAGAGGGGTGTTGTTAATACACAATAGGCTTGTTCAGACTTGTCCGATCCCTAGACGTGAACTCATCAAGAACCTAGGCAACCAGTAACTTATTAATATTCATGACCCTCCCTCAGTATTATACTCATAAATTATTAATTGTTCACTATTAATACTCATTAATTATTCAGAGTCTCTCTATTATTGTTAATTAATTATTCATTGACCCCTGTTATTACTCGTTAATTATTCACTGCTCCATAGTTGCTCCATTCTCCCTATTTGCTCCGCTTCTTAGGAGTTAATTCCATCGCTACATTAATACTATTCACTGAAAATATAATGAATAATTCATGAGTTTGAGAGAATGGCAAGCGGAATTGAAATGTCCCCTTTTATGTCGCATTTCACGTCATCGTATCCGTAACGTCAAGTCACAGTCATCACAGCCCGTCTGTGTTACCCGGCTAGAAACGTGTGTGAGGTAAGCAGCCGTTGTCTCTCCGTGTTGTATAAATGTCCGGTATAAAGGAAGTCAAATTGCAGGCCAGTGAAGAAAGCAGGCGAGCATATCAGCGTCCCCATTAAAATTAAATGCTAGATCGGAAGGAATATAGCTGCTCATTAATGACTTCCATCAGGAGCCCATAACCAGGAGCGTCCATCCCGCATACTAGGCCTTTGTCACAGCGTTTTCACAAGTTAGGTTGCAATCATTCCTAAGGGAATAAAATCACAAAAACGTAGCAGCCATGTTGTTGGTATAACAAAAGTATCTGATGAGGCATCTTTGTTCCGTCACTGTGCAGTCCACTAAAAATAGCCTAACTTGTGAAAACGCTGTGACAGCAGCTATAGGAGATATGGACGCTCCTAGTTATGGGCTCCTGCTTCCAATGGTAATTTATGACTGTTTACGAACTCTGGAGCCCTTACCATGTTTAAAGGGGCAACCACAGTGCTCTGCGCACTTCTGCTTTTGTTTTATTGAATACCAGGTATACAGAAAATGGATGACAGCTATTGTCTCTGCGCGCAAAGTACTGTGGTTGACAGTGGCCATTTATATATTTGTTTTGAATTTCGCGCGATAAGCAATCAGTAGATCTCAGTAGGGAGCACTCATGCGAGTGACAACTGATGGTGACAAGCCCTTGGGCTTCCATTTTTATACCGGAACTTCGTGTTTAAAGTGCTGCTGCGATCACAATACAATTTTCCTGTCTTCATCAGTTTCGGAAAGTAATAGTACTAAATACTACCATTTCAAATCGACTTATTTCCTACATGAAGTTTGATTATTTTAGCCATAGGTTCGAGCTAATATAAGACTGGCCGTCATTACTTGGATAGTAACGAGCGATCCTTTGATTGGAGGTATTTCGATTCTAATATGACGCCATCTAAGCAAAAGCTACGCGAAACAGCAACTGGACGACATTTTCTAAGGGTAAAACTTTGTGTACAAGCTTTCTGGACGGAATATAAACATTACCCTTTTACTCTGCATATTAGACTAACGTAGCCATGTCTTTACTAATATGACGTCATAGTATCCAATTCTAGTCCTAGTAATGGCGGACAGACATCATGGCTAAAATAATCAGACTTCCTGTAGGAATTTTAACTTAACATTTGAAATTAGTACTGTTACTTTCCTTAAATGAAGAAAACAGGAGAAGTATAATTTGATCGTAATAGCTGCACTTTAAGAGGAAACCGGAAATGAATTTGTCATTGTCGTTTTTTGCTCAAGCTGGCTAAGTTCAATTTTTTTTCGATTGATCGTTTCTAATTTCTCCTGAATGCCATAATATTGTCCTGACTACTGTCTGTAAAATTCGTTGTGCTACGCTAATTAACACTAGCTGTTAATTCAAGACGCATACTTATTTTGACAGGCTATGGATGCAAAACAATGCATTTTGTTGACAGAAGGATTGGTAGCTATCTACAAAACCACACCATAGCAAATGTTAGCGACACGCCAAACGAAGCAAGTTGCAATATCAACTGCTATATTAGTGACAGCTGTCAGTCATTCAACTTTGAAGCTCAGACGGGAATGTGTCAAATCAGTGACTCGGATTATTATCAAAATCAAGAGGACCTCATCAGCAATGATGACTTCATATATGTTGGTACCGAGGTTGGTCCTAATGTTGATAAATGAACGAATTTGTGATATTCTTCCATAAGGGCTACTTTAAAGGGAACCACGGCGGATAAACAATGTTTGTTCACAAGTGTTTATTATGGTGCCTACTGTTGTCTACTGTAAGTCTACTGTTGTGTTTGTATCCAGTGTATTGTACACTAGATATCACTTATGCATCGATATTCTTGTCGATATTTCCTGCGCGCCGCCATATTGGATATCATGACGTCACAGTGTTACCCCTATTGTTATACAACAAAAGCGCTAATGTCTTCTGACGATAGGGACAGCACTTTGACGTTATAAAATCCAAGATGGCCGTGGTCAGGAAATTCAAATGAGTTTCATCGACAGGAAAATCGGTATATAAATGACATTTAGTGTACAATTTACTGGAGACAAACACAGAAACAGACTTAGACATGCATAACAATGTCATTTGAGAGCGAACATTGTTTTTCAGCCTAGATTCCCTTTAAACACTGGTAGAAGTTCTACCAGTATTTGTATAATGTGTTTGCCGCATGCATTTGGAGTCACTAAACCAATATCCTACTCTTTGACGGCAGCCGCAATGAACGAGGGCAGTAAGGTGCAATAGTTCAATTCATAGTTCTTGACCGCCATTTTGAAAGGTAACACAGCCTTTGGTGATATCGAGGATGCAGTTAGAGTCTTGTAACTAGTTAACAAGATAATCAAAATATATCCATATTCATAGAAAGAGGGTTTGTATCAGTGCAGGGTCAACTTCACCCTCCACGGAGGCTAAGGCCGTGGTTATACCTTTCGAGAACTACGAACTGGTCTAGATCTACTGATATTATGGCCATTAACGCTGCACGCAAGCGCGTAAAACATACCTCACTCAAGCGATCGACAAAGAAAGTCGATCTAAAGCAATAAACATTCTTACTGAAGAGTTGGGCACAAGAGATGTCACGCAAAGTAGGCTCGTTAAACCGGAAATAAAATGTTCACAAAAATCGCTGTACACCGGTAAATACTAACGGGTCAAAAAGAGAATCTCACTATTTATTGTAAAATATACCTTAATCGCCTCTGAGTTTAGAATACCAGTCTAACCTCTATCGGACATTGTAGGGCAGCCACTTTAAAACTCACAAGGTGGAGTAATCCATCATTTGCATTGCGAGATTTCACAGTCATTTACTCTTTCAGAATGCTTGTTCAACCAGACCTTGCAATGAAGGCATCAAATGCCAGACTGACTTTGTAAGGAAAACATTCAGCTGTCTTTGCCCACCAGGTTATTCAGGGACGAGCTGTAACACAGGTAAATGGACTCTCGCCGGCTCAGTTGGACGGTCAGATTGAGTCGATTTTGTCAGAGTGCAGGGAATAATCCACACAGCGGTCAAACGTCTGCGCATGCGTTAAAAGTCTTGCAACAACAACGTTTCCAAATCAAATTCAAAGCGAGCCGGCGGCCGTCACTGTTCACAAACCCGCTTTCAAACCTTGAGAACTTATTTGGTAAATTACGAAACAATTTGGTAAACTCAGAGTTTGAAGTTTGTTCAATTTCCCGTCGACTGTGAAAATAAAAAGCTTAACTTTCACGTATTTTTCTTAACTTTTGGGGGTAGAAGTTCACTGTAATACGTTTTAAGGTAATTTTGCGCGGGAAATCTGACCGTAATACGCACGCGCAGACGTTTGACCGCTGTGTGGGAATAGTCCAGTTCCGTATTCGAAAATTACCGCTGAATGCAATGACTACAGACGCATGTACGCAGGGTTAGCCTCTTTCTGAAGTTAAACATTATTCTTAAATACCAGCGAGAAGGTGGGCTCTTCACAACTCTGCGTATTGTTGTAGTTTCCTATTTTGCACCTTCTCGCTGGTATTTAAGAATGTTTAACTACAGAATGAGGTTAACCCTGCGTACATGCGTCTGTAGTCATTGCATTCAGCGGTAATTTTCGAATACGAAACTGGACTATTAAGAAGTGAAATACGAATACAGTTAATTCAGTCACATGGAGCGGAGTTCTTATGCGTAGGAAAATAATATGGGTATGATGTGCGTAGCCTTACCGTACAGTATGTTAGTGCTGTGACTACAACAATACACAGTGTCGTGAATAGCCCACCTTCTCGCTGGTATTTATGAATGTTTAACTTCGGAATGAGACTAACTCTGCGAACATGCGTCTGTAGACATTGCATTCAGCGGTAATTTTCGAATACGAAACTGGACTATTAAGAAGTGAAATACGAGTACAGTTAATTCGGTCACATGGACTGTATGTTAGTGCTGTGACTTGTCCACTCATACGAATCCGCTCTAAAACCTGTACCTTTATGGGAGAGAATTTCCCCTCCCATGCATGGGATTCGGGGGCGATACTGACTATTTCCAAATTAGAAACGCTCAGAGAAGAGGGATATTTTCTATATATATCCTCAGGTATTGAAACTTTCATTCTTGGATCGAAATAACACTGCGTTAATGAGCCTGCAAATATTACGGGCAGCAAAATATCGCGTAAAAGGATTACGAAAAATCAAAGCTTTGCCAAAAAAGGAAAAGGGCATTTCAACAGAAACAAAAATATCATCATTTACAATATATGTTTCGATAAAATATATAAGCTAAAAAACTCATAATTCAATTAATATCTCTTTTAATTTGTGCCGTAAACTACTTATGGAAGTGCATGGGAGCGCTTGTTTCATATATATTTTTCTTGAAGGAATGTAATGTTTTTCACAATGTATTAAAAAAGGGGAATACAGAAAGTGTGACCCGTTTAAGAAGCCGCACCACTTATCTCCCGGGTCGGACGTAACTGAAATAACAGATAATTCGGCGGGTTCTTTTGATCTAATTAGGTTCGCGCATACATGTAGTGGCGTCTAAAACGGGCCTTACTGTGGCCATTAAAAATAATATTAGGCCTTTTCCAGGAAACAGTCACGTGCTGATATATCACTTCAATAACCAATGCATTGCCCTCGTGATCGCTTGGGAAAGGCTTTAATGATGGCAAACAAACTTCAAAACCCTGTTTTGGAAATATCGACAATCCGGTAGGAGGTGGAATTCATTTACAAACAGGTTTTGCTAATAACACTACCGACCTAGTAGATGTGCCTTTAACTAATGAAGTCAGATTAGTTTGCCGTCCAGTACAACCACGTGATTGCATTCGTGCAAAAGTTCCATAAAATTGAATCGATCTCTTTCTTTTCTGAGTGTATTTTTCTTTCTTCTTTTTGGTTTTGTTTAGATATTGACGAGTGTAGATCTGGTACTTCAAATTGCCCTTCCAGTGCCAGATGTATCAACACAGTTGGTTCGTTCTATTGTAGCTGTAATGAGGGATACACGGGAACTGGTCAAACCTGCAATGCCTGTAAGTATAGTTGATATGCGAATCTTTATTATGCCATTTCGGCTGTTACAATACCCGCGAGCGGCCCGCACCGTAAAAGATAATACTCCAAAACATATCTTCACTCTTCAGACGAATATAATTCTATTAGATCGATGAGATTCAAGTCTGATCTGTTGAAATATTCCCTACACGTTCGAGTGTTAAAGCAAAATCAAACAAACAATGAACACATTTTCTAGGTCGAAAATTGTTACCTCTTTTAAATCAAATTATCATTTTACAAATGTTAGATGTATATGTCAGAATAGCTAAACCATTAACATTCAGTTGCCTACTGCAAGGAGAATAATCTTAAGTTCGATCGTCAGCAGCTTCTACACGTTGTTTGTGGAGCTAACGGAAATATATCATCATCATATATTATATCGGCATTAATAGTATTTTTGGTAACTGATAATCGTTATGAAAGTTATCATAATAAATGATTACAAGTAGTGTTTGCACAATGAGCGGCAGTTCATTGTATCGGTAGATACACATTCGATCCGGAGACGAGGATTTGTATCTCCGATACAACAATGACCCGATTGTTGTAAACTACTTGTGAAATGAAACGATATGAGTTTAATAAACATATACAATTTTGATGGAAACGTAATAAAAATAGGAGAAGTTAGTGATCGTTTGTGAGGCCTCCCTTCAACAGACACTAGCATAGTGTTTGTTGGATACAGAACTGATGATTAACACATCAGTATTAGTATCAGTGATACAAAAGTAACAGTACCATGTGACTCGAATGCTGTGTTTGCATTGGTTATCACTCATGCGCAGTGTGAACAAAAACACGTCCCATATCTGTGAGAGACTCCATGTTTCAATTGACACTTTATGGACATGGGAGGTCAGTGATCGGTTGTGAGGCCTCCCTTCAACAGACACTAGCATAGTGTTTGTTGGATACAGAACTGTGGTCAAATATTTTTCCTGATTTTATGAATTACATGTAATGTTTACGTTAGCAGAACGCAATCCGGACGGAATTATCATGCCGAATTTCGTCTGCGAAGCAAGAATTCAACGCTATTTTTGAAATTGTTTCAAGGAAAATTGAAGAGATTAAAATAGCTGAAAGGTTTACACAATTTATAAATTTATTGACTACAAATCATAATACATTTAATTATTTTGATTAAGAAACGGTAGAAATCAACGTACCGCATATCATTGCCATATTTTATGTACTAAACGATTCTAAAAATTTCTAATAAACTCTTAGTTATTCCTCTTGAAATTCTCTTATCCAGTTTTATTTAAGGTTCGGCGGGATCCTGTTTTTATGGTATTAATTTTGTAGTGAATGTTTTTATGAAAGGTAATGTTCGATAATTCTTTGTTTCGCATCGCTGAATGTTCTTATTATTGTTGTATTCTTTCATTCTTAAAATTTATTTTCTATGCTATTTAAATCTCATATGTCTGACGCCGGAAACTGATTATTATTTGCAGCTCCAAACAACAGCAGTTTGTGAATTTCTTCTCATCGGGATCAGCTAAAAATAAACATTACACACAGCAGTTAAAGGAAATGATTCGATGGTCAAATCTTACGTTACACTGTAAAGTGTTTATTATTTTGCTTTGTTTAAACGTTTTTATCTATAAGCCAGGCTCTTTTGCAATCTGTGCAGTCAGCTCTGTACACATGAATCCTTTCATTCTGCTCTTTGAAACGTTATATTAGTCTAATAATACTGATCAGTTCATACTTCACAGAGGCAGAAGGGAATAACTGCTATGCGCTGATATCGAGCTGAATTTGTTCATCGCTCTGGTTGTGGTTTAGAATCTCTGACAAAACTCACTGACAAAAAAGGTAGAATGTTAAAATTTCAAACGAATGGATATTGGCCCTAAACCCACAGATCAGGTGTAATCATATCTCCTCTACATCAGGTTATCTCTATATCTCCTAACAGCAGCTTCAAAAATAGCTCTCAATTCATGCTTCGAACCTGAAACGTCGGCATGATAATTTCCCGTTTTCTTTCCGCCGACTAGGGATATGTGATGTTCTGCAAATATTCGACCTAACAGAGTGCATTTAAAATTCTCAGGTTACTTTAAACTCTCCTGCCTGTCCAGAGTAAAAGTGTTGTATTCTAGATGAATAATCAACTTCGCTATAATGATTTGCAAACGCGCGCAGATATCGGCTGTAGTTGCATTTTAATGAACTTGCTCCTACCCATAATGCACCCGATATAGTTATATAGTTGAGGTGTGGGAGGTCAAAGTTTTTGCACTTCGGGCGGGCGGGCGGGCGGGCGGGCGGCCAGGCTGGTTCACGGTCCGGAGGGAGAGCGGGCGGTAGGCCGTCGGCTGGGCAGAATCAGGTCACGTGATCAAGCTATATGTATCGCCCGCGGGAGCTCCGCTATTAATCAGTTCTGTATCTAATAAATGGTCGTGTCTGTCTAAGTACGGACCGAATAGGTAATCAGTTCTGTATGGGACATTTACAGAGGTATCCATATGACCCCAGTACCGCGTTTGAATTGGTTAGCTAGCACCAACATCGATTCAACCTTCTATGAACAATGAACAAACGGTTTCAACATCTTAACCATCTCACATGTGCGCGAGGTTCGTCAGTTCATCGCTGATAATGACCGTGTCCGGCCCGGACATGCATCTAATGTAAAGGTCTCTTACCATGACACAGTCCCTTAAAGTTCAATCTATAATTGTTCTCGGAAATGTTTTCTGGCTATGTCAAACGGTTTCCACATCGGTTTAAAAAATGTACCGATGTTGACGAGATATTGAAAACGTTTGACCGAGGCTTAGTGGAGTATTAGACAATGGCTTTCATTAGTTTATGTATCAATTTCAGTGCCGAAAATCGCATGCGAGAAGGAAGTCATGCATTTGTCGTGCCCTCAAGATGAAAAACTGAATATCAAGTGGGCCAAATTTGGTCGCTCCTCCAAACGCGTCTGCTTACATAAGAAGATGGCAATATGCGGAGAGGAGGTTAAGACATTGTCAAAAGTTCGTGTGCTATGCCAAGGCAAGAACGCCTGCTCGACTCCTCAAATAGGAGCAGCGTTTATTGGAGATGATCCATGTCCAGGAAAATTCAAATACCTTGAGGTCCATTTTGACTGCCAGTGATCTCCCAATAGTACATTTTCATTATGGCGTCATTTTACTCAGTACACCTACCAGAATCCTTTTCAACTTCTCTTTCTGCATTCAGATTGTTCAACTCCTTTGCGAATTCCAACACAATGGTCCAAATTAGAGGAACAAAAGTTTCGCGCAGAGAGTCCTGGTAGTTGTAGTATGTGACGTCATTATGCAAATGTATTATTGCCAACTCCCAAGGTTTCCGTATCGTCAGATAGTTGGCGAGGGGCCCCCGAGCCAACTATCAAAGTCGATAGAAACCAAGAGCGAGAAGTATAATTGCTTTAGCATAACCAAGCCACCGTTCTACTAACTTAGCGATCGACACTGAAAACTGTGAAATTAACTCGCACAAAAGCATTGTTCTAAGCGAGTTTTGTCGGCAGGAAGCGCACGGTCGACTATCGATCGATAGACGGCGCCTGGCTAGCCAATCATATCACGAGTTTAGCCAATAGACGGTGGCTGGGATATCATAATGCTAAAGCCTAATATATAGTCTACATAGTGAGTGCAAAGCACAAGTAACAGACGCAGACTCAGTGCCGTATTTATCATTAGTAGTACTTGTTCTACTCACAGGTGTGAGATAAGCACAAGTAACATACACAGACTCAGTGCCGTATTTATCATTAGCGGTACTTGTTCTACTCACAGGTGTGAGATAAGCACAAGCAACATACGTAGACGCAGTGCCGTATTTATCATTAGCGGTACTTGTTCTACTCACAGGTGTGAGATAAGAACAAGTAACATACGCAGACTCAGTGCCGTATTTATCATTAGCGATACTTGTTCTACTCACAGGTGTGATATAAGCACAAGCAACATACGCAGACGCAGTGCCGTATTTATTATTGGTAGTACTTGTTCTACCCATAGGTAACAGATGAGAGCTAGCGCAGAAAATTATCAATACACTAATGCGTATGTTAATTGTGCTTCAGTAAAATGTATGCTTAATGCCGCTATTTAACAATTATTCACTGACCGAAGTGGAGGTGAATAGTGGTAGATATTTCACGATTGACCGACACTGAGGTGAATAATTGTTTTAGTATATAACACACTGCAGGTTAATGGCAAGCACCAAATAGTTATTTTATTTTCTGTCAAATGGACAAAAACTCGCGCGAGGTGATTGCTGCTTCGCTCGGAGGTGAATATGTAGAGGTTATTGACCAAGCGTGAGGTCAAGATGGGGGGATATTGGTCGAGTTCATTTTTTGTCCGCCTCGGTCCATAAAAACGCAAAAAATGAACGAGGCCAATATCCCCCCATCTTGACCGAACAAGCTTGGTCAATAAGGTTTTTATTATATGGCACAAATGAACAAAATCACACGTTGCCACACGCTACAGGAACCCATTGCGTGGTAAACTGAAGAGCGAATAGAAATCAATCTAAAATTAGACTGAGTCTCGACGACTTTTCACTTGAAGTTCAACCTTGTGGCGTTCAAAACAGTTTGTTTTCCGACGTAAAAAAATGCGTTTTTATGGATGAAAACTGACCTGTACTGAGTTTCAATGACAACTTCATCAGGAAGGCCGAATGCATTAACTAGAAACAAAAATGTGCATATTTGTGGAAGATTTGAAAGTTGAAAACCGGCGTTGAAATCACTCGAGTGGCGATAGTAGTATAGTAATTGGCGGTTCTGGCGCACGTTGTATTTTTTGTTTGTTTTTTCATCTAATGGACATCCTCACTTCGTTCAGCCCTCACTTCGTTCGGGGTCCATTAGATGAAAAAACAACAAAAAAATACAACGTGCGCCAGAACACGCCAGTTACGATACTACTATAGTTCATTTATTGTATTTATACATTATATTAAATAATCGGTTTCTACCGCTTTTTTCCGGATTAAAGCAGTTTTGTTGTACTATTTTTTAATCATATTTTTACATTTCAACGCCCTATTAGAGAAACGTGTTTATAAGGTATTATTTACTACTATAGTTCATTTATCGTATTTATGCATTACATTAAAGGATTGTAGTTATAGGTATTATATCATGGCTAAGCATATATTAACATTTGTTCGAACACTTGGTTTATAGTGAATTTATTGTATTCTAACACCCTATTAGAGGAGTGTTGCTATTAGGTATTACACTATGACCGAACCCCGTTTATTATATCGTGCGATATTCTATCGTATTTTCTCTAGCGATTCTCGTTTTTCCAACCCCCGGACTTTCGCAACATTATTAGAACGATCGTGCTATAATCGAGTAATCGAAGCCCTTCAAACAGAAGCAGTCGTCCGCAGTTGGACATCCGATTCGTTCATAAATATTTATTCTTCGCGATGTGGAACCATACTTAGTAATTTAGATCCTAGTTCCAGCGTTTGTCGCATGCATGGTACATTCGCTCTTGACCAACTAGCAATGGGAATATGGCTACCTAACGAAATGGGATATCTTAGGTCAGCACAATTGTGTCCAAAAGCTTCTAGAAACGAACGTACTGAAATTGCTTTACGAAGTCAACAGAAGGTTAATGAAAAGACGTCTCGGCTATATAAATGTCCCATTTGTCACGAACGCAATTGCGTTTATCGAGAAGTACAAACTCGAGCTCTTGATGAACCAACAACGATATTTTGTACTTGTAGACAATGTGGTACGAACTTTATTGGTGGGTAAGAGTCGAAAATGGACAACTTGAGCACCTATTAGAGGAGTGATTAGTATACGGTATATCCACCAATGGTATTAACATATATTCTTTACTTCACGATATTAACGTATGTTGTTATCTTAGTACACATTAATACCGCACAGATTAGACGAGCTCCTACCACACAGATTAGACAACCGCGCGTGATTGAAGAACCTCAACGTAGACGTCACAACTAAGATACCAATTAGACATATAACATATATAGGTATATTGCACGATGATTGAGACAAGAACTTGTGATTGGTTCATGCGAGGAAAGACCACGAAATGTATAAGGAAGTGTTCAAAGACGTCAGAGTATTGCTCTCAACATAACTTCCAGATAGGAATAGGATGTGCCATATTCGTTCCATGTTTGACGTGTGGTCGAGGCTGTCGTACTATTCATGAACTTTGTTCAAAATGTGGTGCACCTCAACGCCGTACCATTCGCAATAAGAAGAACCTTGATAAGAAACGAGCTAACGAGTCGGCGAATATCACGTGTTCGAACGTAGTAGAATCGGAGAAAGATCTAAATGTAGTGGAATCGGAAAAAGATCAAAATGTGGTGGACATTAACGATCTCGATAATGCATTGGATGACCTCTCCATCGGCGAGAAAGATCTAAATGCGGTAGAATCGGAGGATAAGTAGAAATCACGACATGAAAAAAAAAAAAAGAATGAAGAGAAATTGTTATGCGACCTCTCTTCATTTTTTTTTTTTAAAACAAACGAGCAATTAGACAATTGACAGGCATATGGTATACAACTAGTATGGATGACATTATTAGATTACTTGGTCCAGAAATTTGTGCAAGCCTACATATCAAACCATTGTCGCATATTGAACCATTGTCGCATATTAGCACCGGTGAATCATGTTCCGAATGTTTATGTCCGCTGGAACTACAAGGAATGGAATTCATATGTCCCACTTGTGGTCTTGTTTCCGAGGTCGAATCATGTGAAGAAACAACTACCAATCTTACTACTAGGTTACGCATAGTAGGGCCGGATAGCTTTCAGTATCAACATGATCTAGACCGCACAATCCCAAAGCAAAGCGATAACAAAGAATTACAACTACAAACGATTATGCGAGAACTACAGGCATACAACACTACTTATAAACAAAATTACGCCCTCTCGTTTCCCACAAATGTATTAGTAATCGTAGCCGATACATTCATTCAAGTACAGAAAGTTTGTATCAAACGTTGCTATGCGAAACGAACTATTTTAGCTGCTATACTTTATCAAGCATGTATACAATGTGGGTTAGTTAGATCTACAGGAGAGGTCGCTCGTTTTATGCAACTAAACAATAAGAGCATATGTCGTGGAAATGTCTTTATACATTCTCTACATGATGACGATAAGATCGATATAGATTTAAATACCGATCGAATAGCTCCTCACATTACAACGACTTTTGTTAAACTCGACCCCCAAGGAGCACATAAGAATGTCCAACAAATAGTCTATGAGATTGTTCATACGGCAATAGAAAACAATATAGGTACCAGCTCTATACTTCGAACTAAAGTCGTTGGAGCAAGTTACGAGGTACTACGTCGTTCAGGATCTTGTATGTCTCTTATTAACGTTGTTAAACGGTGTGGTATACATATGGGTTCGATCATACGTTTTGTCAAGGAGTTGATTGCTTACCATTCCTACTTTGAGCCCATCTATAAAAAACACGGTCTAACTAGTGATAGGGTTTGATTTCGTAAAGTGAAAATAAGAGCCACATTCGATTCTTATCCCACTAGACTGCCAAGTTTTTCTCGCATTTCCTTTTGCACTTCTTGTTTGAGTTCCATTCGAATGTGTTCCACGTTTTTTTCACCACCCAAAGTCTTATGACGAATTTCAGACCTCATAATCTCGTACTTATCTGCTTCAGCGAGGATTAGACTGTATTCAGAGTCGGATATATTTTCATCACGCAAGGCTTTCGATACTAGATCACGAATCGTATTAATTTTAGCTTTTGCTAACATAGTGGTTTTCTCATGCTTAGATACTTTTATTCCTAATTTTTTAGCTCCAACGGTCGTAGATGCTGAAATTAACCCGCACAAGCCACCAATAACTCCAAGTGGTAAACCAATCACTATTCCAAAACCAGTTAAGGCTACTCCCAATCCAGATCCAGATAAAATCACAGATAGACCTCCTGTTACCACTGCAATACCATGAACTATTCCTTGAGAACGCGCATATTTCTTACGTACACCTTCATAGTGTTTTTCTTGAATTTCGATATCCGAAAGCGTATCTCGGATTGTTTGTAGTCGAAAATTCTTTCCAGTTCCACTAGCAAGCGATGGATAGATAGTTGGTGCTGATGGAAGAAGGGGTTGAATTGAATCGCCGTCCATCGTATGTATACATATGATTCACTCAAGCTTCAATACGTATCGTATAGTTCGACCACGGAAGTCTATAATATTTCCTTCATCATCGCGAATTGTCAGGCGAAGGTTGTTTCGTACCACACCTAGAGCTCGCATGGATTGGGGATTCTTTATAGAGTATGTGTTTTTTGCAAGCCAAGCGCCTCGGGTCTCTATGCCAGCTAAGATGTTTGATCGGTTTCCATCTATGAGTGATAAGTCAGAATCCACCACATCACAATAGACATATATTGCGTAGTTATTAGCGATCTTAATTATGTAATTACCAGGGTCTAGTAGTAACTCATTATCCTTTTCTTTTCCACCAAAGATACCCAATAGTCTGTATAAACTTTTATTAACCTTTATTGGTTTCCTAACGTGTATGGTGCTATAATTAAGTTCGGTATTGGTCTCGAAGCTCACGCGATCAGCAGAGATTGCGAGGTTAAAGGCACCTATGATTTTATTATAAGTGTAGATATCTACAGCAACGTCCTGTGGGAACATTACCCCATCGTCAATGTCCCACCTGAATGAGCCCTTCTCTGATAGGTTATACCAACTGTTCTCAAGTGTGATTTTGAGTAGAGAAATGTTGTTGATAAGAATAGGGTTATCGAAGTAGACAGTATGGTCAGACGATGTGGTGGTGACATATAAGATAACCATTATATATTAAAGGTATAAACTATGTATATGTATAGCTTCAATAGTTACGATGCCTTTTGTTGTGGCAGACGAAGATGATGGTCTATCTGCAGAGGACATAACAGAGATTGCTAGGGGTGGCCCAAGACTGTCGAAATCTGAGCAGACTGCTCTAATTGCCGATGAAAATAAGAGGATCTCAACACTGAATACCGATCTATTGGTGAAGTTTAAGAAACAATACCCACGTGCGGATTTCCATCAGTTCTATGCATCCACGAGTATCATGATTCAGGTAAATATTCAACGAGTATTTGGTTTCGATATGGGAATCATAGTTATACGGTATATGGCGATGATATCTCCAAGCCACGTGCTGCCATTCAAAAACTCATCGATAATGCATTGCAGGGGATGGTTGGTGGTTTCCCATATACGTTAACACTAGATAAAAGCGTGAAATATCCCATCGCAGCAGTTCCTTTTCACGAAAAAGCACAAGATATAGATCTCACCAAGTTATGGATATACGTCACACCTACGAAAAAGTTCAAAGCAGGTGTTCCGAACATATTCAAGGAGACCGTTATAAAGCATATGACAGCAAATGAGTCCTACCATTGGTTACATGGTCCGGATTTCAAATATTGGCCTCAACAATTGAATTTCGCAACGTGGTGTGCGACTTCTGGATGTGGAGTGTCATTGTTTGATCCTATTTTCAAAACGTATCCTCCTATTGTTCAAGGACTACTACGATTTCATGTTTATTTCACGATACGAAGAATTCTACATGAACTTGGTGGTGCTCATGGAGTTCCTCTACCTGGTGACTCTGCTTTCAAGCAAATGGATAACCTCTATAGCAAATCAGCTCTTGAGAAATTATGCATCGAATTTGGTATATCTCGAACGCCAGATTTCCGATGGCACGGAGGTAGGAATAACGGATTAGGAGATGTATTCCTTTTGTATAGCGATGGTTTCAAAAACGTCCACGTAATCAGAGGTTACGATAAAGAAGCAGATAATTGGCCAAATCACAATAATTTATTTGCAGACCAAGGAGGTAAGGAGGATCAGGGCGATCTTGTAGCATTCATTCGGAACGATGAACACGAAGGAAGACAATACAATTGGTTTACGCCACCAATCGGTAAGGGATTAACGGATGCTGGATTAGGTAGATTGGATCGATCCGTTGAAGATTTTGGATATTGCGTTCTAGCTGCTCAAAACGATCTTAACCATTCCATCATAGATAGTTTCAATGTTAAAGAAAAATTTAAGAGATTAGTCGAAGACGCTATTCTCGAAAATGGTTTAGTGGTAAGCTATAGAAACTATCTTACAGCTATACTACACACACATAAGAGATTAAATCTAGCAATAGCTATAGGGGTACGATTACTACCAAGCAACCTCGAGTACTACCTCGGTAAGAAGGATGGTTATAAAAATCCAATCCCGCGTGCCACAGAAGGTATGGCGTTAGGCGTAAACGATATTAATGCAGATATTCTCGAAACCAAGCCCCCACCAGATATGAAAGGGGAGAAACAAAAGAAACAATTACCACACCAAGTTCCACAACAATTACCACAACAAGTTCCACAACGAGTTTCACATAGTATCTTACCGAATCCTACTCCACAACATGAGATCAATCTAGCGATAGTATCTATTGCAGGAGCTGGAATTGCGTGGGCGTTATTTCGTTAACGTCGTTTGTATTGCTCTATTGCGATCACCACTATAGCTACGATGAATAACCAAACGTTCTCTGCTAATACTCCTAGAGCTTTACCGGCCATAGTAAATATGAAATTCGCAATTGATCCAATCATTCCAGGTAGTATCTGTCCAAGTTTCTTTCCCATTTCCTTTAACAAATCACCCGTCGTTTTTAATCCCTTCTTTACTGTATCTGCCACTTTATCGATACCATCTTTTACTGGTTTCGGTACGGTTTTCGATAGCTGGGAAACTATTACACTAACGATAGCACCAATAGCAGTTACCACCGCAAGAACAGTCATTCCATACTTCCTGAAAATGTATTTAACCCTTTCACGTAGCGATATACGTTCTAGTATGGCTTCTTCTTGACGTTCAAGTAATTCTCTTGCCTTATGGATAAATGTTAATTCTGTCTTAGCTATTTCTTTCTGAGCGTCAGTCGATTCGGAGTCTTCAAGAATAGATTCGTTATTTGCTTCCCGATCAGCGAGTTGTCGTTCTGCAAATATTACTTCATTAGCAGCCTCTTCATTATTTGGACCTAAAGCATCTTTGAGAGCTTTCCTCATCTTCACGCGTAATTTCCTATCATCATCATTACCGACGAATAGACGTTTAAAGGGTTCTTTGCTTCCAAGTTCGCGAACGGTAATGTTTCCATCTACTAAGGATATTTCTATATTATGCCGAACACCAGCATCCGGATATTGCCCCTTTACTATGTCAACCAGCATTTCTTTTGCCGAATCTCGAATTGTTTGTTCGAATGTGAATCCTCGAAGTGGGTCACCTTCTATAGCGTAGTCATGCAAATTATCCATGGTAATTGTCTCACTACCCCCAGCTTCATCTTGATTGCCACTCAATAAGTAAGCCACGTATCTTTCATTTGCTTCTCGTTTTCGTTGTCGGTCTTCTTCATCTCGTTGTCGTTGTCGTTCTTCGTATCTGTCGGTATTATCCTCAGGTCTCACATCAACGTTGACCCTATCTTCCATATTGAACATAACTATATATCTTGGTATATTCAACATGATATCGTCGAAGTTAATTCCTAAGGAAGCACTAAGAGCGCAACTCGCACCCAAAGCTCAACGAACCTTATATAGAAAAACTTTCACTCCATCATCTGCTAATCCAGGTGAGACGCTCTATGTGGAAGTTCCAACGATGGGAGAAGATATCGTATTAGTACCTGGTAGCTTAGCATTATTGGGCGATATCGTATTGTCTGGTGGACATGCTAATAATCGAGTCGTTGCAAATGTTGGACGTTGCTTAGTTATACATCGAGTTTGTAAGATAGGAGCTGAAATAGTAGAAGACATTGCTCGATCGGATCTATTACAAACATATTCCGATATCTATCTATCTACACAAGAGAGAGAATCGAGAGTACAACAAGGTATCCAATCAGATAACACAAATAAGCTACGATCTAAGGCTGGTGATGCAGGTACTTCAGATGTTGGTGAGAATGCATTGTTAGCTGCATATGGTTCAAAATATAGAATTCCGTTAGACGTTGATATTCTTACACAACATGGAGTTCTATATCCACATGCATTAGAAGACACTATTTCATTCGAATTAACTCTAGCCCACTCTATCGATATAATCGTTGGATCAGATTCGACAAAGATAGGTACACTGTAATTTTGACAGAGCTGATTTAGCCCTAAAGTCCAAAACAGCCCTTTTGACAGAGTACCTATTTCAGCCCCTTGTTGGGCTGTTGTGACCAAGGGGGGCTGAAATAGCTCCAAAGAAAACCAAAATGGCCCCATGACGTTTCAAAACAGTACTATAATTTTCCAAAACAGCCCCATTCAAAGTCATTTCAACACCGTACAGGGTCAAATTGTTCACAAGAGCTGTTTCAGCCCTATGTAACATTCAGCCCTCTCAATATTCAAAACAGCCCCCTTTTTTCCAAAACAGCCCTGGTTAAGTCATTCAACACCGTACAGGGTCAAATTGTTCACAAGGGCTGTTTCAGGCCTATGTAACATTCAGCCCTCTCAATATTCAAAACAGCCCCCCTTTTTCCAAAACAGCCCTGGTTTAGTCATTTCAACACCGTACAGGGTCAAATTGTTCACAAGGGCTGTTTCAGTCCTATGTAACATTCAGCCCTCTCAATATTCAAAACAGCCCCCTTTTTCCAAAACGGCCTTGGTTTAGTCATTTCAACACCGTACAGGGTCAAATTGTACAATTGGTTGCAAAAGCATGTACTTGTTAACTATAGCTCAGTGTTGTCTCCACACCCCCCCCCCCCCCCCCCCCCTTCTCAAATTTCATGAAGGATCATAAATTGCTGGTCGGGTGCAGGGTATTCAGATATTACGTATACGTTAGCTTGCTTCTTTTAATTCTATTGGTTTCTCGGAAAGACTTGTGCCTGTAATTTACTCTTGGGTATAAATCACAAGCCCGGCATTCATTTTGCCTCGTTTCTTCGCTGATTTCCCCGCGTAGAGGACACTGTTCAAACAGCGGTAAGCTGAGTCATTCCGCCCTAAGTGCCGGCATCGAATCAGTCAGTAGCTGTAGGCTACACAATGTCAACGGAATTCGACCCAACCTTCTCTAGAGAACAGGTCAAGAATTGGCTGGAGGAAAATAATTTCCAGCCTGACACCATCGAAAGAATTGCAAGTAAGTAAAATTATCTCAAACTGATACTGATTGCGCTAACCGTAGAGGACTCTGGCTGCGTGACTGAATGCTTAAATTTCAACTTTCACAGACAAAAATTTCCTCGACGGCGAAGATCTTGCAGGACGTTTGGAGGACGAGACTTTTTAAAGTCCGACGGCTCTTCAAGAAGAAAGCAGGCAAAACTATCGAAGATGAAGGTACAGTAGTTCAGTGAACCATATGCTTTCTTAGAGTGAAACCACGTGATATGTTTTCGCGCTCTTATGCGCCGCATACAAACTCAGCGGTTGAGTGCTAGCCAGCGAGCATGCGTAGACGTTTTGGCGCAATTATATGTAAAGAAACAACGAGGAGCAACGGCACTGCAAACTTCTACAGTTTTAGGCGTTTTATCTCGTACAGAATTATCTTTTTTCAGCAGTATTCAGTTTTTAAATAACTACAATATAACTTTTCAACTTTAAATTTGTGTATTCGTATGTATTATTAGTTCATGTGTGTTTGTTTGTACATTTCAGGCTCGCCGTCTTCCCTGAAGATTATGCTACGACTGATGATGGGATTAATATGGCGATCTCTCTGCCGACTCCCAGGTCATTGATAACTCTTCCAATTCTGATCAAGACAGTCTATCCGGTTCACAAGGTATGGTTGTAAAGTCGGTAAAATACTACTGTTTTCCGCGTATAATTTATATTGTACGTTCAAACGTCGTGCTACCGCCGTGTCGAACTATTAGTATTATACGACGTTTGAATTACCAAAATGTTTTAGCATATTGTTTAAAATTTAGCTGGATATGTTCACTAGTAGTCACAATCTACACATCATCCGCTATAGCTATATATAAGATGTATTCCACACTAATTCGCCAGATCCCTCGAGAGGGAGAGAGAGAGAGAGACAGAGGGTGGTTGGGGGTGGGGGGTGGGGAAATGGTTACGGTTATTAAACGGAATAGCCCAATAGCGATACTTACTGTGACGTCACACAGGCCAGTCACGCCACATTTGTTGCTTTCTGTGGTTGGCAGAAACGAAGCGTGAACCCAGTCAGATGCTTATAAAATATCACAGGTCGGTGCTTATTCATCGCCAAATTACTTTCTTGTCCTTCCAAAATGCAAGCAAGGCCTTTCATCGAAGCTTATATGCTCTTAACTTATAAGTCTTATAAAGGAATTAAGATTTGGAATCAGAATTGAGACTTTAGATGTATTTTGTGAGGCCTAAATCGCTAGTTCCCATACAAGTCATACAAACACGCAGGTTTTTTTGCCAACCACATTATATATGCAAATATATAAATGACGTCAGTGTTTACAAACAGTAAGTATCGCTATAGAATCTTATTAGTTACATGCATTGCTCGTCACGTATCTAATGCTGTTATTTGCTTCATATTAATTTGTCTGCATATAATTATTGTATTAATGTGTGACTGAGGAATATGCATTATGAGTGCAAAGTCTTGTGTTTTGGAATCTCATTACTAACATGCATTGCTCGTCACATCTAATGCTGATATTTGCTTCATATTTGTTAAATGTGTCTACGTATAATTTTGTATGAATATGTGACTGAGGAATATGCATTATGAGTGCAAAGCCTTGTGTTTTGGAATCTCATTACTAACATGCATTGCTCGTCACGTATCTATAATGCTGATATTTGCTTCATATTAATTTTGTTAAATCTGTCTGCATATAATTATTGTACTGTATGAATATGTGACTGAGGAATATGCATTATGAGTGCAAAGCCTTGTGTTTTGGAATCTCATTACTAACATGCATTGCTCGTCACGTATCTAATGCTGATATTTGCTTCATATTTGTTAAATGTGTCTGTACATAATTAATATTCTATTAATGTGTGACTGAGGAATATGCATTATGAGTGCAAAGCCTTGTGTTTTGGAATCTCATTACTAACATGCATTGCTCGTCACATCTAATGCTGATATTTGCTTCATATTTGTTAAATGTGTCTACATATAATTTTGTATGAATATGTGACTGAGGAATATGCATTATGAGTGCAAAGCCTTGTGTTTTGGAATCTCATTACTAACATGCATTGCTCGTCACATCTACATTTGTAATGCTGATATTTGCTTCATATTTGTTAAATGTGTCTACATATAATTTTGTATGAATATGTGACTGAGGAATATGCATTATGAGTGCAAAGCCTTGTGTTTTGGAATCTCATTACTAACATGCATTGCTCGTCACGTATCTAATGCTGATATTTGCTTCATATTAATTTTGTTAAATCTGTCTGCATTATAATTAATGTATGAATATTTTTTTATGTGACTGAGGAATATGCATTATGAGTGCAAAGCCTTGTGTTTTGGGATCTCATTACTAACATGCATTGCTCGTCACATATCTAATGCTGTTATTTGCGTCATATTTATTAAACATGTTTACATAATTAATATTCTATTAATGTGTGACTAAGGAATAATTATTATGCATTATGAGTGCAAAGCCTTGTGTTTTGGAATCACATTAGTTACATGTACATGCATTTCTTGTCGCATTTTACCCAATGTAAATAATAATGCTGACATTGCTAATAATTACAGGGTTAGAAAAAAATTGAAGACACACTTGCCCTCTGAGTGATTCCAAATTGTACTTGCCCAATTCCTCTTCTCAGTTGCCCAAACCATTTTCTTGGGATTCAAAAAGTATTGTCTTATCTGTAAAAACATGTACAGTACATGTAGCCATAAAAACATGTAGATTTATCCCTCCCTGAAAATAATGTTTTCAAGCAATACATGTAAATCTACCCTTTAGAAATATTGCATTCAGTAATTAAGGGGCTCAGTGGCTCCACTTGCCTGCTGTACAAGTGTGATTTTCTAGCACTTGCCCAATGTTGTTTAGCACTCATCCTGACGAGCGGACGAGTGGCTTCTTCAAACCCTGAATTACATGTTTGAATAGGACATTAAGCATTTTTGGGTCTGATACCCCTAAAATGGGTCTGTATATATGTTTGGACTTTGACTGAGTAAAGGCTTTGCATTTATCTGTGTTGCATGTAAATGACTGAAAGTGGTTGAGACCTTAATATGCTTTGTTGGAATTAAAGACAGTTGGTTGTGTTACTGATGTTTCTTTTTTCATTTTCTTTTTAGAAATGTTTGTCTGTCTGCAAAAGGAAGAAACATAACTAAATTAAAAGCCGAAAAAAGTGCTGTTGAGGAATCAATGTAACACAAGTGAAAATTTGAAAATTATGTACATATTTAACAAGCATGAAAAGTTGAAGCACTTGTTAGCTACTATGAAATCTGAAAACTAATAACCATTAAGTCAAAGCTAGCTAGTGCATTCAATAAGGACTGAACAGCTTAGACATATAAATTAAAGGACAAATACAGTAATGATACTCTTCTTGGTGAAGGGAGGTTTGGACTTTGTAAGCTTATGAGTTTGGATATCTTATGATCAGGAGAAGCATTCCTAGTGGCATGCAGTTAAGCAATCAACAATTCCACTCCAAAAGAGGTTGTTAATTAGGGGAAGCTTCTTTCCTATCTCAACTCTCGCATCCAGCATTTCCTTTGTTTTTGGTGTTGCATTGAATAGCCATATGTTAGTTTTAGAGTTTTGTGAAATTTCTGAAGGGCAGACACATTCTCTTACCATGTCTAAAGCTTTGCACAATGTACGTCCATGTAATATGCAATTTTTTTAGCAGAGCTGGCTCCATATTTTAATGGAATATATGTTGTGAAGGTTTTGATTATCTAGAGGCTCAACTGTAATGCAGACATCACAATCCTGTCCTTTCAGTGCCTGTATTAAAGATGTTGAGGCTCAGCTTTTCTTTGTCTATGATGAATAAATTATAATATCATTCCTCTTCTAGAAATAAAGAACAGCAAACTCAACTCAACAAACTGCTGAAACAAAAATGTGGGAAGAAGGGCTCACAGGAAGAGGTTTTAACTCTTAGCAGTAAGTATCTTACATGTAGGTACCGTAATTCCTCTATTAAGCCACCTGGTGCTTATTTAATTCCAGGCACATTTGAGGGGAGAGGGGGAGGGGAAGTGGCTTATTTAATTTCAATAGGTTATCAGTTTACTCATTTGATTGCAAGCCATGAGTACCTTCCCATAATCAAAATGTCCAAATTAACTACGTGTACATGTACATCGAATTAAACATTAATTATCACCATGATACTGTATGTGCGGTAGTGATGTACTGGTAATACTGTCAGTTATTGTGTCTATTTTGAGTTGGGAGGGGGAGGGGCTTAAAAGAGAGGAGGGGCTTAATACATTTTGTGCCTTAAAAAGGGGGCTTTTTAGAAGAATCGAAGGGGGTTTAATAGAGGATTTACAGTACATGTACAAAAATTATATTTACTCTATTAGATGGCTGGTCTCGAATTAACGCCGGTCTCATATAAATGCCAGGTTCACGAGGTCGAATTTTAAATAGAAGCCAGGGGCATCTATTCGATTGTTCCGAGCCACCTTAAACAATTGTACATACATGTGTTCCACTCCCTCTCGTTTATAACTAAAGGTTTACAGTTACTTCAACTTTGGACTCATGATATTCTTGTTAACTCTACACATATGAAAAAGTGGTCCTCGTGTACTTTTTGTAAATTATATTTGATGCCAGCTCTTATTGTTTCTTTCATAGGAACAAGCCTATTGAAGAGGAGGTATGCAAGTTTATCCAGCCTCAAGTTGTGGCAGTTGGAGAGCTTTATGATATGGATAATTTGTATATTGTTTGAGAGGGAAGCATACTACCAAAACAGGTAGAGTGGAAACTGAGCTTGAAAAGAGGTTGATATGTTGCCCGTGACTCTTCAACGAATTGGTACAGATACGGCGTCAAAATGCCCGGGCCAGACTTTGGCAGTTATTCTGTTGAAATATACAGTTTTAGAAGTCTTGATCAGAGATTCGAGTTGAAATGGCGAATAAATCTTCCTTTATATGGAGTAAAAATATCTATTCTTAGCATAACACAGCCATGCAGACTATTGGCAAATCTCTAAATCTGATTGGCTAGACCAGTGACTTCAACCGTTCGATAGATGTCATGGGCACAAGATCTGACTAGCGTGTGCAGGACAAAAATTGATTGTTTAGCAAGGTTTTCTCAATGTTAGTCGATTGCTATTAAGTTGATAGAACGATAGCTATGTTATGCAAACACAATCCACTTTACCAAAAAAGATGCCCACAATTCTTAGTGTGCAGAAAACCTAAAATTCCCCATAAAAGAGGGGTGGAGAAACTTCAAACTATGCAGGTATAAAGCTGTTAACAAAGCCATAACTTTCATGCAAGTAAACAATTTCTATTTGTTGTGGTGGCTGATTTAGGTTCGCAAGGAATTGTGGTTAAATGTACTGCCACCATGTTTTTTGGTATGGTGGATTAGACTGGCTCACTCGGTTTTTATCGACTTTGATAGTTGGCTCGGGGCTGTGCTCCTCACCATTGTGGATAAAACCCTTTAGCTTGCAGTCTAATTGTCAAATAGGTGGGGCCATGATTTTGAAAAGGAGGGGGTCCAGCCCCCCAAGAGGGAGGTCAAGTATAGTTTTGAGCATTTTTTGTAACTTTCAATAGAACATTTAAAAGAGTAATTCTCAAAAAGTGGGGGGGGGGGGGGAAATGAGAATGGAACCCCTAGACCCCCCCCCCCCCCCCCCTGCTATTTTAAAAGTTTATGCTTTATATAAACTAAGAAACCTTGGTACATTTTATTTCATGTAGGATTTTGTGCCGTCAAATTTTTACACGTATAATGGTCATCGAGACAGAGTCGCGATCGCCCATGATCGAAAGCTTGTGATTTTTCTCAGACACTTCCCTAGAAGAGCTAACATTCCTTTATGTTTTGACTTGTAGACATACGAAGAGTGAGTGGCGAGACATCAACCTTTTTTGAGCTCAGTTTCCACTCTACCTGTTTTTGGTAGTAATGTACACCCTTCCTAGCCACAATATTGTAGATGCCATCTTCGGTTTGTTGCCCTGTTTTGTTTTACATCTTACTTACAGGGGACAGCAATTCTCTCATTTCTTGAGCAATACTCCCTCATTGTACTGGGAAGGAAAAAGACTAGTGTCTGTTGCATCATTTTGTACTGTCAAAGGTATGAATTGAATACTTGCAAGTTTTGGGAAAATATATTAAAATACACCCAAGAGTCTTTTCCTTCCAAAGATTGCTCAAGAATCAAAGGCAATTTGGATTTTTAAAGTCAATAGCAAAGAACTGAAGTTGCCTCAAGATGTGGCAGTCCGAGAGCTTTATGATATGGATAATTTGTATATTGTTTGTGAGGGAAGCATAATGTACACCCTTCCCAGCCACAAAATCGTAGATACCATCTTTGGTTTGTTGGCCTGTTTTTATGTTTTTAACATAATTATCTTACTCACAGGGGAGAGACTCTTAGTGTCTGTTGCATAATTTTGCAATGCAACGGCAAAGGTATGAATTAAATATTTGCAAGTTTTGGGAAATAGACACAAGGGTCTTTATTTTCCTTTTTTTTTTTATAGCGATGTGGCCTTTTATAATCTCAGTATAAAGTATAATCTTCCAGGGTACAAACAGCATTTGTTATTGCTATTTTATAGGTCATCTTCAATTTCAATTAAAGTGGCAATTCATTTTAAATCTTAAGTTGTTGTCTCAATTGATTATTTGTAAAATCTGTATTTAAGGTGTAAATTTGCGAAATCATCCAGTGTAAATGATTACAGAATACGAACAGCCCTGATGGGGTCGATTGAAATGCACCGGCAAAGGTATGACTGGCTCACTCGGTTTTTATCGACTTTGATAGTTGGCTCGGGGCTGTTGCCATTTGCGGTAGTGACCTACTCTACCCCCAATCAAGTCCAAATCAGAACCATTAAAAACCATTTTGGCACTGCTAAATGGGTCAAATCAGTCCTTGTTACAGAATACAAACAGCCCTGATGGGGGTCGAAACAACCCAATTTGAGGTGTTATTTTAGCCCTTTCAAAATCCAATTCAGAACCTTTAAAATCCAATTCAGAACCTCTCAAAAGCATTTCAGACCCTTCGAATTTCAAAACAGTACCAAACAGGGTTCATTTCAGCCCTAATGGAAGGGGTCAAATCAGGGCCCCAAAAAGGGCCAAATTAGCTCTAACCATTATGTCTGAAACAGACTTAAAAAAGGTGCCATATTTTACTCACCGATTCGGCCCCATTTTTGGGGCTAAATCAGCTCTGTCAAAATTACAGTGTAGAACTGCAGGAGGAAGTGGAAACGTAAACATGCATATCTATGTCCTTGCTGATGCTCAGCTCAAGATATTGAACAGATCTTTAGATAGTATAACATACTGATGGATTCCCTCGTAGAACACATTCCATTCAACACACTTATAGTAGGTCCAACGAATTGTGGAAAGACTGCATTTCTCATAGAACAACTTCGTGGACCATTTCGTGGTAAGTTCGATTATATAGTATTAATTTGTCCTACGTATGCCCACAACAAGACATATCATGGATTTGCTAATCGAGATACGCATTTTTATGTCATATCACCATCTCAGGATGCTATCGATACCACATTAAATATTTGTGCAACCTTTTGGTCAGGTACCAATACATTATTGATTCTTGATGATTGTGCCGCATCGAAGGACGTCAAGAAACGAACTGACAAACTAGTAGATTTAGCATTCTCTGCTCGACATATAGGACTATCTATTTGGGTACTATCCCAACAATTAACGAGTATATGTAAACCTTTTCGTGAGAACGTAGCTATCGTAGTAGCGTTTCATACGACATCGGTTATAGATGGAAAGAGGATATTCGATGATTACGGAGGTTCACAAGAATGTAATGAATTACGAACGATACTTCGATCTCACAAGTTTGCTCGCAT
This sequence comes from Actinernus sp. WN-2022, assembly GCA_030867875.1. Taxonomy (NCBI): domain Eukaryota; kingdom Metazoa; phylum Cnidaria; class Anthozoa; order Actiniaria; family Actinernidae; genus Actinernus; species Actinernus sp. WN-2022. Next base: position 21,841,907 of record JAOWCC010001368.1, on the reverse strand, counting down.
ATGTTTTTGTTTGCGACATCCTTTTGCAGTAGTGTTAGAGATACCCGCACCTATAACATATTATCAGGGATGAATACGTTAAAGAACTGGAAGGTGAGGATTTAACAGGTCCACCACCCAAATTGGAATTTTCAACCGAATTGGAGGATATCGAAGAATATCGGGAAGTACTTAAGACCTTAGCTGTATTGGGTAAAACGAAAGAATGTCTAGGACAGAATTTCTCCCTAACAGATATAACTAAACTATCTGAGAAGGACGTAAAACGTTTATATAGTAGATACCAGGCCGTAGTAGCAAATCAAATAACAGTACAATTAGTAGATGGTGTACTACGTCAAGTTACTCGCGCGGTCTCATACGTAGCTACGCTCTCACACGTAGCTACACTAGACAACCAACAAGCGCTGTTTAAGGTTCTACAAGAAAACCAATTAGCCCGCCATCAGATATCTATGGCGGCTGGTCGATTAGCACTTAAACACGGTCGATTTGTAGCTCTAGCTAGTGTCTTGTTCAATGTAGCTGATCACATAGTCATTCCTGGTACACCTATTGAACCTTCGCAAGTAACTACTATATCGAATCAAGATGGAGGAACAGACGGATCAGATAACTGCGAATCCACCGAAGACGACACCAACTAAAGTAAAAGATCCAAAGAGGGTTGCTGCTGGGAAAGCATTAGCACTAAGTAATAAACTTGCTAGAGAGGCTCAAAAGAGAGAGATTTCGCGTGAAAGTGAATTATCTAAGGAAATAGACGAAGATGAAAGTTGGACTAAAAACATATCTACTAATACTACTATCGCAGTTATTGGTACGGGTGCTGCATTGTTTGGAGCATACTATCAATACAAAAGATACAGAGACGACACTTCTAAGAACATTAGTCCTATACGACCAGCAAGTCCGATAAAGACTACGGTACCAGATATGGAGTAACAATTAAAGACTAGAGATATACGATATATATTAGGATGGATAAGGAATTGATGAAAACAGCGACCGATGCTGCTATGATAACTGGAATAGCTACTGGTATTGGTTGGATCGTAAAAAAGGTTACCAAGGAATCTATGCTTAGTGATCCTTCTATTTCTATCATAAATTACGTGAAGTGGACTGCTGTAATAGCTGGTAGCATATATAATATGCAAAACAATATCTCGAGAAACAAAAGATCGTACCATAATGGCGACGTTAGCAGCTATTGGAATGTCCATTTTCGGAGCAGTTTTGAATGCAACGGCATTTACTGGTGGTGGAGTGCTTGCTAAGATGTTTGGTGGGAAAGATGAAACTGCTAATATAGAACGAGAGAGACATGATAGGGAAATGGAAAAAATCGATGCTGCTAGGGAGGCATATATCGAAGAACGTCAAACATTGTCTGATTGGACGCATAAACAGGAAGTTGTTGAACGCGATTCTCATAATAATCAACTTGATAGTAACCGGGCTTTCATACGATCCGATAAGTTACGTCAGGCACTGAAACGGCTCGAAGCAATGAAAGAACCTCGTTTCTCTGACTACTATCGACCATCTAATGCACAGAAAACTGGTGAGTTGATCTATGTTGGTGGTGGAATGCTAGTTGCTGGATACGCTATTAATCGATATGCCTTTTAAAAAACGAGAATTTTTACGATCGACGAGAAAAAAAGAATAAGAACTAGTTGGTTAGATAAGTTCTTATTCTTTTTTTTTTTTTTTCTTTTTTTTTTTTTTCTTCTTGTTAGAGGTTAGAATACATAGATATATAATGGATGCTAAACTTGCGAATATCTTCTATGGTCCTATGGGCTATTGGAAAGGTTATGCTGCAATTAGTAAGTTATCAGTGGCTGCAAAGGTATCGGAAGATGTAGCTAAGGGTTGGTTAGAGAAACAAGCCATGTGGCAAATATATCTATCACCACCACGCTACATTCCACGACCACATTGGACTGTATCGAAACCTAATGAAGTTCATCAAGCTGATTTGATCTTTCTACCTCACGATCGACCTGGACGTGGAAGGAAACTATATAAGTATGCTTTGGTGGTAATCTATGTAGCTTCTAGATATAAAGAGGCTGAACCTTTAGCATCGAAAGACAGTGGGGAAGTGTCTTCAGCATTTGATCGGATCTACAAACGTAGTCCACTAGAATGGCCAAAAACATTACAAGTAGATCCTGGTAGAGAATTCATGGGACGTATGTCTGAAACATTAGAACTACGTGGTACGAAAGTTCAACGAGGTGAAGCTGGTAATCATAGGGCACAAAGTTTCGTTGAACGAGCAAATAGAACGATAGCTGAAAGATTATTTGGATATCAATATGCAAAAGAGATGGTACTTACATCTGAAGGATCGGATGCACGTAGTAGAGAATGGGTATTGAGGCTTCCTGATGTTATCAAGGCTATGAACAAAGAAGTTACTCGACTAACAGGTAAGGAACCTTCAAATTCTATAGAGGCACAACAAGTAAACATAAAGACTCCTACATATTCTCGAATTATTGGATTGAAAGAAAAGCGACTACCATTCGATGTTTTAGTTCGATATCTATACTCACCGGGAGAATTGGAAGGTAGAGTAAAACGAGCAACTGATCCTGTATGGAGTTTACAGACATATTATATTTCTCGAAGTGTGGTATCATCAAATCAACCTGTTCTATACTATTTAGGAAAAGATGCACCAAAGCGAGGGTTCGTTCGTGAAGAGATACAAGTGATACCACCAGATACAGAACTACCACCAAAAGGTATTCTAAGATAGAAGCAAGACACGAATAAAGTCGTCCATATCTTCATCCTCAGTAATGACATTTTTACGATTGTAGGATAGCGTATCGATTGCGTTCGATATTATATTGCTAATAAAATCGGCTACTTCTTCATTATCTGGAAAAAAGTCTCCATGACCGTAGGCTATTGTATCTATTCCGTTTGCTAAAATACATCTCTTACTATCGAATGGTGATAGAGATACTTTGTTCATATGTATACCATACATCTTATGACCTTCACTTCGAAGCATATTCATTCCATGTTTGAATACTTTCTTATCCATCAAGCACTCTTTATATTGTTCATGACGAATACGATGTTTCACTACTGCCTTCTTGGTACCTTTAGCTTTACGAATCTCATCGCCATCTACTCTCAATATAGAATAGAGCTTAGATCGTAGTCCAACATATTCGACTATAGGAATACCTCCACATTCATCTTTCATTTTACCAAGTACTTTCTTGTTGTTGATACTATACAGCGGATGGTCTTTGCTGTAGTTACTAGTATCATATAGATGTTTATGAATTGCCATATCTGCATAGATATCTTCAGTTTTAAAGTGTAGTAATAGACTGTCGGTATCGGTATAAAGTAGATTACATCGTTGCCCATATTGCTTCTTGATCTCGTTGTAGTAGAAGTCATACATCAGATGCTTTGATAGATCTAGAATTGACATTCCAACATATATGGGGCGGTTCAGCAATAGCTTACTTTTGTAGTTATGTACCGCGGCAAGATCATCATCAAAAATTGTGGATCGAGCATAACTAGGTTTATTCAATAGACGTTGTAGTTTGTTTCCTTCTGATGCACGCACTAATTGGATATCTACACGCTTACGTAGATTCTCCATTGTTTTTCCAAATACGCTATTGTTCATCAATTTGTATAGATCCTGCTTGAAGGTGCTCTTCGCTTGTTTTCGTAACTCAGTATTCATTTGTATATATGGTTCCATCCATGGTGATTGGTCAAACCGTAGTGCCTTATGGATCTTTATCAAACGCATACCAAGAGATAGATACAATTGTAGGTTACGGTAGTGGAGCACATATCGTTCTTTGTTATATAGATTAGGTACAAGTTTTTCTACTTTCAAAGATCCATTACCTTTATATAGTTCCTCAAATAGATCGGTCTGATACTCTGAGAACAAATCTTTATTCACCTGAATTCTCTCGGGAGCTAGTGGATAGTCGTTGTGCGTATCATGAAGTTCTCGAGGATATTCGAGATCAACTTCAAGGATATAACCCTTATCTGAATCTATTGCGTGATTGGTTATTTGTTCTTCTGTTGGTGTATACCACTCAAATCCTCCTGTTGGTAAATATTGGCTCATGGCCCATCCATATAAGTTATTCGCGTCTAGATATAATATGTGGCTATTTGGTTTTTCTGGATCGAAATCCTGTACGTTGTTATTATTCGCTTTGGCATAACGTTGTGATACCATGGATATACCACCACGTAGACCTCTCTCGATGAATAGATACATGTCATAGTCAGTTAATAGTTCGAGTTTCACTCCAGTTATCTTTAATAAAGCGTCCCATGAAAGTCCTGGACTCGTATAATAATGTGCAGGATCTAATCCATAGTTTTGCATACATGTTGTACGAAAGTCCTCGAACACATCTGCTAGAAGAAGTACATCAGTTTGTAGATAAAGATCATGATAATCACCTAATGTCTTACAATCAAATACATTCCAAACTCTTATTGCATGTTCGTAATCTTTATCGGATATGTCCTCTAGAGTTAGTTTACTATAGAACGCATCTTTAGGTGGTAGAGAAGTCTCTGCAAATCTATCCCACGCATCCATGTACTCATATGGATATACTCCTTTACGAGTTAATAGATTGGCTTTCTCTTGATTAGATGTATATTTTACAATTTGTTGAAATGTGTCTGATTCTGAACTCGATACCAATGTACTAAGTGATGATGGTAGAAATTGAAAGCTATCAATGAATCGTAGGTTACCAAGTGAGAATGAAATATATTTCTCCATATTGTTTGGAATACAAGATATCTTACCTAATGTTATGGATATGGATTGCATTATTAGGTGAGCATCATATCCACGAAGATTATGGAATACGACTGGGATGGTAGGAAAAGCACGTAATTTTAGATTACAGGTATTGTGTGCGGCACCTCTAAACTTGCCTGTGGTGTGGCAATGATCACGTACTTTATCACCAACCAATGGCTTCTGACAGATATGACAAATTGTTGCGCTATTATAAGCCTTATAGTTTTCCCATGACATGCATAGTGGTTTAGCTTTTTGGGCTTTGATCTTCGCCTCTTCCTCTTGCATACGTTGTAGAAAACGTTCGATAGTATCCCTACCTCTATATAGTACTGGTGGTTCACTATAACCATCAGAACGTACAACTATATAGCAAAATCCACATGGAATATGTTCTTCCGTTTTAAGCGTGTTGCTCTTCTTTGGGCCTTGAGCAGGTCCTTCGATCTTAGTGGTTAATGCCTCGAAATCTGCATAGATAATATAGGTTACTTTGAGCTGCTTGTGTATATTCTGGAATGAGACTTCGTTGTTCTTATTGGTAGGCATTTCAATGCGTACCCATGTCAAAATAGAGGCGGGACAGAGGTGGGATCCCGCCAATCCCAGGTGGGATCCCAGGTGGGATTGGCGGGATCCCATGTCATCTGGTGGGATCCCAGCTATCCCACCTGGGATGGTAAGAAATCCCACCCGGGATCCCACCTCTAAAGCCGGGATCCCAGGTGGGACATACAACTGTATGGGATCCCAGGTGGGATGGTGGGATCCCACCTATCCCGCCTGGCATGAAAACAAAATCCCACCTGGGATCCTTACTCTAAAGCCGGGATCCCAGGTGGGATGGAGGGATCCCAACTATCCCACCTGGCATGAAATAAAATCCCACCTGGGATCCCATTCTTGACAGAACAAATTGGAACTCCAACCAATAATAAATTGGCTTTCAAACGATCTAAAGTTACTTACAGAAGCGGAGATTTCATAACTTTCTCCGAGAAATAGGAACGTTGATGACTGGCTGAAACATTACAAGATTTATACAGAAATGAAGTACAAGTTGCATGAGTTGGCAGTTTATTTAAACTTGATGTCTACGAGGTACATGCTCAGCAATCGATCGAGTGGACTCGACTAATACATGTATAATAATTTCGTTAGAAACAGCAAAGTCCTGATACAACTCATTGCTGGTTGCACTATAGGTCAAGGCTTCATGCAACCAGAAAAGGAGAAGAAAATATATAATTATAAGTTGGTGTTTGCGTAAAACTAATATAAAAGTGAGAACCAGTTCAGTCCCAGCTAACGACTTACATGCTTTCCAGGCAGACACAGCAAAACAGATGAGGAGTTAGTTGACCAGTTCATTAGCGTTTAGATTCCTTGAATATATAGCCAGACCATTTCGCAAATTAATCGTCAGATGAAGCACTCCCGCCAGCTCAGCTTTGCCTTTGGGCTTTGGTAAAGTTCTCAACAACAAACAAAGATGGCGGCTGTGAACTGATCCCAGGATGCATTGCTTATCTAAAGACCACTGACCTGAATTGTGCGGGCACATCACGCCATTTTCAAAACTTGGCGGCAAGACATGCGATTTCTTGTATAATATGGCTTTCAGACTGAGCAAAGGGTTTTCAAAACACATGGGAGATAAGAAAACTATAAAGGTAAGATGTGATCATTCAATTGTTGTGGATTGTAACAAGAAAAGGGAATATAGCGCTTGGTTATCATACTTTTAGTTCAGCTGTAAATTATGTTTGAACGGTTTCTATCATGTCTCATAATCGTGCACGTGGTCTGCTTGTAGTTGTTTCTTATCCATTTTCAATGACGAAATCCATACAAAAAGTTTACCAAGTTTATGTAGAGTGAATCTTTTAGTTAAATTAAGGATTGATCGAAATCTTGTAGTCATGGAATACTACTGTTCGAAGAGAGTGAAATGTCTCACTTTTAATTTATACTGAGTTTATGCAACAAAAGGTATATATAATATTGCTTTTTATAAGTGAAATTGCACGTGTTTATACATTGCAATTCAGTCAATACTTTAAGTTCTTCTGTAAATTAGTGGACATTGTGCATGTGAAATTTCACTTTATATCTACATGTAGGCCTAGGGGAAATACATTGTTTTTAACAGTACATGTATGTGCATAAATAGAACACTGTACTACAATTTTGGAAAATAACTCTTGCTACGTACATCTCTCGTATTCAATAACTTATAACACTCTACTTTCTTCCATCATAGGCAGAGCGGATTCGGAACAGCACTTTGTCACTTGATCTCTTGCAAGTGCTTGAACAAGGAGAGGTGTATCGATTTTCAGATCAGATCAAGTACATTAGCTAGAAATTGTGTGGATTAAGTTTTAGTGAGCCAGTGCAGTGTAAGAGACCATGAAATATAATGGACATTAAATAATTTATAACAGCAAGTTTGGTAGTTTGCAATTAAAATTCTGCCATGTTTTTTGGTAGAGGACTTTTATTAGATTTTATGTTACCAGTCTATAGCCAGGGGTTTAACCATACCAGAATAGAGTATAAACAGGATTTTATGGTATAGGCATAACAACCATTTCAGCTTTTCTGAGCCCTCATCTCTTTATTAAATTGATTGAGACACTGGCTACTGTAAAAGCTTTCCTATTAAGCTTTTTTTATAGGACCCAGCAACCCTAGTATACATACATGTAGCTATAGAAGGTCCTATGTCATTCACTATATAATTTATTACCTGCCAATCATGTTAAGTATCTGCTATCTCAATAGGATATATCCGGTATGTATATTTGTTCTATAAATTAAAGTTTACATACCAGTACAACATATATTATAATGCAAGTGAGAAAATGTGTTTATTTCAATGGAATATTTTCATAGGTTGATTTTCCTGAAATGAAAAAAATTCATAGTATGTAAACAAAACATTTCATGGAATATGCTGGCTTTATAGAGGTAGGATCCCGGGTGGGATTTGTTACATCCCAGGCGGGATAGCTGGGATCCCGCCAATCCCAGGTGGGATAGCTGGGATCCCGCCAATCCCAGGTGGGATCCAGCATTTGCATGGGATGGCAGAATCCCAGGTGGGATATGTCTAATAATCCCGGGCGGGATGGTGGGATCCCGGGCGGGATGGTGGGATCCCTGGTGGGATCCCGGGCGGGATGGTGGGATCCCGGGCGGGATGGTGGGATCCCGGGCGGGAAGGCGGGATCCCGGGTGGGAAGGCGGGATCCCAGGTGGGATTGTCTGAGGCGGGAATTGTCTAATAATCCCGGCCGGGATCTCACAAGATCCCACCTGGGATCCCAGCTGTAAAAAAGGCGGGATCCCAGGTGGGATAGGTGGGATCCCGCCTTTCATTTTTACATGGGTATGGCTTTGTCATTGATACCATTACACTCTGTAATATGCTTTTCAAGAAGAGCTTCATTGGAATATCCATGCAGACATCGTTCGCAGAAGTGTTTCCTATGTTCGTGCTTTATCTGATCGAATAGGAGTTTGTTGAAGTCCTTTATCCAGCAATAGTGTTGTTTACCACTCTTTAGGTCTTCTATAAGTAGTAGATTGATGTACTTCGAAAAAGTCTTCTTTGAGATATCATATATGATTAAGCACTTTTCCTTTGGATCCCATCCATATACATTAATAGAAATGTTGTTTGCTTCTCTAGAAGTGGTATTTGTGAGATTGGTGTTGGTGAGTCCACCCCATTGGATTTCACCATATATATTCGATACTTTGATGTCCTTTGAAGATCTTTCTTAACTGGAAACATTGCTGCGCATATCGACCAAAGTGCACAGTGGTTGTCTTTGTTGTTCACATTGATCACGGCTTTCTTATTCGCTATTTCTTCAGGTAGTGGTAAATACGAACCTCCACGTAGTGGTTGGTATCTAGCGATGTTTAACCATAGAATATTGACTCTATCTACGACCCAATTTGATCCACGACTGATCCACTTCTCAATTTGGTCATATATCTGAGCATGTGCTTCTACTATTACCTCACGGATACCAGCATCATCGATCAAAACAGATTGTTTGCTATAAAATGTAGCTGTCTCGTATACGTAACCATCAGGTTTATCAAGTACGAAAGTTATGTTAAAAGCTAATTGGGCCTTAAAGGTGTTGTGGTTTCGTAGTTCTTCCTTAAACTTTTCGGTAGTTTGTTTACGTACACCGGCAAGGAAAACGGCTGGATCCGCTCCCATAGGATTATCATCAGGAATATCCATCTTCCATCCACGTAAATAGTTATTTAAAGGACGTACTCGAACAAATGTTGGTGTATGCTCAGCCATGGTATGATGTAATAAACTTGTAGCCACACTCCTCTAATAGGACGGTGAAATGTAATACCTTGATCTAATATGGTATAGAAGTATGGTGAATGGACTATAGTAGTAAATAATGATTACGATAATATATGTTATAATACCTAGTAATCACACTCCTCTAATAGGGTTTTGAAATGTAATACCTTGATCTAATATGGTGTAGAAATATGATGGGTGGACTATAATAGTAAATAATGATTATGACAATATATGTTATAATACCTAATAGCACCACTCCTCTAATAGGGTGTTAGAATACAATAAATTCACTATAAACCAAGTGTTCGAACAAATGTTAATATATGCTTAGCCATGATATAATACCTATAACTACAATCCTTTAATGTAATGCATGAATACGATAAATGAACTATAGTAGTAAATAATACCTTATAAACACGTTTCTCTAATAGGGCGTTGAAATGTAAAAATATGATTAAAAAATAGTACAACAAAACTGCTTTAATCCGGAAAAAAGCGGTAGAAACCGATTATTTAATATAATGTATAAATACAATAAATGAACTATAGTAGTATCGTAACTGGCGTGTTCTGGCGCACGTTGTATTTTTTTGTTGTTTTTTCATCTAATGGACCCCGAACGAAGTGAGGGCTGAACGAAGTGAGGATGTCCATTAGATGAAAAAACAACAAAAAAATACAACGTGCGCCAGAACCGCCAATTACTATACTACTGCGATAACTCATGATCAGATAAGCACACTGCAAAACTTGACAAATAGAGCTGTAGAAGAATACAAACAAACTTGTAAGTATTAATCTAGTAAATACTCTTAATTTGTAAGCCATTTACCAAATGTAAATGCTGAATTTCTTAGCTCATACAATATAAAACCTGCTTTCTGTGATGAAACTGTGTGCTAAGCTTACTCGTTTCCGTAATAATTATATTTCTTTGTACCACGATTGTAGTAGCGTTGTGAGGTAGTCGAACTTTTCTTTGTGTTTTTGAAGTCACGGCCATTTCAGCTTCGCTATAGTTTTTTTATCTCCGTAAGTCCAGCTTCGTTCAATTCAGTCGCTTTTGCTGCAGTTGTTTTCATCGAACTTGCAAGAGCCAGAAAAAACTGCATTAATCCCTCTAAAAAGGTGAATTTTAGCTGTAAACGAAAAGGCAGAACGATTTTTAAATTAGTATTTGCCTTCATGTCACAAATTGTTTAGTTTCTTTCAAAATGTATGGGTTCTATCGCTATTTGTCTACGAAGAATTGTGAGCGGTTTTGTAAAATCCTGAGCGGGCAAGATGGAAAAATATTGCCCGCTGAGCAACCAATCAGATTGCAGCATTCAGAGTCATCTTGCCCGCTCACGGAGCTGCCATGTAATAAGAAATCATATTCACTGTTTGAGTAGCCAATCAGAGTGCGCGAAAAGTGATATTCACTGGAGTGGTATATACTAAATTTTAAATCAATTATTGGATGATATTGAGCCGAAGTCTGAAGATTATAGAGCGTTTTCACGTGACGTCATAGCCGCCATGTTGGTGTACTTTTACAGTGCGACTACTGTAACCGGGTCCACTTAGACAACGAGAACCAATCACATTGCAGAACGGAAACAAAGCATTCCAACTTACGGTTACTGGAGCCAATCAGTGTCGAGTACAAGACAATAACATCAGTTTCAACTTGCTCAAGCTTCGGTCCGGTAAAAGGTGAATTTAGTCGACTTCGTTTTGTAGTGAAAGTCTTTCCAATGAAGAAAATCGCATGGATATGCTAGGATTTGTAGTTTGGAATGCTCTATTTTCGTTTTGAAATGTGATTGGTTCTCGTTGTCAAAGTGGCCCCGGTTTCAGTAATCGCACTGTAAACAATAGATTCTTCGTCAGCTTCTTTTGTTAGGTACACCAACATGGCCGCCATGCCCTTTGTCATTTGAATCTCTTTTTTACCTGTATCCTGTAACAAATATAGAAATAGAGGAGGAAATTTCTAGCCTAAATTCATCTAAGGCAGTAGGACCTTCTAGTATTCCAGTGTGCTTATTGAAAATTCTAAAGAATTATTTATCGACTCCTCTTGAAATTATCTATAATTTGTCCTTCAGTAGTGGTTCTGTGCCAGATCTTTTTAAGATAGCCAATGTTATTCCAGTACATAAGAAAGAATCAGTTACATGCGTAAACAATTATCGACCCATCTCCCTACTATCAATTTTCAATAGAATACTGGAAAAACTAATGTTTAAGCGCCTAAGTTCTTTTATTGACAAGCACAATATTATCTATGACAAACAATTCGGCTTTCGAGAAAAGCATTCTACCACGCATGCAACGTTGTTGATTGCAGATAGAATTCAGCGGGCAATAGAAGATGGGAAGTACTCATGTGGGATATTTTTGGATTTTGCAAAAGCTTTTGACACGGTCAATCATAGTATATTGATATCTAAACTGAGTCATTATGGAGTTCGTGGAGTAGCCAAAGACTGGTTTATCTCTTATTTACATAATAGAAAGCAACATGTTACAGTAAGTTCTTTTAAATCAGATGACCTCATTGTTTCTCATGGTGTCCCACAAAGTTCAGTACTAGGCCCTCTTCTATTTCTCCTATACATAAATGATTTTAGCAATTGCTGTTCTTTTTTTGATTTCCACATCTTTGCTGACGACACTAATCTGTTTTGCAGCAATAATAGTATGATTGCACTAGAGACCCTTATAAATGAAAACCTAGCTTATGTCACGCAGTGGCTTGTTGCAAACAAGCTTTCCCTAAATATTGATAAAACAAATTTTATCATATTTCGACCTTGCCAAAAACCTGTAAACTATGCAATCAGATTGGTTATTGATGGGAAACAGATAAAGCAAGTAGAGTGCATTAGGTATCTTGGGGTCTTTATCGATTGTCACCTCAGCTGGAAATACCATGTTCAGCATATTTCCCAAAAAATCAAACGTAGTGTTGGCATGCTATCAAAGATTCGGCATTTTGTCCCTGTAGTTACTCTAATTCAATTGTACTATACATTAGTTTACCCATACCTGTCCTATGCAGTGACAACCTGGGGAAATACATATGTAACTACACTTAGACCTCTGATTCTTCTTCAAAAGAAAGCAATTAGAATAATTACTTTTTCTGAATATTCAGCCCACTCAAATCCACTTTTCTATAGCTTAGGGATACTCAAATTTACTGATATAATATATCTTAACAATGCTTTGTTTATGCACGATTTTCATGCAAATGCTTTGCCAACTATATTTCATAACTTTTTTACACCTATAAATAGGATACATCGCCATAATACTCGACTAGCTGCTAAAGATTCATATTACATTTCCAAAGTCAGAACTAACTACGGCAAATTCAACATTCGTTTTCTAGGCGCTAAATTATGGAACTCAATCCAAGAGGATTTAAAATCAAAAATACGGAATCAAGTTAAGAAGCTCTTAACGAGTTCCATCCTGAGTAGCTATATAGATACCTGATGCACTCTGCTTTGACATATGCTCTATATTGTCACTTTGTAAGTTTTTTTGTGTCATGTCTTTATTTATTTATATATATATATATTTTTCTTTTTCTGTTTTGTATTTTAGTATTGTTGTCCTCTCTTTGTCAAAATAACAAAATTATAAACCGCTTGATCTCAGCTACTTAACTCGATTAGCTCTGCTATTTTTAAGTAGCTGTGTTCCTCAATCTCTTTCATTTTTATTTATCAATACTAGAACTAACATGTATATTTAAGAGGACACGAATAAATAAATTGTTGTTGTTGTTGTTGTTGTTGGATTGAGTGCAAACCCTCTATAACGCAGACCTGTCAATTTCGCTTTCATGCGATAACAAATAGATTGGCAGAGTTACCATCTGACAATAGACCTAGTCAGCTTGCCGGTTTGTTTTCCGATTTCAGATCACCTGACTTTTCCCTTGAGTAATGTTTTTTTTTTCTGTATCCCGAGAGGAAATGTACCAAGTTCTATAATTAGACTGACGAAGCGGAGAATTATCTGGAGAATTATCATGTGGTCTGAATTGGAACGACAAACAGGTAAGCTGACTAGGTCAATTCACCCTTCTCACACAGCGGCCATGTTGGATAGAAACAATAGATTTTGCGTGGCTAGCCTCGCACTGAGCAGATTCAGAACGAGTTTAGCCCACAAAAACAAAGGTTTTTATTCTCCTGGGACTCAAAATGGCCGCCGCGTGAGAAGGGTGAATAAGATGGTTCAGTGCATGACTCCTGTGCCATGCATGATTATCTGATATACAGATTACGAGCACAGCCTTAACAGACAATACCTATAAAAATACACAGGCTATAGAGAATTCGTAGTTAATTCTCAGCTAATCAAAATTTATATTGTGACTAAAATCAACAATAATTAACGTTATCTGCACGATGGACCTTTTCTAGGAATGCAATCACGTTGGTTGTACTGGATGGCAAAAACAAGCTGGCTTCATTGATTTATTTAAAGGAAATTGTACGAGATCGTAGTGTTATTAGCAAAACTTGTTTGTAAATGCTATTTTTCATCCATTGTGATCTTTCTAAATCAGCATTTTGAAGTTTCTAATTCTTTGCCATCCAATAAAACCTTTCCCATGGGATCACGAGCGCAATCATTAGTCATCTAATTTATAGAGCAGATTTCGTATGATTAATCTAACAGCCCGGTTACTGTACGGCATGCCGTGACGTTGAAATGGTTTCCCAATATTTTTGTCCTGCTGATCCAATCAAATCACAGAACTACGGCACAGCATATCTATACAGCACGGCTACAGCACGGTTTGCGGACATGCCGTAGTGTGTCACACTCATACGAAATCTGCTCTATATCCGCACGTAACTGTTTCCAGCAAAAGGCGCCCTATCACAACTTTAAAACTAAACGTAGAATGTAGGAAGTTTGTTGGCATTGTTATTTCATAAAAAGCTCTACCCAAGAGAGAATGGGTTATGAGAGCGAATTCGTGGGTCTGTTCCTCTTAGATTATAGGATCAATCACGGTTTCTTGGTAACCTCCACCCCTCCCCCACACTTCACCCTAACATTTAATGGCTAATCATTAATAGTACGATACATATCCAAGAGAGGGGTGGGTGGGTAATTTTCCAGAAACCTGGATTGAGCCGAGTATAACAGGACCCTGGTGTCGAGTAGTGTCGTTAGAGCGGTTTTCAGTTGAGTGTAGTGAAACCAAACGCAAATTACCCACAGCCAGCCAATCATAGGAGCGAGTAATCACTAGTAACTCATAAATGGCTTCCCTGTGAGCCAATGACAAACCAAAGCAAAACCAAAATCAATTTGCGTTTGGTTTTACTTTGGAATCTGATTGGTTGGTTTACTTTCTCAGCCAATAGGAGAGCTTAGTAAACGCAAAACCAAAACACTTCCGACTGAAATCCGCTCTATGCTAATGAATTAGTGATTAAGCGCCGGTCTGTCGAGCGGGAGGTCGCGGGTTCAAACCCCGGCCGGACCAACACTCAGTGTCTTAATATAACTGAGTAGAAGGTGCTGCCTTTGTGAAACAACTGCAGATGGTTAGACCTTCACGTCTTCTCGGATAATGACGTAAAATCGTAGGTCTCCCGTCGGCCTCAAGTTTATCAGTCTAATCAGACTGTCACGAGTTACCGACGTTAAATAAAGTTGCTTTACTTTACTTTTAATGAGTGGCTTATAAAGATACGGCATGAGGAACCATTAGGGATCACATTTCCACATCACTAGTGATATTTCTTTGGTGTTTCATTGGGTATCTATATTCATCCACCTGACCAAAATAGGATGATCCAATTGGTTTTTCACCTCATTAATTATTCATTAGTTTGAGAAATTGGTGGTTCCTTCATGTAGGCAACACATGAATTGCTACCAAAATACAATAGAATTAACACAATACAAAACAATGGAACGAAATACACAATACATTAGAACACAATACACAATACAATTTGGTGTAGTAATTCATGCCTGCTTACATGAAGGGAGAACCCGAATATTGGTTGCGTTGATTGTGTGAATGTAGACAGATCGGAACTGATCAAATAAAACGTCATTTCAAAAGGGTAATTATAAGTAATAGGATGATATGAGGGAAATTAGTAATTAAATTTCCCCGAGAGCTGAGGGAAAATTTAATCATTAATTTCACGAAATGTCATATTATAAAGTGCTGCTCCTCCAGCAGCAGTTTCCGAATCGGTATGAAAACAAATATATAATGGGGTATATCCATATTAGTTATAGCCTGCTTACATGCTATCGGGTTTTTTCGGAAATGTTAGTTTTCGGGTCGGGTGGAAATGCGGGTTTGGGTTACCTGTGGGCCGAGCGATGCCCGGAGCCGAGCGATGCCCGGAGCCGAGCGATGCCCGGAGCCGAGCGAGGCCCGGAGCCGAGCGAGACGGAGGCGAGTGCTCCGGGTCTCGCTTGGCCCACAGGTAACCCAAACCCGACCCGAAAACTAACATTTCCGAAAAAACCCGAGACACTCTTTGCTTCAGCCAGGTGAAGTTGCGTTGGTCGCAACAGGTCGACTTCGTTTGGGGCAACGGTTAGCTTTTCGCTACTTTAAATAACGTTAATTATTCATCTCCTCCTATTTTTATCCACAGGTAGAGAAGGGCTATTCTTCGAAATTCATCGGACATCAACACTAGCTTTTAGAAATATCGTGAGAAATCATACCGCTACCGCTATAATAGTGTGAAGCGTTTTGAACTATGTAAGTCAAAGACGCTGAACATATAGTATGAATCATCAGTACAGTATGAAATACAACCCCTTCTTTTCAAACGCAAAATAACGATGAACGATTTGTTATATGACGTACCTGAACACCACTCATCTGTACCACACTGAACATCGACAGACGTACTAACAAAGCAATATGTTATTTTTATCTTTAAGGTAAAATGTTATTAAAGATTTCAGACCAAATTATTTTTATTCATGCCTGTTTTTGAAGTATTCACATTGGGTGATCGAAAAACAGTGTACAATATTTGTTGTTTAGTCAACGAAAAGAGAAAAAAAAACTGAAAATATTGTTATGTTTCATTTTTATTATTAAGGCAAAAATTCGCTAACATCTAAGGCTGAGCACGAACTTAAGTGTTATAGTATTAGCTAAGAAACCTAAGATCGTGTGTAATAGGGTAACGATAACGGATAAAAGTGAAAACAATTTGTCGCAAATTTCAAATAATAATCAGATGAGACTAGTCAGGAGCCTAGCCTCCATCAACGACGTGCGAAAATGATTGACAACTGCTGTCGATATTGTCCTTACCTAGTGATAAGTTGTTTTTACATTTAAGATAAACTGTTATTAAAAGGATTTTTCAGACCAAAATATGTAATAATATTTTATTCATATCTGTTTTTGAAGCCTGACTGCCTGTGGCCATCAACAAAAGTATACGTATATGTATGTTTTATCAAACAAGGAAGAAAAACTGGATGATAACAAGGTCTTGCCCTAGGAGGAACTCAAATTGTAGCCTTGAAAATAAAATCACTACAGTATGTTACATCTTCGACACTCGATTCGCAAACACTAAATAGGTTGAACCCATCACATTAAATTTAATGTTCTGGGTTGAACCCATTGATACCGAATTATAGAGCAAACTCACAAAAATGCTCTCATTGCAGTCAGCTAACACGTTATTTACGTATGAACCCTGAAACCTTATCCCTTAAAAGGCCTGGGAACTTGTGTTCTGACCGGTTAGAGTTATGGTATGGGTTAGGTTACTAAGGACGATTGTTTTTCTTTCTTTAACTTGGTACACTGTTTCTCGATCACCCCATGTGAATACTTCAAAAATAGGCATGAATAAAACATAATTTGGTCTGAAAAATATTTTTAAAATAACATTTTACCTTAAAGATAAAAAATAACATACATCAGTCGATGTTCATGTGGTACAGATATGCCGTGTTCAGGTACGTCATATAACAAATCGTTCATCGCTATTTCGTTGAAAAGAAGTGGTTGTATTTCATATTGACTGTATGATTCATGACCATTCATACTATGTTCAGCGTCTTTGACTTACATTCTTCAAAATGCTTCACACTATTATAGTGGTAGCGGCATGATCTCTCACGATATTGCTAAAAACTAGTGTTGATGTCCGATGAATTTTGAAGAATAGCCCTTCTCTAGCTGTGGATAAAAATAGTAGAATTAAAGTAGCGTTAAAGCCGCGAAAAGCTAACCGTTGCCCCAAACCTAGTCGGCTTGTTGCAACCAATGCAACTTCACCTGGCTGAAGCAAAACCGTCTTTCATTGAATTCTACAAAGTTTGGAGTTCGATATAGGATAACGAATCTGATCTTTACTTGTCATTTGTAGACTGACGGTCTTCCCTGATTCTAACTTCTTAGAGCTGACACTTTCCGTTTTATTGTCACTAAATTCCTCCAGCCATTAATTGCCTTGCCTCGCCCGCTGCCAAACTAGTTACCAGATACATAATTGCAAACTTGTGTTTCTTTTGTTTATTCTTTTTTTAAATATCATTTTGTTAAGGTGATTTTTAGGTTATCGAAATTTTAACGATGGAATACGAGTGCAATATTTACAACAACTCCTGAAAAATATTTGAATGTAAGAAGTTCTTAGGATTGAAATCCGATACCCGAATGAACGCTAAGTGAACGACAACAGCTGTCAATCATGTTTCAAACGTCAGTTGTTAATGGGAGATCAACAAGTGGCGTTTACAAGGCCAAGTTCAGTTTGAATTTGTTGTGTTGTACTACAATCGGCGACAAAAGTCTTCGATTTAAAATTGCTTTTTAGCAACAAAAAAAATCAGAAAACTGTTGAAAACAAAACAAATCCCCCCCCTCCCCCCCCCCCCCCCCCCCAATTGTTCAATGTAGCTTGGGAATTGAACGTTTTGACCGCATGAAACCAACATTCGGGGGGAGGGGGAGGGTACCATGGGGGAATTGTAACTATCGGTATTTCTATGTTTACGAGAGTGTATTCTTAAAACGTTATCCTTTGTTTTCTCACCGATTGTAGAGTAAGTCGAGTAAGGCATGAGGATTTGAAATTTGAGTAAATAACGTTTTTTGAAGCTTTCCACTTTTTAATGCTCTATTTTATTTGGCTATATATAACACAATGACGCAGAGGCGAGGAGGGGTCGCCCAGCAGTCGTTTAATATGCATGGTAGCTAGGATAACTAATTACAATTGGTATCAAGTCTTGAATACGGACATAGTTATATTCAAAAAAATTATCATTGAAGATCGTTCTGCGCGATGATTATTTTCCACTTTTATTCGGCGTTATCAATGCCTTATTACACTTTCTTAGCTAATACTTAACTTGTGCTCAGGCTTAGATGTTTTGAATTTTATTGTACTAATTCACAGCGAATTTTCGCCATGATAATAAAAATGAAACAGCAATATCTTCTGTTTTTCTTTCTTTTCGTTGACTAAACGACAAATAGTATACACTGTCAGGAGCCCATAACCAGGAGCGTCCATATCTCCTATACAGGTGTCACAGCGTTTTCACAAGTTGGGCTATTTTTAGATTATTTCTCCCGCCAATTTGTGGGTTGTACCATGGGGGAACAAAAGAGGCCTCATTAGCTACTTTTATTATACCAAACAACATGGCTGCTACGCTTTTGTGATTTTATTCCCTTAGCAATAATTGCAACTCAACAATAGCGGTAAACCGTTCTGAAAATAACCTAGCTTGTGAAAACGCTGTGACATTTCTGGTTATGGGCTCCTGACACTGTCTGTTTCTTGATCACCCCATGTGAATACTTCAAAATTAGGCATGAATAAAACATAATTTGGTCTGAAAAATAATTATTTACCTTTTTACCTTAAAGATTTAAAAAACATATTGCTACGTTAGGACATCAGTCAATATTCAGTATGGTACAGGTAAGAGGTGTTCAGGTACGTCATAAAAAGGTGTTGTATTCCATACTGTATGATTCATGACCATTCAATACTCATACTGTGGTCTACTGTGTTCAGTGTCTTTGACTTACATACTTCAATCTCTCACTATATTTCTAAAACCTAGTGTTGATATCCTACGAATTTCGTAGAATAGCCCTTTTGTAGTTGTGGAGAAAAACAGTAGCAGGTGAATAATTAGCGTTAAAGCGGCGAAAAGCTAACCGTTGCTCCAAACCAAGTCGGCCTGTTGCGACTAATGCAACTCCACCTGGCTGATGCAAAACCGTCTTTCATTGGGTTCTACAAAGTTTGGCGTTCGATATAGGATAATGAATCTGATATTTACTTGTCATTTGTAGACTGACGAGCATCCGTGATTCTTGTCGGATAACAACGATATCGGTTAAAGACCCTTTAGCACGCCCCGTGATGCTTTGCGCGAAACAAGTATTTTCGTGGACCACGAAATTCAGTTCTGTGACCGGCAATGTATACATGTAAAGAATCTGCTTGCATCGTCGTTGTTACCGCTGATAGTTACTATTATATACGCACATACGATGAATACTTAAGAACTTATTTAGGGCATTCTTTTAAATATTGAACCAAAATTTGCTGACAGATTTTGTGTGACATCCAACGGCCTAGCAAATCCGAGATGGCGCCAGCGAAGAACAACCGCCGAGAACATTGTTACGGTCTGTCTTCCTTCCTAAAACGAAGGTAAGAAGATCATTCGCCGATAATTCTCCGATCTTCCAGTTAGGAAAACACAAGCAACTGCGGTGAGTTTGGAGAGTACTCTGCATTCTTGCATTTCTGATTACATTTGTAAATAGCCGGCGGCTTAGCGGATGCCGAGCGAATGACTCTGGCTGTTCAAAGGACTGTCGATTCTCCAACGGTATGATATTTGTGGTTTACTGAGTTTTCTAGTTGCGTGTATATCAGTGGATAAACTTAATGAATACCTTGTCATTCCTCCGTTGTATCCGTGCTCACTAATTCCGATATTTAGTAGCTTGTAAGTGTTCAAACCGAAGTCAAGTCAACGCAAATACTTTGTAGCGATCGGTCAGCTCAGTACACACTATTATAATATTCTCCTCAGCGAACAAATAAAGTTATTGCTGCTACTGATTTTCTATTGCTGTATGTTGTTGCTTGACTTATTCCTCATCTAGATTATTAGTTAGATGTGTATTTGATCAATAATCGAACTGTTTGTGCTCTATAATCTGATATGAAATGCATGTAAGTGTTCGTGCATCAGTTTTAAAATCCTAGAACGCGCTGAATAATTCAATAACGTCTTGCATCAAGTTCTCTTCCAAGTTCTACCTTTGTGGATGTTTGATTAATTAATAAGTCTCAGCTTTCAACGCTGAATCGATTTTAGGGCTTTCTTAAACTAGGCATTATTTCCGTTTATATAAAGTTTCTTAGAGGTCCATAGAATTTTGACGACGGTTGTTGAGTTACTTGTTGAGTTAAGCGCTCGTCACAGTCAGTGAACACGAAATCAAAACAAAAACACGGGTTTCGCGCAAAGTATCACGGGGCGTGCTAAAGGGTCTTTAAAGTGCATATAAGCCCTAGCCAGTTATCTTTGATATCGATTGTACATGAAGTGGATAGTCCAAAGGTAGAATATTTCTTGATTTGGGTGTTGCGTCTACGAGATATAAAGGTTTGTATTTCCAATATGCTAATGATGTGATGTCATCACCGACATCACTTATTATACAAAAGCATGCTGGTAGAGACAAATTACCTATTTTTAAATTCTAAGTTATATTTGAAGCTTATCAAAGATTAGAAAATAGCTTAAGTAACAGTCCGCGCAAGAGGTAGGCACAATTCTATTGTTCAGATGCAATTTGCTTTCCCCACTTTAGTATTTTCTGTTTTTCATACTGACAACTCATCAACCCTTAACTAATAAATTTCTGAAAATATATCCACTAAAAATGCATTTTAAAGGTAGAGTTCTTTTGTGTGAAAACATTTTGTCCAATCAGAAGAGTGCAAAACAATAACCAAGAAAACGTTCAATTCAAAAATGTTCCCCATATTGAAAGTTCGTCATATTGAAAGTTATGAGAGTTTTCACTAGATGCAATTCAAATCTGTTTACAAAATGAGGAAAAATGTTCTTCTTCTTCAATTTCAGATAGATTTTAATGTCTAAGTCAATGAGGTGGAAGATTGAAACAATACCACAATTAGCACCATTTTACATTCCATGCATAACATATGCCTACCTCTTGCGCGGACCATTACTTAATTTACAAGCACAAAGAAATTCAGCAAATGTCGGTGATGACATCACATCATTAGCATATTGGAAATATAAACATTTATATATCATAGACGCAACACCCAAATTAATAAATATTCTATCGTTGGACTATCCACTTCATGTACAATCTATATCGAAGATAACTGGCTAGGGCTTATATGCACTTTAACTCGTTAAGACCCTCGTTGGAAACTTTATTGAGCTTGAAGACTCTCATGGATTGCCTTAATAATGTCTTAGGATGACTGTTGTTAAGGTAGGTCATTGCTGTCTGACAAAAAGCTGCTAAAACATTCAACACGTCATCTTCGCTTTTCGATACTTTGTTCTTTGTTCATATTAAATTTTGTGGAAGCTATAAAGTATGTGTGATGAATCAATCTTGATATTGATTTTAATGTTTGCTTGCTGTTCTAACATTTGAAAGTGGTCGCATGTCTTGAATCCGAGTTAGTTTTGGCCGGAGGGGGAAATATTTTGATCGATTCTCCACAGGCAGCCCTAGACTCGACATATATTTCCCGCTTATTAGTCTGTTGTATGTTTCATAAGCGATCCCGGAAGAGTTTATATAATTGCTCCTTGTGAATTCTCTCTACCGATTCCTACGAAATAAATCTTCAATAATAAAATATTTATACTTAATGAAGTTGTGTGAGTGGTTTTCGGGCGATTTTGGGACTTCTAAAGAAGTTTATTTGGCCTCGAAGTTTTGACGGTTGGCCGCGTGTCTACCTCATAGACACACAAGGTATGCAGCTTTGAGGCGCTTTTCGTCGATGTGACCTCACTCGCCGCCGAAATTCGACAAGAAATTCAAATCGATTTCGCCTCTGCTTTCGGCACACAAATCCAGAGATGTGTAAGCACTTCTCATCCACGTTTCAGGCCAAACGACGTGAAAACGGCCTGGAAAATAAATCCCGAATTTAAAATATATCCATCGGTATACGATCTGCAACTTGATCGGTCCACAAATCAGCGGTAGACATCGCAGGCGACGCTTTCAAGATGCGTGGGCATGGCAACTGAAACTTTTTGAAAATACCCCTCCCCACTAAGAAGAGTTGTCATGTACTTCAAGCAGAACGGATGTGCATAACAATTCTCTTTAGTGGGTGGGGTAGTTTCAAAAGGCATCGCCGTGCCTAAAAATGTGCTGTACATGCGCGCGCACTGCTAAAACTAGGCGGCCGGGATTGAAACCTTGGCCCAAGGAGGATTGGAAGGTCTTTCCAGACTGTCAATTAACCAAATCATTCTGAATCAGCCTGAGTTTACGTTGAATATCTTGGAGATCGGACATCGGCAGCACAAATATTTTCACAAAGTATCTCAAAACCAAAGTTTTTCAGAGATTTTGACATAAATTTACGCTAGCTTTGCCTACCTGTATTTCAGGATAATATTTTATAATGAAAGGCTTAGAAAAATGATAAAATGCAGACCGTTATCTGTGCTTTCAGTGAACACGAGGTGGATTGGAACGCCTTCCAAAACTTGAAGTTAATTCCGCGAGTTTTGTCATTTCATACTAAATTGCTATATCTCCTTAAAGTTTTTTAACTCTAGAAACTACAGATGGATTCAACAAGGTCAGAAATATACTTTCTAACTTTAATACTCGCTAAACATCTTCAATTCTTGTGCTTTTCATACTATCTGAGCATATTTATCTAGCACTTTTCTCGAGAGGTTGTTTGGGAAATAATTCTCGCGAACTCAAGTCGTATATCTTACTCTGAAAGAAGTTAAAGGGGCTGGGTCACCTGTTGCCCGTGCGCAGTAAGTATCGGCTCTTGAGGTAATTAGCATATCATAAATATTCAAAATTCTTCTGCGATCGCAATGGTTTCTTTCGCAAGCAACAGTAGCATTGTGTCTGATTGGTCAGTTCAATGAGAGCTCATTTCTGATTGGTTGAGGGTAAGATTGAAACCCTTTCAATGTTAGCGGGTAGATTTTGTGTAAGAAAGTAAAAGTACGTTCACCTCGATTTATCCGAAAATACAGCAATGAAAGTCCGGCTAAATGTGTACAAAAACTCTTCACCTCGTCAAATGTAATACTAGGGATTGTTTACTTGTCATCGCTTAGGACAATCTGGCGCCATTTCTTGTGAAAATCGTCAACATTTTGCGAAACATGGTTTTGGTCCCGTGTTGACTTGAACGCTGAACGGACGGTTTCAAACTCCCATCGTTTGGAGTTCTAAAGAGAGTTGGAATTCGCCTCCTTTCATGATAATTGTTGTGAAGCCTTGGTTCGTTCGTGAAGTGTTTATAAATGCTTCGCTGGAATAAAGTCAGTGAGATAGCTTGGCTCGAACTTCGCCATTTCCTAAATAATTATTTTTGAAGAGCCGACAAAGTAGCAGGTTCAGCTAAATTTCAGATATGTTTTATTGCCTTGTTTTGATTCTGGAAAACGTTTTCAGGTGAGTTCGGGTTGTCCTTTGTCTTGGCTTTGGTGTGTTTTGGCTGGTGAGTTTCTCTTGGCTTTGGTGTGTTTTGGCTTGTGCTCAGAATAGTCGCAAAATAAACTCTTTCTTTTCTTTCATTTTGTCCGTTTTATAAAACATTGCTTTTTAGCAAAAGGTTTTCGGTAATGTTATTTATCTTCTGGCGTTACTTTTTGTTATACCTTGAGTCAAACACTAAACGTTTCGTGTGGCAACAATATCAATCAACTACTCTTGAAGTACTACCAAAAGTTCCTTGGCCTTTAGCTCCCGCCAGGTTTTGAATATTTGTTTGCTTAAGTATATAGCAACATGTTGGCTTTTCCAGTGTCGGTCATTTATTTTTTTCGTCAATTGCCTCAAGGCAGGCGTTTTCTTTCTTCCTGCCCCGACTCGTTTACCTCCCCTTCCTCCAGAGCCTTCATTCATCAGAATTTCAAACAAAAAATGTAAAAATGAAATGCTCTACATTTAGAATGAATGCTAAACAAAACGTTCCTGCAAAAAAGATGTTTTAAAGGTTCGAAATAAGAGCGATGGAAATGGATTCCTGAAAGGTTCCTTCGGAGGGAGGTTTGATTTCGTACTCCCGGAGTCGGAAATCAAATTTTGCCTTTGGCCGTGCGATAGACTGGTAACGAATGAGCGCTGACCCAGCCCCTTTAAAGTCTCGATAAAGGTTGGACGTGTCATTTCGGAAAAACGCTCTTGCAACGTCGTAATTAAAGCGACATAGTCGTACTATATACCGTTTTAAAGGTCTGGAATTGAAGAAAGTATATATTTAATCCATTTCGAGCAAAAGTTAAAAGCGTAAACGTTGTATATATTTCTACGCGAAATGACTCCGTCCGCCAGAAGGAGTTCAGCCCTTCAGGCTTTGAAATATTTTTTTCTTAATTAGTCCTTTCGAATCCCAACTAAACTGACTCAAATATAGTGTCGGGCATTTTTGATATATTGCGTATTACAGATTTTATCCCTTTTCAAAGTTGAAAAAGTAGTTTTTCATCCCATTTTGATACAAACTAGGTCATAAAACCTGAAAGAAAAAATCTTTCAAAATTCCCCGACACAGTATTTGAGAAACAGCTGTTTTCTACGACTCGTGAAAAATTTAGGAAACTTGGACAAAACGCTAAAAGGCTGGACTTCAACACAATTTTGTTTTTGGCCGAAAAAAAGAGCCGAGAAACAGCCTGATAAAGGTTTTCGATTCATTTCACGGTTGACTAAGAATAATAATAATAATAATATTTATTTATATAGCGCTGTTTCCACAGAGAATAAGTGCCCAATAGCGCTTAACAAATACATAAGGCTGCGCGTAACAATAAAATCGCGCTCACAACAATATTGAATAAATAACTATATCAACAATAAAAATTAACCTGCAATTACAGCTAACTAATTAAAAACATTATAGAAATGAGAAACTAAAAACTAAGCTAGACTAACTATAGGTAAAATGATAAAAACAATCTGCGTTTTACATGGTATAAAGTAAACAAAGATATGTATAAAATTAATAAAATGCCTTCTTGAACAAATAGGTCTTGAGTTGCTTCTTGAAGCTCATAAGTGAGTCACAGACTCTTATATCCTGTGGCAGGGAATTCCACAGAGTAGGCGCAGCACAAGAAAATGCTCTATAGCAATAGGAGCGCAAGTTGTATTGTGGGACTACAAGCTGGTTACTGGAAGACGATCTAAGATTACGCTTAGGAACATAGGCAGTAATTAAGTCGGCAATATATGACGGTGCCGTTCCGTGTAGAGCCTTATAAGTAGTTAATAATATCTTAAATATAATCCGTTCTTCTACCGGAAGCCAGTGTAAATTGAACAAAACAGGTGTTATATGGTCACACTTACGGGTTAAGGTAACCACCCGGGCTGCGGCGTTTTGAACACTCTGCAGA
Organism: Actinernus sp. WN-2022; assembly: GCA_030867875.1. Classification (NCBI taxonomy): domain Eukaryota; kingdom Metazoa; phylum Cnidaria; class Anthozoa; order Actiniaria; family Actinernidae; genus Actinernus; species Actinernus sp. WN-2022. Next base: position 21,816,054 of record JAOWCC010001368.1, on the reverse strand, counting down.
CGGACAATAAGGTGTTTAGGTAAACCATACAGTAGCGAATTACAGAAATCTAACCTAGAAGTAACAAATGCGTGGACTAACGTTTCAGCAGACTGAAAGCTAAGGTGTTTTCTGATACGACTAATATTCCTAAGATGGTAGAAGCCAGATTTACAGACACTAGTAACATACCGTTCCATTGTCAAAGAAGAATCAAATAGTACACCAATGTTTCTAACAAGGGAGGATGGGCAGATTACTTCATCACAAACAGAGATGGAGTCAAGAGGTGGCAGCGGGCGATGGCGAGCATTTAGAAGCAACAGCTCAGTCTTGTCTCCGTTCAGTTTTAATTTATTCCATGTCATCCAGGCATCTACATCACGGACACATGCCTCGATCTTAGATGTTGCCATGTCGAGTTCACTAGTGTCCGATGATTTAAAGGTGATATATAGCTGAGTGTCATCAGCATAGAGATGATAGTCCATGCTGTGTTGTCTAAGTAGATCACCGAGTGGAGTTGTATAAAGCGAGAATAGTATCGGTCCCAGAACGCTGCCTTGAGGAACACCGGAACGAAGGGTATACTTGGAAGATTGGCCCCCGCGAACATTGACAGTAAACGTCCGGTCAGTCAGGTATGACCTAAACCAGTCATGGGCCTTATCGACAATCCCGAATCTTGAAGAGAGCCGGGACAACAGGATTTCGTGGTCAACAGTGTCGAAGGCGGCTGACAGGTCAAGAAGTAGGAGAATCACAGACTTCTGATTGTCTATTGCTCTCAAGATATCGTTTTGAACCTTTACTAACGCAGTTTCCGTGCTGTGGCACTTCTTATAGGCAGACTGGTAAAGTTCATCCAAGTTGTTGTCATTAATGTGTAGGCACGTTTGAGCCGCTACAACTTTCTCAGTTGACTTGGAAATGAACTTTAGATTAGATATTGGGCGAAAGCTGCTAAACTCGTCTGTGTCCAGTGAAGCCTTCTTTAGACGTGGTTGCAGGGAAGCAACCTTTAAGCTCTCCGGTAAAACGGCATTTTGCAGTGAAGTGTTGACCATCTCGGTTATCACCGGAAGCAGATCACTGAAGCATTCTTTCAGAACCCGAGCAGGAATGGGATCGAGAGCACATGACTTGGCAGAGATTTTACCAATGAGTGCAGCCAGTTGATCGTCAGTTACTGGAGTAAAAGACCGAAGCTTGACATCACATTGCGGCAGACTTGAATCAGGTAGTGGGTTAAGTTGACCGGAACACTTCAGCGAGAGCTCATTTCTAATAACAGAAATTTTACTGTCGAAATAGTCAGCAAACCGATTGGCTAGCGCATCAGCAGAGTCACAAGATGGATATTGACTCTCCGTATTTCCCTGAAGTAATTTCTCTACAGTTTTGAAAAGTTCCCTTTGATCTGATCCACAACCATTAATCAACTCAGAGTAATAACCCATCTTTGCAGAGGATATTAGCTTATTAATATCACTACATTTCTGGGTGTACATCTCTCTGTCCACAGTTAAGTTTGTTGTTCTCCACCTACGCTCCAATCGCCTCCTTTCAACTTTCTGTTCTTGGATCTCTCTGGTGAACCAGGGGGTCGCAGGACGCAGAGTAATAACCCTTTTCTTGACTGGGGCGTGGTTATCCAGCAATGAGGTTAGGGCTCTTTCATACTGTGCAACAAGGTCGTCTAGGGATGCGGAAGGTGAGTTGAAATTAGTCATGAGGCTACAGTTCATAATGTCATTTCGAAAACGAGGAAAATCAATTCCCTTCAGTCTTCTGTAAGCAACCTCTTTTCTCGCGAAGGGGGGTTTAGCCAATAAGACCTTGCAGTGAACAGCATGGTGGTCGGACAAAACAGGGTCAGACACAGACGTGTTGCATACAATCTTGTCTCCAGATCTGGTAATAATTAAGTCCAATGTATGATTCCCCTTATGTGTTGCCGCATTAACATGTTGTATATAGTCAAAGGAATGAAGGATCTGAAGAAATCTCTTAGCAGGAACATTGTTTTCGTCGTCAACATGAAAATTAAAATCGCCCGCTATGAGCACTTCTCCGCTATCTGTAGCAAGCTGTTCAAGAAAGGTTCCAAATTCAGAGAAGAAAGATTCATTGTTTGAGCCATTAGCTTTCGAGGGTGGCGGCCGATATATTATAATAACCCGTAGCGATTTGGAGGAAGATTTCATTGCCATATCAATAAGTTCAAACGATTTAAACCTTTTAGTAGATTTCGTTTTGAGGCTGAGCGATTTCTTGAACATTAAAGCCACTCCACCACCACGATCTTCTCTAGGAACATGCTTGAAGACATAGCCTCTAGGAGTAGTGTCATTGATAACAATTCTGTCCATATCACCCGGCAAAAGCCAGGTTTCTGTTAACGCCATTATATCGATACTGTTTTCAACAACAAAATCGTTTAATATTGCAGCTTTGTTCTTGATAGACCTAGCGTTGAGTAGACAGAAATCAATCGCCTTACATGGTTTGAAAGTGGGAGCCAAGGGTGAGCGAGAAATAGTAACCAAGTTTTGAGAATTGGCACTGTGTTGCTGTTTTGTAAAATGTTGATTTCGGCTATGCTGTTGCGAGACTCGTTGGTTGCGGCGAACAGAAACCCTCACAGGGATAGGATGGAAGTGGTTTTCATTGTTTCGTACGTAAACACAGTTCAGAGCATTGCGAAAGATGTGTCGTGGTAAACAATAGCGAAGCTGAATACAAGCGTCTATTCTTTCAGTGACGCGAACAGGAATGTGAGATGTATTCAAAGCACTAGTAACGGCAATGCTTGAACTGTTCGTTTGCCGATTCACAGCAGTATCTGGTCCTGGAATCATACCTACTTGCCAACCGGGATTAAGCTCGATATCGCCGGAAAGGAGCAATATACGCCTGGTAGCAGTCGTATTCGAATAATAAACGACACGGCTTTGCGAGAGTTTTGGTTTCCTGGAATTTCTGTACCTCATTGTGTGGCCAACGTATGTTGTTGTAAAGGTATTAAGACTCATTGTTCTGGCTGGTTTGAACAATAGTCGCTTGGCACCAAGTCTAGTAGGTGATACACAGGTCTTTCGTGTGCAAATTTCGGCAGTTTCGTTTCTAAACCTGACCCACTGAAGCGACCATTGATGAAATGAGTTTGTAGCCATAGAACCAAAAGTGCTGTCCATTTCAGGAAATAAGCTCCAGGAAGGGGTTGTCTTGGTGGTTATGCATTGAGCCAGCATAAACTCAGGAGAAGAACACTCCTCAACCAAATAGAAACTAAACAAAATCACGGAGACCAGGAAAACGTGTCTGGTCTCCATCTCACTACTTTAAAACAGAAGTGCCGCCTCCAAGGGTAATCTTATTAACATTAGCCAATCAGAGCGATTCATATTGTGTTCAGTCTCGGCCGATTACAAAGTTCAGTCAGACGAGCCGCAGAACGGAGAAAGCTATATAGTTCATCGATGCTCGATACTTCTACAGAAACTAGTTAGCTATAGTGTCGATTCCAGCTTAATTTCAAGAAGAAACACTCTTTTAGGAGTACAGAAAAATGGCACCACAGTAAGCAAACAATTAATATCATGCAGGGAAAACCACTGAAGCGCAGCTCGATCCACACCATGTACACAGTAGACTGTTTTTGATTCTAAAAAGATTCATCGCGCTGAAACAAACCGGCAAACCTTAGCTTCCTGCATTGAATTATCTTTAAATTTTTAGCCGATTGAAGATAACAAAACTTTATTGCTTCATTCTTTGTGGACTTTCAGTCTTCGATGATTCTAATTTCTTGGAACTTGAGTATAATCCCTCCAGCCATTCTTTGTCCTAATTTGAACTTTACACCCGCTTCCAAATTTACTCACAAACTAAATTATTACAAACTAAATTGTGTTTGTTTTTTTTCTCTCCATTTTTGAATACGGCACCAAGAAATATCCACTTTTACACTTTTGAGCATATTATAAACGTAGGAAGTCTTTACGAACGAAAAGTAGCACAGAAAATCACAGGATAGCGAGAATGAAATAACATGCCCGGTGAATGACAGTAGCTGTCAATCATTTTTCGCGCCTTTTTTAGCTGGAAATCAGAAAGTCGTATTTTCAAGGCTTTAAATAATTTCTTTGAGTTTGAGTTTTTTTGTGATGCTAGATTAGGGCTTTTAGATTTAGAATTTGCGGAAAAACGCATTTTCGAAACTTTTCCATTTTGAACCTTTATCGAGACCTTAACTACAAACCTTTAAGACAACTAACCTTACCTTGAAATTAGCATGAGCAGTGACATAAATAAATTAAGTTTTTAATTGATGCAAAGGGCTCCAAAGGGCTCCAAAGGGCTCCAGGTTTAAGAGGTTTACAAAGCCATTGAAAATGCGTTTTGTTTACGGTATGTCGATACCGTTCACAAAATGGAGCGGTCACTGGATATACAGTATACATGCCGATCTTTCGTGAAGCATTACGAGTGTGTTTATTGTTAATTATATACCAAAAGAAAACGACGTTTTTCTGTTAATCATTTTACTTAAAAACAATTATGATTACCTGACAAAATAAAGGGGAGACCAGATTACGTCAGCAGCGCGCGCGAAATAAAACTGAAAACTTTTCACTCAAATCACAGGTAATTGTCTGCTTATTTTCCCATTTTTCTTAGTCTTACATTATAATATTTTGCCAGAAATACAGGGAAGTCAAAGTTAGCATAAATTTATGTCAAAATCCCAGAACAAACTTTTGAGATGCTTTGTTTGAGATGCTTTGTTTGAGATGCTTTGTTTGAGATGCTTTGTGAAAATGTGTGCTCCTGAGATCCGAGTTCCACGAAATTCAACCCAGAATGAATTACTTACAAATTGATAATATAGTTGCCAGGCAATGGATTATGGGAAGGCCTTTCAATCCACCTTGAGTGAACAGCTAGGTTTCAATTTTAGTTTGTGCGTGCTGCTGACGCAATATGAGCACGTCATTTCGAACAACGCGCTGATTTTCTTTTATTCTACCAGTTAATTTTTTATGTTTGTGGTCTTTATATAATTTATCGTTATTGTCGGGTCGTTACGTCAGTCCTGAATATTGGGAGTTCCGATTTTAGGCTTGCCTAAATATATTTATTACACATTTGGGGTTGATATCCGTGTTATAAAGCCGTGAATAAAAACCATATCAGTGAAGTGATACGATATCACTTCACTGTACTATTGCTTTTACTATTGCTCGCTCGTTCGCGATATGATACGAAAACCTCGTAAATAAAAACGATATCAAGCTCTTAACATGTACTAATCTCTATATATTATAAGGTATGCGAACGCCAGCTAATTGGTTGAATGGTGAATTCCTCACCTGGCGTGATGAAAGGTACTGGGTGTTTCGTCATAATAACTACAATAACAACAGTCTCGGGCTCGGATTTTGAAAACGCAGGTCTCGCACGACGTCATTTATCCATTTGTAATACATTTCATATAACTATTCGTTAATTCTAAAAACGGAATATTGTTAAAAGCTCCTCGTGATGAGAATGAAGGAATCGAAAACCCGATGTGGATTGGTTAAAAAAATCAAAAGTTAAGAAAATTTGAATTTTGACAATTTTCACGCCAACATTTGGCAGGAAATAAACAACACAAAAGCATTTATGAAAATATCACTTCATTCATCTTTTAGAGTTGTACATACTGTTGCTTGACATTTTGTTCAATTATAAAACACGTTGCTGCTTAAAATCGTATGTTTTTAGAATTTAGATTTTTTTGTCCATAACTGGCTAAAAATTGAAGTCATATTTTCAACAACGTCATACTTTTTTATACATGGCCCTAGTGAAGACTTTGAGTGATTTTCGAGTTTTATTAATGTAATGCACTAGTCTGGCACCCGAAAGTCACATTATTTTCTTTTATTCAGATTTTTAAAAAAATAGGCAGCCTTATTTAGATACGACTCCTGACGTCACTAAATATGACGTAATAGCAACAGTCATTCCTCTATAACTAATATAATGTTCAAATTTGCGCCAAATGAATGTGTGTCATGAAGGCCCATTGATGGTGTAGTCTGCTTGTAACAGTTTATTAAAGGGGGAATTTCACCCAAAAAGGAGGCAGCGCTTATGACGTCACAACGACGTCATAATACTAATATAAAACACCTAAACTATGTAGTTTCATTTAGTTGCCAACTCGCCAACATGTCTTCAAATTCAGACTATAAGTAAAGAACATCTTCTGAACAATAGGCGCAAATTAATGAGAATGGGGCATACCGACAACAATAGCTCTGTTTCTATACTTCAAGATAAGATCAACAAACTGATTAGAGAGAGCCAACTACGTGCTGTCAAACAAGAATCCAACAAGCATGATAAAGGGACTAGATCATGGTGGGCTACTGTGAACTCTATTACCGGGAGGAAATCACATAACCAGTCCATCAGTTCAATTATTGATCCTGCCAGCATAAACAAGTATTTTGCTGACGTTAACACTGATCTACATTATTCTCCTCCTGAAGCTGCTGTTATACCTGAAGGCACTAGAATTCCTGAGTTGTCTGTACATGACGTCACACAGTTCCTACTTAGAGTAAAAAGGACTGCATCTGGTCCAGATAACCTCCCCTATTGGCTCTATCGTGACTTTGCTTACCATCTTGCCCCTATAGTGGCTGATGTTTTCAATTTATCCTTGAGGCTACACACCGTTCCTCTAATATGGAAGGAAGCAAATGTCAGATCCCTCCCTAAAGAGTCACCTTTAAGCTCCTGTAATAAGCTCAGACCTATATCTCTTACCAACATCATTATGCGACTTTTCGAGCGCCTGGTGTATAAGCGTGAGTTATCCAGTGTGTGTAATAGCTATATTGACCTGGATCAATTCGCTTATCGACAGGGACATAATTCTACTATGGCCCTGATCAAGTCTCAACACTACTGGTTAAAATGGCTCGATCATAATGCTAACTTTGTAAGAATTTTCTCCTTCGACTTTAGCAAAGCTTTTGACAGTGTATCCCATAGTGTTCTTTTTAATAAATTAAGGGATATAGGCATAAACCCCTACATTTTTAATTGGCTAATTAGTTTTTTAAGTGATAGAAAGCAGCGCGTTGTTATTGACGGCATTACAACCGATTATTTAAACATCAATAGAGGGGTACCCCAGGGAACGGTACTGGGTCCCATACTATTTTCCATCATGGTTAATGACATTAAGGCCATAAGTCCCAACAGTTTGCTAGTTAAATATGCTGATGACCTCACTCTTAGCATTCCAGTAAATACTAAAAACAACCGAAATTGTAATATAGCTGACTTAGAAGTACAATCCATCACACAGTGGTCAGAAAATAACCACATGAAGCTTAATTTTAGTAAGACATGGGAAATGTTGCTTAAGGGTAGATGTCCTAAGCAGCCACCTCCCCCTCTTCCTATTATTGAGCGCAAAGATCAATTGAAACTACTTGGAGTTACTTTTGAAGACCGTTCCACTAATTGGGATACTCATGTAGAATTCCTTTTGAGTAAAGCTAGTAGTCGGCTTTATATACTAAGAGTATGTAAATATTATAAGTATCCAATTGAGCATTTAGATCTGCTCTTTCATAGCCTTATTATTTCTGTATTCACCTATGCCATCGAAGTATGGGGATGCTGTTTCTATGATAAATATCTCAATAGAATAGATAGAATGTTTGCTAGAGCTTTTAGATCAGGGTATTGTTTGGAGAAATACAGTATTTGCAGTATTTTAAACTCTAGGGATAAGAAATTATGGAACAGAATCTCTCAAAATCATACTGCCCTTGATGATCTGTTTCCACCACAGAGATCCAGACAACTCCGTGATAGAGGGCATAACTACATCTTGCCTTGTGTAAAAACTGAGAGGTTCAAATCCATTTTTATAAATAGATGTCTTTTCACTTTGTGAAAACATAATTGACTGTTACTAGATTTATATTTTTATATATATTTCTTCTTTTTCCTTTTATATATTTTGTAAAATATTGCACGTTTGATGTGGTATATTTGTTAATAAAGACTATTATTATTATTATTATTATAAAGAAATGGTGTTAATTTTAATAATTTGGTCACGCTCAATGCTTTATGCCCGCCGTGATTGGCAGTCTTTGGTTACCATGCCTATGGGAATGGGACGCACTGAATGATATGGGTTAGACAGTCTTTGGTGACCATGACTATGGGTTTGGGAAGCACTGATTCATAATGGATAGACAGTCTTTGGTTAAATGACTATGGGATGTACTGATTGGTAATGGATAGGCAGTCTTTGGTTACCATGACTATGGGTATTGGACGCACTGATTGATAATGGGTAAACAGTCTTTGGTCACCATGACTATGGGTATGGGACGCACTGATTGATAATGGATAGACCGTCTTTGGTTACCATGACTATGGGATGTACTGATTGATAATGGATAGGCAGTCTTTGGTTACCATGACTATGGGTATGGGACGCATTGATTGATAATGGATAGACAGTCTTTGGTTACCATGACTATGGGATGTACTGATTGGTAATGGATAGGCAGTCTTTGGTTACCATGACTATGGGTATGGGACGCATTGATTGATAATGGATAGACAGTCTTTGGTTACCATGACTATGGGTATTGGAAGCACTGATTGATAATGGGTAAACAGTCTTTGGTTACCATGACTATAGGTATGGGACGCACTGATTGATAATGGGTAAATAGTCTTTGGTTACCATGACTATGGGTATGGGACGCACTGATTGATAATGGGTGAACAGTCTTTGGTTACCGTGACTATGGGTATGGGACGCACTGATTGATAATGGATAGACAGTATTTGGTTACCATGACAATGGTATACACTTCATTCAGAAGGGCGTGGTCTCTGTATTTTAACAGTTTAGCCACATGTTCATTGTATGAAAAACAACATCCTTGCAGTGCGAACGAGCATACCAACATTGGTGATTTTGTAGAATTTGAGTGTTGTAGCATAAAAGGCTGTAAGGTTACAGCGATTCGAAATTAGAGAGATTGGTATGAGAAAAACCGTGTAGGACTTTACAGTCTCGCTTTCATGTATTTTCTACATTGAAAATACCAATAACTCGACAGCAATTTGAAACATTGCTTTCAAACTATGATCAATTACTAATTTAGGTACGATCTTTAATGTGGTATAAATAGTTTCTCTGTTCACATTAATCTTCCAATTTATGCAAATTAGTTGGCGGCCATCATGATTGATAATGGATAGACAGTCTTTGGTTTCCATGAATATGAGCATGGGATGCACAGCTGATTGATAATGGAAGTTCCAATTGTCTCCTCCACCCTAAGTTACTGTTGCTATGCCACACAAGCCATAATCTTTAACCCGAAGATATTCAAAACAACCGGCAAAAAAATCGCTGAGTTTGTATTCTTCCTAACGTTCCGATCGAACGATTAATCTCTTAAAATTTCTATATTTCCCTGAATTTCATAAATATTTGCGAAAATTTAGTTTGTGTTTTCACCGTCTCACCATTAGGTCAGTGGTTAAAATGCTCTGTGCTCACAACGGTGGTAAAATATAAGTTTAATATATTGGTTGTAAACTCGCCGTAAAAACAAGATGATCGGCTCCTCGCAAATGATCGAATTGTCCATTCGCTAGCCCTAATCACAGTTTTGACATATGTTGTAGGTTAACTACTTGATGAAGATGTTGATTCATATACTCTGTGTGGCTATGTTTTCATGGCGTATTTCAATAGCCAAGAACTGTGATCCAGTACATGACACGGAAGGGAAGATTCTTAGAGGTCACGTGGTCAAGACCCTCCAGAAGACGGGCTTTGCCGAGTGCATCAAGCAGTGTTCTGCACATGCGCAGTGCTACAGTATCAACGTTCATTTGGATCGACATATGTGTGAGCTGAACGACGCTACACACCTTACCAACCCTGAAGATATGATGGAGGCACCTCACGGGAGCTACTTGTTGTACGTTTACCGCACACTGAACTGGTGTAGCAAGAAACTGTGCAATGTTGAAAGCATATGTATCATGGGTACAGATGGAACCAGCTACCGATGTGTTAAACGTAGGTTATTTTATGACAATACAAGGCGTTTTGATGGTACCACATTACTGCGCAGCGGTCAACGGTTGTGTACACGGGAACATTTCCATTTTAAAACAATAGCGATTCGCTTTGCATATGCCTATAACCACATGCTTCCTTACCGAGTCAGATTATTTTCGCTGAATAACTTACTGACACTTTACTTTATAAACTGACGTACTATGTAGCTTCTATATCAGGATTACGGTTAGCATTACATTTGACAAAATTAACCTATCCCTCCCCTATATAACCGGCTGTCTGTTCTGTAATAGATACTGAGTAGCGAATGTCCAATCACAATTCTTGTTATGTCTGCAATTCTACGATTTCGACTAATCAGGAGCCACAATAGATTCATCTTGCACGAAAGAGAGGTTAGAGAACGAGGTTATGAAAATTCAAGATGGAATTTGGAGTGAGATAAGCATTGGACTTAAAGTACAGGAGAACGCTTTAGCTGACTTTTTCAATACAGAAAATATATTCGCTAATGCCTATGGAGCACATGAATCCAAAATTAACAGCGAACGATTTTCAATCTCCTTTTCTGTGAGTGATTGTTTACCATGTGGTCGAACTGAGGAGGGGATATTTCACAGGCAAAAAAGTAAAATCATGTATACCAACATTCAAATAATCTTTGATTTGACCATTTTAAAGCAGAAATTAAGTTATTTCTTTGTGCATATAGAATACTAGTATGTTTCTCCTAAAACAATTAGACTACTGGCTCTCAGTTTCTATGGCTGGTAGTCGACTAGAAGCTACGCTCATCGTCAACTATCAGCCGTTGTAGTTCTCCACGCAATGTTGGAACGCGATCATTGATCAAAACCGATCAGGTGACGTGATAGTTGTCGTTCGCCGCCGATGCAAACTATCAGGTGTTAGAGTTCAACACAACATTTTCGCGCGCTCATTGGTTCGCCACTTGGCACTACAGGCGATAGTCGGCCCGTGGGCACTACCACCGGCTTAGTAGTATATCATGCATGGAATTAGCCTCCTTTTTGAGGCGCTATGCTAATTTTTGAGGCGCTCTCATTAATTGGGATGACGTCACAGTCCTATTGTCTTGGGCTCATGACTAAAATGCGGCGTATGCCGCATTTTGGGTGTGACTATTCATTGAATTCATTAAGGAATATTGCGGCGTATGTATAAATTAAAGTTGCGTTCTCATTGAAGTGGTGGGCTCATGAATAAAATGCGGCGTACTTGGTCAATATTTTTTTTATTTCTGTTAATGAGGTCATCGATCTATTTTTGAACATTGAAATTCATCGCTCATGGAAAGTTTACCTATCTGAACTTTACAAGTTACACTGGACCACAGTGTATCTTCTAAATATTCAGTTCAGTAACAACGGATCTTCTATCATTGATCATGTGCTTGAAATAGCGAGACGTGAAATACATCCACTGAATGCCATTGAACAACACGGCTTTGCCTCAAGCTATTCTGTGTCTGTTCCAGAACAATTGTTTAGGAAAGATGAAGAGTTTATGGATATTGATTGACTTTGTAATTCCTTTAACTCTTAAATCAATAAAGTTCACTTGTGTTTGGTTGAACAGGTTTGGGCAAGTCTTTGTTATGAATAACAATACACTATTGTTTCGGTAATCTGCTCTATATTAACCCAACGATATTTTTGATATCATTCACAAATATCGTAACGTAAATCTGAGATCAGAATATTTATAAACCTTTACAGTAAAGCCACTGTGACTCATAAGAGCAACTTTGCTATTGTCCTTAGGGATTAACGATAACTGAAGGACCATCAATACAGTTTGATAGAGGAAAACTCTTGAGATGTAAATTATTCTCTAAAACTGAACTATAAAAACAAACCACCAAATAAATTAAACAAAGTTTATTCAATCTCACAAACACTAATTTACAGTTCGTTTTCCTTATAGTCGCACTCATCCACTTAGTGAATTGTTTTGTTGAATATTGAAATTCGGGGTGCTGTCTCGTTTCTTTGAAACTAAACAATTTAATTCAATGGACATGGTTTACTCTAAGCCTATAGATGTCGTTTTTTCAGTTATAAAACGCGCATCAAAACATAGGGTTCACCGGGTACGCAGTAACTATTCGATTGTCGCGAGTAACCACTTCTACCGCATAGGCTGTATTACCTCCCTGCCTTGTCCAGTGGAAGGGGTATCCCGAGAGTATTAATTCTTGGGAAGATGAAAGGGATATAAAATACTTGTAATTAGATAGCTGATCGTATTAATAAATTAATAAAGAAAACCTATTTATACTATCAGGAATGAGCCATGAATTAGCTGATTGGTTATAAACTCGAACCACTTTAGGCTTTGCCGCCTCTCGGTCCCCTACACTCCACATTGTATATTCATGCTGCTGCTGTGGCTATCCTAAAAGCAGCTGGAGTGGATAGTTCCCAAGTGAAGATTCGGTCACCGGCCACAAAAGCGACACTTCTAGTTGTATCGAGTCCTACAACGCGAGACCACCGTTTGAACAACAGGCTTATATATATTTATTCACCATTCGGTGAGCAGTTTCGTAGATGCACAAGACTAAAATACCCTTACAGCTAGTCCAAAGAGAAAATGGCAGATACTCATTGGTACCAATCTCGGCAAATCCTCTAAGCTCCAATTTGAGAAGGGAAGAGGAGTGCAGCCAGTCGTCCATCCACAACGCGACAGTAATCAGGGCAGTTTTACCACTGCACATTTCATTTTTATGCGAACAAAGATTGATTTGTGGTCGACTTAGCTGTTAACTCCAGTTTTTGTCATCTCGCAAACAGAACTTTGTAGCTTTTTGCTTCAATTTCAACTGTTTCTGCTACGATGTTCTTAATATTCCTCGATTGAAAACTCTGCCTAGATTTGACGTAACTTCACTAAAAGCGAGCAGCGAATCACAAACAAGCAACATATTTTTCCAGCCAATGAAATAAAATCTTGAAGGGCTACACTGTAATGGGTTCCGTTTTTTATCCAGCCAGGCTTTCAAATCCTTTCCTTTATATAACATTCTCAAAAGCTTTCCCACAATTTCCCTCCTTTTCAAAGCCCTGCCCGCTTGCCAGTTTATGACAGTTAAAACATAACTTTTAATTTCAATCAAAACATAATCTATTTATTCGCGTGAATCTTTGTCCTTTTTAGAACGATGCAGTTTATAGAGAGCTACTTCACTAAAAATGTTGTGTTGGACAATAAAGACAATAGAGTGTTTCTGTGTCGGAACTATCGGCTGATAGTTTCCCTTGGAAATTTGATGTTCTTAAAACTAGCATATAACCCTTCCAACTTCGTTCTCGGGCTTATGTTTGTTTTAAGAATATCAAATTTCCGCGGGCAACTATCAGCCGATAGTTCCTCGACGGACACACTCTATTTGTATAATAGTCCCTCGAAAGACACACTCTATTGTTATAATAGTGCCCGCTGAGCATGAACATTAACATTAACGCAAATATACTGTGTCTGTCTCGCCAGATCTATCGGCTGATACTTTCCCTTGGAAATTTGATGCTTTTAAAACTAGCAATGCGTTCTCGGGTTTATATTTGTTTTAAGAACATCAAATTTCCGCGGGCAACTATCAGCCGATAGTCCCTCCACAGACATACTCTATTTGTATAATAGTGCCCGGAAGAAAATTTTGTGATGAACAATAATATAACAATAGAATGTGTCTGCCGAGGGACTATCGGCTGATAGCTGCCCGCGGAAATTTGATGTTCTATCAATATTTCATATTTCATTTTCTGAATGTGCCAGAGCTCGCTTTGGACTAGCTGTAACGACATTTTAGACTTGTGCATCTACGAAAATGCTTACAATGGTGAAGGAACGAGCCTGTTGTTCAAACGTTGGTATCGCGTTGTACGACTCGATAGAAGTGTCGCTCTTATGGCCGGTGACACTCTTCACTCTGGAATTATAAACTCCAGCTGTTTTTATGATAGTCATAGACAGTAGCAGTGTGAAGTCTTGGGGACCGAGAGGTTAGCCTTCTTGCTCATAATGGTGAGTAGATTGGCAAGAATATTTTTTTCCCATTGTCGATTTACAGTACCAAACAGAGTCATCTGAATGATACTTTTCTGACTTGGCGTTTCTGGCCTTCTGCCACAAAGCTTGGCACTATGCATGGGTGTCGCTTCTCCAGGTATTTATTGATACGTCGCACTGGACACCTCTCCAGGTTTTGTGGCCATTGACACTCATTATGGCTAGCGAGTTGTCTTCACTATCTTTGTGGTCTTCGGGATGGTTGTTCGTCGAGGCAGCTTTTTGTTTTGCCAAAAAAACTATGTAATCGGCGACCACAATGAGCCCTCTGATTCTTTCTTTCTCTTTTACCAAAATATAGCATGATTCAGTTTGAATAAGGCTTTCTGGAGTTTTGTTGCTGAGGTGGCCTGTTGATAGAGCTTTTCTAAATCTTCTTTTGAAAAATCTTGCTTATGTTTCGTCGAGGAAATGACTCCATTTTTTTGCCAGGTTTTTCAAATGCGAATCCAGAGCATCGTTAGCGGGAACGAATAATTGGTCTCTTATCAAAGAACATGGCTTGTGTAGAAAGTGTTCAAGGCCAGAACGGATAGCTCTCATTGAATTGCGTGAATAATGTTCTGACCGCTTCCACGTAAAAATCTTCACAGAACCGTCGTAAGGGTTTCATGGGGCAACATATTGGATTTTCTCTTTTATTCCTCTTTCATTGCAACCAAGCTGCAAATAGAAATTAACATTACCGTTTGTTCTCTCTGTCGTGTTTATTGGAAGCATGTAAAGGTGAACTGCATAGTCGTAAGTGTAAAATTATATCAATAAACTTTGTAACAGGCTTGTAGTTTCAAACAGGTTTACTGCATATAGGGTAGTTTGCTTTTATGTGGAATTCCCTCATCTACAAGCTTCTGTACATAGGCTTGTTTCGGTGACTTCTGGAAAGCATGAATCCATATTCTTGAGCGATTGAACCCTTCGTAAAGAGAAATTTATCTCACGAAAATCAAGTTTATAGTGCCCACGGCCGAATATTATACAAATAGAGTGTGTATGTCGAGAACTGTCGGCTGATAGTCGCATGCCCGCGGAAATTTGATGTTCTTAACACAAATATAAGCCCGAAAACGAAGTTCGAGGGCTTATATGCTAGATTTAAGAACATCAAATTTCCAAGGTAAACTATCAGACGATATTTCGGAGACAAACACAGTCAGTCTATTTGTCGTTATTGTTCATCACAAAATTATTTCCTCTCTCAATGGGCACTATTATACAAATAGACTGTGTCCGTCGAGGAACTATCGGCTGATAGTTGCCCGTGGAAATTTGATGTTCTTAAAACAAATATAAGCCCGAGAACGAAGTTCGAGGGCTTATATGCTAGTTTTAAGAACATCAAATTTCCAAGGGAAACTATCAGCTGATAGTTCCGAGACAAACACAGTCTATTTTTCGTTATTGTTCATCACAAAATTGTCTTCCGCTCTCAGCGGGCACTATCGCCTGATAGTTTGCATCCGCGGACGACAACTATCACGTCACGTGATCGCTTTTAGCCAATGAGCGCGCACCAAAATTTTGTGGTGAACTATAACGCCTGATAGTTTGCATCCCGGTGCGGACGACAACTATCCTGCCAAAATTTTGTAGTGAACTATAACGCTTAACAGTGCCAAGTGGCGAGCCAATGAGAGCGCGCGAAAATGTTGTGTTGAACTATAACAACAAATATAGTGTGTCTGTCTCGGAAGTATCGCCTGATTGTTTACCTGGGAAATTTTATATTCTTAAAACTATCACCTAGTTCTCGTTCCCTTCAAATACTGATTAGAAGTAGAAGGAGACAAGGCCAACGGCTTATAAACGTCCCTGACCAAGGACGCGGCCGGGTTCGAATTATTATTATTATTATCCGGGAGTGTCATATGCACTAGTTATCCTGATCAACTGCATCCATGTCACAGCAACGTTTACAATTAATCCACCTTGTGAAAAGACAACCAGAAGTGATTTGGCGACTAGAACTTAAATATAGAATAGTTTTAGATTGCGTTTAATTTTGCCTTACGCCATTGAATTCAGAAGAACCCAGAATCAAGCGGGAATCGTGATGTAACCTATATGCGTTTCCTGTTTCAAGAAAAGGTTTGATGATTATGATCAGTATATTGACAAGTTTCTAACGCGGAATAATTCCATTCTATACTTATAAAGATACCAAATAAAATAACTAAACATATAATTCTATTGCTTCAAGTTAGCTCAGTGGTTAAGCGCCGGTCTGTTGTGCGGGAGGTCGCGGGTTCAAACCCCGGCCGGACCAACATTCAGGGTCTTAAAATAACTGAGTAGAAGGTGCTGCCTTTGTTTAACAATTTCGTTCACGAGCTGCAAATGGTTAAACCTTCACGTCTTCTCGGATAAGGACGTTAAATCGTAGGCCCATCAGTGAATGAAGAGCCACCTCGTGGAAATGCCACTGATTAATCCGTTGTTACTATTATTATTAAGTTTTGTCCCAACTCTGATGTTCCATTTCTTGTATATGATGGATTGGTGCAGTTAAAAAATACCTCAGGGTAAATTTGGCCAAAGTAGTTTATTTGAATTACATTTGTAATGAATTGAAATGTTTCTTTTTAAATTTATATATATTTTACTTAGTGTGTAATCATTCCCTTGGCATGGAAGATGGCTCGATCCCTGACAACAGCATTACCGCCTCAAGTGTATTGAAGAACTATATGCCATGGCATGCTCGTCTCAAATCCAGGAAATCAGGATGGGCACCGAATATCGAACAGGAAGGAGAATACTTGCAAGTAGATCTCGGCAAACTGATGTACGTGACTAAAGTGGCAACACAGGGAAAGCGGGCCAGCAGAAAGTGGGTGACGGCATACAAACTATCCTACAGCACGAATGGTCAAAATTTTACGCAGTACCAGCAAGATAATTCATTCAAGGTAATTATTCAGTTGCACCCCTCTGACAAACACATTGTAAAGGACACCTATCTTATTAGTGACCATAATTTGAAATTTCTCGTAGAGAGTAGCTAAGATGCTGAATCGACGTAAAGGTGTTAGGTGAATCGGAGTGGCATCTGAATCAGAAGTTTACATTTTTATCACTCCAGGTTTCATTAACATTTTCTCCGATAGCCGACGACGGACGTAAATTCGTTGGATGAAAGAGGTGACAGTCGTTAGGTCATAACAAGAGTATAAATATTGACCAGATACGACTTCTTTATTTAACAAATAAAAGATGGTTCTCCTTGTTCTATAACAATGCACTCTCGAGGCCTTGAAAAACTGCGGATACACAATCGGAACGCGGAGGCTTCGAAATAAACTCGGCCCGCTAACGCCGTCTTTGCCGGTGTGTTTAAACTGTCTGGCTAAAACAACAACGCTTCGAAATAAACTCGGCCCACCAACACCGTCCTTTGCCAGTGTATTTAAACTGGCTAAAAACAACGAACGCTTCAAAATAAACTCGGCCCGCTGGCACGGAAGCAAATCAGAGACAAGCTGCCAGCTGTTTTTGTCAGTTAAAATGTGCTCCATTCGGCCCGACTCCTAACTCGGTCAATACTTTGTTTTATCTTGTGACTACTTAGTTTGTTTTAATAACGGCAAAACAATTAACAAGCATGAATTCGAGCAGGGCCGGACCGCTTTTTACCGGGTTGCTCACCATTTATAGGTAACTTTTGTAAATGTTTTGAAAGGAAATTGCGCTGAGGGCCGTACAGATCATATACTATGGTGGCCTACAAGTGAAACAATTTACTCACGGCCAAATCATGACAAATTGAATTACGGCAAACTCATTTCATCACGGCAAAGTTAATTCAATACGGCAAAATCATTTCATCACGACAACTGAAATCATTTTCACCATGGCAAAATCAACTGGATTCGAACACTCAAACAGGAGAAAAAAACGTTGTTACCGCGCCCTAAAACGCGCCTTAAAATGCACCATTACGCGCCCTAAAAAGCGCCTTAATGCGACCTAAAAGGCCGTTAAGCCTTAACGCGCTCTAAAAAGCGCCCCGTTTTTCAAATGCGTCAATGGAGCCTTTTGTGCACTCGAGGGTGCGAAAGGCTCCCTTTACTTTCGTGCCTACACTTGGACCTGCAAAGTCCAAGTGCATGTAGGCACTTCCATGGACCTGCTGGCCAAGACCATGAAGCTTGGTCTGCAAGAAGATCTGGCAGGCACAAGTCCTTCAATGTACTGTATCTTCGCTTAACGATCACGTAAATCGTCACAGCGACTTTCTTTTTGTCTGCCGTCTGGACTGTAGCTGCCTTGGCGCCTTCGGGGACTTGTCCAATGTTGTTTGCGATGAAGTAGGAGTTCAGCTTCTCAGTATAATCGCTAAAATCGGCAACGTCGAAATGTTCTAAGGCGCCATGCCAAATTGTTATAACATGCTGGAGAATTGATTATTTATCCCATCCTCATCGCCAGTTTGTAATGTATGAGCAACGTAGTAAACGGTGTATAACCCGAAGAAACGAAGACAACCCTGTACTTCCACGTGCTCGTTTAATCCAACATGGCGGATCTCTCACATTACTCGTGCGCATGCGCGGTACATATGTAAATGTCTGAGACATTAATATTCATAATACATGGCAGTGAAGCTGGCGTTTGTTGGCTCGGCTTCTCTGTGGTGTCTCCCGCAGGTGTCACGTGCTATCGTTCTTTGCTCGTAACTTGGGTTGGGGAAGTGGGTTGCGGTGGTGATGGGTTGTCACTCGGATTGGCGCTAGCTGAGGAGGATTGTGCCTAATCTCGTACCCAGATCCCACCCCATGTTTTTTTATCCAAAGAAGTGGGATCTGGTAAAGTTCGACACTACGTTTACTCTCATTGGCTACAATGAAACACAATAGCCTCATTGTAATACTTGTTTTGATTGGTTGTCCAGTTTCCTAAGATTTGCGATGGAGTGAAAAGAAGGATAGTATCAGAACTATAAAGGGCGCAAATGAGGAACTAAATGTGGCGAATACTTTCTACATTTCGGGAGATGAATACCTGCAAGATTTCGAGGTTATCTGATTTTGGAATAGCCGGAATATGTCCCAATATGTCGACCTAATTGCCATTGTACGGAGAGATAATATCACAGCATCAGTCCTTTTGTCCGATTGTGGGAAGTCTTTATAACTTGAAAACATGATATCGAGATTTGGAGGCATGTGTGTGCAAGAAGAAGATAATCTTTCGTGTAAAAATGTAATGACAAGTTGAAAACGTATGTTGTACTTTATTTTTTATTAATACTTTGTCAATATTGTAAACATGAATAATTGATTACTATAACCTTGTAGAGTCAGAATAATCTCCTACCCAGATCTCCCATTTTACTCACGGTCACAAGGAAGGGAGATCTGGAAAAGTTCGAATTCCACACATGCGCAGTAATCGCAAGGCCGAATATACCGGCCTGTTGCGAAATCGTAGTTGTATTGCTGTGGAAGTGAATTATTTTCATAAAGAACCTTAATTGTTCTCTTATCTGGTCAAAAAAAAGTTCAAGGATACTTTTATCAACCAATAATCAAACACTGAATGATATAGTGTCTATAACTGACTAATGAGCTTTGGTTTTTGGAAGAGATTCTTTCCTGTTCACAACTTAACTATCTCCTGTCGCCTCCTTTTATTTCGGTTTTCCTTTTCAACTGCGGAATTTCTAGATTCCAGAGCTTTCTTTGAAGTATCCTTGAACCTTTTTTTTGCCCAGATAAGAGAACAATTAAGATTCTTTATATATAAAATTCACTTCCACAGCAATACAACTATCATACAACTACGATTTCGCAACAGGCCGGTATATTCGGCCTTGCGATTACTGCGCATGTGTGGAATCGAACTTTTCCAGATCTCCCTTTCGTGTGACCGTGGGAGGTCTGGGTACGAGATTAGATTGTGCCCTATGAGGCTGTGGTGGCTCTAATTCTTCACGTGGTGCATCGCCTCCCGTATACGCAGCAAGTGCCTTCTGTTTCGCCTGTGCACTCTACCGTCCTCTGTTCGCACTTGGTAGGACCTAATGTCCACCTTTTCCTACAGGCGTCTGCGGTTGTAAACGTACGATATCTCCTGGACGAAGCTCTTCTAGCTCTTTTTCACCTTTGTTGTAGTTGATGCTTTGCTTTGCCTTATGTAGTTTAAGCTTCTGTTCGACACATTCAGGTATTTTCGGCTTCAGGAGCCAGTTAGATGTTTATAGTAATGTCTTTGTTCTTCTGCCGAAGATCCTCTGCACTGGAGATGTGTTAAGTGTTACGGTAGGATTGTTTCTCCAATCTAGTCGGAGCCAATTGTGATCACTCTTTGTCTCGAGCGCCTTTCTCATTAATCTTTTCGCTGTCTTGACAGCGTTTTCTACCTTTTCGTTGGACTGTGCGTAGGTTGGGGAGCTTTTCACGTGCTCAAAACCGTACATGCTGGCGTAGTCGTGGAAGTCAGCTGACGCAAATGGTTTCCCATTGTCTGAGATCACTTGATCTGGAATGCCGTGCCTTTACCTTCCATATAACTTACGTTGCGGTCTTCGTGTTCAATGTTTTGATCTCAAAGAATCTTGAGTAGTAGTCAACTGTGGCAACAAATTCTTTACCATCGAGTTCAAAAATATTGATTCCTACCTTCTCCCAAGGTCTCGACGGGATTTCGTGGACAGATCATTGGCTCTTTTCCTTATTCTGCTGGGTGGCTATTGCAGACTTCACACTTGGCAACCTATTCTTCAACATCTTTATTCATACCAGGCTAGTAGAGAACTTCTCTTGATCTGCGCAAGCACTTGCGTGTATCTTCACTAGCATGTCATCTCTTATATTTGCTGGGATGACTAGCCTCTCACCTTTGAAAACCAGACCGGTTTGCAGTGGGACCTCGTCTCTAAAGGGGAAATAATCCTTGATGCTAACTAGAACATCCTCCTTTCACGCTGGCCAACCCTGCCTGATGGATGTCTTAAGCTCTCTCTCTAGCCATTGTTTGTCCTAAGAACTTTACACCCGCTGCGAAATTTACTCAGAAACTAAATTATTATTCGGGCTGCCTGTGGCAGGCACGAGTCTTAATGTGCAGGCCGTTATTTTTTGTTTTTTTTGTTTCATGCAGCAAAATTTGTGCGCATGTATTAAATTTCAAGTTCCTCACCAATCAGATTGTACTGTGCTGGTCACGCAACACTCGCCAGGTTAATTTATTTACATAATTCAATACAGTAAAATCAAGATGATGGACCCGCGAGCAAATCTCTCTCTAATTTGGAGTCCCATCTCTCAAATGTAAGCAGTTTAATGTTTTATTTAACTTCACTCGTGCGAAAGCCTTCCAACAGGCTCAGGATATTTCAACTGGCGCTCTGATCGCGTTTTATACCCAGATGGCCAGTGCATTTATATACGAGACGATGATACCATATATGGCACAATACCATACAACTGAATAAGAAGTCTTTAACAAAGCCAAACTCAACTTCAACTCAAGAGCAAAGCTGAGAGGGAAAGTGAAACTGAACAGTGTATTGTTTGACTTTAAGGTACGTTTTGTAGGTTTTATGCCACATTTCATTTTACTCTCGGTCATAATACATACCAGCGCAAACAGCGTGATCGGTAGGCCAACACTAAAATAATTTTGACCGCGTTTTTGGCTGGTTTACCGATCTCGTACGATCTCTCTGTGTACCGCGTTCGCGTTATACTGGTATACTGCGAAATATAGCGATTTACTAGCAAATATATATACTGTGGTTGAGCAGTTATGGGATACTATCCTCTATCGAAGTCTGAAGACATCTGAACTCCTGAACTGTGAGCTAGAGCAACACTGTCGCTCGCCAGCACAGAATAATTTATGATGACCCAAGCAATATCTCTCAAGGTAAACAAACAAGGAACCTCTCACGGCCGAGGTTTTGGTTCGAGAAATAAAGGCGTACAACAATTCCCTTTATAGTTCTTTAATATAATGAGCAGACAGAAGTTTTGGGAATGAGTGTAAAGCTTTTAATTAGAGATCCAACAGGCATTTCAGTTAATAATCTTCAATCGAACAAATAGCAATATGGTCTCGTAATAGCTCATCATGTTTAGCAAGAACAGCAGATAAAGTTACACAGAGGCACACAAATTGACATAGCTCCATCACAGGATGGACATGATACAACTTATAATATGGTAGAAATATAAACATACATTTGAGACAATCATCCATTAGTACTCAGAACCTGCAGTATAACAAAACAGCAGACTCAATTGTAAACGTGTGTTACATGAATAAGTAGTGTTTAAATTAAAAGGTCAACTACGAGAAAAACAAAATTATTAAATTACATATATCCTAGGGGAGCAGAGAATGAAAGTCACCGCGCTACCGGCCACTACTAAAGACTGCTAAATTCAGCTAATAATTATTCCCTTTGGTTATTACTAAGAGGATTTCAAATGAAAGTGTATTTCATCTTCAGTCTCATGTGGCCCGAGTGTAAGCCCAGATGGGCTCTTGTTACAAACTAAATTGTGCAGCTGTTTTTCTCTTTTCTTCTTCTTTTTTGTATACGGACCAAGAACGATCTACTTTTACACTTTTGGGCGTAGAAATCTTTACGAACGCAAAGTAGCGCAGAAAATAACAGGTAGCGAGAATGAAATAACATGCCCAGTGAATGACAGCAGCTGTCAATCATTTTTCGCGCCTTATCGCGCCGCATATTCAAGGCTTTAAAACTTATATTTTAGTTTTAGTTTTTGTCATGCTAGATTAGGGCTTTTAGATTTAGGAATTGCGAAAAAAAATTATTTTCGAAACTTTTCCATTTTTACCCTTTATAGAGACCTTAATAGAGACCTTAATAGATAATGATCACCATCATCTGACTCTGAAACGCTCTCTGCACTATACACTGGCTTTTTCTTTTGCTGCTTGTTGGCACTCTGACTTTTACACATTGACGAGCCAGAGAAATGGTTATTTTAGCCACATTCATTGCATTGCTGCTGCCATGCTGGACATTTTTCAGCAGTTTTCTCAGAGTACTGTTATCTTTATATTAATTCTCACAATAATTATATCTCAGTATCAGTTGGCTAGTGGTCGTAGAGTATGAATC
Source organism: Actinernus sp. WN-2022 (assembly GCA_030867875.1). Lineage (NCBI taxonomy): Eukaryota > Metazoa > Cnidaria > Anthozoa > Actiniaria > Actinernidae > Actinernus > Actinernus sp. WN-2022. The sequence continues at coordinate 21,792,748 of JAOWCC010001368.1, read as the reverse complement.
AAACCACGGTAGCCCAAGCTTGGGATCTGTATAATATTTAACAGCATTTGTATGGGATGTTTTAGTTTTTCATGTACAACATCAATCTTGAATAAAACTCGACAAAAACCTATACAGTGTCTTTTTGTGTTCCTTAACTATGTCTGTGCCATGTTACAGCGATTTTCAGCAAACGATATCCTTAAAACCCTAATCCATACGAAGCAAAGACAAGGTAGGAGGCGAGACCGCTAAACTTACCTTCAAACTACTCCAATTCAGGGCGAATTTTTCTAGGTAAAACACATCCAATCGCCATTTGCCTTCACGGGGCATCGAAGTAATAGATTTACGATGTAAATATCCCAATCAATCTGAACCAGCCGCGTTTCTCGAGTCATCAGCCTCTTCCAAGTACGACAAATCCACTCCGTAGAACGCCATTTTATCCGTCGCCGGAAAAAGTATGGACAGCGAAGCCGTTAAATACACGGCCGAGCCTGAGACGAGCCTGGGATCAAGGACATAATATAACCATAAGCAGTTATTTGACGCCAACTGCCAACAACATCACCGCCAAATAAACTGCTTCAGAAGACCTAAAATCGGCAAAAATCCATCACATTGCTACATTAACTATCACTCACTTATTTCCGAAGATTTGTTTTGTAGGTCTCGGCGGGAAAGAGAATTCCCAAACGACGAATTGGGTGACGATAAATACTACAGGTAACTCGGTAGTGTTATATTATATCCTCGATCCCAGGCTCGGCCGCGTGTTTAACGGCTTCGCTGTCCATACTTTTTCCGGCGACGGATAAAATGGCGTTCTACGGAGTGGATTTGTCGTACTTGGACTGAGGAGGCTGATGACTCGAGAAACGCGGCTGGTTCAGATTGATTGGGATATTTACATCGTAAATCTATTAATTCGATGTCCCGTGAAGGCAAATGGCGATTATATGTGTTTTACCTAGAAAAATTCGCCCTGAATTGGAGTAGAGTGAAAGTAAGTTTAGCGGTCTCGCCTCCTACCTTGTCTTTCCTTCGTATGGGTTAGGGTTTTAAGGATTTTTTTTGCTGAAAATCGCTGTGACATGGCAAAGACATAGTTAAGGAACACAAGAAGACACTATATAGGTTTTTGTCGAGTTTTATTCAAGATTGACGTTGTACATGAAAAACTAAAATATCCCATACAAATGCTTTTAAATATTATACAGATCCCAAGCTTGGGCTACCTGTGACCAAAAGCTAACCGGATTCTTGATCCTTCCTATTAAACATATACCTCTCGCAGATTTCGCTCATCTGTCCAACACAGTATAGACCTCTAACATCTCCATTAACGTTTCGATGTATGTAGTCTTCTCTTCCTCGCTCTGGAATGGGACACCGTCGTTGATTTCCTACACATAGGGGCCGATGAGACGATTTCAAAGTTGTTCCATAAACGCTTGAACTTTTTCCAGTTGGCTACCAAGTTTCCCTTTAGGTCTAACCTCGACGGCAATGGAATAAAGGACTGTATAAATTGAGCTCCAGGAATTGCTTGTCAATGAGCTAGTGCTGGCTGAGGATGTAGGTTTTTTTATAGACTTTCCAACGCAAAGAAAACCGAAACTTTCTGTGATGAAATAAGAATAGAGAAGCGGAATAAGAGCTTAAATTAAACGTAGCTCCATGTAATTAAAAAACATTTTGGAGATTTGTCATCTCTCCGGCGTCTGTCTGTCCAAGTTCCAGCTGGTAGGCATAATAATTTTGAGGAAAATGGTCTGAAAACGTTAACTAGTTTACATGTATATCCCAGCAGTCATTGCTGGGTTAATATAAAATGGTGGACGTGTGGAAGACGAGTTTATCGAGGTTTTTTCCCTCATCTTCGTCCGAAGGACGGCGTTTAAAAATGGCTTCTGGTCACTTACTTTTGCATGAACAAACAGGAGATTAAAAGCTCTTCTGGAAGTACTTTCTGGGGAGCAAATCATCTTTTTTATGGGCCATTTGGATACATAAAACACCGACGCAGTCATTTCGATGCCGGCAGTCATGATTCTTTGAGGGGTTGACTGTCTTATAACAGGAGGAGTTGGACCATATTTAAGACAATGTATGGCAGGATAAAGCATATAAACCGGCTGAGATGAATAGGAACACCTCGGGAAGTAAGTTGACATCTATTGAAATAGTCGTTTCTTAGTTTAAAACATAGCTCAAACAGTACTAAACTTATCTTGATGCCGGCACTCAGTGAACATAGATTCGTAAGTGTTATATTTAAAAAATAGATAAACTCTCCATACATTTTCTTATATGGTTTCGACGCCATTACAGATGTAATGCGCACGCACGACCACCATTTTGTCTTAGATTTCTGGTCTCAAGGGAGACAAAGGAGGACACACTTTGTATTTCTTCAAAGTCCAGTTTACTCAACGCCCGTTCGTCAGATTACACAATATCTTCACGCATGGTTGAGATCATACGATATTCATGACGTCTCATGACCGGAAGTGACATATTACGGCTCAGATATCGTTACAGTCTACAACGTCGCAAAGATGTAGCGGCATACATCGTTCATTGCATTGCAACTCATGTGGGAGAAATGTCTCCATAAATATGGGGTCACCACCGACCCATGACGTCAATAATTGTGGCTTCATGGCGTTACGTATCTTCTGTATGTGATGACTATATCCTAAGCCAAACACAGGAAACGTTTCATCGCATTCGATAGAGTACGAAGGCCACGATTAGTCTCTAAGTTTCATTGCTTCCGTTTCAGCTGAGAAAACAAAATGGTGTCGGAGGGGAAATTTCTCTTACGGCTTCTAAAACATACAATCTGGCTGGAATTTTAGCCTTACTCGAATAGCTAGATACGAGTGGTGATGAATTGAATTGCAGTGTAGTGAAACCAAACGCAAACTACCCACGGCCAGCCAATCATAGGAGCGAGTAATCACAAGTAACTCATAAATGGCTTCGCTGTGAGCCATTGACAAACCAAAGCAAAACCAAAACCAATTTGCGTTTGGTTTTACCTTCGATTCTGATTGGTTGGTTTACTTTCTCAGCCAATAGGAGAGCTTAGTAAACGCAAAACCAAAACACTTCCGACAGTCAATTAAAATCCGCTCTATCGAGTGGTTTGGAATCGGAGATCGACCGTCAGCTACGCAATGCGAGCTAAGAATTCAGTCACAGTAATATTTAGTAACACATGGTTGCAATTTAGTGACTCGAAAGGCATTGAAATCATGTTTGTTTGTTTGAAACCTTTGTTATTGGCTCAATTAAGAACATGCCTGACAGACAAACGGGCAGGTTACGACTTGCTGCTGTACCAAATCCCAATCCTCTAATTAACGTGGGACCAAAAAAAAGGATGATGGTGATGATACTGGTTTAACCCAATCCCTACTGCGATATTTTTTTCCCAGCTGATCCCTCTGCACAAATGTTTTCTTATATATACTTTGGTCATCTTTTCTTATCCTTCTGTGGTCTTGCCTTTTCTTTTACTTTTGACCACACCCCATCGCTTTTTTGATGGTGTGTTCCTTATTAGCAGAAAAATAAGCTTCCACGCCATAAATCAAAGTACAAATGTTCAACAATTCAGGAATCAATGTTTCGACAGTCAATACAATCTGTAAACTCTCACCTTTAATACCGCAGCAAGCGTTACATTTTTTTTGTTCCCCCAATTTCCCATTTTTTTATTCTTGCCGTTTACTTCTGCACCACTTTTGTTACCTTTAAACTACCCTGAGTTTAACCTGCCAAACAGGCTCTTGTTTTGCTATAGAACAAGGAGAACCATCTTGTATTTGTTAAATAAAGCCAAGAAGAATTGCATAGCGGAAATTCCGAATCCTATTTCTCAGTTCCTGCATTTTCCCGTATCACGCAGCAAAAACTATCTATATCCCGTATCCTGCTCATAGTTTAATTCAATCCCGAATCCTGATTCATTTTCCATTGGACTTAAGAATAAGGTACGTTTTTAATGGGGAAAACGTGTCCCTCCCCGTTGCCGGCTTTTAAAGGAAATCCATGGCCCCTAGCCTCACTTCAGTGAAGTCGCGGAAAAAAGGATGACCTTGCCCTAGTAGCTATGGAAGATGTTCACATGAAAAGTACAATATTAAAGTATTACGTGTAAAAATCGCTACAACAACTGTTCACTAGAGCAATTAGTTGTTTTCTGCCAATACCATGGGGGAAAAGGGGTGACCGTACCCCTACTAGGAAAAAATAAAAGGACGGACCCTTCACAAACGTTACATTTTTTCTAATGACACCTCCCTCCAAATACTCCAGCGCACCCCCCTCCCCCTCATTAAAAACGTACCTTCCCTAAGTCAAATTCCGTATCACGAAAAACCTATTGTCGACCCACATATGAAAGCCGGCAAACTAGACTTCCTAATGATTGTCATGATTCAGCATAACGTGATACTGGCATTAATAGGAGAAGTTATTTCAAAACGACTTATAATTACTTCTTCTTTCATCAGAGGATTCCAAATAGATAAAACATTTGTTTAAAATAGTACTCGAAGACGTACAAAAGTCGGCGTTGTAGCGTGTGTCGATTGCACCCGTTAATTGCTAGTTTGTGATTGGCTGATAATGTAACAATACCAATATCATTCACATAATCGGTTTTGTTATTCATTTACATGATTTCTACTCGTTGTAAATTACCCCTCTCCCATCGCTTCAGTGATTGATCAGTGAGTATTAAAGGGGCTATGTCATGGTACTGCGCATGTATCGAGTAATCGTTCGTTTAGTGGCTGTTAATTGGATACAAACAGTTAAACGTCCCTTCCTCAATGCTTGATTGAAAGGATTTTCAATATTTTCTATGTAGACTGTATATATACACTGTTTTTTAGTCATTTTTGCATATTTGTTTTCATTTTAAGTATTCCACATGGCCGATAGGTTCGTTAGTTCATATCAAAATCGGTGGAAATTGCTCTTTCCGGCTTGGAAAAATGAATGTAAAGTCTTACCGTGCCACTTTAATTTAACTTTTCACACAGGTGTTCGGTGGTAATACAAATGGCGGTACAGTCGTGCCAAATGTTCTCCAGCAGAAGATCGAGGCGCGCTACATCCGGTTTCTACCGAGCGCATGGTATAATGTGCCATTTATTAGAGTTGAGCGGTATGGCTGCTCCTGGCCTTGAAGGTAACAAACCCGTTGTGGCGATTTGCATCAAGTCACTACAGTTTACTATCATGTAATACTCCAGTTTCGCATTCGAAAATTACCGCTGAATGCAATGAGTACAGACGCATGTACGCAGGGTTAGCCTCATTCTGAAGTTAAACATTCATAAATACCAGCGAGAAGTTGGGCTATTCACAACACTGTGTATTGTTGTAGTTTCACGCTTTGCACCTTCTCACTGGTATTTAAGAATGTTTAACTTCAGAATGAGGCTAACCCTGCGTACATGTGTCTGTAGTCATTGCATTCAGCGGTAATTTTCGAATACGAAACTGGACTGTTTGTGTGTGTGTTTAGTACCATGAGTTATACAAAACATGAGTTTTGCATGGCTCCACCATCAAGTTGAACAAAAGATAACAATTGGGGGATAACATGACTACTGTTTTTTTTGTCAGTTTCAGCCAGTGCGTAGCGAAGGACACAAATGGTGCTACAAGGACGAGAAAACACAATATCACCGTACCTGACAAAAGTCATTTTATTAGTTTTATTATCAAAATGAAATACAAGGCCAAATGAATTGTATGTGGCCATGTTTTTTATCTACAAAGTTGGCCATTTCCACCGATTTCTTTTTTGATTGCGTGTTGCTTTGGATGAGGTTCCGTGACTGATTCAAACTTTTAAAAATTACTCGCTGGCGACTCATTCGCGGAATTTGCACCTGAATGGCTTCCGTGTCAGCGTCAAAATCTGATTAGCCTATTAAGCTAATGAGATACAGGGCTATTTGCAGTCCGCCAGAGGTCATTTGCAGCTCGATACATGCGCGCGTGTTGAAATTCATGAGGACGGTTTTAATTTTGGCTGCTGGAGTAGTTGGATAACAATTTGAATTCAATAAAACATTCAAACGTGTTGATCCACAAAAACCAATTTGTCAGTTGTCAGTTATTTTTCGGTTGTCAGTTGTCAATAAAAATCGTCATTCGTCATTTGTCATTTGTCAGTTGTAAGTTATTTTTTAAGGCCGTTGTCAGTTAACCTGAGTATCAGGCCCTTCCCCTCACCCCCCCCCCCCCCCCCCCCCCCGATTCCTGATACAAATACTGGTCGAGACGCGTGTAAAACGACCGAATTTTGGTCGTTACTCCTAATTGGTCGAAAGACAATGATAGTCTAAATGCACTGTCCTGATTGGTATTGCTAATCCTGAATCAGCTTCCGGTCGTTTTCCAAAGACAGTGAGTGTAAATTTGAAACGGCGCGATACAACATTCACTTGAACATTTTCCTGTAAAGTCTCTGAAGCCAGAGCAGAGGGATTGCATAAGGAGACTGATCTGTCTGAACGAAGACGTCCTTGCAATTCCCACGGGCTATGGAAAAAGCCTAATTTATCAACTTCTGCCGAAAGTTTGCGAGAAGTTTTTCGAAGGCCACCACGACGAAACGAGTCTACCGTTTCCTATCGTAGTTGTTAGTCCCTTGGACTACATAAGGAAGCAACAGGTTAATAATTTGAACAAGGCCAAAACTAGTCTACAAGCTGCAGCGATTATTTCTGTGTCTAACCCAACATAACCTAACCTAACTAAGCCTAACTCCAACCATACATCCTAACCCTAACTCTAACCCAACAGGGTTCCCACTAACACGTGACCCATATGTTCGTTCATGATGCTGTTGATATGCTGTATTATATATTCTGTAAACAGTGTAAAATATAAAATAACTGAAAACTGAAATTAACAACTTCAATATGTGAAATATATTGGTTTGATTATTTGTTATTAAACTGTCACGCAATTGAGTGACCAATTGATTCCAAATATAGTTGTTTATTTTGTCTTCAGCTTTTGGTCTTTCCCGGGTTAAATGCTCGTTTATAAACACACTCTGTTAAGTATAGCCCTAGATACAAATATCATGTAAAATCGCCTAAATATATTTCCGGAATTTCCCCAAAAAAGTTCTAAATGTATGGCAAAATTTTCTAAATATCCCACTTTGTCTCTCTGCAGTTTGCTTTCAGCAGCATCATCAGTGGAAGTAGGCGACCCACTATTCTGATCCAGATTACTGTTGGCACTGAATTGAGCTAACCAGTTTCAATCACCAAGAAACTACGCTGAAAATACCTAGAGCCTCCTAATTATCACAACAATATCACAATTTTTCTAAATATCCTGGAAGGTTCTAAAGATATCCCAAAATATCTGGATATTTGTATCTAGGCCTAGTTAAGTATGTCACTTCAAGGGTTCAGTTGATCTATGTAAGTCGAGAAAAGGCCTCAACCTTACTGTTAGCGTGAACTCATGCGTGAACTCATGCACCTAAGAAACAATGGCTTTCTGTTTTCTGCACACTGTATTTCAATCTTTTACTATGTAAAAGCCTAAAAGTATATCGGTTACAATATTTCTAGTTCATTCACGTTTCCAGAAGAGCAGTTCTCGACATCTGCTTCTTGTATTTCGGCCAAAAACTTTGTGTCAATCGCGTTAATTTCCATCATTTTGAAATTTTACCTCCTCTTTCGCGTGAATTTCCTTTATTCGGAATTAATTTAATTTCCCTCCTATTCGCGTTAATTTATGTCCCGTTACTTTCAAATACCTTAATTAACACGAGCGTTCATTTCCTATAACTGATAATCGCTGATAATCGCTCCAAAAGTTCCGTCATTTATGTATTTTGCCTCTACACAAGATCTAAAATATTTTACAAACACCATATTTTCTTAAGGCAATTGTTTTGCGTGACATCAGTGAAAACGATATATAGGTTCTTAGCGTTTGTAGGAAGTTCACACAACAGTTTCAATAACAAAACAGGCGAGTAAGGTAGAGAAAAATAATAATAAGGAAACGACAAATTAAATAGTAATCGTATGTATAAACGGCTAGTAATAATTGATAACAAGAAACGACGAATTACAACACACAAAGCAGAAATTATAGATGGCAATAGGTAAGTAACGAAATTAGTAGGTCAACTATACCATATTACATGTAAGTGATAATTGGAACAACAATAACAATAACAACAACAACAACAACAAGCTTTATTTGTACCTTGAAAGAAATAATAGATTACAAATATAATATACATTTTAAGACTATAATGGAGGTACAGGCTTCCTTAATTAACCATATACACTAGTCCGGCAGCTAAAAATAATTAGTGAACAATTACAGATACAAATAAACGGCACACGAAGCAGACAAGCAGAAAAGCTAAATATAAACTACAGATAAGAAGAACAATTGATAGTTAAATAAATGACTTATTACGTATATAGATTTATTACATATATAGATTTATAAAACTAAGACATAGTAATGATAAATATTATACTGTGATGAATTTGCTAGAAAAAAAAACCAGAAAAAAAATTGACATAAAGTTGCTTATTTCAATAAGAATTTAAAATATATTGTTTGAGTTTCGTCTTAAAACGGTGCTTCTCTTAAATGATTTTATTTCCTCATCAATTTATTCCAGGTTCTCGCATGCATAAGATAAAGAATAGGAGGATTTTGAAGCTAATATAGTATTATAATTATGTTTTTTTCTGACTTATATAAAAAGTTATCAAAAGAAGAAGGCAGATTACCTGTGCTGAAGTAATACATAAGTAAAGCATTATAAAGAAACACAAGGTCTGGTAGTTTAATTATTTAAAGAGCTCTATAAACAGGGTTAGTGTGATCATTATAGTCAGAAAATGTTATAATACGCATTACTTACAAAAGAAAGAAAACAATCACTCACAACAACGGAAATATAACACATCAGTGTATGTATCATAGACAGCAGCTCTTCACCTCTCAAAACCTTGCATTTTATTGGACCATTTGGACTGCACTGACAAAGAATTGCATCGTTTTAGGGTTAGAGTTTGTATTGTTTCAGGGTTAGGCATTGTTTGGATAGCCAGTACTATTCCACGTTCCGAGGAGGTGAAGGCCGCCCCATCATAGATACAGACCTAATTAATAAAACGTCAGATCCATGTGGGGAACGAATTAACGTACTCTAGTGCCTTTAACGTCACCGTTCTATTGGCCAAGGATTGGAGGTGATGTGCTGGGCTTAGTGTTAGTCGTACATACCGACAAGATACGACGGCAGGCAGGTTAAATCTGGTTTTTACCTTGACCTCGCTTGCCTGCAGGCAATTTTATCCCCCTAGGTTTCCTTTAGTGAATACGCACACGAAGTACAGCTCGTTTTATCCAGCAGTAATTTAAGTTGGGGTAGTGCTATATAGTGATTAACACTTCGCCTGCTAGAGCAGATTTCGTATGCGGTGGCTCAAACTGCAGCACGGTTACCGTACGGCATGCCGTGACGTTGAAATAGTTACCCATTGCATGCTTATGTCCTGCTGGTCCAATCAAATCACAGAGTTACAGTACAGCACGGTTACGAACGTTCCGGGTTCGATCGTTAAGGGAATCTCCGCTGAAAAAAAACTGTGTTTCCTCTAGGGCTGTCGCGGCTTCGCCGCTTAGTGTGTTGGCGACGGAAAATAATAAATAACCTCTGGAATCTGAGGATTAGTATGTAAATTGTATCCAAAGTCTATTAATAGTTATCTCTCTCGTGGATATATTAATCTACACAGTATTATGTAAATTATAGTCCATAAAACTCGTTTCGATTTCCCGGGCGCAGCCATCTTGGACCTTATGACGTCACACGGTTGTCATTGTTACACAACGAAAGAGCTAGTACCCACGACACAATATAAGGCTTGGCTGGCTGCTGCACATGCTATTTAATATGGCTACTGCAAATTAACAAGTTGCATTGTTACGTATACATTACACATATTTAATGTTGCCTGGGCCAGCCAGAAAAAAAACCTGTTGTCTGAGGAAACCTGGACCTCGTATGTAACGGAGGCTATTTCGATTCAGAAGGACTAGAGCTAACTGAATTAAGTTAAACTACTACAAACTAGTAGACTATTATGCGAAATGCAGCAAAATATCCACTGTTTTCTGACAATAGAGTTTTGCAATGAGAGTGTATTGGCAACATCACGCATACTGGCTTGTTTTTTAAGATTTAAAACCTCTCTACGTCGATTTTATAACGGATTTAAAGATTTTCGTGCGCAAAGGATTGTCGGTAAAGTACAAGCCGTCATCTTTTTCGGGGTATATGCTTATGGTAGTGTTTAGTTCCATATAGTCTCCCTGCATAATACTGTAAAACAGTAGAGGAAATGATTATGCAGGAAGACTATATGGAACGAAACACTACCATGAAGTATATACCCAATCCACCGTACCGAATAAGAGGTATATACTTCATGGTAGCGTTTCGTTCTATATAGTCTCCCTGCATAATACTGTAAAACAGTAGAGGAAATGATTATACAGGGAGACTATATGGAACGAAACACTACCATGAAGTATATACCCAATCCATCGTACCGAATAAGAGGTATATACTTCATGGTAGCATTTCGTTCTATATAGTCCCCTGCATAATACTGTAAAACAGTAGATTAAATGATTATGCAGGGAGACTATATGGAACGAAACACTACCATGAAGTATACACCTTTTTCGGTACGATGGATTGGAGTCTGTTTGATTTTATCTCCAGGTCCTCCGTATTTCCTCCTTCAGACAAAAACAATCTTAATTAACAATTATTCGCCTCAGGCCCAGTCGATATTGGTGAATATTCCCCTCGACGAAATTGTTTTAGTATATATAACATGGGAACCTCAACACAAAATGAGAATTATAGTGTTTTTTAGTTTTATTTCTTAAATAGAAGGCGTGACAAATGTAACGTTCGTAAACAAAGCTTTTTCTACGGCAAAACGAGTTGTGACATGCAGTTGCTTTTGTACATTTTATGCAAACATTTTACCTTGAAACACTCGAAGGCCATATTTTGTAGCTTTTTAGTGCTTTTGGGTACTGCATGTTGTTGAATTTCTAACATTTCCGCAACGGAAACAATCGCGTGAATTTACGTGAATTTACGCCTGCCATTTTGTTTCAAAATTATCCCGAGTTTCGTAGGTGGCTATTGCCATTATTCCGAGATAGCGAGCCAATCAAATTTCATGATCTATGTAGGTTGTCGTGTTGTATATACTAATTACGATTCAGCCTGATGCAGTGGATGAATAGCCATTTTGTGGATGTGCTTCCGTGAAATCCTCATTTACTTTTCATTTTATTTAGAGCGGATTTCAATTGAGTGTCGGAAGTGTTTTGGTTTTGCGTTTACTAAGCTCTCTTATTGGCCGAGAAACTAAACCAACCAATCAGAATCCAAAGTAAAACCAAATGCAAATTGGTTTTGGTTTTGCTTTGGTTTGTCATTGGTTCACAGGGAAGCCATTTAAGATTTACTTGCGATTACTCGCTCCTATGATTGGCTAGCTGTGGGTAGTTTGCGTTCGGTTTTACTACACTCAATTGAAAACTGCTCTATTTCAGTGAACTGCGTTAATTCAGACACCGTAGGATCCATAGAAAGTGTCCGTATTAACGGAGGATCAATCAGGTCACTCATGCTCAGGAACACATAAACTGTTCGTTTTGCATTGCCATCCCATGCAGATGCACCACAAATTATTTAATTAAATTCAAATTCCAGCCCCGTCCCAGTAATTCTATTTTCAAATAGTTCATCCAGACGTTGATTTTGATTGAAGGTAAAATAATTCCTCCAGTCGCCCACCTCACCTTTGCGCATGAATTTCTCTGTTTCTTTGTAAAAAGCATTTAAGGAGAACTGAGGTAGATCTTTCATTGATGTAAATGTAGTTTGGGTCGCGATTCGCTGAATCATCTCCGGTGAAGTATCTTTGCCGACAAACTTTGCAATCTGACGCACTGATGACGTCAGGTCCTTTAAAACGTGGAAAAGAAATTATGTAAGTAAGAGATAACCACTGCACCTTTCCATAAGCACTTCACTCTTATCAGGCGGCAGCCATGTTGGCTAGCTAGCGCTTACAACAGTTTTTCGACGTGTAGCCTCATTCTGAGCAGATTCAGAACGAGTTTAGACGGGGAGAAAAGAAGGGTTTTTCTCCTGCGACCCAGCATGCATGTCCACCCGGTGACAAGAGCGATTAGCATAACCTAGCCGCCGTCTCTTGACAGACTCACTAACTGATTGTCTAGCCAGGTGATGTCTATCGACGGAGAGTCGACCGTACACGCAGCAGACAAAATAATACTTTTCAAAATGTTCAGTTTTTTTGCGAGTTTTGTCACAGTTTTTTCGATCGCTAAGTTGATAGAACGGTGACTTGGTCATGCTATAATAATTAGACTTCTCGCTCTTGGTTTCTATCGACTTTGATAGTTAACTTGGGGCTGCGCTGCTCGCCGACTATCTGCCGATAGAAATAGTGAGCTCGTAGCCTAATTGTTAAATAGTTCAGCTTCGTATCCGAAAAATGCCGCTGTACGCAAATACTACAGACGCATTTCCTCAGTATTAACTTCATCTTGGTCTCTGCGTTTTGTTGAAATTTCGAGTTCTACACCTTCTTGCTGGTATTTGTGAATATTTAATAAGCTAAGGTAATAGAACCGAGTCTGAAATCACGAGAGTGATTTTTGAAATCATAAGTATACAAGTGATTACGAAATCAAACGAGTGATTACAAAATCATACGCACGGTGGGCATAAATGACCCCGAAATCGCCAGGGTTGAGTGTGACCAAAATTAGATCAAATGGCACAATTTCCTAAATTCTCTCTGAAATTGAATACAATTTTCACAGTTTACTATGCATGTAAAATTTAAGGTTCTGGTTAAATTAGTTTTAGATAATGACATTATTGTGACGTCATAAGAGTAAGCTCCTTTTTTGGTCAAATTCCTTTTTAAATAGTCGTTTAAAGTAAAGTACGCTATAACGAAGATATGGCGATGCGTTTTTATTTGGCACAATTTTGAAGTGTCTATGATAAATATTCCCGAAGTTATTAAGGATTTAATATTTTCATGACGTCATATCTGTGACGTAATGTGTTTTACATAAATGGGGCTTTCTACTGTAAAATAAAAACAAAAACTCGATATTACAACTACTTAGTGCGTTAGAAGTGCATTGGTAAAAAAATATAGATACAATGCTCACTCGCCTTATATTTAGAGGGCGTTTCCAAATACTCATGACGTCATAGTGACGTTTACGTTTTTTCAATGTAACCTTGAAAGCATTTATCCATTAAAAATTACAATTCAAAAAACATACGATTTTAGGTACTAAGGTCTTCTTAAAGTTTCTAGATTGTCATGTAATAATATTTAAGACTCCAAAAGTTATTTGAAGAAATATGTTTCATAAATGGTTTTATGCTGTTTATTTCCCGCCAAAATTTGGCGGGAAAATTACGAAAATTAAAAATTAAATAACGTTTCTCCCTCTTAACCAATCGAAATAGGGTTTTCGATTACTTTGTTCCCAACAAGAGGAGAATTGAAAAAAAATAACATTTTAGTATCTTACGGCTACTTGAAAATATGGAGAAACATATTATAAATGGTAAATGACGTCATTGTGACGTCATTAAGATGTTTGCGTTAACACAAAACACAACATTTTATTTTGTTTAGCGCTCTAAACCTCCCCATAAAAAATCATTATTGTACTGTTGAAAGTCTTGAAGATATAGACAAATAAACCAACCCTGGCGATTTTGGGGTCATTTATGCCCACCGTGACGAGTGATTACAAAATCGCACGACGCGTTGTGCCTGAGTAAATATAAACATATAGCGCCGCAATGGTGAACTCGTGGATATAAAATGTATTTTAGTGTGTTCGCAAGGATAAACATGATCAGAGCCTGATCACAGGAGTACAAACAATAGGACCCAAATCACCGGACATATCGATATGCACATCTCATTAACTACCGAAATCAATGATGCGTCAAGCTCATTACCGCTAAGCGGGAGATTGAAATACAGAGTCTAGCCGATAAAGTTCCATAAAGTACGAGTCTCAGAAACGAGTTAAAAGCGGCTTCTTATAGCTCTGAAAATAAACTTTAAAATGATGTTGAAGTCTTTGTAATTGGTTGAAAAAACCTACGATGTTGTTCAAAAAACCGATGAATCTGCAATAAAATGTGATTTCTTCACGGTTATTATAATCAGCTCCGTGTGTTAACTTCAGTACAAGTGACAACAACTGCACTCCCTTGGGACACGAAATACATAGAGCGCGAAACTTGAATATCAATTAACGAGTAGAATTGGCGGGATTGTAGTTGCTTAGAAACCGTAAACAGAACTTATAGGCCTGCCTCCGTCAGTGGACCTACCATTCTGCGTTCTTATCCGAGAAGACGTGAAGGTCTAACCAATTGCAGTTGTTTCACAAAGGCAGCACCTTCTACTCAGTTATTTTAAGACCCTGAATGATGATTCGACCGGGGTTTGAACCCGCGACCTCCCGCTCAATAGACCGGAGCTTAACCACTGAGCTAACCGGGAGGCAGTTGAAAAATAACCAAGCCATTGGGAGTTGACTCAGCTTAGTTAGAGGCTTGTATCTAGTTAGTACGATAATCAAAATCCATCCATATTCGTAGAAAGCGGGTTTGTTTCAGTGTAGGGTCAACTCCATCCTCCATGGCTTGTATCTAGTTAGCATGATAATCACAATCTATCATTATTCATAGAAAGCGGGTTTGTATCAGTGCAGGGTCAACTCCAGCCTCCATGCGAGGCTAAGACGTTGTTACCTTTCGAGAACTACGAATTGGACTATTTCAATACATGTACATATGGATAAGACTGGTGATACCTTCTTCATGTCTTCATACTTCAGAAAAAGAATGTTTGGATCATCGCGATGAGCCCACCAACCAAGCACGTGGTCAAACCACGATCCGTATAATACTAATGAAACAAAACAAAACACATACAGATGTGCAGGGTAGGCACACAGTTAAACTGCCAATCGCCTGTCGGAGATGGCAATGACAAATTCGTAGGGAGAATGGGTGCCCTTACAATTTGCAAGGAAAGACCGGTATTTTCGGTTGGCAATGCAATTGGTATACGGTCTATTCTACCGGAAAGTGTACGGAAAGGAAGGAATAACTTCGGACACGCCGCGCACAAAAGATCGTAAAAAGGCCGAGGTTGAGTGCACACAAAAAAATATAATTAACACCATTTCTTTACGACTACTCTAAATTTGAAGAAATTTTGGCAGATTGGTAACAAAGTGAAACTTCATTTTTTGGGACAATTGTTTATGTATTCTGCAGTTGTTGTGACGTCATAAGAGATGTCTCCTTTTTTGGTGAAATATAACCTTTAAAACACGTTGCAAACAGATTATGTGATAAAAATGGCTTCATAAAATATATTCATTTAGTCTCTACGATAAATATATCCAGAGTTATGTACTGTTTAAAACACGAACAGCAGTGTTTTATCAAGTTTAAAAATTCGAGGGCGAAGCCCGATAATTTTTGGACTTGATAAAACACGTGCTGTGAGTGTTTTAAACGGCTTCAAAAACGCTTCAAGAATGCAGTGAAAGAAAGTCGCACATCTCAAGGGAATGGTTACTTAATGAACCATTGAACCTTTGTATTCACAACGCCATGCAAAATATTCGAGTAATCACCGCCGGCAATTACGAATATCTCAAGGGAAGGACATGAAGAAATTACCATACTATGTTGTTTGAAGCGGCGTTTCGCAATGCAAGAATATTACCTGCACTTGAAGGATTTGGTGTCGTAGTTTACCTCGATAAAGTTCAAGACTTGGAAAGCGATGTGACTGATATGACGGCAGACTCTAAATTTTTGGCTCCGGCACAAAATATGTAAGTTTAATGCATGTTTTTATTATTTTACGGCTTTGAGTTTGGTTTTAATAATTAAACTAAACAGTGGCTCGGTAAACAAGTAATGGTAGTTGGATAACTTCATTTTTAAAATATTATCTGTGTATCTCGGTAGTCTGCTGATATTAGTAAATTTTGTGCAAAATTTATTATCTAGGTACCTTATGTTCCGTGTACTTTTTGCTATCTTTGGGTCTTTATCAGTGAATTCCTAATTAGGATGAAACTTTATATAAAATTTCATGTTCATTAGTATTCTTGATATAAAGTCTTCATCCTAATTTGCCTTCTTTTGTAATACCTTTGCACGGTGGGCACAAACGACCATAAAAACGGCATGAGTTATATATTTTAAACAGTTTTCAACGCAGATGATTGAATTTTGGTAGGTTGCTGTAGAATCGTAAAAGGAATATAACCTGATAATTTAAGCTATGTTAGTACTATTATGACGTCACAATGACGTCATTTGCCCATTTGTAATACGTTTCTTATAACTGTTCATTACCTCTAAAAACGGAATGTCGTATATTAT
This sequence comes from Actinernus sp. WN-2022, assembly GCA_030867875.1. Classification (NCBI taxonomy): domain Eukaryota; kingdom Metazoa; phylum Cnidaria; class Anthozoa; order Actiniaria; family Actinernidae; genus Actinernus; species Actinernus sp. WN-2022. Next base: position 21,776,160 of record JAOWCC010001368.1, on the reverse strand, counting down.
TAAAATCTCCTCGTGACGAGAATGAAGAATCTCCTCGTGATAGCGAAAACCCGATCTCGATTGGTTAAGGAAATCAAAAGTTATGAAAGTTTGAATTTTGCTAATTTTCCCGCCAAAATATGGCGGGAAATAAGCAACACAAAAGCTTTATGAAAATATCGCTTCATTCATCTTTCAGAGTTTTAAATACTGTTGCATGACATTTTGTCCAGCCATAAAATACGTTGGTGGCTAAAATCGTATGTTTTTAGAATTTTGATTTTTTGTCCATAACCGGCTTAAAATGGAAGTCATATTTTCGACAACGTCATTATGACGTCATATTATTTTATACATGCCCTTAGAAAAAAGCCTTTGAGTGATTTTCGAGTTTTAATGATGAAATGTACTAGTCTGGCAAACAAAAGTCACATTGTTTTCTTTTCTTGATTTTTTAACAATAGGCAGCCTTATTTAGGTACGACTCCTGACGTCACTAAATGTGACGTCATAGCAACAGACATTCCTCTATAACTTTGGCTGTAATCGTCGTAGAATGTTCAAATTTTCACCAAATGAATGTGTGTAATGAAGGCCTTTTGATGGAGTAGTCTGTTTGTAACGTGGGGGAATTTCACCAAAAAAGGAGGCATCGCTTATGACGTCACAACGACGTCATCATACAAACATAAAACACCTATAATATGTAGTTTCATTTTGTTAACAAGTCACCACCATTTCTTCAAATTTAAACTATAAGTAAAGAAATGGTGCTAATTTCAATTATTTGGTCACGTTTATTGATGCCGTTTTTGACGTTCTTTGTGCCCGCCGTGTTGTACCCCATATTCCCCTGGTACCGAAATCAAAGCCCTCCCCGGGCTTTTTAGAACGATGAGATTTTATCAGGTATAAAGGAGCATGCACATGACTGATTTGCTTCATCTGATTGGACAACATGCTCATTAATTATTCATGAGTTTTTGAAGGATGATTCACTATTTCTATGACGTCATTATCAGTGACGTCAGGCTTCAAGCATAAATCAGACTGCCTACTATAAAAATAGCACTAAAGGAAATACTATGACTTCTGAGTGTTAGACAAAGGTGTTCCGTCGATAAAATTCAAAAAAATCTGAACTGGCTATTTTCTGAGGCACTCATTTATACACCTACCAAAATTCATTTATCTACGCCGAAAACGTTTTAAAATATAGAAACCCCGGCCTTTTTACGTTTATTTGTGCCCGGCGTGGGAGGTATTCCTCTTTTTCCATTTCAACCGAAATGACCGAAAAATCGTGTACCATTTGCTTTAATCTACTTGTTCCATGCCCCTTCGGGAAACTGTCCAGTGGAATGAACCGTACATTTGAATTCCCAACCGAAAATACTGGGTTTTCTTCGTGCAAATGGCTCAGCGCGGTTTTAAGGACTTTAAAAAGATGGCGGCGGTTGTACTGGATATTTAAAAATACCGTCACGTTCCATATTGAATGTTCCATCCCAAGCTGTTGCCTGGTTTAACCCTACTCATTTTCCACACAGTTAGCAATCCATACTGAGATATGAAAATAAGGCCGAGTTCTTTAAAAAACGTGGAGGTGTGTGCGCCGTACTTCCTGATCAAAATGTACCGTAATATGGAAACACATTATTCACTCGTGCTGATGTCTTAGATCAACAAACTAAACTGGGATTTCTAACATGAAAATAACCACTGTCACCTCAAAGATCACCTATAAAGCAATATTTTTGGAAAGTTTTAATAGTATAGGATGAAATTCCGAAAATATATTGAGGGTGGAATTTATTGACTATGAAAGCGTGCACATAATTTGCATAATGGCAAAGTTAAAAGTTTAAGAAAAGCCTTGCTGTTGGAATAAATTGCCGTTAAATTGTTGGCAATGTGGTCTAAATTGAAAATGTGTTGAAGAAAATGTGTTGAAAAAACTGAAAAATATATTTTAGGGAAAAGGTCAAAACAATGGTACTCTGGCAGGACCCACCACCTATTTTGGCAAAATCTTGATTTTTGACCACAAATATCTTCTTGAATAAAATACTTATTGAAAAAGTAACTATATTTCTAGTTTCTACAGGCAGTGAGAGAAGAACGCGTGTCTGCATTAAAATGATGTATCCTATTTTACAACGCGAGAAAATCACCCTCGAAAAAAGGGGTAGGGGGTATTACCCGCCACCCAACACCTCCCCTGACAAAATTGGGTCCCATTCGAAATCCATTGTTTTGACGTCTTCCCTTAGTTTTTGAAAAAAATGGATATGGGTATGAACCATTATGGGCGTTGAATTTCGCGCCCGCCGCCATCTTGTATCTGATGACGTTTTTCGGCGGTCCATATTGTCAGAAAACAATAGCTCTTTTTTAGTGTCAGAACAATACGGACCGCTGTGAAACGTCATCAGATGCAAGATATACTTTTATTATATGGCAGTTCAGTGAGCGGGCAAGATGACTCTGAATGCTGCAATCTGATTGGTTGCCCAGGGGGCAAGATTTTTTTCATATTTTCCAAATTCGCTCCGCACAACTCTTCGTAAACAAATACTTAAATAGCGATAAAACCCGTACATTTCGAAAGAAACTAAACAATTTGTTACACATGAAGGCAAATACTAATTTAAAACTAGTTTTTCTTTTTCGTTTTTCAGCTAAAATTCAACTTTTTAGAGCGATTAATGCAGCAGTTTTCCGGCTCATGCAAGAGAGTAAGTTCGATGAAAACAACTGCAGTCTGCAGCAAAAACGACTGAATCGAATGAAGCTGGATTAGTGGAGATAAGTAACTATAGTTGTAATACTGAAATGGATGTGACTTCAACGAAATGTTTGGCTACGTCACAACGCTACTACAATCGTAGTACAAAGAAATATAATTATTACGGAAACGAGTAAACTTTAGCACACAGTTTGATCAAGGGCACCCAACGAAGTTTTCGGTTAAAAAGCTGTTCGGGAGAATAAGTTAGCCTAATTTTTTGAAAAAATTGTCCCTAGAAATTAGTTTTCTGAAATACAGGCTATAATTTTTGTTTTACAATCCCTAGAAAATTAAAGAAGAAAAGAGAGACTAAAAGGTTTCCCCTAAAATATTTGTACGCCCCAATTCGTCTGATCAATAGAGTCAGAATGATCCTAAAGAACCCCTAAAAACTTCGTACCTCCACAAAACTTTGCAACATGAAGTTACTTGGGCTAGAAAATTATTGTTATTATTCTAAACTATAGTAACAAATTCTTAGGCCGGAGATATTTTGCCATAGTATTTTCTGTTGACGCGATTTCCACCTAGAAAATCCGAACAGCTAATAGCTTTCTAGAATACGTCAAAAGACATAGTATGTGCCTTAAAATTGCTAGATGAGCCGCAGACAACTGGTTTCAAACGAATTTCAAAAAGTACTCGTTGGGTGCCCTTGTTTCATCAAAGAAAGCAGTGTTTTTATTGTATGGACTAAGAAATTCAGCATTCACATTTGGTAATTTGCTTATAAATTATGAGGTTTTACTAATTAATACTTACAAGTTTGTTTGTATTCTTCTAAAGCTCTTTTTGTTACGTTTTGCAGTGTGCTTATCGCCACTCGAGTAATTTCAACTTGCCGGTTTTCAATTTTCAAATCTTCCACAAATATGAACATTTTGTCTGTAGATAATGCGTTCGGGTTCCTGATAAAGAGTTGTCATTGAAACTTAGTGCATCTGAAATAAAGTGCAGGTTAGTTTTCATCCATGCATAAAAAAGCATTTTGATGTCGGAAAACAAATTGTTTTGACGACGACTTTCACTTGAAGTTCAACCTCGTGGCGAGTCTCAGTATAATTTTGTTTGATTTATATTCGCTCTTTAGTTTACCACGCAATGGGTTCCTAGCGCGTGCGTCAAAGTTGGATTTTATTTATTTTCGCCATATAATAAAAACCTTATTGACCAAGCTTGTTCGGTCAAGATGGGGGAATATTGGCCTCGTTCATTTTTTTCACTTCCTCTCGGTCCATAAACACGCAAAAAATGAACTTGGCCAATATCCCCCCATCTTGACCTCATGCACGCTTGGTCAATAAGGGGCCATCGACATATTCGAAATACCCCGCTTAACGCACAATGGACGTTAAGGTCAGACCCCCTCCCCCCCCTCCCCCTTAACGTCCACCCATTGTTTTATGCTTTTTTTAGGTCAGGAAAAACAGTAATGAAATACACGGGAGTTCACTTATAAACAAAGTATAAAACAAGCTTAAAGCTTTAATAACTGCAACTGTACAGTCAGTCAGTACCTCGATCATTTCGGATCTTGACTAAAATACCCATTCGGACACGACTATAAAACTGAGTTTTACTGAGGTATTTCATGATACTTCTTAATTATCAAAAGACCGGGAAATTCAATAGAAATTGCGCTCTAATGTAGATCTAGCTGACTAGAAACGTTTGATTAAAAAGTGTACTTCTATTGATGAAAAAGTGTTTGTTCTAAATGCCCCACACTAACGTCCATGCCCTTACCCCCTCCCCCCTAAACGTCCGTTGTGCGTTAAGCGGGGCATTTCGAATATGTCGACGGCCCCTAACCTCTATATCTATTGGACTAGTGGACTAATATGTAATTCCTAGCAGTTATTTATAAACAATGCTGTTCACAAAATAAGGCAAATGACGTTGAGCTTACCTTTTCCTTTGATAAACATCTCGAAAAACTCGCCCCACGGTCTATCAAAAAGGAAAATGGAAACTCCAAGATGGAAATGGTACCAAGATACTGCCACGTCCTTCGGGTTGCGCATAACGTATATATATTTGGGCCCGTTACCCAAACCCTGTCCCTTTGGCGCCAAATCATAACCAAAGTGCGTCTTAAAGATTCGCGGACTATGCAGGTTTATTATCTCGGTTAGCTCAGCTGCGGGTCTGGGGATGATTTCTAAGTAAGGAATACGTTGGTATGTTGGCCTCTCGTCAATATGACCGCCATGGTAAATCTGCCACACTATTTCTTCAACCCAAGTCGTACCTATTAAAAGATAAGTGAAGTATACAGCTACTTCCAAAGGAGTCTATACGGATCAATCACGGTTTCTGGTAAACAATCCACCCTCCCCTCCCTTGGCCGATACATTTGTAATTAACGATTAACCATTAAATTTGTATAGGTAATCAAATAGGAACGAGTGAAATTAGGGATAAATTTCCGCTTGGGCGAGGAAAATGACGTAGATTTTCACAAACACAAGAGAAATGTATTCAGTATTTGTTAGTATTTGATTACCATTAATATTATGGAGGACAACTGAATTACGATTCATAAAAAAATATTTAAGGCGTTTGAAATTACAAATTACGCGTGAAATTTCAAGTTAAAATTAGGGCGTAATTTGTTATTTGTAATTATACTAATCGCATGGGGCCGAATAAAATTAATGATAAATTTCACGCCTGTTTTCAAAGTTTGCAAAATTGCCACAGTCGCGAAGCAAACTTTGAAAACACAAGTGCAATTTATCATTAATTTTATCATTACTTTTTCATTGAGCACGTGTGTTCGATCAAAATCCTAGTTTATACGAAATGCACCTATCAGTGTTAATCCCGGGGGGCTTCAGGCACGGCTACCCCGAGATACTGTACTCAGGTGGTTATAAAAAACCGGAAGAAAGAACTTGTTTTCAGTGCCCCAATGAGACTGAAGATGAAAGGCACTTTCTTGTTAAATGCCCTTTATATAACAACAAATTGAAAAAGAATATCAGACTATCAGAAAGGAAGCTTAAATGTTGGAGAAAACAAACAATCAAGCATATGTCCTACACAGTAATTATAGTGTATCAATGTCGCGCAGATCGTGCTCTTCAGTATCGTATATCAATTGTGCAAAAAATGTCCTCCAGTGGAGAGGAGAGGAGCGTTTGTAGTTGGCCACGCAAGGGATTGTGGTCGAAACAGCGAATTAATTTAATTAACTGTTGCGAGATTTTTTTTCCAAATTATTAATTGCTGCTCCGCTGGCTGCGTAGCAATTATAATAACACATAGCCTATTGTGTGGCGTCCATTAATTAATTTATTATAATTCTCAAGTGTATTTAAAAGGCTTGGTTTCAACATGAAAACGAGGCAATATCCTTCGTGTTTTCTTGATCACCTTTCAAGTAAAAATCATAAAACTTTACAGAATTATAGAAACTTGTTGCTTGAATCCACGAGTGATACGGGTGTCATAGAAACCACCGTTGCGAAAAATTAGTCGGGAACATTTGTATATGACGAACCTTTCAACACGGGGTGTAGAAAGAGCCATTACTTTAAGTTTATCCTCATTTAATTTTAACCAATAGCGGTGTAGGTACACTAATTAGCCTTTTTCTCCTTGTCTGCATTCAACATCAGCAGAAATATCGGCGAGAGAAGGCCGGAATTGATCCTTAAGATACACCGATTTCCACTCACGGGTACGGGTAGCGTCATTTTGAATTCATTAAATGATGACGTCACCGCCAGCTACAGTATGACAGTATGACAGGCTGACAGTATGGAGAAACGTGTAAGTATTTGAGCCTTTAATTTTAACATGATTTATTTGTCAGAAAAAGTGTACAGATTCCTTCATAAACAATTTCTCCTCTAATTAGAAATATTTCTGTGGTGAGAAAAATTTTCGAAGTGCAAAATTTTATAGGTAAATTCATTGCCTGAATTTCACTTGAAAAACCGATATCGCACGAATCGCGAAGCGACGATGAGTGCGATATCGGTTTTTCAAGTGAAATTTAACGTGGAATTCCCGAGTCGGACAATGAATTTTCTTGGAATCCCATTGCATCTAGTGATTTACGAAAATAAATAAAGAATATAGTCAGTTTGGAAGTTGCTGAAATTCCCGCCACGCGCCAGGAACTCATTGCGCGGTAAACTTAAACGTACTAGCGAATAGGAATCAAGATAAAATTAGACTGAAAGTCATACGAGGTTCAACTAAACTGCAGTCGTTGCTCACAACATTTGGTTTTCCGGCATCAAAACTGCATATTTATACATGAAAAGACCTGTATTTTATTTAGGTACACTTAATTTCGATCTAATCTTTAGCTTTAAAGCGAAAGTGCATTAACTGGAGACAAAATTAGTTGTGAATGTTTGTGAAAGATTTAGAAAACCGGCGGCCTGTTGAAACCAGTTGTCGATAAGTGAAAATCTAAAACCTGACAAACCAAAGAGCTGCTGCACAAGTATACGCACAAACTTCTAAGTATTAAAGACCCTGTGTCCGAGCCCATGGTGCTTTGCGCGCGCAAATCATTTTCGTAGACTACGAAAATCAGAAAGATCGTTGTTGTTGTTATGTGACTCTTGAATCTTTCGAAATCCATCCCTAGTTTGGGCCATCGTGTAATTATTCATAGGTATATATGCTTAACTGACTTTCTTTTATCTTAACTTTTGTATATATACTTTTTAAAATGAAACTTTAGTTCGAATATTTCTTCGAATGCGAGTAGAGGAATGCCGGAGAAAGGACCGAGACAGCGAGGCAAAGCGACTCGACAAATAATCCTTCAGCAGTCCACATTTTACTTTCTCTAGGTCTACAAGAGACCACTTGTGGTTCAAAAGGACTACTACGTGAGTTTCCCGGGGATTTGCTGCACTAAGGGACCGGCGGGCTTCGTTGGAAATACAAAGCGGCACAAAGCAACCACTTCTGGCATCAAGATCATTCGTAATTATAATTTCGCACCGCTGAGCTCCACTGCGGTGTTACATACTTATCTGTATACGTTTTGCATTTTTATTAGCAGAGAAAGCAATGTCCTTAACCTTTTTTTTCATCCTACAGTACGTCCAGAAAGTCTTGCTACCAAAACTACGATCGCGGGTCAAAGTCCAATCTGTCGAGTTCAGCTGTTACTTCGCTGTGAGTTTGACTCGAGTGCGAGTGCGAGTACGACATTTCATTTTGCACTCAAAATATATCATTCGCAAGGAAAGTAGAGATATTCAAATACAGCTAAGCAATACTGGAGACATGAAAACAAGGCAGCAAGTGTATGTGTTTGCTTGTAGAGTTGTGAAAAGTCGCACTCGTAAACCTAATTAGAATCTAAAGACAGAACAACTGGCTTCCTGCCGAGTCGGCTGTTAAAATTTCTCCGGATGCTTCGAATATGATTTCGTGGGCTCGATTGAGTTTTTAATCAGGTAAAAATTATGAAATTCGTTATCCAAAGTGTATGTGTACTTCTTTTATGAAACTTATAAACAATCGAGAGCATTTTAGTTCGCCTAAAAGCTGGCCTTTAATTTATGCGGCCGTTGATAAACAAACTAATCATAACATTGGCGCAAAGCACCATGGGCTCGGACACAGGGTCTTTAAGCAAATTACCAAATGTTAATGCTCAATTTCTGTCTCACAATAAATAAGCCTGTTTTTAAACTGTTTGAATGTTACTTGTGTTCAGTCCACTCGTTTCCAAAATTTTCTTGTGCCACGATCGTTCTGTAGCCGTGCTTTTCGTCCTGTTTTTACTGTTTTCAGTCATTTAGCTTCTTTGTGTGAATACATGAATTAAATCAGCAAATCCACGAAGCCCCAGCTATTCCGTTCAAAATCATACATTTTTGCTGCAGTTGTTTTTGTTGATTCCTCGGATCAGAGTCGGTTTCTTCTTGTTCAGTCGAGGGCCAAAACATATTATTTCTCGTGAAAAACGGAATAAAAGATAAATAATGTTCACGTTCTTTGACTACTGTTAACTTTGTGAATATCCTGGTTTGTAATTTTAACATGATTTGTCTCTGTTCGCGATAATAAAAATAAACAAAATATTTACGCGCGGGCTTCCTGTACATCGTTGAATACAGCTTTCAAACCATTGAATTGACCTATATCATTATGACGTCACGGCTTGTTTTTGAGGGGGACAGAATCGACATGAACAATAGAATTTTGAACTAAATTTGCTCTGCTGAGGAAAATTTAACTTCGAATTGTCTGGTTTCCAGATATCAGCTGTATCAATGTTTATCCTACAATATTTACCGTATTTGGTGGCTGTTACCGCTATTCTACGTTCTACAAAATGCATTTGATAGCGATTTCCTTTGTGTTATTGCTGTTTTGTCCCCCTCCCACGACCGTGATCATTAGCGTTTAAACAATAGATTGTTTTGATTTGACGTCATAATGATATAGGGCAATTCCACAAAATATTTTAAAAACGCTTCGTTAGCCAATCAGCGCGCGAGTTTGAGTCGTGCTATGGGATTCTATGACAAATTGTTGGCTATTTATCGGCATGGCGCCGAAAAAGTGCTTATGCAGAATGTTCTCATTCAGATAAAGTTCTTATATTTTTTGGATTTTAGAAGTGCAGGGAAGTCCTGAATAAATTCCAAATTGTTATCTGTGTCATGCTTTTACTAGAGAATGTATTTCAATTACTTCTTGGTGTAAAATTCAGCGAATTTGTTTCGTGATTTGCTTGATATCGCCTTATCGGCGGCTGGCGTAAAATTATGCTTTTTAATAAAGGTTTATTCCCCTAGCAGTCCAAGATCTTGGGCCGACTTTTCGGTCGAATCGCGTTGTCTTATTTAACCAGGTCTATATCGTGCTTTAGGTGCCACCTGAACATTGTCCTTTATATGATCGATAAAAAAGGTAATTAGTATGAACTGTCTTCAAATTTTGAAACAGCTAAAGCGTGGCTCGCGATTTTCTATCCACAGCGTATCCGTTACCTCTTAAGTAGAAATACCTCACGTACACTTACTTATTATGTTTAGCTTGACTTATACACGATCCCGCAAGCTGTTAGCTTTAAACACTATCGTGTTAAAATAACGATCTTAATTATACCCTGCACTCAACTACATCAACGGCATGTATATGGCCATTGTCCAGATTGTCGCTATGTATATATTTTAGTACTTTAATAGGAATTCGTTCATCTTTCGAAGACCTACAACCCAACAGTGCCCGGTGAAGACATGCACGCTGCATTAACAGCCTAATAGTCGATATTTAGATTTAGCTGTTTACCTGATTTAGGATAGGAAACGATGAGCAGGTCGTGATGTTTCAGTGGCAGTGACGGAAACACGTCGATCATTTCTTGTGTTGCGTTCGATGGACATATTAAACCATTCAACTGAGGTTGATTAGGATAGCTGTAGCATGTTGTTTTATCTTTATCACAGCTCGTTGTGGTTGCCATTACGTATTTCTTTCTATGCATTCCCAATTCACTCAGAAGTATTAAAATATTTCGTCATACGCAACAATGCAATGGAGATCAACTTTCGACAAGCCCTTATTTAAATATAAAATTTGGACATATTTTGAATAAAGTTCAAAAGGCCATATATATATTGGATTTCAGGGCTGCATTTGGTTTTTGCTTGGGCTGCCTGTGGTGAGCTCGAGTCTTCAAATCGGGGACTAAATTATTTTTGTTTCGCTAGGGAAATAGGTAGGAGGATTTGAATTATTTGGCAATTTATTTATCGTACACTTATATTCACACTTAGTTTCTTGTAAAATGCATTTCAATGATCAACAATAGCATCCAATTTTTCAGCATTCCACTAGCTTTAGATACAAGAGTGACTTGATAACAGAAAAACATGCAATAAAAATTATGGCACAACACCTGCTTGAGTCAACATAATAATAATAACTTTATTTAAGTGTCTATGTATTTAGCTTTACAACTAATTGGGGACACTGTAATGATAATAATTATAACTACACTAAAGATAATTTTAAATAATAATGATTATTTTAAAAAGTTAAAAAGGCTAAAAAAGTTAAGAATATGGCGTCCTTTCTGGCTTAAATTATCACTACTGGGAACTGGGTTGGGATTCCTTAGCAGAACGACGGTTCAAAGCTAAGGCTATCATGATGTTTAAATCTCTGCATGACCATCCAATCGTTGTGAATTATTCTCTAAAGTATCCAACCACACTTTATATCATTTGATAGTCAGATCTTTTCATTCCCAGACCAAAGACTGAGGCACAAAGCCAGGTCACTATTGACATTCTGACCACACAAGCGAAGTTAAAGTCGGCAGGTAAAATTTGAATTTGAATAAACAATTAAAGTCACAATTTGCGAAAAGTCTTGCACGTTTTTGAAAATGTACCAAAATAGTTCAAAATGACTAGTGAATTTATGAATGAATATTCTAGCCGCTACACGGACGTATTTTTTCACTCTCGTATTGCAGTCCGTTCAACGGAATCGTCTATAACAAATTCTTGTACAACTTACCTTGGTCAGTTCCGTTTTTGGTTATTTTGTATTTGAAACAGCTTTTGAAGAAAACTAAATCAAGAAATCGACTACATTTCTATTTGACATTTACTTCACCTATTGTTTGCTGAAAAGTTCGTGGGTCTCCCCAGCAGATTTCACCGTTCAGCGATTGGTCGATTGAGCACAATGACTTTCTTCTCCGAATCTCTTCGAAAATACACGAGGTGTTGAATTCCTTCGGCACTCGTTCGTCACTGCTTCCGAAGAAAAGCTACGTTCAACCACAGGCTGCCTGTGGTTCAACTAGCACAGGCAGCCCATGAAAAAAGGCTAAGCTGATCCAACCCCGGATCGTTACAGGCTAGGTTGGCTCAGTGCAGAAACATTCAAATTTGAGTACTTACAAAGCGAGGAAATAAGCGATGGATCGATTGAATGAGTGCTAGAGGAATGTAAGAAAGGGTTTCTGGAGGTAAAATGCTGAAAGTTTGGATTTTCGAAGAATTACGAGGCTTCGAAGAGTCGCCACGTGGACTAATGGCGTCTCGTGTTTCCTGCCTTCTCAATATTTATATAGGGGAGGGGAAAAAAATCCCAGAAGTGCCTCAAACCAGAAATGAACACATCAGCGATGAAGAGGAACAACTTCACAACACACAGGTAAGGTTTTATGACTTTATTGATCATTTTAGTACAGTTTTAGATTTTTTCTAAACATTCCCATACATTCCTTGTAAAAATCATTAGCTTGGGCTGCCTGTGGGTATACGGTAACCTTAAGCAGCCAGAATGGCAAAATCTAGGACGACCCAATAAAGGATAGCCTTAATTACAAAATACAAGAAGTTCACGTGAAAATGCACGCAGTCGCCTACATTTCAACCGTTGTCTGCAAAAACACAACTTGAACCCCCCAAATGTTACGTTTTCAATAGGACACGAGCGTAAGAAAGTAAATCAATTTATTTTTCGTTCGGAGTGGGCAGAACACTATGCTCGTCATATTTTTCAAAAACCTGGTTGTCAGAAACAATTATAAGCAAGCAAAGAGCAAACACCAAATTTATGGAGAAAACACTTTTCTATACGTACCGTCGTCACTACCGTCGCCATCCTGGTTGCTGAAGTTCCTATCTTCGGGGGGGGGGGGTATCATGCGCATGTCGAAATGAGGGGATATCGATACAGGATTACTATGGTATACATGGCATTGTATGGTATACAGAAGCCGACAGACAGACAATGTTTAATTCGTTATTTAACGCACAAATTTATGGGCCAAAAATGTGGATTAATATTCTCGGTCAAATACGATTTGCTAAACCCGGCTAACAAACGTTTCATTCATAAGCTTCAAATTCGAACTTCAGCCCTGTTCCTTATATTTTCGTGGCGTAAACCTCATCAAAACGTCGACTTTGATCCTCGTTGAAGTAATTCCTCCAATCACCAATCTTGCCTTTTCGCATGAATTTCTCATTTTCTCGGAGAAAGCACTTTAAAGCAAATTGCGGCAAATCTTTCATTGCCTCAAACGAGGTCTGGCCTGCAATTTGCTGTATCATTGCATTGGAAACGTCTTTGCCAACAAAAGCAGCTATTTGTTGAACTCCACAAACAAGATCCTAGACAAGAAAGAGAACAAATTTAATCTTAACCACCTATGATCGAGAGCAACTGATCGTGAAATCATGACATTAGATGCTTGCAAGAGCATAACCAAGAGCGTTCATATCTCTTATATAGATGCTTCGGCGTTTTCACAAGTTGGGCTATTTTTAGATTATTTTTGCGGGCAATTAGTGGGTAACACCAGTGGCGGAACAAAAGATGCCTCATTAGCTTCTTTTGTTATACCAACAACACGTCTGATACGCTTTTGTGATTTTATTCCCTTAGGTATGATTGCAACCCAGTAATAGCGGAAACCGTTCTAAAAATAACCTAACTTGTGAAAATGCCGCCTGGCCAGCATAACTATATCTCTCGCAAGGCACTGACACGTTTAGTTCAGATTTCCTTGGGTTTTGGCTTTTCGCCACACGTAATGACGTGTGACCCGATAACCAAGCATTTCTGTTGCTCGAAACTTTTTAGCTCAGTCCGGGTCGATGGTGCAGTGGTACCGAAGCCTGCGTACTGTTTGCTATGCCATACTGACGAGTTCTAATAAGAACGAAACAGCTGTCTATGGATGCAATCTGGTCCGAGCGCTTTTCGTGTCAGGCCTAGCTAACCGTAGTGCTTTGTGTTAGACTTTTACGTTGTATATCAGCTTTGCTGTAGTCTTCGGACTTTTCATTCGTTCTTGTTTATATTTTTGGCTGCATAGGTCCTCACTTCGGATCCAACGTATTTTTACAGGATTTTTGTCCACGGTATTTGCTTATGTGTTTTCTACGTAGCATAGAGGTAGCATGGGAGATTCTCGCTCTTGGTTATGGGCTCTTGATGCTTGCCTGTCATATAATTAAAGATTAGTAAGGTATTTTATAATACAAAATAGTGAATTACGAGATGCTAGCAATTTAGACCGAGATAGCTTGTACATTTGTTGTCCCAACTCATTGCTTTGTTTTCCAATTATAGAAATTTGTACATCTCCTCTTGGGATACAACAGAAAAACAAGAAAACATTACTCAAGGGAAACGTCAGGTGACTTGAATTGGGACAACAAATGCACAAGCTAAATCGGTCTATTGAAATAACTATGAAATAATTAAATAAATGAAATAATAATTATTGCGCATGCGCTTACTCGCTCAAGTTATCACTGAAGCTAAACATTCGAAGATAAATTCCGTATTTCATATAATATACCTCTTTACTATATACCACACCAGTGAATATCACTTTTCGCTCTGATTGGCTACTCAAACAGTGAATATGATTTCATATTCACCTCCGAGCGAAGAAGCGATCACCTCGCGCGAGTTTTTGTGCATTTGACAGAAAATAGAATAACTATTTGGTGCTGGCTATTCACCTGCAGTGTGCTATATACTAAAACAATTGTTCACCTCAGTGTCGGTGACTAGTTCACCTTCACTTCGGTGAATAATTGTTAAATATATGTTATACAATTATGTCATGAACACGAAATCTGCACAAGATCAAAACGGTCCAAATCTGAGACCGTATTTCGGGTAGTCGAAGGACAGTAAGGACTTTCCATCCCAAGGTTTTTGGTTATTATGTAAATACAATTTGGTTTCTTGGTCGAATATGTAAGGTTAATTATTAACTCACTCCGAGGTCTTAGATATATAGATTCCGAGGGCGCAGCCATCACAACTGACTTAGTATCCATTTGCGCATGAGGTGTTCTCAATACATGGGAGTTATAAGGCTGATTTAGTTCAAGAGGTCATCTATATGTGTATATAGACAACCCGCAACCGGGTTATGAATTTTTTTTTAATTATCATTTTTATCATTTAACACTAATACATACACATGATAACAGTGAATGAAAGACCTATCAGTTCGGAATCCCACAAGGATCTATTCTTGGACCGATGATTTTTAATCTCTATGTAGCCGATCTAAAGGATAATTATTATTCCGCCTACTACAAAGTGTTTCCAGTATGCTGACGACACCACCCTTTATAATCACAGTACTATAGCAGATCTGAAAGTGAAAGAAACGAAAATGAATAAGACTCACAGATCTCAGCACTTGGTCACATGATTCAAACCTAGCCCTGAACCCTTCAAAAACTAAATGTATGTTGTTTTCTACAATCCAGATGGCTTCATACCACTCCTTGGGCTCGTATCCTGTTCATCTGATCGTCGAGGAGAAAAATGTGGAACGCGTGCGATCAATCAAACTTCTCGGAGTTTACATTACTGATACACTAAAATGGGACGATCAAGTAAAAAATCTAGCTATATCTTGTTATGGCAATTAGTTGAAACCTTAGTTCTTTCCCGACTTGATTTTAGTGACATTGTTTTCTATCCACTTACTGAATACCTTCTTAAAAGACTTCAGCGTATTCAGTTTTCTGCCGCTAGTTTTGTCACCAGTCACTATATTAACAAAGTTGACTCTATTCTCAAGATAGGCTGGCTCCCAATGAGGGAACGTAGAGACTGGAACCTATTAAAAGCTGATCATAAGGCATTATATTCCACTAACTGGCCTGATTACGTCCAGCTTGACAGGGTCAGTCATAGACGTGTCCTTCGCTCATGCTCCTCAACTAGTTTAGTTATTCCATTAGATTGTAACACCTTCCAGGATAGTGCCTCCAAACTGTTTAACTCTCTACCAGCCGCTACCAGATCCTGCGAAAGCTATAGGCAATTTTGTACACAAAGCAAGGCCATTCTAAATGTGCGCTGCCGCCCCAATTAGTGTTCCAATTTAATATGTATATTTCTCTGCTTCTCCTGCTATTATTGCTTGTATATATTTTTATTTCCAGCCTAGTAATTAGATTATAGGTTATAGTCAGTGTTGTATTTAATTATAGTTTTTAGTGTCATTAAGTTGTTAATATTTATATCTCGTAGCCGAGGGACTTATGTATTGATTTATGCTTATGTATTTATTGCATTGTATTTATCTCAAAATAGTTAGTATCTTAATTATATTTAGTCTTAGCTTCTTCAACAGGTGAAGAGCCAGTGTAATGGATATACTGTTAAATAAACCATTATTATTATTATGAAACATCACTTACAAAACTCTTCAAACATACAAAAAAAACTACACTAGATCCACTTGTGTCTTGAGCCATTCACTTAATGTTTCCCATTTCGTCCAGAATTTTTTTACATCTTGTTTATGCATTGCACACTCATTTTCAAACTTAGCTATTTCACTTAAGAGGATAAGGAAGCCTCCGAAAGAAAAATGTGTGCTTTTAAAAAAAACAGTATACATGTAATATTTAGCTATGATTAGGATATGGTTAAAGAGCTTGTTATTTTTCATTGGTTGAACACGGCCATACATAATGCATGCTGTGCTTGATGTTATTCTGTCTGAGGTTTGTTTATACCACCAATTTAAAAGGCTATCCCAGAAACAGAAAGCTTGATCACATTAACGAGAAAATGTTCTATAGTGTGTTTCTCTTCACAGAAAGGGCATTTATCACTGCTTTTTATTTTAGCTTTGAAGAGGAGAACGTTCGTAGCTAGGATATTGTGGTTAATCTTGTATTGAACATAATGAGTTTAATCTCTTTCGTGACGGTAAAACGAAATGTAGTTATGAATACTCAAAAAGAACAAAGAAAACCGAATCAAATGGATATTATAAAATGATATATAATTAGAAAAACTCATTAGTCGGCAAAGCTTCTAATACGGCTGTGTATTTTACTCGTCATTGGTATTTCTGTAGATTGACTCTAGCACCTGCTATACACTTGCTTTACCTTTTTCAAGTCTTCATACTTGAGGAAGAGAATATTTGGATCATCACGATGAGCCCACCATCCTAGCACGTGATCGAACCATGATCCGTACATCACTGTTGAAATAACAGGTCCTATGAGATAGATTTAAGTTGAACCATAGAAGCTATTCACAACAACGCGATACCAACTGATTTGTATACCTGCGCAAATGTCAATACAGTGTTCTTGTGATTTGGTTCTGATCGGACTTTACATATGTTACTAGCAACCCTTCTACATAAGTTGCATTATTATTATCATCATCGTTATATTATTACGATTATGATTATTATGTTCATTATTTTTAATTGCTAGGCAACAACAACTACATATACAATCATAATTACTATTGAGATAAGTTACAGATAAGCTACCTGAAATAACCACATGCAGAGATAACCTAGGCAAATGGCACCACTGGTAACCACAACTCAAAGTTCCCGAAAAGAACGGCCAGATACTGACAGACAGACAGACAGACAGGCAGAGGGAAGAGGTTTATTGGCACGGCAGTGTTGAATCCAATAAATAAATAACGACTAGGTAGATGGATACTTAGTCTTGTTGTAGGGTAATGTATATGACATTAATTTATAGTGGAAACAGGTGGCAAGTTACTTATAACGCGGGATCTAATTGTAAGGCAATCAGATATGAAAATGTGGTCATCATGAGTTTTATTTAGATATATTGTCAATGTGTTTTCCAGTGAAGCATATAATTCGTTTCTCGGCACTTGGTAGTATGTGCATCTAATTATAAAATGCCGTTCATCCTCTTCTTCGGCTTTACAAATTAAAGAGGACAGAGCCACTCGTTGAGTGGTTTATATGGGCGCTAATGATTACTTATTCCAAGAGTCCATAACCAAGAGCGTCCATATCTACTATATAGATGCTACGGCGTTTTCACAAGTTGGGCTATTTTTAGATTATTTTTGCCGCCAATTAGTGGATTACACCAGTGGCGGAACAAAAGATGCCTCATTAGCTTCTTTTGTTATACCAACAACACGTCTGCTACGCTTTTGTGATTTTATTCCCTTAGGAATGATAGCAAGCCAAGAATAGCGGAAAATCGTTCTAAAAATATGATAGGCAACTAGTTCCTGTAAAAACTAGTTTTGGTCTGCGTCGGCGGGGAAGATAAACAATGGTATGTAATCAACTAAGGTCGATTGAGGTATGCTAACCGCCGTGGAAAGCGAGTAGCAGCTGACGTTTCGAGCGCTAGCCCTTCGTCAGAGCAAAAGAGGGAATTGTGGGTGGGGAAACGGTTTATAGTGTCGAGTGCATGCTTACCGCTGAGGAAACATGTACTCGGATCAATTGGGATCAAAGGAAATTGCGCCAATGCATGATTACCGCTAAGGAAACATGTCCTCGGATCAATTGTTATCAAAGAAAAGTGCGCCAACAATAGAAATGCTAATAGTTGTAACAGCAAGTGTTGATGAGTAAACTAAGGAAACATGCTGATCTAAGTGTGAGTGAATACGTGAATTCTGAAATTAAATGAACGAAAAGGGTTCATTAATACGTTCTAAAAATAACCTAACTTGTGAAAATGCCGTAGCATAGACTCTCGCTCTTGGTTATGGGCTCTTGCTTATTATCAACTTCGTTAGCGCAATTCGATGCTTCACGTTCTTAATATTTAACATTATACTTTTCAAGTTCATGTTGATATCCCATCAATTTTGAATTTGAACATATATTATTCTTTGTTTAAAACTATTAATAATTATATTTGGGTGTTCGATTTCTTCCTGGGAAAAAAACAGACTGAATCCTAGTCGAAACAGATGGTTTTTAACTCTTTGGCACCACATTGTGGGCTTCCCTATCTGTCTCGATTCAGCTACAGCATCTTGCGCTAATTCAGTGATATTTTGATTTTGTTTTTAGCCAGTATTTTAGACTTCTCAGGTTGGAGTCCATACTTATTGGTAATTTACCTAATTCGGCCCGACAAGCATTATTAGTGGCGGTCTTTCTTACACCCAGTAACCATTTACAGAATTTTAACTGTACACTTTCTATTGGGTCTTTGTCATTGTTTGATACTTTATCCATACCCCGATACTAATGTCAGTCTAATATGTGTCTTGGCTGTGTCTGTACGTCGTTTAAGCGAATTTGGGCGAATTTTAAATACCTTACTCTACATGTCCATTACTCACCCTTCAGTCCATTATTACTCACCTTCTCCTTGTACATACATCTCGAAGAACTCGTCCCACGTACCATCAAAGCAAAGGTCCTCGAGCTCGCGATAAAAGTGATACCAAGAAACCGCAATATCTTTGGGATTACGCATCATGTAGATATATTTGGGTCTTTCATTTGGACCTTCTCCCTTTGGTACTAAATCGTAACTGAAGTGAGATTTGAAGATCCGCGGAGTGTGCTTCTTTATGTGATCATGACCTTTATTAACATCAGGGCCTACGGATCTGGGAATCAGTTCTAGGAATGGAATTCGCTTAAATATGTCTCTCTCATCCAGGATGCCACCATGATAGAGCTGCCATACAATCTCCTCAATCCATGTTGTTCCTGAACCATATTAAAATAGCCACATTAATTTTACAATGTTATAACATTAATATTCATGCCAGACTACGGTTTCAAGCTCAAACGTGCATGTACGTACAGTGATGTCAAAGTCAAAGCAAATATGCAAAAAATACTATCAAACTGATCGAGATTTCAAGGAAAATATTATATATCAATTCAATCAAGATTGAGGGCGGAGACTTTAACAAGCCGGCCTGTACCGCTCGAAACGAGCCACACCATTGGCTTACCCAACAATACAAAACATCCTAACCTTTAGAAAGTGCAGTACAAACAAAAATAGAGCTACAGCATAATGGAGCAATCATAAAACAGGTTTCGAGCGGTACTGTGTTACTCACTTTACCTGTTTGTAGCCAACCCACCATACCAAGAAAGATGGCGGCTATACATTTGACCACAATTCCTTGCGAACCTAACACGGTCAAAATAATACGTAGAAACAATATATTCTATTTGATAACAGTGTATTGGCAACAGCATTTGTACTTGCTTTTTTGTTAAGAGTTAAAACCTCTCTACCGCGATTTTATAACGGATTCAGTAAAGTTTATCAATCGCAAAGGATTGTGGGTAATAATACAAGCCGACATCTTTTTCGGTACGGTTCGGGGCAACCTCATTCCCAGCGGCCTTACGCGCCTAATCAAAGATGGCGTCGAAAGTAGTCATGTGACCCACAAATATGCCCAATATATGAGCATATTTTAGTTTGAAGAACATACGCCATCTTTGATTCATCATCGCTGAAGAACGGTTAGCGGTTGAAGAGTGATCCCAATGAGTTCCAACCGTACATTATTCTACTTGTACACAGTTGCGAAGTGAGTATTAAAAAAGGCAAAAACGCCAAGTTCTGATTAATTTGTAGTTGTTTTCAACGAATTTTGAACGCGCAATGCGAAAGACGACATCACCAGTTTATTTATTTTTAATCAAAAATGCACGCGCTATTCGAAATTCTCCAATCAGCGCGCGCGAAACGTCTAGCCAATCAGCGGCTGAATCCTACCAGCCTGTACCAGGGGTTCTTTCGACGCCATATTGGGTTAGGCGCGTAAAGATCCTTGGGAACGAGGTTGGGTTCGGGGTTAATTCCGACATTTTGAAAGGGGTGCAAACATGGCGCGAAATACAGTGTTTGTGTATGGGAATCCGATGCCTAACAATTTCCGTAAAATCGAATTTCTGAAGTATTCACTGTCTGCAAACTTAATATACCAGGTAAAAGATTAACTGATCAAAATTTGTGGGATGTAGCTATGCAGCTGCGAAGCGTGCAATCGAATTTTCAGTTTTCCATAGTTTACATTTGTCTGTAACAACGAGTTAAAATCCGCAGTTAATCTTTTACCTGTTATTTTAAGTTTGCAGACAGTGAATATTTCAGAAATTCGATTTAGTCCATATATGCGCATGCGCAGTGCTATGGTATTGTCTTTTAAATTTCATGAATCCTTAAAAGTGCAAGCAAAGAGGTTCAACTTTGAAGTGTAACCCAATGATTTTGATGGGAAATTCAGCTTTATTTGTATCGTAGTTTTATGACCGCCATAATGGTTTACCAAAGTGAAGAACACCACTGATATGCGTCACCTGAATTTTCTTTTGATTTTTTTTTTCTGTATCAAAGAGTTAATGCATAAATTAGTAGATCTCGGAAACAAATAGTCCTGAATCCTCTGGAGAGCTGTCACATGATCTGAATTGGGAAAACAATTATAGAAGCTAAGTCTATTAACTTTTTTTTTCAAATTTCATTTTCCCAACAACACCTTCTGAAGTTTACCGCCTCCCGGTTAGCTCAGTTGTTAAGCTCTGGTCTGTTGATCGGGAGGTCGCGGGTTCAAACCCCGGCCGGACCAACACTCGGGGTCTTAAAATAACTGAGTAGAAGGTGCTGCCTTTGTGAAACAACTGCAAATGGTTAGACTAAATTTTTTCGACTAAAACCATAATTAGATTAAATTCCAACTCAGTTTAGAGTAGTATAGGGCGCATGGAATTAGCCCCCTTTTTAGGGTGTTATGCTAATTTTTAGGGTGTTATGCTAATTTTTGCGGCGCTATGCTAATTTGTAAGGCGCGCTCATTAATTCAATGACGTCACGGTTCTATTGTCTTAGACTCATGAATAAAATGCGGCGCGCTCATGAATAAAATGCGGCGCTCTCATGAATAAAATGCGGCGCGCTCATAAATAAAATGCGGCGCGCTCATGAATATCTATTGTTCCTTTGGATGAGGTCATCGATCTATTCGGGCATGTTTGGGCAAAGCCTATTGTTTGGAGCGGACATAAAGCCAGAACCGATCGACCCTGAATCCATTCAAGAAATTGAGCAGCAACAAGATGGAAGTGATCTACAAGCTAGGATCTCGAGGCTACCACGCCAGCGCTAACATTTTCCACGGCAAGATGAGAGTTCACATTCGAAAGTACATTCAAGGCCAAAACAAGAAATTTCCCACCAAGGAGGGAATTGCTTTGACAGTCGACGAGTGGATCAACCTCAAAGACATTGTGAAGGAGATGGATGATCTTATTGAAACCATATCCGAAAACCCAGAGGATCCGGACTATGAAGCCTTTGAACGCAAGAACCCACGACAGACTGAAATATCAAATGACGCCAACATGGAAGCGTTTCGTCCAACACTTCAGAGACAGAATGCTATCCTGAAGACCACAAGCCCCACGAAATTTCAGGATGGACCCATACCTTTCTGCCATGTGTGCAAGAAAACGAACTGTTATGGAAGTAACCAATGTGATGGGTGTTATAACTCCGTCATAAAGGAGGAACCAGGTGAAATAGTGGAAACGTCCTCCATGACAACCGAAGCAGGGGATATAGACCCTAATGACATACAGCAAGAAGAGATACCAAATGTTACTTTTGGTGGAAAGCCACCTTTGACTCAGCTCAAACAGTGCTCAGTATGCAAGAGAACTCTGTGTTACTATGGAACTATTTGTAATACCTGTAACGGCACTTGGCGGTCAAGTCTCTTTTAGAAATACTATGTAAAAAAATAAAGCCATGATGTGATACTGAATTGTGTCTTTGTATTAATAAAGGTATTGTATTTATGTAAATATTTCTTAATAAGTACTAACAAATCCACTTTATACGAATCATTTCGACATGGCATCGTCTATTTTCCTTTACAGTTAATAACTCATAAGATAATTGTATACACAATCCACTGTGACTCATAAGATAAATTTTGCTATTGTCCTTAGGGATTAACGATAACTGAAGAGCCTATTGTTTGGAGGAAATCTCTTGTGATGCAAATTATTCTCTAAAACTGAACTATAATTACCATACGAATATAAACAAACCACCAGATAATTAATCAAAGTTTATTCAATCTCAA
Source organism: Actinernus sp. WN-2022 (assembly GCA_030867875.1). NCBI lineage: Eukaryota > Metazoa > Cnidaria > Anthozoa > Actiniaria > Actinernidae > Actinernus > Actinernus sp. WN-2022. The sequence continues at coordinate 21,753,512 of JAOWCC010001368.1, read as the reverse complement.
AAACACCAATTTTAAAAACAGTTCGTTTTCCTTATCCTCGCGGAGTTGATAACTTTCTTATTTCTCAGTTCTTGGGTTGATATAAAGTACCGTGTTACAAGATTACACTGATTTATGTTTCATTGATTTTTTTTTTGTTGACAAATGTTGCTTACTGATTGCTTATATTTAAACGATGACAAGAGGAAGAATATTTTTAAAGACATTTATTAATAGAAATCGACTTAAAAAAACTTATTTCTAAAAGGTACAACTGTATTGTTCATCACGGGAACACTCTGTTCCGGAATAGGTTGTTTTTGGAATTGTTTATTCAACAAGAATTTTCGGTGGTGAATTGCAGCCTCGGTCGCTTCTTGCCATCCATAATCTTCCGTGTTCATCAAGTTTTGTTTTGTTTCCAAGATTTTTCGGAAATCAGGATCTTTTCTTAAGCTGAGAATCCATTTCATATCTTCTAACAACACTACTCTTAGGTCTTTTCTATAGGTAGGAACCAAAGCGTTACTGGCTTTGATTTCAGCAACTTCATGACTATCCCCATCGTGTTCATACTTTTGAACCAACGCTTCCCAATCTTCCTGGTGCCGTCCTTTAGCTTCGTTACGAATTCTTTCCCAAACATCCTCTTCTCCGTCATAACTATCATCAGTGGAGTCCGTGCTCTCCTGAGAGTCAGAGCTTTGATAAGAATCTTCAGTCATTTCATCATCTGAGTTGGAACGATTAGCAGCCATCGTTTATATCTTTACTCTTCAAGGATCGGGAGTATAATGTCAGACCCTTAAAGTTTCCAACTTTATAGAAAACGAATTGGCGTGGTCACTACGTTTAACAAATGTCGATTAGCTGATTTAGCTAAGGTCTCTCAGTTAGACCAACATTATAAGTAGGATTCCTAACCAACATATTTTCCATTATCAACAACTGGATTTACATTCCTCGACAAAAACTTTCTTTTTTGAAGTTTGGTTCTTGTAAATAGGGTTTTCGTTCTTGAGTTGATAACCTATGGACTTGTGCCAAGTGGTTGGATAATTTAACAAGATACTTTGATGCACAATTAGGTACAGGGCAGTTTTTTAAAGTCCGATTTTCCATGTTCACTCGTTGAAAGTTAGTATCAAATAGCACAAATCTACTTGATCGTCCCTTTTATCTCCTTTCGTCCCTTTTGTCACCTCTTGTCTCGCTTTTTTCGTTTTGAAATAAAAAGAAAGAGTGATAAAAAAAGAAAAAAAAGTGGGACAAAAGGAGACAAAAGGGATGAAAGGGATAAACGGAGATACCTATATCTGAATGTGAACACATCTCTTGTCAGTAGACCCTCTCGTCCCTTGTGTCTCCTTTGTCCCGCTTTTTTTTCGTTTTGAAATAAAAAATGAAGCACAAAACGAAAAAAAAGCGGGACAAAAGGAGACAAACGGGACGAAAGGGCATATTGACAAGAGACGTGTCCACATTCAGATATAGGTATCTCCGTTTATCCCTTTCATCCCTTTTGTCTCCTTTTGTCCCGCTTTTTTTCTTTTTTTATCACTCTTTTTTTTTTATTTCAAAACGAAAAAAGCGGGACAAGAGGTGACAAAAGGGACGAAAGGAGATAAAAGGGACGATCAAGTAGATTTGTGCTATTTGATACTAACTTTCAACGAGTGAACATGGAAAATCGGACTTTAAAAAACTGCCCTGTACCTAATTGTGCATCAAAGTATCTTGTTAAATTATCCAACCACTTGGCACAAGTCCATAGGTTATCAACTCAAGAACGAAAACCCTATTTACAAGAAGCAAAACTTCAAAAAAGAAAGTTTTTGTCGAGGAATGTAAATCCAGTTGTTGATAATGGAAAATATGTTGGTTAGGAATCCTACTTATAATGTTGGTCTAACTGAGAGACCTTAGCTAAATCAGCTAATCGACATTTGTTAAACGTAGTGACCACGCCAATTCGTTTTCTATAAAGTTGGAAACTTTTAAGGGTCTGACATTATACTCCCGATCCTTGAAGAGTAAAGATATAAACGATGGCTGCTAATCGTTCCAACTCAGATGATGAAATGACTGAAGATTCTTATCAAAGCTCTGACTCTCAGGAGAGCACGGACTCCACTGATGATAGTTATGATGGAGAAGAGGATGTTTGGGAAAGAATTCGTAACGAAGCTAAAGAACGGCACCAGGAAGATTGGGAAGCGTTGGTTCAAAAGTATGAACACGATGGGGATAGTCATGAAGTTGCTGAAATCAAAGCCAGTAACGCTTTGGTTCCTACCTATAGAAAAGACCTAAGAGCAGTGTTGTTAGAAGATATGAAATGGATTCACAGCTTAAGAAAAGATCCTGATTTCCGAAACATCTTGGAAACAAAACAAAACTTGATGAACACGGAAGATTATGGATGGCAAGAAGCGACCGAGGATGCAATTCACCACCGAAAATTCTTGTTGAATAAACAATTCCAAAAACAACCTATTCCGGAACAGAGTCTTCCCGTGATGAACAATACATTTGTACCTTTTATAAATAAGTTTTTTTAAGTCGATTTCTATTAATAAATGTCTTTAAAAATATTCTTCCTCTTGTCATCGTTTAAATATAAGCAATCAGTAAGCAACATTTGTCAACAAGAAAAAAATCAATGAAACATAAATCAGTGTAATCTTGTAACACGGTACATTATATCAACCCAAGAACTGAGAAATAAGAAAGTTATCAACTCCGCGAGGATAAGGAAAACGAACTGTTTTTAAAATTGGTGTTTTTGAGATTGAATAAACTTTGATTAATTATCTGGTGATTTGTTTATATTCGTATGGTAATTATAGTTCAGTTTTAGAGAATAATTTGCATCACAAGAGATTTCCTCCAAACAATAGGCTCTTCAGTTATCGTTAATCCCTCAGGACAATAGCAAAATTTATCTTATGAGTCACAGTGGATTTTGTATACAATTATCTTATGAGTTATTAACTGTAAAGGAAAATAGACGATGCCATGTCGAAATAATTCGTATAGAGTGGATTTGTTAGTACTTATTAAGAAATATTTACATAAATACAATACCTTTATTAATACAAAGACACAATTCAGTATCACATCATGGCTTTATTTTTTTACATAGTATTTCTAAAAGAGACTTGACCGCCAAGTGCCGTTACAGGTATTACAAATAGTTCCATAGTAACACAGAGTTCTCTTGCATACTGAGCACTGTTTGAGCTGAGTCAAAGGTGGCTTTCCACCAAAAGTAACATTTGGTATCTCTTCTTGCTGTATGTCATTAGGGTCTATATCCCCTGCTTCGGTTGTCATGGAGGACGTTTCCACTATTTCACCTGGTTCCTCCTTTATGACGGAGTTATAACACCCATCACATTGGTTACTTCCATAAAAGTTCGTTTTCTTGCACACATGGCAGAAAGGTATGGGTCCATCCTGAAATTTCGTGGGGCTTGTGGTCTTCAGGATAGCATTCTGTCTCTGAAGTGTTGGACGAAACGCTTCCATGTTGGCGTCATTTGATATTTCAGTCTGTCGTGGGTTCTTGCGTTCAAAGGCTTCATAGTCCGGATCCTCTGGGTTTTCGGATATGGTTTCAATAAGATCATCCATCTCCTTCACAATGTCTTTGAGGTTGATCCACTCGTCGACTGTCAAAGCAATTCCCTCCTTGGTGGGAAATTTCTTGTTTTGGCCTTGAATGTACTTTCGAATGTGAACTCTCATCTTGCCGTGGAAAATGTTAGCGCTGGCGTGGTAGCCTCGAGATCCTAGCTTGTAGATCACTTCCATCTTGTTGCTGCTCAATTTCTTGAATGGATTCAGGGTCGATCGGTTCTGGCTTTATGTCCGCTCCAAACAATAGGCTTTGCCCAAACATGCCCGAATAGATCGATGACCTCATCCAAAGGAACAATAGATATTCATGAGCGCGCCGCATTTTATTTATGAGCGCGCCGCATTTTATTCATGAGAGCGCCGCATTTTATTCATGAGCGCGCCGCATTTTATTCATGAGTCTAAGACAATAGAACCGTGACGTCATTGAATTAATGAGCGCGCCTTACAAATTAGCATAGCGCCGCAAAAATTAGCATAACACCCTAAAAATTAGCATAACACCCTAAAAAGGGGGCTAATTCCATGCGCCCTATACTACTATTTAGTGTCGACAGACGCGTTCTGAGAAGACCGCCTAGCACACTCTACTTGATTGTATCATTTGAAGGATCTGAGTGCTCAGATCAGGAGCGCATTCGGTACGGCTTATAGCTATGTAAAAGCTACTGTGGTTTTAAGGTTACCGATCACTTTCGCGGACATAATTTTCGAACATCTTGGCAAAAAAAATATTTTATATGGATCGATACATTTCGTTGGGAACTTTTATTATCTGAAATCAAAATTTAAAAAATATTATTTGCCGAGATATTCAGCAATTTTCTTCCATTCCAAAGAATAAATAAAACAGTATAGTAGGGCGTATAAATGACATGTATCTAAAAATGATAAATATACGGCCATCTACAAAGTCAATACGTTATAAACCAAGCCCTGTTACAATTTAACTTATAACTTATTCAAACAGTGCTTTCGATATAAAATTTCATACACGTAAATTGCATACCACGCCTATCACGCTTATCTTGATATGGCTTAGCCGTTAATATTATTGATCATGACTTTGATTCTTTATTTGTTAAACTGAATACTGCTCTAAACGGTTAGTAATCGAGCCTCTCAGCTACGGTTTTTTAGGAGTTTGACTCATGGTCGTGGGTCGCGTGTCGCGGGTAGACGGTGCGGGTGCCGGTAAAAAGGTGCGGGTGCAAGTAAAAAGGCGCGGGTGCAAGTAAAAAGGCGCGGGTGCAAGTAAAAAGGCGCGGGTGCGAGTAAAAAGGCGCGGGTGCGAGGAAAAAGGTGCGGGTAAAGAGGTGCGGGTAAAGATATGCAATGTATTCGAGAGAAAAAATAAAAAAATGTGAATTTGATTTTTTTATGTAGTCGTTCAAATTAAATCTGGTTCATGTTCAAACCCTGTCAGTTTGCCATACCGACATCAAACTGTGGGTAAACAGACACAAAAACGTCCTAGTTGAAATATTTGACTATTTATGAACATCATAGTAATAGTTGTGTCTTACCGTAGTAAAATAGTTTACTAATCAAGAGTTATATCATAACCAGAAAGGAAGAAAAACAGCAATTGACCTTATCTTACGTTATATAATTAGCATATTGAATAAAGTAAAGCAACTTTACTCGTGACAGACTAGTGAAACTGATAAACTAGAGGCCGACGGGAGACCTACGATTTTACGTCCTTATCCGAGAAGACGTGAAGGTCTAACCATTTGCAGTTGTTTCACAAAGGCAGCACCTTCTACTCAGTTATTTTAAGACCCTGAGTGATAGTCCGGCCGGGGTTTGAACCCGCGACCTCCCGCTCAACAGACGGAAGCTTAATCACTGAGCCAACCGGGAGGCGGTTTAAAACCATAATAACTCGTGGATGCATCAATGGAATTTTGAAATATTTTAACACAATACTTTTAATCTTATATACTACAAGTAATACATTTTTTTGACTTGAGTGGCACTTTAAAAATATGGCCTTTTAAAATAAGGTGTTCTAGGTAAGTACCAGACGTACGTCACTGGATGCGAGGTAGTTACTTTCCGTAGTATCGAAAGATTGATATATTTCTATTGATACCTGCACGCTTCAATCGAAGAAAGGATTTTTCTTGCACCCGCACCTTTTTACCCGCACCCGCACCGCCTACCCGCGACACGCAACCATTAGTCAAACTCGTTTTTTTAGTTAACCCTATCGTCGCCTGTTCCCACATCCGCTCTTGTCATGCTCATTGGCAGCCGCACATTTTGGAAAACCTCATCGCAATCCGTGCAGCGCCCGCAAGCGGTCTTTTATGCTTCGGCCCTGGTCTTCTGTTCGCGTCTCGCCTTTTGTCTCCCCCTTACCCTGATAGGCTCAGGGAATTTACCGGTAGATCGTTGATATGTCGGGACAAAATTAAAATATATCGCGACAACTTTTGAAATACACACCACAGCTCAAACAGGATTCAGTCGCACGATAGCCCCAAAACTACAAAATATTTTCATCTAACACCTTGGCATTTTTATCACCCAGTAATCTTTTCCCTGCCAAAGTGCTACTGTAGGTTCTCTTTTAATACACTTCCTTAACTGAGCGGAGCAGCATTCACTATCTGTTAGGTATACTACTCTGTAAGCGGGTCCAACTGATCTCGATTTCTTTTTTTACCACAATGCATCGCTTCTATTGTCTATTTTTACCACACTGCTTTGCACGGATCTGATCGTCACGTGACATTACACGAGGTGGAATCTGCATTGTTTGAGCTAACAACGTGTCATATAAATACAAATGATAGAATGAAATATTGAGAGTACTGGGAGGCCTGAAATAGTGTGAGACTAATCGAGTCAGGCATCCCAGCAAAGAAACATTTATAAAATAGGTTTCCACTTTACAGCCGCTCATGCAGATATCAACACAACATGTCACTTTTACTTACTTTAATTGTCTCAGCGTTGTCCATGTACATTGAGCGAAAACCAAGACTATAAGACTAAGAGAGAAACTGCGAGATTTGTAATCTTGCATGTATCGCGCATGTACCGCGTACTCGAGTCTTCAGTCAAAGCAAGTTGCTTTAAATGTTGTACGTGTCCGATGATGATTAGCAAAAGGCTCAGCTCTTCTGACCTTTAAATTTCATGCCATTTAGGTCAAGCGGTCAGATCAAGCCAATGTAGAAAGGCCCTGGTTTGGATAAACTGTAGGAATATTACGATCAAACAGTCGGCTAACTCCAGTACAGATTCTAGTAATAATTTTACTGACCACTGAAAGGCGACTCCAGAGTACGTTAAATACTTCCCCTGGCAGGTGAAAATTGAGAAATATAAGTAAGGAACATTTTCCCCTATAAATTATCAACTGGTATGCCCCTGTGAGACCGATGGAATAGGATTTGTTTCAAGAAGCTCTCCAGAGCCATTATCGGGGGCCCCGAAAATGGCGGATCGAGAAATTTGAGCTCGCAATGCATCTTGGTTGAATGAGCTCCTTGAACACAAGCAACCTTTACCGGTTGATTCTGAAGTTAGATGTTTCATTCATAATTATTATGGTAAATTCAAAGCGGCCTGTATTCATGTTCGCTGTTTCCTGTTTCACAGCGTGTTAGGAATTATACAAACACCACTGTGTCTAGCTTTACCAAAACACACTTACTATAATTTTAAATGTTAACTTGTAACCGGGCTTGGTTCATAGCGTATTGACTTTGTAGATGGCCGTATATTTGTCATTTTTAGATACATGTCATTTATACGCCATACTAGGATGCCAACCGCTTGCGTACCTGCAGTTTGTGGTAAATTTGGTGAGAAGATGAAGGGGAGACATTTGTAAATAGTTAATCTGTATTCGGGGCTGCAAATCGCTTGGGTAGGTTTAGTGCGTACCTACAGTTTGAGGTAATTTTTTGAAGCGATCAGGGGTTCCGCCGCCGCCATCCAGTCAAGCTCTCGCCGACAGGGAGAACTGAAACTAGCAAGTGCTAGAGCCCGGGGTAGGTATGTGAGGCCAAGAGGCTCAAACCCTGACCCTGTTTGACCCAATCCGAGCTCCAAAACCCTGATTGCCCCCTTTTGGGGGAAAAAAAACCTGATTGCCCCTTCTTTGAATTGTTTTCAAAACACGGTCGTATATATATCCCGGCCGGTATACCGCGTAACGGGATTGCATGCAAAATACGGAACATTTCAAGTCGGAACGTGTCATTGGGTAAACAAATCAGCAGATGAAGTACATAGATAAGTACGAATTAGCGGCGTCACGATGTATGTGAACCTCAGTGCTTGCATGTGGGCAAACGATCAAAATGCGGCAACTGAATGTCTTTTTTTGACATAGTAGCTAAAAAAACTGAACCCTAACTGCCTAAAATATACTGAACCCCGACCCTGACTATATCCAAATTATACTCAAATCCTGACCCTGATCTGCCCAAACTGAGCTCAAAACCCTGACCCACCCCGGCGGCACATACATAATACGTCACAAACAGGAGTATCCCCTCCCACGGGTGCTATAGCTCGAGCGGATTCGATATGGGGAGCTGCAGCAATGAGTCAGACGGAAAGTCAACTTGTAACAACGCCAAACTATAAAAGACGAATTATGTGTGAGCAAAGGGATGGCCACGAACATGCACGTTCCAGCTAATATGGTGGCCTGATATATTTTCGATGTCGCATTTTAGGAGTTGAGCATGTTAGCTTATATGAACTACGGATAAAATCAGTTTGAATAATACTAATGGCTGAAGTGCATTGAGAATTTAACTAATCAATAATAGTTATTGTTTTATAATAATATTGACTTATTCGATTTGTTTACGTATCTCACTGTAATCATAGTTTTATAATTTCTTCTATACTACATCCTGACTACAATGATTTTTTGTATATACACAATGTCGATTTGAAAGCCTTTTTTTATATTGACAATCGGAGTTCTTTGGGCTATTTTTCTCCGGATAACTTTTCCAAACATTTATCTCACTTAGCTAATTATCATACTTCAATAATTGATTTCTCATTCATCTAACAATCGAATGCAATTATAATGTAGATGTATATTACAAAATAGGTTTTGCTTATCATTGTAAATAAATTGTTTAAAAACATCAGTTAGCTAAAATTTAGCTGCTTCCTCTCGCTTCATTCATGATTAAATACTAATAAAAACACGGAATTAATTGTGATTAGTGTGTTAAGTCGCTGCAAAATTAAACAAATACCGTAAACTCAAAACGTAACCAGCTCGTTACTTTCGGATTTAGTTGCCTTCAAGGACTGCTGAGTGTTGTTACTTAACGGGGAGAATCGTTACTTCGATGTTTATTTTAAAAGCGTGGACTATGGAGTATTCCTTTTATTGAAATCGTAACTAACGGCATGAAAATGGCCCATTTCTCCTTTCTTACCATTTTGTTAAAGGTAGTATTCTGAATTCAGTGTTTGTATTCTTAGTTTACTGGTTAATCCCGAAGCTTTCTTTTTGTGAAGCGGATTTTTATTTGGAATCGTTACTCTCAGCTATCGCTGTTCTGAGGGTCGACACTCTTGAGATTTGAGTCAGTGATCAGCAACCATAAACTATTATTGTACTTTACGCGCGAGTGCTTTGCATTTTATTTAGATATTTTTTTTGTTTTGTTTTGTAGATTTTGAAGCACTGTAGGTGATCGGGGAGTATTGACAGCGCGCTTCCGTTCACAGTTCGTCTTCTTAATCCCCGGCCTCAACTTTGATGAGCATTTCTAACGCCTTTAAGTTAAAATCCCATAAGACTTGGGCAAAAGGCATTTGATGAATGTGGTCACCCGTGACCAATTTATTTGTTCCCGGGGTAGAAAAATGTGCTGCATGCGGCTCCTCATGTGAGTGACAGTAAAATCATATGATCATAACTATAAAACATACACTGAAATGTTGAAACATTTTAGCCTGCTTTTCCCTTAGTTTAATGTTGAAGCTCGATCAGCAGATGGTATTAAAGGGCATTGTGGCATTATTGTTAGCTCAGCCTTACTACTGCGCCGTTGCACAGAGGCTTTAACCCTTGTCCTGCTGAGGTTTTAAAAGTGACTTTTTAGCTACTTTAGACTGAATAGAACCCTCCCCCTAAAACAAAGGCAATAACTGTTGTCATGGAAATTTCAACTGACCATTAACACTGAGGGCTCAACTTATTTAGCCCACCATTTTGCTGACCTCATCAACTCATTCAACGGACATTTGAGGAAGGACTCAGAAGTTAAGGCTTTTTAACGCATCCCCCCCCCCCCCCCCCCCCCCCCCACATTTTTAGAGTGCTGGAGGACATCATTTGAAGCTATTAGGTCGAAATGGCTTTAGACTTAGTATATATTTAGAAGAATGAAAATGGGGGAAGGGTCATGACCCTGTTTGGTAGGATTTCCCGGCATGCTTTGCGGTCATTATGGATGAATTTAGCTTGTTGTGAAGTGCTTATGGACAGAATGGCTTGGTGCTGGGCAAGTTTAGGTGTTGGGAGACAGAAAGTGAGGTTAGTGCAAACATGAAACTGCAAATTGTATGTGAAATATGCATTTTTGTGAGAAAATGTAGAATCTGAGGATAATTTTTTTTTGGGGGAAGCCGCTATTTTAGTCTTTTTTTCTGAAATGTAATAATGTAACCTGTAGTTAACTTATGCAAAGAAAGGAGGATTTATATGAAATTATTAATTTTGTTAACATGCCCAATGCAGTTCAATATGATCACTTGTCTATACCTTATGCTGTGTAGGAATCTCAGGGCTTTGCTCTTTAAACTTTGTAAGATTGAAACCATCAAAGTCAGTAACCATTAAAAAACGAGTTCATTCGTCTTTAGCAGTACAAGGGTTAAAATGTTAACTTTCAAAGATGGCGGCATAACACAACCGCCGGGGCAAACCAGCATAATTCGAGTTGGATACAATCTGGACTTACCCTGGATACCAGAGGCTCGAAATCGTCGGGGCGAGCGAAGCGAGACCAGCTGAAATCAAGCCGTCGTCACGCAAAACAAAACCCCTTCGGGGAATCAAAACTCCTTCGATTGCGGCACGTTCTGCACGTTACCCTGAGTATATTCGTACCTGAGCCCCTCTGGAACCAGGGTAATCTGGACTAAACTCTTAACCACATACAAATATTATCGATTATTATCTGATTTAGGGTTGTGTTATATTCAACAAGTTTCATAATTTCATTTTGCAACTCTCTGACGTCGCTTCGCTGCATGATCATGAGATTCTTACAACACTTACTGTAGAATTTGAAGAATCTAAACGTATAATTTGAAACTAAGGAGAAAAAACAACATATCACACAATTCAACAGAAATATAGACGGAACCGTTCTGTATTTACTACTGATCTTATTTAGGGTTACGTTGAACAAGTTTCGTGATTACCTGACTTAGGATAAGTATCGATCAGTAGGTCACCTCTATTCAATGGCAGGGATGGAAACTGATCGAGTAGCACTTGAGTTACACGATGTGGGCATATTAAGCCATTCAACCGAGGAAGATTTCTGAAGTTTTGCTCTTCGGAGGAAGTGGACGATTTAGGCCCCGATTGACTATTATCACCACTCATTGTTGTACTTCTTGTCCGATCTGACTAATATATCCTAGTACGTGTTGCATGAGTTTGAAAGTTTTGCGTTACTGGACCATGGCGAGTTTACTCCTCGGTGATCCAGGGGCAATATTAGTGTTCGTCTCGTCACGTAACCTTTATTGTTCCGGAGTAAATAAATTTTGAATTTTATATTTTATGACAGAACGACCAAGCGTGTTTTCCGAAAGGCATAACAATCCATGTAATTGTGTAAATTTCTTTTTTTTAACTTAATAAATCTTTAAAAGTTTAATAGTGAAACTCTATGATTTTGATGGGAAATTAAAACTTTGTTTCAGTATTTTCGTTTTATGGTCTCCATGTTACGTTGGCACACAGCTCCGTTAAGAAATAATCTAATGTTTCAAAATGTGGGTTATAAGTGTATTTTAGGTAGTGCTACAAGGACCAAGATGTTTTATTTGATGTCATCCAATGCAAACCAATTTTGCGATCGGGTGTCATGACGATGAAAACGATTCATTTATATTTGTTATCGCATAGGGCCGAGAAAATTAAGACTTAATCACGCGTGTTTTCAACATTTCAACAACATTTCCAACATTTCATTTGTGAAAAGTTTGAAAACACAAGTGATTAATCCTCAATTAACGAAGACCCATGCGATTACTTGTTTATAATATAGAGGGAATTTTTTTCCGAGTAAAAGACATCTATGAATGTGTGCTAATGATCAATTGATGCCAATGGGAAACCCGATTCAACATGACCGCGACACTTTCAAACTTAGTGCCTTGCTCTGTATTTTCACATTCTGATTATAATTTTAATCAATAAAATGATTTTAAATAACCTTAAAATACGTTGTGTAGGTCCTGGTCGGTTTTATCCTCGTCTTCTGAATATCGGTTATCGTTGATATCTAGCTGATAGTCTTCTGGAAGATCTATATACCTGTTTTCATCCAGAAGAACGAATTCTTGCAGGTCGCCAGTTCGCGCATTTAGGTCGCCCTGCAGAACAACTCTACCTTTACTTGAGAAATGTAAAATATCTTCCTCTAATTCATTCATGAGGTCTTGATCATTAGATTTTTTGCAGTTGTTAGGACTTAGATAAACTGTTCCAAGAAATATGTCATCCTGCATATTGAAGTACGATTTGTCAATTTTACACCATATAGTATTATTATTTGATGTAGGAATATAACTTACACCCCCGGTGACGCGTTTACTTATATATACCGCAATACCTCCAAAATGCCTTTTAACGGAAGCACTTCTATATTTTGCATAATGTTTAAATGAATCAACCGATAGGTTGGAATTCTCATTCGCATGTGTTTCTATAATTCCAAAAATGTCATGTTTTCCCATTTTGTCCTTTACTTCGGGTAACTCGAGTTTATTACCTAGTTCCCTATACTCATTAAGCCGTTTATGTTCCAAACGCCAATGTGTAATAATTTTGCCATCTACCTATGCTTAAATCTACCGAAAGTATACTAAATGATTACCGTGATTAACAATAAGATTTTAAGTAGCACACACAAAAAGGAAAACAAGTTTAAAAATTATTATTACACACGTTCGAACAACTGGCTTCACACCTAATATGCGAACTATGCAAGACAAAGATGGTAACTAAGAAACGACACTCAGAAATGACCTTCTGCCAACAGAATTGAAATATGACTGATCGCGATATCTAAACTAAGTTATTACTAATATGGGTTACTATTAATTATGTCTTATCCGATCACCTAGGTAACGCAGTGCCTCAGACAGTGTAAACAAAGGCTGGGTTTGTTGATTACCATGATAGTAGTCATATGTAGGTGCTGCCTCCTGGTACCAGCACTCCTCCTGCTCTCTGCTACTGCCTTCATTATGTCGGTATGCGTCTCCTCGCTGGCTTGGTCTATAATAATAATAATATAATAATAATAATATAATAATAATAATAAAAAAATATTGTATTTGTAAGATCTGATCCGAGCGCTGATAATGGTAATTATCTTCATTGCCTCTGCGAGTGACTTGTCTCCTGGGACGGTTTCTTCTAGTGTAAGTGCAGTTATACGTGTTGAACATTTCCGCAGACCCATATGATCTTTTAGATTAGCCACGAGTTTCCGCGTGCCAATACCATTATTTAAGTGTAACTCATCATAGAATGCTCTTCTATCGATTTGTCCAAACCTGTCAGTAGTCACTGATGCATTATCCACAAAAGAGGCGTAAGCCTGTTGTTTACAAAGGACGCGAAGTCGATCATTTACTTCGTCGATCACATCATTCATTTGTAAATCGTCACGGTGGTATGTTATGCCTGATAAATAAATATTCGCGTTGTGCCATTTGTTATGTACCTTTGTGACAAGCCTTTCCATATTTGTAACTATGTTGTCTTTGCGACGTGAGATGTCATTTATCCCTGTGTGGATAATTATATACCCATAATTACGCTCCTCGTGCGGCATCTTTTCAATGTGCTCTAACATTTCTTTCGAGTCTCCTCGAATATGCTGTTTATTGACCTAGTCTGACCTGGAGCGAATTTTTCTGGTACAACCCCTTTCAGGATTGAGTCCGATAAAATCAGTATACTAGACTTTGCTGAGTCACCCGCCTCTTCACGCGATGGTGCAAAATTAGGCTGCCTAGGCCTGGCTACAACGTCTGCATATGTTGCTCTCCGTTCTGTTTCATGTGTTGTTATTTCTTGTTGTGTGGCAGTTGGATTTCCCATAATGTAATCAACCTGGAGAGGACTAAAGCGGTCTGCATATGTTGCTCTCCGTTCTGTTTCATGTGTTGTTATTTCTAGTTGTGTGGCAGTTGTGTGGCAGTTGTGGCACATACCCGTATAGGCTATATAAGGGAGTACCCCCCCCCCCGGGATTCATCTACTCTAGATCTTCAACTGGCCTATCTTGGTCAATATCATCGTTTTCGATGTCATCCATTAGCTAATCGGCAGAGTCTGTTTTCCTCTTCTGAAGCTAAGGTGAAGGAGTATCCCGGCCAGTTCTTGTCTGGTCACGGATGTAGTTGCTGAGTCTGTCTAAGATGCATTTCGGGGAGTTTTATTGGACGCCTCAACTATGGTGTAAACTAAAGTGTCGTCCGTTTGGTTCAGCCATGTAAAGTTCACCGTCCTCTTTACAAACTCTGCGGTGGTGGCGTCCAGGTAGACACTGCAAGCCATGCAGTAATGACATTTTTCTCTCCTTCTGTTATGCATTGCCTAACCGCTACAACATCATGCTTTTGGAAGAGGATTTTCACCCTAACCACTCAGAGGCAGACCTCCTCATTTCTGAGTTTGCTTCCTGAACTTGGCACTGGGCTACCACATCTTCATCGGAGTTGACCGGCGCCGGTATCACTGCTGGTCCGAAGCTTATAGGATAAGGCAGTGTTCCGGTCAGCTCTTTCGTCTTTGATCGTACATTTTCCTGTCTCACCCGTCTTCCGTACTCCCGTTGCAAACTCTTTAACGACCTCTGCTTGCTCTCGGCTCTGCTTCCTGCTTCCATCGTTTGCCACCATCTGCTTCGTTTTCCGCGACCCAATGTTCGGAGGCTCGTTTTTGATTATTTTCTCTGGGTAGTAGGAATTGGACAGAAGTGCTTCTGAATATCCTCAGCATGTTATCTTCTACACACCAGGCTCTTCTGTATGCATATTAAAGTACTGTTGGCATGTCATTGTCAGCGCGTATTCCTTTGAAAACGTTTTCCACTGCTAATTAAAAGTTATTAAGCTTTCAAATTGAATGCCATCCAGGACATGTTCCTTCCCAATTTATCTGATAGTATTGACTAACTATAGACTGGCGAGGGACTTAAGGGCAATGGCAACTGAAACGACTGGCTCGCGGTCCAAGAAATCGTCATGTCTGGATCATTTGTGTTTCGTTTCCCAGTTCTTTCAAATGCATACTTTTTATGCCTCGCAAAAAATGCGACAACATCCTCAACATCACTTCATTGCATACAGAAATCTAGGTGTTTACTTACGTTCGCCAATTTTGTCGATCTTGAAGACGGCGTAATTTTCCATAACACCGCGCTGGAGTGGAATGAGTCTTTCAGCCAATGTTATCATCTTAACAGCTTTATTGTCAGTGTCACATATAAAAACTGTGTTTTGGTATGTGCAAACGTCAGAGAGTATATATATTCCATGTGCTCTTCACACCATCGCGGTGGCCTACAACATCTCCTCCAGTTAGGCGTTTTGGTAGATTACGTCCTGCTATTAACTCTTCTTCGTTGATGCTGTAGATAACATACTGGAGGTTACGAAGACTTTTCACTTTCTGTAACGGTAATTCCCATGGGACTTACAGTGTCGGTGAGAGTTATTACTTTAATCGCTCCTTCAACTTCACACACGTGCACTTTTGCACCCGTTTCGTCACAGTCTCCGACGATATGCCTTTCATCGCGTGTTATTGCAATAGCAATTGGCAAACTGGACCTAGAGAAACTGACAAATTCTTCACCCTCCCTACCCACTTCAATGTTTCTTCATGTTGTGATACTTGTGAAACACAAAAAAACTTTTTAAGGCGAATGTCTGAAACCCAAAAAAAAATGAATTTTCCTTTGTCGAAGAGCAAATTGAGAAAGGAGAGGCTAAGGATGGTAACGATACTCGGGCTCTGGGAAACATTCGCTTCTTTGTTTCATTGCCTAGCAACGTTGACATCCGACGTCAATCAACTAATAATTAGTAACAAGTATAAGCGACGTGTAAATAATTATAAAAACAAGTTAAATAATTAAGCTCTGGATTTCAATGGATCAGTTCCGGATTGCATACGATATTGGATTACGGATTCCAAAGCAGTATGCGTTTAAAATTATATTACTGGTATTCTACTTCCAGATAACAACAGTTCAAAATTAACTGACTACCCAAGGAAGAAAGAATGCGTTTAAAAAAAATAGATTACTGGTATATTCTACTTCCAGATAACAAGTTCAAAATGAACTGACTACCCAAGGAAGACAGAACGCGTTTAAAATTATATTACTGGTATTCTACTTCCAGATAACAACAGTTCAAAATGAACTGACTACCCAAGGAAGACAGAACGCGTTTAATATTCTACTTCCAGATAACAACAGTTCAAAATGAACTGACTACCCAAGGAAGACAGAACGCGTTGAAAATTATATTACTGGTGCATTTAAAATTATATTACTGGTATTCTACTTCCAGATAACAACAGTTCAAAATGAACTGACTACTATACCCAAGGAATTCAAGACAGAATGCGATTAAGACATAATAATAACTTCGTTATTATGTAGACATTACTATCCTAACCAACCTTTATTATGCCCTCATTTACCCATTTTTGATATATGGGATGATCGTTTGGGGTAACACATACCCGACAACTATTCAACCTCTCTTTGTTCTTCAAATAAAAGGCCTTGCGTATTATGATCTTTTCAAAATTTGATGATCTTGTTACACTACATATTGCATTTTTATTTTCAAGTTCCACAATCAAATGCTACCTTCAGTCTTTAATACATTTTTTACCTCATTTGGAAGAGTTCACAATTATAACACAAGATCTGCAGCTTAAAGACAGTCTTATTATCTTCCTAGAGCAAGAACAAATTATGGCAAAGTTCAAGGGCCCAAAGTGTGGAATTCATTTGATTTACATGTCAAATCCACCTCCCTTAAGAAATTTAAAGAAAACCTAAAAACAGAATTCCTATGCAAATATTAGTCTCCTAGCTTAGTATCATTCTGTTGTTCGTTAAGTTTCATTGAAATGCTTACGTGTGTGTGTGTGTATTTGAGTACCTCCGAACTAGTATTGTAAATTACTGCATGTAACTGGATTCCTGGCATTTTTAGCTTTTCTGGTTATTTCGGGAACCCAGTGCCCTTTAAATATTTAAATTTATGATTGTAATAATTATATTTTCCTTATTGTGGGTACAATAAATCGTTGTTGTTGTCATGAAATTACTGACTACTGACTACCCAAGGAACGGAAGACAGAATGCGATTAAGACATGATATTACTGGTAATCTACTTGCAGATAACAACAAATTATTCTATCAGTATGAACTGACTACCAAAGGAACTTGTTGATATTCTATTCGGAGGCAAAAGTAATACGAAAACTTTTCCATTGAAGAATTAGTTCGGAAACTGGTCTTGAAGACTGCAAATCGTTGGTGTTATCTCACGATTTCCGGTGTGATTGCCGTCAGAATCTTTTGTTTCGTTGTTCAAGTCATCCGCACAGAGTTTGGAATTAAGCAAACCTTCTCAGAACAAATACCAATTCAAACGATGTACCTGACCAGCCACGTAGTACGTGTTAACGTAGAAGTACTTAGTACGGTTCTTGCGGCCAGCCGGAATCGAAGATCTTTGAAGTCTTGTTCTGGCCTTTTGCTTGCCACAGCTCTTTGATCTTCATATAAGCAATTTCCATGGCGAACAATATCGTACATCATGGCCGCCGCGCATGCGTAGAATGCATTACACGTCGTTCCAAAATTAGTGAAAACAGTGAAGACAAGGCTTACCTTTTCGCAATTTTCCAATTTGCTGCTTTAATATTTATATTTCTTGAGGTCCACAAGTTTTAAATTCAGTTAACATGCCTGCTCCTGCCCTCGACTATGATTGCTAACAAGTTGTGGATGATTAGACCGGTTCCCGATGCTCTGCTAAAAAAAACGACCCAAATTAGCTAGAGCCGCCATACATCTTCTGTTAAATACTGTAAAGGCCAGTCAGAAAGCTCAATCACAAAGACTTCCGAGTAGTTCATGTTTGAGGTCCACAAGTTTGAATCTGTTCTGCAGATACCAAAGTAGATTCTAACGCCAGAAAAACGAGTTGAAATACTTGCTTTGGTGGTTCCAAACGTCCTGTAAATAACTGCATTTTAACGCCAAAACTCTCCTTCCCAAACGTACAAAGTTTAAAGTGACAGACCCGACTCGTTCAGCTGTTACATTTCCCTTCGCGCAGGACGTTGAAAACAGCAGCTCGTCCGCCATTTTGACTGTCGATGTCCATGTAACCTCTCCTCATTCTATAAACACTCATCAACGGCTTTCTTTTTAAAAATAGATTTTCACGTACGCGCCCGCAATGACAACCGCTGACTGTACGAAATTGTTCGCCATGCATAGCCAGATCAAGGTCGTAGAATTAAAGGGGATACTATGACCATCGCCTTTTACTATCGACTGCTGTCCCAAAGACGACTTGACCTTGCGAAGTTGCCCGCCAAAACTTGAAATTCATGCGCCTATTTTGGCGGTAAATCGAATATTAACTATTATTCTAATTCTCAGTAGGGAACTACACAAGGCGAACGGTGTCCTGGCGATGACAGATCTGGCGATTTATTTTTCACTTTTAAAACCACAAGGTGCGAGTGTTGACGAGATTTGCGGTTTACAAAATGAATTAATCATGACACCCAGCAGCGCATTCCTGAACCGGGTTAAGCTCGTCATGGAATTTTGTCAATTACGCTATTGCCTACGAATGCACAACTCACATTCTATTTAACTATGCCATGCCTTACGATGCATCAGATCTACATGATGTATCTTATCAGTATCATCGATATACGATATAGACAACATAGCAGTGTGCAAGTTTTATTAGCGCATATTCCGCTGTCAGCACATAGCTACGTTCATTCTTTTCTATTTTGCAGATATGTTACAATCAGGAATTGGGAAGGAAGCGATGTCCTTAATAGATCGATCATTACAAGAACCCAGATTCCATTTTATCCTATGACATGCCTTACGATTCAGAGTAATGTCTTACAATCCGAAATAAGGAAGGAAGCAACGTGTCTACTATATCCATCAATATAGAGCAAGGTTCAAGGTCTCTTTGAATTGCAGTTAGATTCCAAAGCTCCATCCACGATTCGGAAAGACAGGATTGGCTGGTCTAGACGGTGCACATGCATGAGGACTACATCCAATTTGGGTGTTCCAGTTAATTCCTGCAAAGCCTCTTCATATTGGACATTTTATTACCGAAATTTCTGAAACTGCAGTACAGAACGCGACAGGGATATTTATTAGCTAGGCCTGGGAAGGTTATGTGTCCCGCATCTCTTACTGAGAGGTTAATCGTGCTTTTACCTCGATCAAGCTCAACATGTTCGCCACTTCACGCATGGCATAAGTTACCTCAAAATCGATCACTACGAAACGAGCCAAAAATATATAAACCAGCACATTTTATTTAATTCGCTGTCAAATTTAACGAAACTTTCGTATGTTAATATTAAAATGAAATGACGTCTTTAGAAACAAACACGTTTGTGTATTGACGTTATTGTGACGTCATAACGAACGACTCCCGTAAGGTCAAATTCTGCGTTACCTATACGTTTTAAAATAAAGCATGTTATCACAACAACATAAATGTTGAGTTATTAAGAACTGAAGATTCCTGTAACGTTGCATTTTCTGACGTCATGGGTCTGACATCAGTCATGCTTTCTAAATTGAAGAAACCTAAAAAAGACCATATTGCGGCTATTCAGTGTACAATAAGTACATTTATTATTTAAAACCCGAAAAATACTCGAATAGTAAAGATAGTTTTTAATAATAATGATTATTCTAAAAAGTTAAAAAGGCTAAAAAAGTTACGAATATGGCGTCCTTTCTGGCTTATCACTACTGGGAACTGGGTTGGGATTCCTTAGCAGAACGACGGTTCAAAGCTAAGGCTATCATGATGTTTAAATCTCTGCATAACCTAGTACCATCCTATCGTGTTGTGAAATATTCTCTAAAGTATCCAACCACATTTCATATAATTTGCAGAAGTCCAAAACAGATCTCTTCATTCCCAGACAAAGACAACATGAGGCACAAAGACTGGTCACTACTGACATTCCGACCACACAAGCGAAGTTTAAAGGAGCAGTGTCACGATTATGATTGGTTGTTATAGACAATGGCAAAATCACGCTATGTCACGCGCCGCTGCAAATTTCCCTATCGATTGAAATAAATAAAATGCTGTTTTATAAAAATATAACATCAAACCTAACCATATAATACTGAAGTATAGTTTTAAAGCAATTTCGGCTCGAGATATCGTGCAAATACGCCGATGCAAGCGGATTACTCACGAACTTATACTTCTGTCACATCGTTTGATTTCTTGTCCGCCTGACACATTTCAAAACTTTGGGCATGAATACTAATCGTGACACTGCTCCTTTAAGTAGGCGGGTAAAATTTGAATTTGAATAAACAATGTCACAATTTGCGGAAAGTCTTGCACGTTCTTGAAAATGTACCAAATTAGTTCAAAATGGCTAGTGAAGTTATGAATGAATAATAAAGGCCTCGATAGCTACAAAAAAAAAAGAATTCTTGATACAGTATTTACACCGACACCGAGTAACTCGAACCCCCGCCATGCCAACTCGAACTATTCTTGGTTTCCCTTGGGAGTTCGAGTTACTGTATAACTATATAATAACTATAATAACTAGTTATTAATGAAAATTACAATAATCGGGGGAGGGGGGATGGGGGATGGGGGTATGGCATGGAGTCGAAATGAGGGGATATCGATACAGGAGTACTATGGTATACATGCACTGTATGGTATACAGAGGCATGCAGATGAACAGACAATGTTTAATTCGTTATTTAACGCACAAATTTATGGGCCAAAAATGTGGATAAATATTATTGTCAAATACGATTTGCTAAACCCGGCTTACAAAAGTTTCATTCATAAGCTTCAAATTCGAACTTCAGCCCTGTTCCTTGTATTTTCGTGGCGTAAACCTCATCAAAACGTCGACTTTGATCCTCGTTGAAGTAATTCCTCCAATCACCAATCTTGCCTTTTCGCATGAACTTCTCATTTTCTCGGAGAAAGCCCTTTAAAGCAAATTGCGGCAAATCTTTCATTGCTTCAAACGAGGTCTGGTCTGCAATTTGCTGTATCATTGCATTGGAAACGTCTTTGCCAACAAAAGCAGCTATTTGTTGAACTCCACAAACAAGATCCTAGACAAGAAAGAGAGTAAATTTAATTTTAACAACCTATGATCGAGAGCAACTGATCGTGAAATCATGACATTAGATGCTTGCCTGTCATATAAAAAGATTAGTAAGGTATTTTATAATACCGAATAGTGAATTACGAGATGCGAGTATTTTAGACCGTTAGCTTGTACACTTGTTGTCCCAATTAAGTGCTTTGTCTTCCAATTATAGAAATTTGTACATTTCCTCTTGGGATACAACAGAAAAACAAGAAAGCATAGACCCATTCGAAAAAATGGCGTTCAATTTAAAAAGCTATTGTCCTGGTAACGTGAACACGAGGCTAGTCAGTCCACACAAAATCTTTTGAACGTGTAAGCGAGGCTAGTCATTCCTAAACAATAGTTAGTTAAATTGGACGCCATTTTTCGAATGGGTCTATTACTCAAGGGAAAAGTCAAGCGACTTGAATTGGGATAACAAATGGGGCGGCCTTCGGCACCTACTCGGAACGTGGAATAGTACTGGCTATCCAAACAATGCCGCCTAACCCTGAAACAATACAAACCCTAACCCTAAAACAATGCAATTCTTTGTCAGTGCAGTCCAAATGGGGTCCAATAAAATGCAAGGTTTTAAGAGGTGAAGGCCTGCTGCAACAAATGCACAAGCTAAATCGATCTATTGAAATAACTATGGAATAAATAAAAGGGGGAAAAAATATTATACATGCGTTTACTCGCTCAAGTTATCAAGCTAAACATTCGAAGATAAATTCCGTATTGCATATAATATACCTCTTTAGTATATACCACACCAGTGAATATCACTTTTCGCGCGCTCTGATTGGCTACTCAAACAGTGAATATGATTTCATATTCACCTACGAGCAAAGCAGCGATCATCTCGCGCGAGTTTTTGTGCATTGGACAGAAAATAAAATAACTATTTGGTGCTGGCTATTCACCTGCAGTGTGGTATGTACTAAAACAATTGTTCACCTCAGTGTCGGTGACTAGTTCACCTTCACTTCGGTGACTAATTGTTAAATATACGTTATACAATTCTGCCATGAACACGAAATCTGCACAAGATCAGAACGCTCCCTCAAGCATGTTAAGGCATGATTTCAACATGAAAACGAGGCTACAGCTATTTTGTTAAAGACCCTGTGTCCGAGCCCATGGTGCTTTGCGCCAATGTTATGATTAGTTTGTTTATCAACGGTCGCATAAATTAAAGGCCAGCTTTTAGGCGAACTAAAATGCTCTCGATTGTTTATAAGTTTCATAAAAGAAGTACACATACACTTTGGATAACGAATTTCATAATTTCTACCGGATTAAAAACCCAATCGAGCCCACGAATTTCCCCCAGATGCTTCGAATATGATTTGAACAGTACTCGGCAGGAAGCCAGTTGTTCTGTCTTTAGATTCTAATTCGATTTACGAGTGCGACTTCTCACAACTCTACAAGCAAACATATACTCTTGTTACCTTGTTTTCATGTCTCCAGTATTGCTTAGCTGTATTTGAATATCTCTACTTTCCTTGCGAATGATATATTTTGAGTGCAAAATGAAATGTCGTACTCGCACTCGAGTCAAACTGACAGTGAAGTAATTAACAGCTGAACTCGGCAGATTGGAGTTTGACCCGCGATCGTAGTTTTGGTAGCAAGACTTTCTGGACATACTGGAGGATGAAAAAAAAAGGTTAAGGACATTGCTTTCTCTGCTAATAAAAATGCAAAACATATACAGATACAGATAAGTCGTAACACCTCAGTGGAGCTTAGCCGTGCGAAATTATAATTACGAATGTTCTTGATACCAGAAGTGGTTGCTTTGTGTTTTGTATTTCCAACGAAGCCCGCCGGTCCCTTAGTGCAGCAAATCCCCGGGAAACTCACGTAGTAGTCCTTTTGAACCACAAGTGTTCTCTTGTAGACCTAGAGAAAGTAAAATGTGGACTGCTGAAGGATTATTTGTCGAGTCACTTCGCCTCGCTGTCTCGGTCCTTTCTCCGGCATTCCTCTACTCGCCACTCTAGACCGGGTTCGAAGAAATATTAGAACTAAAGTTTCATTTTAAAAAGTTTATATACAAATGTTAAGATAAAAGAAAGTCAGTTAAGCATATATACCTATGAATAATTACACGATGGCCCAAACTAGGGATGGATTTCGAAAGATTCGGGAGTCACATAACAACAACAACGATCTTTCTGATTTTCGTAGCCTGAGAAAATGATTTGCGCGCGCAAAGCACCATGGGCTCGGACACAGGGTCTTTAAATAGAGTCACTTGAATTTGCTCAAATACTAGAATAATGGTGGTTATAACTAATCTCAGCGTTTTTAATCGTCCTAATATAACATTTTGGTAAAACGTCTATCACGTGACCAACCACGTGATCACAAAAAGTTGAAAATTAAAAATTAAGTAACGATTTTGTATTTATCTGATTGCACTTGTTGTTGACATTAAAGATCAGTCCGGAATGGTTGACCCTGATAGACTGTTAAGACGAAAATATAGAAAACAGGTCACGTGACCTATTCTTGTAACCATTTTTCGCCACTCATCAGATCCTCTTCAGTGATAAAAAGTCAACTATTCCGGACACAGTCTCATTTCCCATAACAAACTTAACATTTCGAACCGAAAATCTGAAACAAAACAATAACTTCCGCCACCCCATTTTGATTTCTTTGTTTTATCAGCCTTAAGGTCACGTGACCTTCAAAACACCAAAATACTGATCCTTAAATGTTAAGACACATGATTACCGTATTATTCCAAAGTTATAGGGCATTTCATACATAAATGACAAAGATAGCGAATTTGGAATGTTTTATCAGAACTGCTCAAAAACCATGCCTTAAAGTGCCTATAACCCCAAAAATTATTTTTTTTGAATTGAAACTTTAAACCATTATTTAGAACTTAAGGCAAAAATAGGAGGCTAAAACTTAACAGTATTTTTTTTACGGCGTTTCAAAGTTGAGAACCAGAACATGTGGCCGTCAGTTTTCAATTCCCTTTGGGAGCCTGGAGACCAGTGGCCTGTGACGTGTATGTAGTCAGGCGTTCGTTCAATCCCATACAAACGTCTCTTATTTCTGCGACTCTTGCAAGCTCACCACATGATAAATATCCAATGAAATATCACCAAACTTGGTAAATTTACTAATTTCGTTGTGCTCTTTCTTGTGATGGAGTTTATTTCCTACTGATTAGATTATAATAGGACGTTTTTCCTTTTTGAATTCTTTTTCTTATTCAGATTTTCCAACTCCTTTGAGAATACCAAGACAATAGTCTAAATTAAAGGAACAAAAGAAACCGTACAAAGGATTCTGGTAGTTGTAGTAAAATGCGCCCGATTGACGTCATAATTCCAGGCCCTCACCAAGACTCGCGCTGACTTCCAACTGGAAACAGGAAGCCCAAAACGGATGTTTTCGCTAACTTTGACGCCAGTAAAATCGTCGAAGTTTAGTTTTTTCACTTTTACTTTTTCGAATTCTTTGTCAGGGCGCTATACAGAATAGACGTCAAAAATATTTTTTGGGGGGTTATAGGCACTTTAACATACTTGAGTCCAAATATGAGACCGTATTTCGGGTAGTCAAAGTAAGGACTTTCCATCCCAAGGTTTTTGATTATTATGGAAATACAATTTGGTTTCTTGGTAGAATATGTAAGGGTTAATTATTAAACACTCCGAGGATCTTAGCGATATAAATTCCGAGGGCGCTGCCATCAATAAGATCCGGGACCGAGTTAACAGCTGACTTAGTATCCATTTGCATGAGGTTTTCTCAGCACCGACATGGGATTTAGTTGAAGAGGTCGTCTATATGTGACGTCCGATCCTGTGACATCATAAGATGAATGAACTACCTCCCAAGAAAAAACTACTACAATAAAAATTCCTAGCTTTCAATTATGACATCACAAGATGAAGAATCCCGCAATTCGGGTAACTTTGAGTCTAGTTGAATTACTGCTCCAGTCTCTTGAAGAAAACTAATTTAGACAACTGAAGCATATTAGAATTAGAATTTGGGGCCAAAAGAGTTGTTTTATGGCGCTACTTGCACTTTAAAGCGGACGATGGATAATCTAGTAGTTATGAATATTCAACGAGAACAAAGAAAACCGAAACAAATGGATATTACAAAATATAATACTGAAAGAACTCATTAGTCGGCAAAGCTTCCGATACGGCGGTGTATTTTTACTCGTCATTGGTATTTCTGTAGATTGACTCTAGCACCTGCTATACACTTGCTTTACCTTTTTCAAGTCTTCATACTTGAGGAAGAGAATGTTTGGATCATCACGATGAGCCCACCATCCTAGCACGTGATCGAACCATGATCCGTACATCACTGTTGAAATAACAGGTCCTATAAGATAGATTTATGTTGAACCATAGAAGCTATTCACAACAACGCGATATCAACTGATTTGTATACCTGCGCAAATGTCAATACAGTGTTCTTGTGATTTGGTTCTGATCAGACTTTACATATGTTACTAGCAAACCTTCTAGGTTGCATTATCATTATCGTTATATTATTATGATTATTATGTTCATTATTTTTAATTGCTAGACAACAGCAACTACATAAACAATCATAATTACTATTGAGATAAGTTACAGGCCACCTAAAATAACCACATGCAGGGATAACCTAGGCAAATGGCACCACTGGTAACCACAACTCAAAGTTCCAGAAAAGAACAACCAGAAGCTGGTCACAATATGTCAACCATTACTCGCCCTCCGCCCCATTCCCCGCATCGGCACCCAGGATGATATATCAGTCCATTATTACTCACCTTCTCCTTGTACATACATCTCGAAGAACTCGTTCCACGTCCCATCAAAGCGAAGGTCCTCGAGCCCGCGATAAAAGTGATACCAAGAAACCGCAATATCTTTGGGATTACGCATCGTGTAGATATATTTGGGTCTTTCATTTGGACCTTCTCCCTTTGGTACTAAATCGTAACTGAAGTGAGATTTGAAGATCCGCGGAGTGTGCTTGTTTATGTGGTCATGAACTTTATTAACACCAGGGCCTACGAATCTGGGAATCATTTCTAAGTACGGAATTCGCTTAAATGTTTCTCTATCGTCCATGATGCCACCATGATAGAGCTGCCATACAATCTCCTCAATCCATGTTGTTCCTGAAGCATATTAAAATAGTTACAATAATTTTACAATTACATACATTCATGTCAAACTGGCGGTTTGAAGCCCAAACCTTACGTGCGCGCATGTATGTCAAAGTCAAATCAAATTGCTGGTTTTCACTTAATCCCCAGATATTCAAATGACAAAGGGCATAGCGGCCATGTTGGTGCCCCAACAAAAGAAGCTAACGA
The DNA here is from genome assembly GCA_030867875.1 of Actinernus sp. WN-2022. Taxonomy (NCBI): domain Eukaryota; kingdom Metazoa; phylum Cnidaria; class Anthozoa; order Actiniaria; family Actinernidae; genus Actinernus; species Actinernus sp. WN-2022. Next base: position 21,726,839 of record JAOWCC010001368.1, on the reverse strand, counting down.
GGAATCTATTGTTTAAAGGCACCAACATGGCGGCTATGACGTCAACTGATCAAGATTTCAGGGAAAATATTATTTATTCTATAAACTACAGTTTTTCACAAGGATTTCCAGCACTGAGAAATATCATATCTGAACAGACGTAAAAATACGATAATTTTACGTGTGTTGATATCGCCTCTCAGCCAATCAGCGATTTCCACATCATGCGCCTACCCTTGCTTCGAACAACCGGGCTCAGGTAATTTATAAAATAAATAAAATAATACATGGACACTCGCTGCGCTCACTCGTGAGATAACGAGTTGAATACTCGAAGATAAATTTCATATCTCCACGCGCCCATTCGCTATTATCGCACTTCGGCCATCTTGGATTGAAAGCGAGGCTTCCGGGTTGTCGGTTACGTAGCGCTTACTATTTGCTCTGTTGTTGGTCGCGAGTTTGGATGAAAAAGCTACTTCATCTCCACTTCTGTAATTCCAATTGTACAAATAATAGCCAGAAAAGAAGATCTAGGGATTCTTTTCACATATTTGATTCCAATGAACAGCTCTAAAAGCGATGGAGTTTGAAAATACGCGGAGATGTCGACCCATACTTCAGACAACGATAAAATATCCAGTGAGTAAAAAACAGCTGATTATAAAATACTTCTTCGCTTAAATAAGTGTGACAGATTCCCCCAGACTAACAGATAGCAGAAGTCCATTTTCTACACGTAACAAAACAAGAGAGAAACCTCACTGGAGTATATACCCTGCCACTTCAAATGATCACTTGAAAACCTGTGAAAAATCCTTCATTATTTTATAGCTTGGGTCTACTCGTTCTAGGAATGATTTGGGTTGGAAATGGTTAGGGTTTTTGGCAAATTTTGGGTTAGGTTTTTAGAAGGTTTGTATGAGGATTTGAGAAAATGCATTATCAATGAACCAAAATGGTTCACTTGCATGGATGGCTGATAACATTGCATTGGTACTGTAACTATATCATATTATATACATAATATGGCTCCTGATACATATATATCATATGAATACCAGGTAGTGTATGTTAAGATGATGATAATGACAGTATTACTGACTTGCAATGTTGGGCCATTATCAACAAATGGCTACTTGGAAATTGACCAAAATTACCTGTAGAGAAACTGAGATATGGGTCATTTGACCATGTACAATGATGATAGTGACAATGGAAATGGTACTGGTGATGGTATTAATGCAAAACAATATTGATATTGATGACAGTGCTAATAATGGCAATAAAAATTGCAACAATGACTACCTAATTGTTTTTAAATCACCTAACTTTAGTTTTCAAACTTTGTACAATTATTTTAATTTCCATAATTTATAATTGAAGTGAATATTAATCTAGATATTCAGAATCAGCTGATCAGGTTGGAGTCTGGCAGGGTACAGCCTACTTTTAGTTGAGCAATACTGTAAAATTATCATCAGGCTGGATATAGCCAGTGGGTTAGGCCTTGTATGTCTCGGTAGAAACTATTTTGTAAACCAACTATCTCGTGCTTTAGGGGAGCAGCCATACTAACAATATACCATCCAGTTTTTGTATCACTATTAATATTATATTTCAATCATGTAAATAAATTGTAACATATTAAAATATATTGTAATAATAATTTATATTATGTTAATAAATACTGCCAGACCCCAACACTGTCTCAGTTTGTCTGTTTTGGTATATTACAACATTTTGTACAACATATTTTCTTCTGCCATAATCATTGCAATGATGCAAGTTTTTTTTATAACCTACATGTAGCTGCTTAAGCTGGATGGGTACTCCAGCATCATTTACATCCTTTTTATCAATTTATTATAATTAATATTATTTCTTTCCCAAGCCAAGCCACAGAAATTATGGAGGATAGCTTGATTTGAATTTATTCACAGATAGAGTAGATTTTTTTAACCTTGTTAAATAAAATCGAATAGACCTAACAGTCCGGTTACTGGTAAGTAAAATCAGTCCAAACTCCAAAATACTATCATTATAAGTAATGGCATGGCATAAGGTAAATTAGTTATCAAATTTCCCCCGAGAGCTGAGGGAGGATTTATGGCTGAGGGGGATTAGGGAGAATTTGCAGAAATCCTCCCAAGGGTCAAGGGGAAATTTAATCACTAGCTAATTTCATGATATTACTTTGTAATACTATAATCACTGACTAATGAAACTAATCTCAGAGGACTTTTTTTCTGCCTAAACTAAAGTTACCATAGTTTTTTTAACGTTTTGCTATGCTTGATTGAGCACCATTGGTTGAACTGGGCCCTGCAAGTGTGTTGATTTTGTGAAGAATAAATAAAATGTCAAGTAAAATGTAAAAATAAAATGTAATATGTGGCTGACTAAATATATATATTCCAGGAGCATGCATAGAGTTTAATCATGTCATGTTTGTGGTTTTAAGTATAATTATCTCACATGTATGGAAGAAGCGGGTTTGACAAATGAAGAGACCTTTCTTGAGCCATAAAAAAGGTAGCTATAGGGTTGACAGGCATTCATGCACTCTGCTAGGGACTAATTTTTATAATGACCTGCCATAATTAACCCTCATCAGCGTGCATGCCCTTCTAATTTTCATTCTTGCATGTCAACGAGAGAAAATTAGAACAAGTATCCATGCTGATGAGGGAATTTAGAGTTTAAATGTCCCTGAACAAACAAAGAAAGCTGAGGTGATCGTGGTATTACTAAGAAAATCACCCATGAAAATCCCAGATTAACTAATTAATAAATAAACCTTCATTTCATACCAGAAATTTGACAGTGATAAATATCATTGCATAACACTCATGACCATTCTAATGAAACCTCCCACAATATTTCCCTTTGATTCAGTACAAATACATATGATATATAATATATTTTACATACAAATTATTATTCACACATTAAAACTTTAATATGATGGTCATGACACTTTCAAAATTAGTGCCAATTTATTATTAGTGGTGTGCAAAGTACACAAGTCGTAAAATGAAAATTAACGATCAACGTGAAAATAGTCCCATGTGCATTAAAAATTATCAAAATATAATAATAGAGGGTGGCTGGTGCACGTGAAAATATATTTATTGAGAACAATAACTTAACATGTTCCATTCGCCCTGCTATGTGAGGTTTCTCTCTTCTTATTTTACCTGTAGAGACCGATGCTAGCTGTGAGTCTGAGGGAACCTGTGACACTTTAACCGAAGAAGTATTACTTGTTTTGTTTTTTCTCACTCTACCGATATTTTATCGTTGTCTGAAGTATGGGTCGACATCTCCGCGTATTTTCAAACTCCATCGCTTTTAGAGCTGTTCATTGGAATCAAATATGTGAAAAGAATCCCTAGATCTTCTTTTCTGGCTATTATTTGTACAATTGGAATTTACAGAAGTGGAGATGAAGTAGCTTTTTCATCCAAACTCGCGACCAACAACAGAGCAAATAGTAAGCGCTACGTAACCGACAACCCGGAAGCCTCGCTTTCAATCCAAGATGGCCGAAGTGCGATAGTAGCGAATGTATTATTCTCTATATATCAGAATAACATGTCAAAATAATATAGTATTCTGGACAGAACAATTGATTCATAACATTTTCCGTTTTACACAAAAACTACAAACTTATTTTTCAGCATTTATTTTTTATTAAAAACCTTATTAAATTCCATACATGGAATTTTATTATTGTTAAAAACAATGTTACGGTTTTTGTTTTACAGCTTTTCTAAATATGGAAACTCGAATGACGTAAAACCTAAAATGACGTGATTTCTACGAAAATCAACATGGCTTCAATTCGAATTGACGTTCGTTGCGAAACAGGGAAATCATGTCACTTTTTTAGCTATACATGGTTTGAATCTGGGAAATAAACCTCAGTAAGTAAACGTTAAGCTACTCATAGTTTCTGTGGCCATAGGGAAACTTGTGATTCCTTGGCCCATCGACACAGAAGATGGCGGCCGGTGGCTCGTGCCTCGTACCAACCATGGAAGGCATTAGTAGTAGTATAGAGGGTGAGGGTACCAGACCATTTTCCATCATATGGTTTCTGATCTCATACCCCCACCCCATTATTTATCAATCGTATTTTTTATTCTTCTCAAGGTCAAGGTCAAGGTCGAATTCTCCATAACCGGTTTAACCAGTTCAATCTTTGGATGTCGAATTCTTGGAAATCTCCATAACTGGTTTCAATCTTTGGATGTCTAAAGGCTTGATCTATAGTGATGTGTACGTATATTTTCGAAATGTGTTTGAACCAGCCGATCGATGGTTCTTCTATTCGTTCTTCTCATACTATAGTATTCAACTTTTCATAGTTGCATTCTAGGCTATCCATTCTAATGGATTCATTGCCTTGCCTGCTATCCGCTATTGCCATATTTTGACTTCTGCGAGTTTCTTCATTCTTCTCTTGCGTCTTCTCTTCATTCTTCTCTTACTATAGTATTCAACTTTTCATAGTTGCATTCTAGGCTATCCATTCTAATGGCTTCATTGCCTTGCCTGCTATCCGCTATTGCCATATATTGGCTTCTGCGAGTTTCTTCTATAGTATTTTCCTTTCTTTCTATTTCATAGTGCGTTCGAGGTATCATGCATCTTCTCTATGTAATGGATGCTGGTGCATGGTACTCTATATTTAATATCTAATATAGTAGTATAGGATGAACTGCAATTCAGAAATCCATGATGAGATGAAAGACTTTGGAGAGTTGTGTCCTTTCTGCAATGAGCGATTGATAGATTACGTACGCAAGAAAGAGAGTGAGTCGTGTTGTGGCAATACAGAGATAATTAATGATAATGGTATGTATGTTTGCCAAAGCTGTGGTGTAGTTCATTCATATCGTTTGGTGAATGGATATATCGATTACTACGAAAATAGGTACCGAATGAGACGTAAGTCTATCTACCATAGGAAATACCATATTGACAATATATTCATTGCGAAATTTGATTTACGATATGGTGAGTGCATTGATATTCGTAGGATGTTCGATGAATTCGAAAGTGCTATTGATGTTATATTGAAACGGAAGAGGTATCCAATACTAGATTTTGTGTTCTATAAGTTGTTCGAAATGAAGTTTCGCGAATCTGGAATCAATAACTATCGCATCCATATGCAAAAGTGTACTAGGTACATATCGAAGATTACTGTTAAACGATATGTTAGGATATGGAAGAAGATCTGTGATATGAATGAATGGTTATACATAGAGACTCATAATGGTGTTTTTGCAAGAAGTGAAGATAATTGATATGGCAATGATCAACTAGTTGCGTACTTCTTGTTGTATCTCTCTCTGAATCTATCAACTAGTGGACATAGGTCACTAACTTGATCGTCCAACCAGTTCAACTCTAATGTAAATCTTTCGATGTCGAGTTCTTCTCCACGCAGATATGCCCTTATTTTATTCAAGATCTTCTGATATGATGTGTACGCAAATTTGCTCATTTCCGTCTTCCTATTGTAGTTTTTAATTTTTAGTAGTCCTTGAAGCAATAGTCCTGATCCCGATATTGTACCGAGAATGATTGGATTTAGTGTTATAGACCCAATGATTACGCCTGTACTTGTGAGACCAATTGACGATAAGTGTAGAATTGTATTAACCTTCTTGAATCGTTTGTATGCTTGCTTGTGGTAGAAGCATTTTTTGTGGTAGTGAGAATACAGGTTTTTTAGCATTTCGACATCTGCTTCACTCAAGTCCTTGTCTATATGATTGAAGTTGAATATGTCTACTTTCAACGTCTTTGCCATATAGCTATACGTTACATAAATTGTTGATACATCTGTTTGTATTCGTCGTCGTCAATCAAGCCATCGTTAGAAAGCTTTTTGAGTATCTCGACGGCTTCGTTAGAAAGTTCGATACTATTGTTTCCAGCGTTTTTCGATGCTATTATTAACTCTAGTCTTTCACATAGCTCATTCGGGTTGTTGTAGTACTTTATTCGACTTTTGTTACAACCACCTGATGTTTTCGTTCCTAAGTCGATCTTACCACTTTTAGACGTATATGGAGAGATTCCCGAGAGCTTAATCAGCTTGTTGAATATCCTTTGAGCATCATCAGTGTACAGTCTTCTAGGATTGTAGCGTTTCGTTAGCAACTCCATAAATGAATTATCGACCTTATGGTTTAGTATCTTCTTACCACTACCATTGTAAGCCTCTAATCTCATCTCTAATAATTTAGCTGGATCGATATACAAATTTCCAAACGTATAATCGGACCCTATTTTTAGACCTGTGCCAGTCGTTTTCTTAGATGACTTTGGCGTTTCTATGACGTCCTCATCTGGTACGAATACGACTTCCTTCTCTGGTGTCTTTAGTTTTCGCACTTCCTTCAAGTACTTGCTTGCTGCTAATTTTTGATTGCCTAGTATCTTTATTGTCGTGGGTGATTTAGATGATTTGATTTGCTTGTTCAGTATCGTTATGGCATTCTGTATTAAGTATTCTGAAGGTATGTCTTTTAAGCTTGGATCGAACCCTAGTTTTTCTAGTCGTTTAGATTCTTGTGCTCCAAAAATTGGTTTTGTACCATCAATGGCTCCTTTGTCGTTCTCTTCGTCTTCATCTTCGTCTTCCTCGTAATGCGATGGCAGTTTACCAATCCACGATTCTAAGCCTTTAGTAGATCCTTGTGTTGAGATGGCTTCACTAAGTGTATCGATTGCTCCAGTGATGTTCTCTTGGTTTTCTTGTAGCTGTTCAATCATCTCATCTTGTTTCTTATCAGCCGATTTCTGCGCCTTTTCGACTGAAGCTGTTACGGGTTGGTATAGCTTTTCGCCAGCTTCTCGTAATGATTGATCACCTAGCTTTTTATTGAGTAATCGTTTCTTTAAGATTTGCCTATTTTTCAAGAATTCGTTAATTAAGCTTGCTCTTTCTTCTACTGTCTTAATAGTTCTGAACGACATACGTATACATATTAGTTACATAATTCGTTACTCTAAGTTAGCGTAACTTTTTGAAATCGTATGTAAATCACACGAAAACCCTCGAATTCTCATTCTCTAACTACGTATTATGCACGTATAAACCGTCGAAGTTCTTTCGATACATCTCGGGAATATGCTTAGAAGTCTTATCCAACACCATGAAATCGAATGGTTCTATCGTAGCTTCTCGATATATGTCTTCGAATTGTTTCCGACTGATGTTTTTACAGTTATCATCAGCAATGTGTCTGATGTCCTTGTTATCTAATCCGCCAAATAGAACGAAGCACTTAGTATTGCGTCGAATGTATTTTGGCACATCGTAATAGCTTTGACACAAGTAAATGCAGTTACAGTTCTTATTTCTAGATAGCGAAAAGTATTCCTTAACGTTGTTCATATTTTTATTGTCGATCTTAATATCATCGAATACGATAACCTTATTAGCGTCATCATCTAAATCTTCAACTGGTATGATGTCTTCTGGATTGCATAATTCGACATTACACGCATCATCGTCGTCATCTAATTCCTCGTTAATGATATCATGGAATTCTTTTATTAGACTGTACTTATCCTGATGAGGATTTAGAGTATGTATCTTACAAGAATCGTACTTCATCCATTTTAAAAGCATATTGATAAGCAGATTCGTTTTACCTTGACCCGTACTACCAACTAGCATAAAATGGCAATCAGGAAGCAAGAAGTGATGTTTTGGTTTCTGACTTATTTTTTCAGTATCGTCAAAGTTGATTATATTCATCTACTATAATGTACGTATACAATATAGATGAGTTTTACGAAATTTGGAACGATTCGAACTGGAAGCCGCAATGAGTGCATGCATGAGCAAACACCAGTAAGAATAGTTAGTATTAATGCGAAAGAGATTTCACTCTTATGGCTTCAACGCGATACAGATTGGATGGATATACCCAATTACGAAATACAGCTAACACCAAAAGGTACGAATATGATGAGACTATCATGCCGCCTATACATCTCAAACAACACTGGAGGAGGTAATTTTTGGTTCCGATGGGTCCTATTAACGCCAACGCCAGTTCCAGGGCACCATTTACAAACGATTATTGGTGTAAGTAATTTACCAGATGCAGCAATTGGCTTGAGAACCAGATGTGCATTTGCGGCACAACCGCCAAGAGATCCAGAGACAGTCGTTTGTATTTCAGACGTCTCTTTTCATGAGAATTTCGGTAACGGCATCCTACACACGTATAAGCTGCAGTGTAAGATCACTGATACAGGAACGATGGTATTGAATAGACTGTATAATGGCGCTAATGCGGCATGGAATGGATACATGAAATCATCAATAATGGTTGAGGAAATCACAGGGATTACTAAAAAAGTTGCTCAAAATGGGATCAACGAATACGCATCAAACTAATGTAATCATATAATATAAGAGATGAGTTACTCAATATTTGGAACGCTTTACAATGGTACGATAGAGCAAAAGGAAGGTAAGCGTGGACCAAAAGGCGATCAAGGAAGCCAAGGAAGCCAAGGGATTCGAGGAATGAAGGGCGATCAAGGAAGCCAAGGAATGAAAGGCGATCAAGGAGGCCAAGGGATTCGAGGAATGAAAGGCGATCAAGGAAGCCAAGGAATGAAAGGCGATCAAGGAGGCCAAGGGATTCGAGGAATGAAAGGCGATCAAGGAAGCCAAGGAATGAAAGGCGATCAAGGAGGCCAAGGGATTCGAGGAATGAAAGGCGATCAAGGAAGCCAAGGAATGAAAGGCGATCAAGGCGATCAAGGAAGCCAAGGAATGAAAGGCGATCAAGGAGGCCAAGGGATTCGAGGAATGAAAGGCGATCAAGGAAGCCAAGGAATGAAAGGCGATCAAGGAGGCCAAGGGATTCGAGGAATGAAAGGCGATCAAGGAAGCCAAGGGATTCGAGGAATGAAAGGCGATCAAGGAAGCCAAGGAATGAAAGGCGATCAAGGAAGCCAAGGAATGAAAGGCGATCGAGGAAGCCAAGGGATTCGAGGGTCTGGGCCTGGGTCAAGTGTTATGCATAGTAGTTTAACATTCAATTGTGGTAATTTCCTTATGGATCCTGGTAATTGGGCATCATCAAGTAGTGTAAGCTCATTTGTGATCATTAAAGATGCATACTCTATGAATAATATCACTCCAGAACATCAAGGTTTTAGGATCCTAGAGACCTTTAAACCAAACTCAACAGAAACGTTGACTATGAATATACCAAAAAATGATAATACGACTTTAGGGTTAAAAGGCAACGGCACCTATACAGTTCGGGTCGAAGCTTATGCAAACAACATTGGATCCATAATACTAAGCTCTTTATCAATTGAAGAGAATTTGACTTTCATATCAAACACGATAAAAAGTGGAAGGATAGGATCTACAAACACTGCTTTCCAAGAGCTAAGCATAACAACATCTGCCAATAGCACAGGTAAACTATCATTTACTTTGAGTCATAATCAGTCAACCAATCAGCTAATAACTATCTATGTTGCAATCATTGCTGGAGCATTAGATGCAAACACTTTTGTGAATCCTACTGTCTTCGATGATAATGAGTACATTATTGAACAAAGAGTGCAAGAAGTGGTTCCTATTAGGACAGTCGCTTATATAGCAAAGGAAATTTCGAATTTATGGAGTCATGCAGACATGGAGTGGGGAGACATACCACATTTCTCCATCACGATATCTCCCAAGGAAGCAACGAATTTAATTCGATTATCGTGTACGATTTACCTTGGATGTGACGCTGGAGGAGCTAATGTGTGGTTTCGATGGGTCGTAACTACAGGTCAAGGATTACTGGCTTATGTCAGTACGAATTCATTACCAAATAATATCCTTCAAACCCGTAACAGAGCTAGCTTTGGCTCGCAATTAGCCATCAATCCAGAAACTCTTGCCTGCGTGTCCCATACTGGGTTCCACGTCCCATTTGATAAAACCCCACATACATATAAATTACAGATAAAAGTGAAAGACACAGGAACCGTTACAATCAATAGAATATACAACAATGGAAACGCTAAGTGGAATAGTTACGTTACCTCAAGTATGATTTTAGAAGAAGTCTCAGGGATCGCGAGGAGTTTCTCTAGTAATGGGGATGTGATATGTTCATCAGAATAATCTAACCAAACTGTATAATGCAAACTACGTTATTCTTTGATAGTAAGAAAGGATCTGGTTCATCTGAAAACTTCACGACATACTTCAATCCTCCATTGGAGCTAGATATTACGAAAAACTATCAAATCTCGTTAATCAATGCATCTATGTGGTACTCTTGGTACAACATAACGAGTGCAAATAACAAGTTCAAATACTACAATGGTACAGCTTGGAAGACGATAACATTATCGCCAGGAGCATACAACGTAATCGACATAAATGACACTATGAAGCACCATATGAAGCAAAATAGCGATTGGGATGCTGCTAACAGTAAGTATTATGTCGATATTAAACCTAATTACAATACGCTGAAGTCTATGATTGAGATACGAAATGGTTATAAAGTAGATTTCACTATTGATGAAAGTTTTAGAACGATACTTGGTTTTGAATCTAAGATAGTTCAAGGCAACGGCTTTCACGATAGCGATAAGATCGTGCAAATCACGGAGGTTGATACGATTCAAGTACACTGCGATCTAGTGACTGATTCTTACATAAATGGCAGTACAAGTTCGGTCATCTACTCATTCGTTCCATCAGTTCCGCCAGGTTACTTGATCAACATCCATCCTAACCAACGATTTGATATGAACATATCGAAAAGATCGATCAACAGTATATCATTCTCGCTTAGAGATCAAAGTGGTAATTCGATAAAAATGAATAATGAACGAGTGACGTATTACATCCATCTTAGTGAGATTGTGTAACCAATATGTATATGCTATTAACAAGAGAACGATATACCAAAAGAAAAGTCATTGGTGGAAACCTCATTGGGAACGTATTCGACAAAGCAAAGAGTACGCTTTCGACAGCTAGCAAGATAATAACGAGACCCATTACTGCCTTAAAAAATAGATTGCTAAAACCTGTCATTACTAAGGCTCTTCCATACGTTAAACAGAAAGCCATTGATGTTGGCACTAAATCGATCCTTCAAAAGGTAAAGCAGGGCGTTAGAGACGTTTCATCGAATCCAGAAGTTAGGAAAGTCTTGAATGACAGGTCGAGAGCTATCTTATCGAATCTTATTGCTGGAAGTGGCATGAAACGATTATATTAACTTTTGTATAACCATACAATATATATGACTGAAGTAATTAGCCAATATTTCCAATTCGACGAATCGAACATTATCGATAACTCAACTACGAAGTTCGAATACATCGAGTACCTTCCAAGAGATTCCAACAACATGAACAAAGACGGTCAACGAATCATTGAAACAAGAGATGAAGACGTATACTTGCTCCCACACAAGGCTATGCTGGAGGTACGTGGTAAGTTGCAAACAGATGCTAATGCTGATTATGCTGCAACAGATATCGTATCGCTTGTTAATAATGCGTGGAGTTTATTTTCAAGTGCTCAATATCAGATCAACAACCAAATAGTAGAAAGTGTGAATGACTATCTACCAGAAGCAAGTACGATTCTGAACACAGTCATGTTTTCTGACGACTATAGCCGTAGCACTGCTAGTAATATGCTTTGGTTTAGAGATACATCAACGGGTACACCAACTTTGAAGTATATAACTGCAATTGATGCAATCGATGATGCTGGTAATGCAGCTGCCGTTCGAACAGGAACGCAAGCCTTAGTCGTTGCATACACACAAGACCAAACAGCTAATCTAGGTTTCACTGCTCGACAGGCTATCACGACAGGAGCTAAACAAGTATCTCTGCTTCTACCACTATCGCAAGTCTTTGGGTTTTGCAAGGATGTAGATACTGTGTTTCGGAGTGTCAAACATACGCTTATCCTAAACAGAGCAACACCAAACCAGTATATCATGAAAGCTAATGCTGCGGGCATTGGTAAGTTTAAGATTACCCACCTATCACTATGGATGCCTAAAGTCGTTCCTTCACTAGAAATTCAATCATACATTGATGCCAAACTAGTAAGTGGTTACATAAAGGACCTATATTTTGAGCAGGTACGTGTATACAGAACGATGTTCCAAGCTGTTGAAACTAATCCTACATGGAGGATTACAACACAACCAGGATCGGAGCTACCTAGTCATGTTTTCATTGCGCTACAGTCTAGTGATCGTCATCCAGCAGCTAATGCACAGAATGTCAATAATATGATCTTTGACAATGGGAATCTAACAAGAATCAGCGTCCGAATCAATAGTGTACAACACCCAGAACGCGAAGTAGAATGTAACTTCACTCCAGCGAATCGTAACTATAACAGATCGTATATGATGTTCATGGATGCAGTCAACAAATACCAAGATACCGACACTGGTAGTCAGCTTAGTGCTGAGGATTGGGCTTCTTTGTATCCCATCCATCATTTCGATGTTAGCAAGCATTCAGAGCAGTTGAAAACGAGCATGGCTGATATTGAAGTCCGATTTACCCTAGGTGGGAACTTCAGAAACATAGCTGATAATGCTGATGTGCCATATTACGTGTATGCCGTAATCCTATCCGATAGGCACTTACAACTGCAAGGCTTGTCTGGTAGAATGAATGTAATCGTGTGAATTTTATCTAATTATACTACATATACGAAATGAGCTATATTAGAACGGGATTGAGTCTAAGCGAATCTCAAAAAGGATCAATTAAGAATGCTTACATCAATAAGAAAACAGTTAGCTTGAGATTGAACAACGATCAACTAACAGGAAGCGACTTTCTAGGACTGACCAAAGCGCAACGCAAGAAGGTGGTTGAAGCTAAAAGAGGAATGTCTGGAGTCCAACTAAAACTTAGTAAGACGCAAGTCTCAAAACAAGGTGGATTTCTCGGTGGATTGGGTAATTTGGTGAAAATGATTGCTCCTATGTTCCTAAAGAAGATACTGCCAGCTCTTGGAATGGCTGCTGCTACTGGAGCAATATCTGGTTCTGTCTCTAAGGCTGTGCAAGGAAAAGGCATTAAGAGGAGAAAACGAAGACCAAAGAAGAAGGGCAAAGGACTCATACTTGGACCGAATTCACCTTTTAAGGGCATACCATTACTTGGAGCAATTCTCTAATCATATTCAAATTATTGTCTAACGATATCATATATAGAATGCCAACGAATTATGTAGAAACGTCATTAAAGCTATCTGAGGCACAGAAACGTAAAAGCGCTTCAGCTGTTCAAAACAAGACATCAACTACCATTAGACTATCATCTAGCGACTATCATGGTAACGATAAAATTAAATTGACTAAGCAGCAAATCGATAAGATCCATAAGGCTCAGTCGAAAAATGTGGGAGTAGATATCAAACTCAGTAAAACGCAGTTGAGTAGACAAGGCGGATTCATTGGAACAATGTTAGCTGGCTTAGCAGCCAGCTTGCTTCCTAATCTCTTAGGCGGTATTTTTGGTGGTAAGGGAATCGCTCTACCAGGTACTAATCCCAAAGCTGGAGGAACCATTACGCCTAATATGATCATGGCAAGATCTCCACCGTTTTTCGGTCATTGGAAACGAGACGGTACGATCGGTTATGGAGCAAAAAAAAAGATCTCAAAGAAAACAGCCAAAGGCCTCGTACTTCCAGGAACGATCCTAAAGCATCCATATTACGGAACGCGCTAAGACCATTGAGCAATATTGACATTGACAGCATAATGAAAAAACTAAAGATCGCTAACTACATTGGTACTTACAGTAAAGATATGCTACCTGATAGGATCAATAATGACGGATGTGTAGTCATCAACATTCAAGATTACTTTAAAGGCGACGGTACTCACTGGATTGCTGTATATAACAATTATGATAATAACTACGTTGAACACTTCGATTCATTTGGCCTATTGCCAGCAGAAGAGGTAATAGAGCTTATGGAAACGAGTAACAAACGAATAGAATACAATAGCTCGCAGATTCAAGATATGGATAGCATTATGTGTGGATATTACTGTATCTTCTACATTCTAGAACGCTCAAAGGGTAGAAAACCTATCGACATCTTGTTAGACTTTCAGTTCAAACCATCTTTGTTCAATGAGTTGGCTATACAGCACTTCGCTTACGATATTATGTAAAGATATTGTATACGAAATGACTAAGATATATTGCCTAAGACAAAAGAAGCAAACTGAGACACAAGATGAGCATATCATGAAGACTCGAAATGGAAGGACTCGTCTGGTAGGCGTCTGTGTAGAATGCGGAAGTCAAAAGTCGAAATTCGTGAAATCTACACAAGGCGGTAGCATGTTGCCAGGAGCACTAGCTATTTCAGCTGGAATACCACTTCTTGCTGGAGCCGCAGCATTGTCAATGGTTCCAGGTAGTGGAAAGCTATTTTCGACACTTGCTAAGGGTGCTACACAGGCAATAGGTAAGAAGATAAGAAGCAAAGCTGCCGATTTCATCCAAAGAGAAGGTCGAACCCTATTAAATCAAGCATCTAAGAAGGTTCGTGGAGGTAAGCTAGATATTCATAAAGCGATATTAAAGGTTGCACCAAAAAAGGGATTCACGCTACCAGGCCATCATTATACTGGACCAGGTAATCCCTTAGAAAATCAATTGACTTATGATAAGACAGGTCGAATATTAGAGATTTACGATAAGCCAACTGGCAAAACTGATGCTGTGAGTATGCAACACGATGTCGATTATTCTATCTGTGATGATGACGTCAAATGCAAAAATGAAGCTGATCGAAAAATGGTCAAATCATTAGACGAAATTCCATGGAAGGATCGCCAATGGGGTCATGCCTTAGCAAGGAATGCTATCGCGACTAAAGCAAAGCTTGGAATGGGTGCTAAGAAGCCAAAAAACGGAAAAAGCCGTCGAGTGAAGAAAACTGGCAAGTAAAACTAGCAGATGAATTGCATAGACCAATAAGACGCAAATTCACTCGGCGGCGTGTTATAGCTAATCACGTCGATGAAATATGGTGTTCAGATCTTGTCGAAATGCAACAGTTTAGCAAATGGAATAAGGGCTATCGATATCTTCTCATGGTTCTAGACGTCTTTAGCAAGCATGGATGGATCTTACCATTAAAAGAAAAGAAAGGCGAAACAGTCATGAAAGCTCTCCAAACTATCTTCAAGGAAGGAAGAATACCACAGTACTTTTGGGTCGATAAAGGCAAAGAGTACTATAATAAACATGTGAAAGAGCTATTGGACAAGCATAGTATACGAATGTATTCAACTGAGAATGAAGAAAAGTCTTCTGTTTGCGAGAGATGGAATAGAACAATCAAAACCAAAATGTGGAAGCAATTCACTGTCCAAGGTAACACGCAGTACCTAGATACGCTACCTAAAATATTGAAACAGTACAATAGTACGAAACATAGTTCCATTAAAATGACTCCTATTGAAGCATCTAAGAAGAAGAACGAAGGAACTGTGTACTTCAATCTATATGGCAATATGGAGTCATTACAATCGAAACCAAAATTTAAGGTTAGCGATAAGGTTCGAATAAGTAAGTACAAGCGTATAGTGTTTGACAAAGGCTATACTCCGAATTGGACTGAAGAAGTGTTTACAGTTGATAGAATCCAATATACGAACCCTATTACATACAAATTGAAGGACTCGAATGGTGAAGAAATACAAGGTTCTTTCTACGAACCTGAACTATCGAAAGCGACTCAAGAAATCTTCAGAATCGATAAAGTCATTAGAAGGAACTACAAGAAAAAACAAGCTCTAGTATCGTGGAAAGGGTATAGCGATGAATTCAATAGTTGGATACCATTTAAGAATCTAGATTCGATATAGATGCATGCTAAATTAATCAATTAACCACGTTTGAACGCACATATTAAATTGACAATAATTTATATATATAGTTGTTATATACATGAACGATAACAATACCATAGAACCAATCAAAAGACTAAGAGGTCGACCACGAATGTATGACGACATTGAAAGGAAGCATCGAAAAACTAAGTACATGCTAAGTAAATCATGGTTCTGCTTAACATGCGAAATCTATAAAGACTACACGATGGCTGGTAAATCAAGTCATATTAAGACCAAGAAGCACAAACGCAGCCAAACGCACCGAGTTTCAAAAAAATATTTTTTATCTATAGTTAATATATAGAACGATGAACGAATCGAATCTTCAGAAATTGTCCAAATCGAAACTTATCGAATTAATCTTGAAACAAAATACTATAAGACGTCCAAAAATCGATGAAAATATCCTCTTACCACCAGCTCAATTCAGAGACAATCAACCAGTTCCTACTCCACGAAGAAGCGTTAAGGACATGATCAAACGCTATGAGGAAAACATCATCCTACCACCAAATCAATTCAGAGATGACTACAAACCGATCCCAGCTCAGAGGACCATTAAGAATACAACCAAAAGACCGGTTCATGCTCCAAGAACTAAGATAATACAACTAGATAGAGCTATGAAAGGTTCAATCAGATCATTCGAAGTCGCCATTAAGAACAATAAAGACCCACTAGTACAACTAACCACTACGAGAAAAGGCATTCAGACTCAATTTGAAAATCTACTGATTGAGACTAAAGGCTATAAATTCGTTGAAACGATAAAGGTCACATTCGAAAAACGGTTAGACGAAGACAAAACGACCATTAAAACGGCCTATTTCAATAGTAAAGCCTTTACGATTATAAATGTAAATGATATCATGGAAGGACTACAATCATCTGAGCAAATGATAATAAACAAAATAGCTCAATGGATATCCGAAGGTTCTGGATGGACCATAGAGACAATCGACAAACACTACATCAACATAGTCAAATATGAGCCTATGAAAGGAAGCAGCTACATCGAACTACCAACAGAGCTCAGAAATTCATCTAAAGGCTTGGTAAACATGCAGAACGTAGACAATGAATGCTTCAGATGGTGCCACGTAAGACATTTGAATCCACAGGTAAAGTACCCTCAAAGAATCAAGAAGAGCGATAGAATATCCATGAAGGATTTAGACTACTCAAACGTTGAATTTCCAGTAGCTACTAAGCATTACAATAGAATCGAAAAGCAAAACAGCCTTAGTATCAGCGTATTTGGATACGAAGAACGTAAGCCATATCCCATATTCGTATCGAAGGAAGAGTTTGACGACCATATGGATCTACTACTAATCACTGAAGGTACTAATAAGCACTACGTTTTAATTAAGGACTTCAACAAGTTCATGTTCAACCAAACGAAACACAAGAATAGAAAGCACTTCTGTAGACATTGCTTACAATGCTTTGGATCCGAAAGAGTGCTGACTGCTCACAAAGAGAATTGCATCCAGGTAAATGGTACACAAGCAATCAAGATGCCAACTCAGGAAAACAATATATTGAAATTCAAGAACTTCCATAAACAGTTAGCAGTACCATTCGTGATATATGCCGACTTCGAAGCTATAACTGAGAAGATCGACGGCTGCAAACCTAACAACGACAAGTCGTACACTGAAGCCTACCAAAAGCATACAGACTGCGGTTACGGCTACAAAGTAGTATGCTGCTACGACGACAAATATAGCAAACCAGTGCAAATCTATAGAGGTGAGAAATCCGTCTACAAATTCATGGAAAGAATGCTCGAAGAAGTCAAATGGTGCCAAAAGACAATCAAGAAAAATTTCAACGAAGACATGGTAATGACGAAAGATGATAGGAATGACTTCAAAACCGCTGATGAATGCCATATATGCAATGTCCAATATACTGAAACTGATATAAGAGTTAGAGACCATTGCCACATAACTAGCAAGTATCGTGGTAGTGCGCATCAAGATTGTAACCTCAACTTCAAAATAAAGGCTGAAGAAATCAAGATACCAGTTATCTTCCATAACCTACGTGGATACGACAGCCATCTTATCATGCAAGAAATAGGTAAAGTCGTCAAAAACAATACATACATCGATAAAAATGGCAATGAAAAACAGCATCAAATCAACGTGATTCCAAACAATATGGAGAAATACATGGCTTTCATGCTAGGCAGCAATTTAGTCTTCCTCGATAGCTTTCAATTCATGTCTCAATCACTTAGCAATCTAGCAAATAACCTACCAAAAGATTGTTTCAAATACACGTCAGAAGAATTTCATGATGAGAAACTCGAATTAGTGAAACAAAAAGGAGTGTACCCTTACGACTATATGGATAGCTTCGAGAAATTCGATAAGACACAACTACCAACGAAAGAAGAATTCTATAGCTTCTTGAATGACGAACACGTTACGGATGACCAATACCGACATGCCCAAAACGTATGGAATACATTCAAATTGAAAAATATGGGTGAGTACCACGATCTATATCTCAAAACCGATATCTCGTTGTTGGCAGATGTATTCGAAAACTTTAGAAAAACATGCATGCAATACTATAAGCTAGATCCATGCCACTACTTCACTAGCCCTGGTTTAAGCTGGGATGCTATGCTTAAGATGACTAACATCAAACTAGAGCTTATGACTGATATCGATATGTTCCAGTTCATTGAAAAAGGAATGCGTGGAGGTATCTCGTATATCGCAAACAGATATGGAAAAGCAAACAATAAGTACATGAAGAACTACGACGAGAAGGCACCATCAAAACACATCATGTATCTAGATGCAAACAACTTGTATGGTTGGGCTATGAGCCAATACCTACCAAATAGTGGTTTTAGATGGATGACAGAAAAGGAGATCAATAAAACCAACCTAGCTAAGTACAATGAAGACAGCAAGAAAGGATTGATCCTAGAGGTCGACATGAAGTACCCAGAAGAAATACATGACAATCACAACGACTATCCACTAGCTGCCGAAAAAGTTAAGGTAACTGAAGACATGCTATCGGATTATTGCAAAGAGATCCAGAAGAAATACAACATCTCGATTGGACAAGTCCATAAGTTGATTCCAAACCTGAATGACAAAACCAAGTACGTAATCCATTATAGAAATCTTCAACTATACCTCGATCTCGGATTGAAAATAAAGAAAGTCCATAGGGTATTAGAATTCAATCAATCTCCATGGTTGAAGCAATACATCGATTTCAATACTCTGAAAAGGACTAATGCAAAAAACTCATTCGAGAAGGACTTTTTCAAGCTCATGAACAATTCCGTATTTGGGAAGACGATGGAAAATCTGAGAAAGCGAGTAGATGTTAGATTAGTAACCAACGAAAAGAAGTTACTACAAATGACTTCTAAACCAACTTACATGTCATCAAAAATATTCAACAAAGATCTAGTAGCAGTACACAAAATCAAAGAAACGCTTACACTCAACAGACCTGCATACGTAGGTATGTGCATCCTCGACATTTCTAAGACACTAATGTATGATTTCCATTACAACTACATCAAAAAGAAGTATAGCCAAGCTAAGTTGTTGTTCACAGACACCGACAGCCTAATGTATGAAATCGAAACTGAAAACGCTTATCAAGATTTCTGGTACGATAAAGATAAATTCGATAACAGTGACTATCCAATAGACAACCAATTCCATGATACAACGAATAAGAAAGTCATAGGCAAATTCAAAGATGAGGCTGCTGGAATTCCTATCACAGAGTTCGTAGGTCTCCGTTCGAAAATGTACAGCTATATGAAAGACAACAACATAGGTGCTAAGACAGCTAAAGGCATCAAGAAGAATGTCATCAAGAAGAACGTCAAGCATGAAAACTACAAAGACGTGCTAATGAACAACAAACAGATGTCACACACCATGAAAACTATTAGAAGCCAAAACCATATATTAGGAAGTTACGAAATCAACAAGATCTCACTATCATGCTTCGACGACAAACGGTATCTATTGGAAGACGGGATTACAAGCTACGCTTATGGACACCATAAAATACGATAAACTAACAATCCATTACACAGAGAAGACGCAAGAGAAGAATGAAGAAACTCGCAGAAGTCAAAATATGGCAATAGCGGATAGCAGGCAAGGCAATGAATCCATTAGAATGGATAGCCTAGAATGCAACTATGAAAAGTTGAATACTATAGTATGAGAAGAACGAATAGAAGAACCATCGATCGGCTGGTTCAAACACATTTCGAAAATATACGTACACATCACTATAGATCAAGCCTTTAGACATCCAAAGATTGAAACCAGTTATGGAGATTTCCAAGAATTCGACATCCAAAGATTGAACTGGTTAAACCGGTTATGGAGAATTCGACCTTGACCTTGACCTTGAGAAGAATAAAAAATACGATTGATAAATAATGGGGTGGGGGTATGAGATCAGAAACCATATGATGGAAAATGGTCTGGTACCCTCACCCTCTATACTACTATTAGTGTTAAACTTCAGCCTTCCAAAAACATCAGATACGGCTTGCTGTGCTTCTTTAAAGTTCCTTGGCCCACATTCGTCAAATGACTGATTGGGAGCTCTCCAGGACTTCACATTCGCCTGGATTATAGCTTGGAATAGCTCTGTCGGGTTAGCCTCGTGGACCTTTGGAGGTAGCATACATCTCCCAGCTCTACCAAGACCATCCCAAATAGAATAGCTATGGGGTGGAATAGTCACTGGCAGTGGAGGACCTCCAAGATTTGTTGCATGCACTGGCGATTCGATGGTATCGAGCACAAAATGTTGACCTCACTGTCATTGGCGTTGTTCTCAGAAATCCATACTTTGCAGTATCCACGAGGGCCAATTGCAGAGTGAAGTGTGAACTTCTGAGGTCGGTATGGTGTTCTGCCATACAGTTGTTCTCCTTTTCTACAGCGACCCTTTCTGGGAAGGACGGCAATCAAGATTGGACATTCATCGGCGAAATAGAATTCACCAGGAGTATATTTTCCCTCCTCGATCGCGCGGTTCAAGCCTTTTAGATACACCATCTGCATATCGAGAATTATCTCGAGATTGGCTTCAATATAAGACTTATTGGGGACTTTAAAAGTGAACTTATCTTCTGTTCTATGGTATAACTGGCGACGAACAGTTCGGCTACTAATGTCAATCCCGGTTCTATTTAGTAGACGGCAAGCGATTGTTTCTGTGTTTGCGTAAGGGTCTCGTTCAGCCAAGCGCTCGAGTGTTTTCTCCTCGGGTAAGCATTTCTTTATGTAGTTATGATATTGAATCATGTTTGCCGCGTAGCACTAGTAAGTGTAAAGAATGTGATATAAAGTCGTAAGCTGTAGTGCTAAGTGTGCACGCCCTACGAGGTGCGTTATTTTTTCTCTTTCCCTCGTAGGGCGTGCACACTTAGCACTACAGCTTACGACTTTATATCACATTATTTACACTTACTAGCTGCTACGCGGCAAACATGATTCAATATCATAACTACATATAGATATATAATCGCCGTGACCCAATATTACGCACCAATACCCACGATCGCTCTCATCTGACTTGATAGCTCAGTTGATAGAGCGCCAGACATGTAACCTGGAGGTCGTTGGGTTCGAGTCCCACTTGGGTCAGAGATTTTTTCTCTTTCCCTCGTAGGGCGTGCACACTTAGCACTACAGCTTACGACTGTATATCACATTCTGAGCATTTCTTTACCTTTCTTTGACTCCCACCAGATCTTTTTAGTGGAGTAACATCTCCTGTACTTCTTTTCACACCTCTCCACCGATTGGCGGCATTTCTATCTAAAACTCCGGCGTCCCCCAGTGCAGTTTGCACTTCAACTCCAGACTCGATTCTCTTTAACACGGCCCGTCTCAATCTCGGAGAGAATGGTTTGCCTCTACTTTCTTGGACACGATTGTTTTTCTTTTTCCGTCCTTTTCGCTTTAAGGAGGGATTATTTAAATCCCCCTTTTTGAAAGGCATATATATTTTAAACTTGAGTCAGTGTAATCGACAGTGTATAGATTTAAACGCTAGAAAGTTGTCATGTACCTTTCAAAATGTATCGAAATGAGTTGTCGTAAACAAAGCCAAAATATATTTTTTGTCAAATGTTGACAATTTTGGCGCGAAAATGCTGAAGCGCGCGCGCGTGTTTTCCCGCCTTTTTTTAGACTGTAAAATAGAATTTGACTATCAATTTTTGTTTCCATGTATAAAAATTCTTACTTTATTATTGGTATGATTTTCAACTTCTTGGGATTAATTTTGTTGCTGTTATAGGAGAATATGTCATGCATCAATTGTTCTGTCCAGGGTACTATTCTCTTCAATAACAGTGCATTGGCAACAGCATTTGTACTTGCTTTTAGTGAAGATTTAAAATCTCTCTGCCGCGATTTTATAACGGATTTAAAGTTTTCACGCACAAAGTATTGTGGGTAATAGTACAAGCCGCCATCTTTTTTGGTACGGTGAATAGTTCGCGGGTAATTCCGACATTTTAAAAGGGTTACAGACATGGCGCAAAATACACTGTTTGTATGGGAATCCGATGCCAAATAATTTCCGTAAAATCGAATTTCTAAAGTATTCACTGTCTGCAAATACCAGGTAAAAGATTAACTGATCAAAATTTGAGGGATTGTAGCTGTGTTGGGAAGCGTGCAATCGTGTTTTCAGTTTTCCATACATTTGTCTGTAAATTTTTCCGCAGACTTTAGCTCGTTGTTACAGGCATTTCTATTGAAAACTGAAAACACGATTGCAAGCTTCCCAGCAGAGCTACATCCCTCGAATTTTGATCAGTTAATCTTTTATTTGGTATCTTAAGTTTGCAGACAGTCATTAGGAGCGTCCATCTAGTACTATATAAGTACGACAGCACAGTCTCGTTTTGTTCTATAAATAGATCGATTTTTCCCGTGTAAGGGTGTGCTTCCTAAGAGGTCCGCAAATTGTCAAGTTCAAGTTGAAAACAATGGCGGCCAAAGCGGAGCGACAGATCCAATGTCGAAGTCCGTCATTACTCGACCCCATACACGTTTCCCAATGAAAAAGAACGAGAGAGACTGGTTCCTGTTAATAAATAATACCATATTCACCGCTCTTGATCGAATTTACTTCACTTTTAAAGTGTTACTCTCTTTAGTCAGTGACGTCACTTTCGCTTTGTCTTAAGCATTGTGTTCATTGGCTGCTCAAATTGCTCCCGCGAAATTCTGTCTATTTTTAGCACAAAACGAGTCTGCCGTCGTATAAACCCAACGGGGTAGATGGACGCTCCCTATTTCAGAAATTCGATCTTACGTCGGATTCCCATACAAACATACAAACACTCTATTTCGCGCCATGTTTTCACCCCTTTCAAAATGTCGGAATTAACCACGAATTGGTCTTATTGACCATGCGCAGTGCTGTGGCAAAGCCTTTTTAAAATTGATGAATTCTTAAAAGTGCATGCAAAGAGGTTCAATTTTGAAGTGTAACCCAATGATTCTGATGGGAAATTCAGCTATATTTGTTTGGTAGTTTTATGATATGACCGCCATAATGGTTTACCAAAGAGGAACACCACTGCATTTGCGTCACTTTTTTCTGTATCTCAAGAGATATTATGCATAAATTTGTAGATCGATATCTCGGAAACAAAGTACTGAATTCTCTTGAGAGCTGTCACATGATCTGAATTGGGACAACAATTATACAAGCTAAGTCAGTCTTTTTTTCAAATTTCATTTTCCCAACAACACCTTCTGAAGTTTGATCATCCACAGGCAGCCCAAGCTCTGTATTTGCACTGTGTGACTATTATTTCACAAAATTATCAGATAAAAAAAATAAACTTACCTTAAGAGTTTGTTGTTGTCCTGTTGTTTCTCTGGGGTCTAGAAATGGCGGTTATGGGGCATTTCTCTCACTTTGGGTTTTTCTCTCTTCTCTGTCTAAAAGAAAGGAAAGGCTGCACACTCAAATTCAAACCACGAGGCACTTGAGGCCGATTTTTCGCACGAAAACCCATCCGATAGGCGTAATTTCATCCGTCAGGTGAAAGGTAGATAGTTGTTCTTACCCCAGAAGTTTTCAGACTTGAGAAATCATTATCCTAACTCTTCCAAATGAACTCATTTCTTTGAAAAAGCCCTCTCATTCTTCGTCAGAAACTACGTGTTTGCTGCTATTCGGTCATGACCGTGGCAAAATTCCTCTTTCCGGCAGAGGAACAGTCAATAAATTTCCAGATACTTTACTCTCTCCCCACGGGTTCTAACGTGCCGCCTTTTGTACTGAGTAGCCAATCGCGTGACTACAATTTCAAACAAGTTGACAACGCTTGACGACGGCTAGTTTCCAAAGTTCACGGGCTCAGACTTATACAATATATACCTTATGTTGAAACTTGTCTACAAGTGAATCGGCTCTATGGTAAAGTGGTTTAGAGCGCGCGCCTCGAATCCAACGATTAGGAGTTCGATTCCACACAAGCCAGTAACATAAAAAAAAAAAATTCTCCTTTTTCAGTTTTATTTTATCTTTTCCTCTATTTTAAGCTATTAGAGCCGCCTTCCACACTAAAACTTTGTTTTGCATTGGCTCTCAAGCTCCAACACGGTCATGACCTCGATTTTTATTTTTATTATTATAGTGCAATGATATAAAATCCTGTGAAAGTATCGAACACTACAGTTTTAATAGATTAACGTACTTTGTATGCGATCATTTGAATAAAAAAAATAGCTTAAAATAGAGGAAAATATATAATAATAAAAATAAAAATCGAGGTCATGACCGTGTTGGAGCTTGAGAGCCAATGCAAAACAAGGTTTTAGTGTGGAAGGCGGCTCTAATAGCTTAAAATAGAGGAAAAGATAAAATAAAACTGAGAAAGGAGAATTGTTTTTTTTATGTTACTGGCTTGTGTGGAATCGAACTCCTAATCGTTGGATTCGAGGCGCGCGCTCTAAACCACTTTACCATAGAGCCGATTCACTTGTAGACAAGTTTCAAAATAAGGTATATAATGTATAAGTTCTGAGCCCGTGATCTTTGGGAACTAGCCGTCGTCAAGCGTTGTCAACTTGTTTGAAATTGTAGCCATGCGATTGGCTACTCAGTACAATAGGGGGCACGTTAGGCCCCGTGGGGAGAGAGTAACGTATCTGGAAATGTATTGACTGTTCCTCTGCCGGAAAGAGGAATTTTGCCACGGTCATGACCGAATAGCAGCAAACACGTAGTTTCTGACGAAGAATGAGAGGGCTTTTTCAAAGAAATGAGTTCATTCGGAAGAGTTAGGATAATGATTTCTCAAGTCTGAAAACTTCTGGGGTAAGAACAACTATCTACCTTTCACCTGACGGAGGAAATTATGCCTATCGGATGGGTTTTCGTGCGAAAAATCGGCCTCAAGTGCCTCGTGGTTTGAATTTGAGTGTGCAGCCTTTCCTTTCTTTTAGACAGAGAAGAGAGAAAAACCCAAAGTGAGAGAAATGCCCCATAACCGCCATTTCTAGACCCCAGAGAAACAACAGGACAACAACAAACTCTTAAGGTAAGTTTATTTTCTTTATCTGAGAATTTTGTGAAATAATAGTCACACAGTGCAAATACAGAGCTTGGGCTGCCTGTGATTTAAGTGAAAACGAAGAATTATTAGCTTCTATGTCGTTGTTTAATTATCGACTGACCTTCTAGTTTTCTATTAGTGATAACTTTAATACGTTAATTTCGGGTTTAGCTTTGCTGAATGCCATATGGCATGAAGTTCACTGAACCATAATCAAACACATTTTGTAAATCCATCGGATGGCGGGATGGATTGCAAAGCTGATTGTACGACCCTCGTTTTTCAAGTCTGACTTCATTTGGCAGCTATATATATAAAAGGTCACACTGTTTGAATACGTACATACATACATAAGCTTTAAATATGATAATAAAGTTTATTATCTGATCGATAGCTATCTAATTTTGACGACGGCCTTAATATGGTGTAGCACATGGTTCTCCGAACTTATAAGTGACAGTAAAATCATAACTATAAAACATACACTGAAATGTTGAAACATTTAGCCTGCTTTTCCCTCAGCTCAATGTTGAAGCTCGAGCCGCAGATGGTAAGGGCATTGTCAGATCAGCCTTACTACTGTGCCGTTGCATAACTTTCAAATATGGCGGCATACACAATCCGCCGGGGAAAACCAGCATAATTCTAGTTGGATACAATCCTTGATGTATAAACTGGACTAAAGTCTTCACCACATAAAATATTATCGATTATTATCTGATTTAGGGTTGTGTTATATTCAACATGTTATATAATTTCATTTTGCAACTCTCTGACGCCGCTTCGCTGCATGATCATGAGATTCTTACAAGACTGTCGAATTTGAAGAATCTAAATGTATAATTTGAAACTAAGGAGAAATAACATCATCACACAATTCAACAGAAATATAGACGGAACCTTTCTGTATTTACTACTGATCTTATTTAGGGTACGTTGAACAAGTTTCGTGTTTACCTGACTTAGGATAATTATCGATCAGTAGGTCGCCTCTATTCAATGGCAGGGATGGAAACTGATCGAGTAGCTCTTGAGTGACACGATGTGGGCATATCAAGCCATTAAACCGAGGAAGATTTCTGAAGTTTTGCTCTTCGGAAGACGTGGACCATTTAGGCCCCGATTCACTATTATCACCACTCATTGTTGTACTTCTTACCCGATCTGACTGATATAGCCAGACTTACTGCACGTCATCCATTGTCATTAATATGCCAACCAGATATCCATTGGTTCTTGACACAAAGCGGCCTTTTGAAATCATAACAATTGCAATGTATTTTGCCTCCACTACACAATTCAGACACACACAGTCATATATGATACTTGGGGATGTCGGTCAGCCGAGCCCGACAGCGTTTATTCATATAATTGCTCATAATAGCTTACAGGCATTCGTTCTTCAACTTTTGATCTCTATTTATTACTATTATTAATTATTTCGACACTGCCGGATACGAAAACCCAAAACCACTGTGTGGACTAAACGGTAACGTATACTCCCACCAATGCAGTGCCGCCAACTCTGGGAGCTGAGGTCATCTGAATACTTTTAGTCCGATATGATAAATACAATCTTATGCCGATTTAAATTAAACTCGGACGATTCTAACCTAGCCAGAATGGTTTCCCTTAATATTCGTTATGCCTCCGGTTTCTCGATCCAATCATTTAAAAAAAAATTTAAAAAATGAAGCAAGGTAGCAAGGCTGACCTAGAATGAATTCAACCTCTTAACAGTCACCTACTTATGGCACACTACATTACCCATAATTCTCAGCACTACTCTACCCAGGCTTCTGTTCCGTGCCAGCAAAATATTCATTTCTCTGAATTTCGTACCTCAACTAACATAAATTACACTTATCGTCTAGTACGTGTTGCATGAGCGCTTTCTCAGTGTAAGCATATTAATAATTCATATTGTCAAATTTTCATACAAACTTTCTAAAAGCTAACCCCCAAACGAAAAAAAAACCTAACCATTTTAATTCCCAAATCATTCATAGAACGAGTCTAAATACACCTGAATTTAATGGACAATTTAGCGACGTTTTCAAGTGTACTTTTGCTTTAACAATTTCAGGACATACTTACACTGAGAAAGTGCCGAAAGTGTTGCGTTACTGGTATCCGCAGGCAACTCCTAATTATAATCGAAAAAATCGAGAAAAGATGTGAAACCGGACTTCCTGTGGTAAGAGGGTAGCCGGATCTAAAACATATAACAGTTGCCTGCGGAGGAGGCTAGAACATGGCGAGTTTCTGACCTTTAATTTCCGGTTATCTCGCACTCGTCACATAACCTCATCAACACAACAATTATTTGTCATCGCATGGGGCCGAGAAAATTAAGAATTAATCACGCGTGTTTTCAATTTTTCACCAAATTTGTCCGATGTTGCGATTTGGTGAAATGTTTGAAAACACAAGTAATTAATCTTTAATTAATGAAGAAGACCCATGCGATTACGTACTGTTTAAAACACGAACAGCAGTGTTTTATCGAGTTTAAAAATTCGAAGGAGAAGCCCGAGAATTTTTAGACTTGATTAAATACGTGCTGTGAGTGTTTTTAACGGCTTCAAAAATGCTTTAAGAATGCATGCAATGATAAAAGTATTTCATCCCCCCTCTGATATCCCAATGACGATCTTTCTGAAGTTATATAATACATTAGTTCGCCCTATTCTAATGTACAACTGCGAAATTTGGGGTGCTTATTGCAAGCGATATAACTCTTTTGCCCATTTTAAGGAAATGTTATATTTCACTCCAACTTAATTGCTTAAAATGTACAAAATCATTCTTGGAGTGAATATTAAATCTACCAATTATGCAGTAAGATCAGAACTTGGAGTCTCACCTATTCATGTATCCATATACAAAACATTACTAAAATATCTTTCTCATTTGTTTGATCATAGTGATAATCCTCTTTTCGGTGGGGGCTCTTGAAAGAGGGTCCACAATAGGGTCCTCAGATCCCGCTTTCCCACCTCATTTTTTCTCTTAATCCCACCATCCCACCCTTCTTTAGACTTCTTTACGTTGAAATCCCAATCCCACTCCCTCATTTGTTTAACTACAATTTTTTTTCTGCGTTAATTATTACAATAATGATAACATGAAATACCCACCTTCATTAAAATCCGGATAGCTGCCAAGTAAACAGACTAAACACGATTTGATGATGTTTCTGACCCTTGGACGAACACGCAAAGTCACACAAACGGTACGCGACATGCTGTTGACATATGGAAGACGAAGATTGTTCGTTTTGAAGAGTTAATCTGCATTAAACACACGGTCACGTGGAAATTATAATCCCGTATCCCGCTTCCCGCTTCCCGCCCCCTCAAAAACATGAAATCCCGCTTCCCGCTCGTACCTGAAATCCCGCGTCCCACTCCTGTTTTTAGCTCGCATCCCGAATCCCACCCTCGAAATAAGCCCGATCCCGCCATCCCGCCAAACCTATTGTGGACCCTCTTGAAACTTCTTTTATTTTAAACAAGAAAGGAACACGATGTTTGAATTGTTTGTTAAAGTTAAGGCAACTATACGTACTAGAAATACCTTTCTAAAATCAAAGAAAGCCGTAACAAAACTGCGTCTCTCAGCGCATCCTTTTCCTATAGAACAGGGTAGATATGTACAACTGCCTAGAGATCAGATAATTTGTACTTTATGTAATTAAGGAGAAGTGAGAAATGAGTTTCATTATTTATTTCAATGTAAGGATTACAATATGTTACAGACTAGAACGTCCTTTCTTTATAAACTCTATTCTATTAACCCACTTCTCTCCTCCTTTAGCCATACTACTTTGTTCTACTATATCTTATCTATGAAAGACGATAACTTAATACATGTTAGTGCCACATTTAAAAAAAATATTGTAGAATTATATACTACATAGATTAAGGCCTAAATCGTATATTTTCATTTTTATTTCTTTATTTTATTAGATATATACACCAATGTAACTCATATGTTTTCAAGGTGCTAATCAATAAATATTGTATTGTATTGTATTAAACAGCTTCAAAAACTTATAATGGTTACTTAATGAACCATTGAACCTTTGTATTCACAACGCCATGCAAATATTGGAGTAATCACCGCCTGCGATTACGAACATCTAAAGGGAATGACATGAAGAAATTACCATACTATTCTTTATATAAAACGTTCATTCTAATTTGCAATTCAATGTTAGGTATGAAGACCCATGCACGTGACCGATTTACTTGATTTGATTGGACAAAATTATTCATGAGTTTTCGAATTGTTTATAATATAGAGGGATTTTTTCCGAGTAAAAGACATAGACGTATCCATGGATGTGTGTTCAATGCCAATGGAAAACCCGATTCAACATGACCGCGACACTTTCAAACTTAGTGCCTTGCTCTGTATTCTCATATTCTGATTAAAATAACGGTAAATGAGTAAACAATCTACAACAATGCATGTTCGATTTGTCTTTATTAAGTTTATTCATAAATGTTATCGTTTTTACAAACCGACGAATCTTCTTTGAGTCAGTCAAGCTTAAAGTGCCTATGAACCTTATTTCTTTTATTTTAGATATCAATTCTAAATCAAGTGAATAGTAGAATGTAAAATATATGTTGCTTTGAATGCTGTGCTGCTGAGTTAAGGAGGTTTTAAAATAAAAAAATGCTAATTACATGACGTCAGGGAAGGTATTTGCAATCATTTCTTAGTGGTTGTGAATGGGCGGCGTTTCTGCTGATATAGAAAAACAAATTTCTAACATCATTTTATTTCAACCATGGGTATAAAACTAATAATTTGAAAAATGTGTTTAATTGTAACAACATTTTTGTATAATAATTGATGCCTCCCTTGACGTCATGTAATTAGCATTTTGGATATTAAAACCTCTATATGTCATTGGCACAGCATTCAAACCAATATATATTGTACCATTCTACTATTCACTTGATGTAGAATTGATATCTAAAATAACAAAAACCGCAGTGTTTTGAATGAAATTCTTTGACACTTCTGGGTTGTTTTTAACTTGATAACCATAATTTGCAATTACAGAGAGGCGAGAAGCTTTTTACAATAGACTTATTTTGTCAAACAGACAAATGTCAAAATCAACGATAAACTGAGTCAACATTGCAGTGTCGAAATACATGACATACTACAGTATTCGCTCAAAATACCTTTATTAGAATAAAAAAAAAATAACATTTAACAGATTAGTTGACCTACCTATAAACTTTCTGTTGTCATGAAAAGGTTATAAAATCCTTATTTGTTTGCTTTTTGGAGCTGAAGTGCACACGAGCTGAAGCGAACTGAAAATTATCTGCAAACTTTGTCCAGCACTAATCAACCAACTTCCAATCAGACGCCAGTAATCAGGCCCTTGATTATATTAAGAAAATATGCTCTGCTCGTAATCCAATCAAAATTCAGTAATCATGGCCCCTATGTTATAATATATACAATCACTTCTCGTAATCTCCTTACAGTTCCGTTAACCCTCTTGATATGACTTTATGCTGCCAATAAAACAGGCCCGTAGCAGGGGGAGCCCCCCACCCCCCCCCCCCCCCCCCACCCCCCCCCCCCCCCCCCAGATTTCTGGCATTTCTAGATCTGGTATATTCCACATTGAACAATTATAGATAGATAGATAGAATATTTTATTTGGAGCCTTATACTAATGTGTACATTCAACAGTAACCCAAATAAATTTACATATTAAGACAAGATGTCAGGAGTATATTACATTACATTATTATTATTATTACATAATTTTATTACATATTATATTATATTATATTATATTATATTATATTATATTATATTATATTATATTATATTATATTATATTATATTATATTATATTATATTATATTATATTATATTATATTATATTATATTATATTATGTACTGTTTAAAACACGAACAGTAGTGTTTTATCAAGTTTAAAAATTCGAGGGCGAAGCCCGAGAATTTTTAGACTTGATAAAACATGTGCTGTGAGTGTTTTAAACGGCTTCAAAAACGCTTTAAGAATGCAATGAAAGAAAGACGCACATCTCAAGGGAATAGTTACTTAATGAACCATTGAACCTTTGTATTCACAACGCAATGCAAAATATTCGTGTAATCACCGCCTGCAATTACGCGGAACATCTCAAGGGAATGACATGAAGAAATTACCATACCGTGTTGTTTGAAGCGGCGTTTCGCAATGCACTTGAAGGATTTGGTGTCGTGGCTTACCTCGATAAAGTTCAAGACTTGGAAAGCGATGTGACTGACATGATGGCAGACTCTAAATTTTTGACTCCGGCACAAAATATGTAAGTTTGATGCACGTTTTTATTATTTTACGGCTTTGAGTTTGGTTTCATAATTGGAACTAAACAGTGGCTCGGTAAACAAGTTAATGGTAGTTGGATAACTTCATTTTAAAAATATTATCTGTGTATCTCGGTAGTCTGCTGATAATTTAGTGCAAAATTTATTATCTAGGTACCTTAGGTTCCGTGTACTTTTTGCTATTTTTGGGTCTTTATCAGTGAATTCTTAATTAGGATGAAACTTTATATAAAATTTCATGTTCATTAGTATTCTTTATATAAAACGTTCACCCTAATTAGCAATTCAATGAGAAAGCTGAAACATCAATAGAAATTCCATTGTCTCAATCATTAACCCCGTTAACCCTGGGACAAAATTCAAATCCCTCCGCGGGCCTTTTAGAATGATGAGATTTTATCAGGTATAAAGGAGCATGCACGTGACTGATTTGCTTCATCTGATTGGACAAAATGCTCATTAATTATTCATGAGTTTTTGAAATTATATTATATTATATTATATTATATTATATATTATATTACATATTATATTACAAAATATTATAAACTAATTGAGATTTTGAGACGCGATACCGAATTATATTGCCGGCCAGTTGGGAGAAAATATATTCCGTATTGGGCGGAGTCGCGCAGCGACGAAGCCCAATACGAAGAATATATTTTCTTCCAACGCCGGCAATATAATTCGGTATCGCGTCTCAAAATCTCAATTAGTTTTGTATCGCGATTCAACAGTTAAGTCGGGAATTGTTAAAAGAAAGAAGAGAATGAAGCACCAAACTTATTCTAATCGTAATTTCAATTCTCAAAAGGCGCCTAGTATATCTATGGCAACGGTTTCACGGCTTGAGTGGCGAAAACTTTCGCGACGTGTTTTGAAATCTCTTCAAAAATTATGAAAATTGTACTTTTAGCGAATAAGAGTGTTAGATTTCTGACGGAAACTAAAATGCCAACCTTACCTTTAGGATTGAATGATGCTTATCTTGTAATTTACAGTGTTTTGAAGGTGAAATTGTAGAAATCTTGCTGTTGAACAAACGACTTTTGACCTTGACCTGGAACCCATGTAACTGCAAGGGCTCGCGCAAGAGCCAATCAGAGGCTGGTATTCTGAGACGCAATACCATGTTATATTGGCGTCTCAAAAGTAAACAAAGTGATCAGTGAATCGTGATACTATATTACATATATTATATTACATATATTACATATATTACGTATTACGTATTACGTATTACGTATTACGTATTACGCATTACGTATTACGTATTACGTATTACGTATTACGTAATATGCTAATGGCTCTTGGTATTATGAATTAAATATTATGCATTATATATATTATATATTATATTATGCATTAATGTTTAAATTTCGTGCATTGTACAAAATCCAAGCATATGATTGGCTAATGAGCGTGCATTATTGGTGACCACAGCACTCGACCCAGACCCTCTCTTACCTATAGGGAAAGGGAGACCTAGTCCTTCGCTTAGTTACGTGTTTGGACGGCTTGGAAAACCTCATCGCATATTAAACAGTGAAAATGCAGACAATTACTAGAAAGGTAACGGCAGGATTGAACTCTGTTGCCTGTGTGACAGAAGATATATATTTTGAGGCGAACATTTGCATAATCTCTCGTTGGAAATGGCTGATTTGCGAGTGCTGGAAGTACAACTTTACAAGTCAACATGTGTCCGAGTGAACAAAGGTTTCTACAACACTCTAGTAGTCTTACTTAAGAAATGGATTGTATTTCCGAGACCTTACTCTGTCAATAAGAGGAGAAAATTAAGCGAGAATTCAGTGGATGGTTCGAAAACCCAGGATATTTGATTTGGAAAATGTTTGCATCGGAGCCGAGCACATGGCCGGAGGCCGGTTTCGAGTCAAGATTTCAATTCACTGCCCCACTGGAATCTGCAGGTTAGTTATTTTTCGAATGAAAGAAACTATTAAAGAAAGCAGACTATCAAGGAGTTAAGCCGGCTAAATAATTGATATTTGAATACATGGCTCCAAGAGAAACGTTTTCGAGTTAAATGTACAATCATACTATTCGCCTCGCATTATGTTTTCAGGCAAACATTTGCATAATCGTTCGTTAGAAATGGCTGATTTGCAAGCGCTAGAAGTACAACAACTGACTAGTCAACATGTGTCTGAGTAAACAAAA
Organism: Actinernus sp. WN-2022; assembly: GCA_030867875.1. Lineage (NCBI taxonomy): Eukaryota > Metazoa > Cnidaria > Anthozoa > Actiniaria > Actinernidae > Actinernus > Actinernus sp. WN-2022. The sequence continues at coordinate 21,692,719 of JAOWCC010001368.1, read as the reverse complement.
GTTTCTTCAACACTCTAGCAGTCCAAACTGAAGAAATGGATTTTATTTCCGGCGAGACCTTACTCTGTCAATAAGAGGAGACAATGAAGCGACAATTCAGTGGAAGGTTAAAAAACCTAGGGCTAGGATATTTTTATTTGGAAAATGTTTGCATCAGAGCCGAGCACATGGAGGCCGGTTTCAAGATTTCAATTCACTGGAATCTGCAGGTTAGTTATTTTCGAATGAAAGAAACTATTAAAGAAAGTAGACTATCTAGGAGTTAAGCCGGCTAAATACTCGATATTTTAATACATGGCTCCAAGAGAAACGTTTTCGAGTTAAATGTACAAACATGTACTCGCAAGGCGTCAACTAAACTGACCGAACGCCAAAGTAAATTATTCTTTGCAAAGTTATCTACTTCTGTTTTTATTCATTGTCTATTGAAATGACTTTTCTTTGTGGAGATATTTACCGTAAAATGATTTAATTCATGCGAAATATTTGACTTCTTTATGAAATTGTTATTGACAACTGATTGAAATTGAAATTCACGGCTGACAGTGCACTCAGTTTGAATATTAAAAGGGTTAGAGACTTTATGTTTGTGCTTTATCGGCAAAATACAGTCACTTGCTGACTGTACGATGAACTCAAAATTTCTTCATACTGCATTCGGCCTTCGGCCTCATGCAGTATTCATTATTTTTCGTTCATCGTACAGTCAGCGCGTGCCTGTATTTGTCGATAAAGAACTCACAAGCAGTCTCTAACCCTTACTTATTCATTATGCATTATTCATTATGCATTATTCATTATGCATTATGCATTATGCATTATGCATTATTCATTATGCATTATGCATTATGCATTATGCATTTTGCACTATGCATTATGCACTATGCATTATGCATTGCATTGCATTGCATTGCATTACTCCAAAATATATATATCAATAATTGTTTTCATAGAATGTTATGAAGTTGATAAATTCGAACGGATAAATTTGGCAATTTGTTTTTGCACAGCTCTATCCTTGTTTGGAGGGTTTATGATTAGTAAAAATACCTCATTAGGCGTCATTCTGTTTATTTTGATTTTCATTGATCCTCCAAATAATCGAAAAGGTTTTTCCTTATATTGCTGTATGCTGGGCATTTTATTTAAAAAAATCATCTTTATCTTCGACGCCATTTGTACAAATAGAGAACATTCTTTCTTCGGGTATTTGATAACATTTCAAGTAACGCCCAGTCTCAATTACTAATTTGTGATTACTTAGCCTCAAATTTGTCAATGCTATTCTGTGATTGGTATAGCCCACTTTGACGATGTTGCGCACGCATCAGAGAACAATAGATATGGCCCCCAAATAGTCTGTGTTGCTCGCCAGTCTCTTGTTATTCAGATTTTATGTGCATTGTTCTAGTTGCGTGCGCAACATCGTCAAAGTGGGTTATTGGTGTTCAGTATAACGGGTAGTCTTCACAATTATAGTTGGACTTGAATCTGCGGACCGTCCTTAATTTATTACTTTGGCGGGGATATTTTCTTTTAACGTTATTGATGTTACAAAGCCAAGTTTGGTACTCTATGTCCTGGCTTATAATTCTCAAAATGGTTTTGCGATCAGGAATTGATGTTTGTACGTTAGTCCATATTTCCCCTAGCCCTATATGATAGATCAGGGATTTTAGTTTCTGGTGCACTCAAGCATGTTAAGGCATGGTTTGAACATGAAAACGAGGCTACAGCTATTTTGTTGAATAGTCACTTGAATTTGCTCAAATCCTAGAACAATAGGCATTATAACTAATCTCAGCGTTTTTAGTCGTCCTAATATAACATTTTGGTAAAATGTATATCACGTGACCAACCACGTGATCACAAAAAGTTGAAAATTAAACTAAAAACGGGGTGGTGAATTGTATATTTTAAGTAACGATTTTGTGTTTTTCTGATTACACTTGTGGTTGACTTCAAAGCTCAGTTCGGAATGGTTGACCCTGATAGACTGTTAAGGTGAAAATATAGAAAACAGGTCACGTGACCTATTCTTGGAACCATTTTTCGCCATTTATATCCTCTTCAGTGGTAAAAAGTCAACCATTCCGGACACAGTCTCATTTCCCATAACAAGCTTAACATTTCCAACCGAAAATCTGAAACAAAATAATAACTTCCGCCACCCCATTTTGATTTCTTTGTTTTATCAGCCTTAAGGTCACGTGACCTTCAAAACACCAAAATACCGATACCTGAATGTTAAGACACACGATTACCGTATTATTCCAAAGTTTTAGAGTATTTCATACATAAATAACAAAGATAGCGAATTTTGAATGTTTTATCAGAACTGCTAAAAAACCATGCCTTAACATGCTTGAGCATGCCAAAATTCTTTGCTTTCCTTATTTTTTATATTGTTATATATTGTACAGGATAACTTGATTTGCTCAGGGTCATTCAGTTTCAGCCAGAAATTGATGTTTCTACATTTTGCTTGGTAACGTATAGGAAATCTCCCGAGCTCTGCTCTACATGCATTGTTGCTAATGCTAATGCCTAAGAGCCATTTTCAAAATTTAGTTTGGACTGACTCAATTGGGTCTTTGTCTAGTTTTTCTTTACAATCCACCTCCCATACTTCGCATAGGCGTTATTAGCGCATCAAATAATTTTATGGTGAGATTAATATTTTCTCTAAAATGATCACCCATTTCTTTCCTCAATTTATATAATGCTTTTAGCGCTACCTTTTTAAGCTCTTATTTAGCTGGAGCAAAATTTCCGTAGGCACATAATTGAATGCCTAAGTATTTATATGACTTAACATTTGTTAATTTATGGCCTGCATATAGATGGTTGCACATGACGTCATAGCCGCCATGTTGGTGTACCTTTAACAATAGATTCTTCGTTAGATTATTTTGTTCGGTACACCAACATGGCCGCCATGCCATTTGAATCTCTGGGGATTGAGTGCAGCCCATCAGTCTATTGAAAAGCATATTTATATATATACATTGGGATGCGTTGCGAAACCTTATTTTCAGTATAATCAATGTGGATATTCCATGATAATGATTTGTCAATATGTACACCAAGTAGTTTAATCGATTCAAAAAAACAGCTATGTAGGACTTATTGTATTTTTTTTATATTTTTGATGACGTCACATGAAAACCATCAGTACCCGCTGTAACCATGGTAAGCCAATTCCTTACCATCGAAAGTTGATAGGGAAGAATTGCGAAATTTGAATGAAACATCGCTAGCGCAAGACCATGCGATTCGAACAGTTACTATGAATCACCGAAGAACCGGGCAGAACCTGCATTAGCTTTGAATCTAATAAATACATCCCTTCAGAAGTCGGGACTTTTCGCATGCATTAGCAGAATATATTGGAGTCTGAGCTGACCAAGAGTAGGTTCAAGATGGTGCCGGATATTGGCCTTGTTCTTTTTACCATGTTTATGTATGAATTGTGAAATGGTCCAACTAAAAAGACCTGCTCTAACTATCACGTAATACTATATATGCAAAGGCGAAATTATCAAACTAAAACACTAACGGTCGAAGAAAACACAAATGATCTAAGTAAAACAGAAGTGATTCAAGTAAAATTGAATTGATATATGATCCTATATATAAGCTATACGGGTATGTGCCGCCCCAAATGGTATGGGTTTTAGCTGTTTTAGTCTCTACTTATGGCCATGAATTTCGCATAGTTAATTAGTCTGGATTAGGGATGGCCATGATATTGACAAGGACGTTTACTACAGACCGCACACGTTCATATATTCATATTGTTATGAAATAGATTACATGAAAAATGGTATGAAAAATCTTATATCGTGTCCCCCTCCCCCCCCCCCCCCCCCCCCCCCAACGCACACGGATGTGTGATCAGTAATTATCAGTGCTGGGAATCTTACCGTGATGTAATATTTAGCGTCAAAAAGTGCATTGCGATTCACAACCTCGATCCCGAGCTCTAAACCAAGGGTAGGCGTCTCAATCCCGGTTTCTTGCACGGGAAACTATTAATGATTAACCATTGAAGATTAGGGTGAAGTGTGGGGGAGGGGTGGGGGGTTTCCAGAAACCGTGATTGATCCGGGTAAGCCATGGCACTAATGGCCCACCCAAGTTTACAACTTTTTTCGCTAATTTAAGCAAAATTGGTAATTAAATAAAATTGGAACATGTGCATGACTCTCCATATTTATATGAACCGATAAGAAGTCGAGGTTCATCCGGCTAAAACCCGAACGAATCCAATGTCCTCCCTTCTTGACCGGACATACTTTGTCAATAAAGTTTGTTTTTATTATATGGCGATTCCCATCCTCGGATAGCCAGGGGCAGTTAGCGAGCGACGGACACAAAAATCCGTCCCTTTTTTGCCCGTCGTCGTTCAATACCTGTCGAGCGACGAGGATGGGATGTCATCGCCTTCATGGGTTTCGGTTGTTCCGAAATGAATTCAGGCCGTTTGTTGAGTTTGTCGAATGGCTTTCGCTACAACGGTTGTGTGTAGTTATCTGGTTGATCCTGCCAGTAGTCATATGCTTGTCTCAAAGATTAAGCCATGCATGTCTAAGTATAAGCACTCGTACTGTGAAACTGCGAATGGCTCATTCAATCAGTTTAATTTGTGTCACCACAGGAAGCTTTCTCATACAAAATATATAATTAAGTCGAATGCACTTTGCTATATGATAACTTCTAGTTTTAGTAAAAATGTATTAGAGATTGAACTGAGTTACACCCAATTTCTGGAGTGACACCCAATTTCTGAGTGACACCCAATTTGCATATCGCGAGGATGGTAGCTGCATTAATGCACTTATTAAGATCCAACATAATATTTTAGAATCTCTAAATCCCGCTCTAGATCAACTAAATTGTAAAGCAGTCAGATTATTCTCAATGGACTTCTCTAAACTATATATTCGACAAAGTTAAACACAGTATCTTATTTCACGAGCTAAAAATACTACCCTCGCATCCGGTCATCGTAAATTTGTGATTAGCTTACTAAGCGGACGGGAAGCAAAAGGTTATCTCAACTGCATGGAATAACATGTGAATGAGTATCTATAAACCAGGGAACGATCCAAGGTAGCTTAGTGATCATATGTTTTTTGCATGTTCCTTAACAATCTAGATATTAAAGAAAGAGAAAGAAATGCAATTACTAAATATGCAGACGACTCTAATATAGTAGTCCCAGTAATCAAGAACATTAACAACATGGTTCATGATAACTCCGCGAGTCTTTTCCAGTCCTTTTTACAGTGAACGACAATTAACTCTATGTCTTAAATTGTAATGCAATTAAGTACATGCAAAGAGATTATGTTCACAAAGAACGGCTATAAGGATAAACATCCTGTAGTAGCTGATATGCCGCAATGTAATAAGTTAAAAATCTTACTGGAGTGACAGCCATTTCAGTCAGATTGAAGGTTTACGGAGCACGTCAGGGAAAAACTGCATCAGGCTAATAAATGTATGTACGTTGTCAGGTGCTTTAGGAAAGAGGGTTACATGCAGCGGTCAGGGTGACATAGATTACTTATTTTTGTCCATAGTCATACCCAAAATAACCTATGGTATCTCGGCGTATGTCCAGAACTTACTACTATAAGTATACAACATTTCCTTGATAGATGCTTTAAAAGGAAATATACCTCTAGAAAAATAAATGTATCAGAGCTGCTAGAAAAGAGCGATCGAAATATCTTTAAACGTGTATTCGCTGTACACAACGGCATCCACTTCGGGAGATAATACCCAAGGAAAAATCTTATAAACACAAAATTCGACGCAAAGGGACACACAGGCCTACCTAGGCCTAAAGTAAACACTGCCTGATTTATGTCAGGATTTGTCAATAGATTAATAGTTAATTATAGCTTAGCTTTAAATACATAATCACAGGTAATCAATTGCTTTCTTCTTTTTTTCTATTACTTCAAGTTGTTATACGTGAAATTTATGTTTTAATTTGGAAATAAGAAATTGTTATTATATATATCATTATTATTATTATTAAGCTCCAAGAGAATCTCCGTCGCACTAGCCAAAGGATGGTAGCGTGCAGCGGGCAGCTCTTCGCAGGACCATTTCCACCGGGTGAGAGCCATTATTTTCAACAATTAACCCAGTTCGAGAATCCCAGATTGTGGCTTTGTAGACTTTCTCCTTGAGGGTTAATGATCTTACTTTACCAGAATGATTTGGTGTGCCTTGGCTCGGTGGTCTTTCTGATGTGTGTGTTCCATTCAGTCGAGCACTTGCGACAGGTGGACGCCAAGGTACTTGGTGTTCTTTACTGTCTTCAGTATAACCCTGTGCAAGACATAGCCCGGCATTCTCTTGCGACTTGAATATATATAGCGATTCTACATATTAAGTGTTAGTGATCAAACCCACATGTACCATCTAAAAGCCATCAATTTTTATACCGATAATTTAGGCGAAATAAATTTAGAATAAAATCTTCCTTGGAGGACCGGTCCAATTCAAATGTATTTTTTCTTTTGTTCGAGTGATCAGTACACCCCTCGTGTTACCCTCTTTCCGTCTTCCTCCTGTGTTCCATGAACCTGTTGCACCTAGCTTACGTTCAAGCAGCACGGCTCTGGAATGACACGTGACAAGTAGCTAAGGGACCTTTTCAGAAGTTAGCAGGGCGAGGGGGGTGGAGAAAGGGGAGGGTCGTCAATTTTTGAACCCCCAAAAATGGAGGGTCATAAAAAAGGGCTACTGAAAAAGGATTAGTTATAGCTAGGAGTCCATATTATAGAGGGTTTTTTTCACGTGATGTCATAGCCGCCAGACACGTGATGTCATAGCCGACATGTTGGTGTACCTTAAACAATAGCTTATTCGTTAGCTTCCTTTGTTAGGTACACTAATATTGGCCGCCATGCCCTTTGTCATTTGAATCTCTGGGGATTGAGTGAAAATCCTCTATAGGGTGGAAGGGTCAAATTAGTTCATACTTATTTCTCGAAGAGGGTTGTAATATTTTTTTTAATTTCTGGATTTCATTCTCCACCCTTCCGCCCTGCTATTTTCTGACCAGTCCCTAAGTGTCCTATTTTTGGACAGCAATAATATATCTGCTAATACTTACTTACTTCACGCTTAGTATAGTATTCTATTTCATGACACTCACATTCATATTCAGTTGAATTAAGGTATGGGAGAAATATTGATCAGCGGTCTAAGCCAAACTGGTACAGCTTGGCTTAGAGTCTCAGGGGAATACGACCCACGCGAATCTGGAGGGAGGGGGGGTGGGCCGTTTGTCTGACCACTGTTCCGCTGGAGAACTGAGCAAGAAGGGAGTGTCCTACGTTGATTCTGTATTTTATAGTCATCTCGTAGCGTCATCCACGTGCCTATGCACACCTAGCTGTAAATTGGGTATTATTGTACCTTATTTCGTATTCGCATATCATTATGAGTGTTATGAATAATACTTGTTACAACATCACAATGAATATAATGTTTGGATCCTTTGTTTGTTGGCACACGCTTTTATAGTCAGCAGTAATTTGCTTACCGTCACAGGAAAGAATAGATAAAGAACATTAATGGAAGTGTTCCACTTTTCGCAGGAAAACACTTCCCATTGGGGTTTTAGCGAATTTGAAAAAAAAATCAATTTTCCTGCACGTATTTACTCGATTAGACGCCTCCGGCTTGCGCTTCTGTATATCTATTCAAAATTCGTCAAATGGGTACATTTTTCGTTATTTTTCAATCTCACTTATTTCCATTTCTCGAACTGCTATAGATCATAATCAAAGAATTTCAAGGTAAAAAAACAACAAACAAAACTAGTACTATTGTGAATGCGTAAACATGAGTGTCTTTTCAGTAGTTCAGAACGCTGTTTTTGTTCTTCATTTTTTTCAGATCCGTTCTTAGTCGACTGGTCATCGATGTTACCGTTATGTTGGTTCACGAGAATTTATAATAAAAAGGCAGAACATGTACATGACCTGTTGGTTTAAAACCTTTAGTGGGAATCACTTATAGCGACTGACTCGGCTTCTGACGCCGGTAACTCGTATAGACGCCCCCGGCTGCTATTTAAAATTCAGCCTCGTCGACCCGGCGTTTATTCGAGACCGACGTTAATTCGAGACCGATTTTAATTCGATACCCGGCTTCTAATCGAGTAAATACGGTATATTATAAACACGCTACTTCTATAGATGGTATGCACTCAATCGCCAGAGATTCAAACGGACAAAGGGCATGATGGCGGCCATGTTGGTGCACAGAACAAAAGAAGATAACGAGGAATCTATTGTTAACTGTACACCAACATGGCGGCTATGACGTAACGTGCAAACCATCAACACAACAAATGAATATGATTACGTAATGAGTCAATGTCATTTGGTTTATTTGTTTGTTGGAACACGGCGTTTTTAATCAGCAGTAATCAGCTTCTACTATAAACACACACTACTTCTATTATACAAACGTCCCCAACGAATATAATTACGTAATAGGTCAATGTAATTTGGCAATTTTTTTTGATGGCACACGCCGCTTTTTTAATTAGTAATCAATGATCTGCTTATATTATAAACACATACTACTTCTATTATACAACGTCCATAACGAATATAATTACGTACGTAATGGTCAAAGTAATTTGGCTTATTTCTTTGTTGGCACACGCTTTTATAATCATGCAGCAGTAGTACAAGTCTGCTTATATTGTAAACACACACTACTTCTATTATACAACGTCCACAACGAATGCTACTTTCATTCGACCTTTTAAGTAATATAATAGATACAAAATTAGTAGCCGTGCTTTATGGGTCTGAAGACGAGAGTTTGTAAATCCCATAACTAAGAAAACTCATTTTGGATCGGACTTATCAAACGTCTAGATGTAGAGAGTCACGTTTTCAGTTATTTTGGCGATACGACTTATTTTGGCCGAGAAAATCAGTTTATGTAAATCAGGACATTATTTGTAGCAGATTTAAAGATCACTTATCGGTCGGTGATTTCCTTTGTTTTTGCCTCATGAATCATTAATGAGTTTGGTAAAACTATGCGCTCCATGCAAACACTCAAACAGGCCCTTTATGCATTGCATTGCCTACTTGTTTCAAACTGTGAAATAACGTCACCAGCGGTTGGTTGCATTAAACATTAGCCCTATCATCAGACAGATGTTAAGTTCGGGTAAAATTCTATAATAGGTCTCTACTACGATGTAGGAGGCAAGACATATATCGTAGAATCCCATACATCGTCCTCCTGATAATCAATCAATCAGTTAAACGTTATTTAACGAGGGTGACACTAAATAGCAAGATATACTCTACTAATAAACTTACATTGTGGCCCTAACGGAGAAAAAAGGTAATATAGGAAAATCACATGCCTGACGAGGTAATTCCACGTTAAATTGCACGAGAAAACCGATATCGCCCGAGTCGCTTCGATGAGGGCGATATCGGTTTTTCGAGTGCAATTTAACGTGGAATTACCGAGTCAAGCATGTGATTTTCCTTGAATCGCATAGTCCGATGAATTACTTGAAGATTTAGTACTTTTGTTGATATTTTGCTAAGTTATAAATAGCGCGCGTAGTCTACAGTGGTGATTCCACTCTGAATCACCACTCCGTCTCAGCCAATCAGCGTCTGATTTCGCAAATGCACCGTGCGATTCAGCTTTGGCTATGCGATTCTACATTATATCAAATGTAAGTGAGTATAATTAAGTTAAGAAATGTTTAGTAACTACTAATTAAAATCGAAATTGTTAACATCATTACTTCTTAATTAAGACTACTGAATCGATTAAAATACTTAAAATGCAATATCTAAAAACGACGTAAATCGAATATATTATATTCTTTCTGAAATATACGAAAGCGCTTATATGCAATGAGTGTTTTAAAACACGCTTGGCACAAATGACCCTAAAATCTATCACTTTGCTATATTTTCAAAAGTTTCCAACATAGAAGATTGCATTTTTGTGGGATGATGAAGACCGACGACCTAAACAAAATCCGATGATTTGATCTACCGTAGACATCTTGATGACGTCACAGTTACGTCATGTATCCATTTATAATAGGTTTCTCGATGTTTTCAATTACCTTGAACATCAGTAAATTTTATATTTTCGAATTCCCATCATGTCGACAACAAAGAAACCGAAAACCCGAGTTCGATTGGTTAAGAGGGAGAAAAGTTATTAAATTTTGAATTTTGGCAATTTTCCCGCCAGGATTTGGCGGGAAATATTCAACACAGAACCATTTACAAAATAACTTCTTCATTCATCTTTTAGAGTTTAAAATATTTGTTTACGACAATCTAGTAATCAAAAGAGTAAATCGGTACCCACAACCGTATGTTTTTAGAATTTTCAATTTTTGAGAGGAAATACTTTAAAATTCACAGTGAAAAAGAGGATACGTCATTATGACGTCATATATTTTTGAAAACGTCTTTTAAAAATAACTATTCAAGTATTTTTCGGGTTTTAAAGAGGAACTGTACTTACTGTACACTGAATAGCTGCAATATGGTCTTTTTTATGTTTATTCAATTTAGAAAGCATGACTGATGTCAGACCCATGACGTCAGAAAATGTGACGTCACAGGAAACTTCAGTTCTTAATAACTCAGCAAATATTTATCGTAGAGACTTTAAAATTGCGGCAATCAAAAACACATATTTATGTTGTTGTGATAACATGCTTTATTTCAAACGTATAGGTAATGCAGAATTTGACCTTAAAAGGAGTCGTTCGTTATGACATCACACCAACGTCAATATACAAACGTGTTTGATCCTAAAGACGTTATTTCATTTTAATATTAACATACGAAAATTTCGTTAAATTTGACAGCGAATTAAACAAGATGTGCTGGTTTATATATTTTTGGCTCGCTTTTAGTGATAGATTTTGAGGTAACTTATGCCCGGCGTGAAATGTTTAGGGAGGCAGACGATCTTAGTTTGAGTGGTAAACTGTTCCAATACTTTATAGCTGTCGTAAAAGGTCGGCTATGAAAGTTATATGAGCGCTGCATACTAGTATTCGCGACTGCTATTCACTATTCAATGCGAGTAACTTATTAATATATTCTGGAGTTTCATATATAATTCGTTTATGGGCTAACATGCACCTTCTATTATCAGATTCTACATAAAAAGGTACCCCGGCAACCAAAACTATTACAAATGATAGATATATTGATGAATGGCGTGGTGGGCGTCTAAGATGACTAGGAGAGCGTTTCATATATATTGAAGTTTAAAAATCCTGACAATGTTCTCTTTGCTACAGCTTGTCTAAGTGATACTACAATAGAGTACTCCTTAGCGTTATTAGACGTGCATAGCCCCCCTTGCTTAACACTGAACCCCTAATGACGCTTTATGATAAATAGTTCCCGGGTACTATGTAAGGGTTAGAGACTGCTTGTGAGTTCTTTATCGACAAATACAGGCACGCGCTGACTGTACGATGAACGAAAAATAATGAATACTGCATGAGGCCGAAGGCCGAATGCAGTATGAAGAAATTTTGAGTTCATCGTACAGTCAGCAAGTGACTGTATTTTGCCGATAAAGCACAAACATAAAGTCTCTAACCCTTTTAATATTCAAACTGAGTGCACTGTCAGCCGTGAATTTCAATTTCAATCAGTTGTCAATAACAATTTCATAAAGAAGTCAAATATTTCGCATGAATTAAATCATTTTACGGTAAATATCTCCACAAAGAAAAGTCATTTCAATAGACAATGAATAAAAACAGAAGTAGATAACTTTGCAAAGAATAATTTACTTTGGCGTTCGGTCAGTTTAGTTGACGCCTTGCGAGTACATGTTTGTACATTTAACTCGAAAACGTTTCTCTTGGAGCCATGTATTAAAATATCGAGTATTTAGCCGGCTTAACTCCTAGATAGTCTACTTTCTTTAATAGTTTCTTTCATTCGAAAATAACTAACCTGCAGATTCCAGTGAATTGAAATCTTGAAACCGGCCTCCATGTGCTCGGCTCTGATGCAAACATTTTCCAAATAAAAATATCCTAGCCCTAGGTTTTTTAACCTTCCACTGAATTGTCGCTTCATTGTCTCCTCTTATTGACAGAGTAAGGTCTCGCCGGAAATAAAATCCATTTCTTCAGTTTGGACTGCTAGAGTGTTGAAGAAACTTTTGTTTACTCAGACACATGTTGACTAGTCAGTTGTTGTACTTCTAGCGCTTGCAAATCAGCCATTTCTAACGAACGATTATGCAAATGTTTGCCTGAAAACATAATGCGAGGCGAATAGTATGATTGTACATTTAACTCGAAAACGTTTCTCTTGGAGCCATGTATTCAAATATCAATTATTTAGCCGGCTTAACTCCTTGATAGTCTGCTTTCTTTAATAGTTTCTTTCATTCGAAAAATAACTAACCTGCAGATTCCAGTGGGGCAGTGAATTGAAATCTTGACTCGAAACCGGCCTCCGGCCATGTGCTCGGCTCCGATGCAAACATTTTCCAAATCAAATATCCTGGGTTTTCGAACCATCCACTGAATTCTCGCTTAATTTTCTCCTCTTATTGACAGAGTAAGGTCTCGGAAATACAATCCATTTCTTAAGTAAGACTACTAGAGTGTTGTAGAAACCTTTGTTCACTCGGACACATGTTGACTTGTAAAGTTGTACTTCCAGCACTCGCAAATCAGCCATTTCCAACGAGAGATTATGCAAATGTTCGCCTCAAAATATATATCTTCTGTCACACAGGCAACAGAGTTCAATCCTGCCGTTACCTTTCTAGTAATTGTCTGCATTTTCACTGTTTAATATGCGATGAGGTTTTCCAAGCCGTCCAAACACGTAACTAAGCGAAGGACTAGGTCTCCCTTTCCCTATAGGTAAGAGAGGGTCTGGGTCGAGTGCTGTGGTCACCAATAATGCACGCTCATTAGCCAATCATATGCTTGGATTTTGTACAATGCACGAAATTTAAACATTAATTAATAATAATGTACTACCATACAAATGCATATTGCCATTTATTTGTTTTTATTTGCATTATCTTTGTTTATTATTATTTTAGCCAGATATGATCCCTTGTTCAGTTAACAGCCGCGAAGACCCACTTTGTGGAAATCTTTATAATTAATATAATTAACGGAGGGTCGGGCGTGGAATATATTTGGTGCCGGTTCCTGAAGTAAAAGAGCAAATATTTGTTATATAGGTTAAATATTTTTTGCAGGCAAGTGTTTTTTTTTGCAAAAATTGTCGTGCAACTTAGACAGCTTTAGAGATTTAGCAATATCAGAATCTCACGATTAACTAACTTTATAAAGTCGATTATCTAACTTTCAACCAAGGCTAGTTTACCACCGAGCCTACGGCGATGTAAAGGGTATATTCGTGAGAGCTTAGAATGATCAGTGTTTCAAAAAAATATTAAAGAGTTTTCAGATTAACATACTCCTTTACTAGTAAGAACGCTAGCCTTGTCTGCCGGATCTGAGATGCGCCAGGAAGGCGTGCCAACGCGGCACCGCGCCAAAACAACGGACGTCTTCTCAAACAATGACTACGCCTTGAATTTGGTCAGGCAACACCGTAAGTTTATCATGACTGGTAAAATGACGAAATGATATAGTAAGGCAAGCTGTCGTGAAATAATAATGGTCTACGATATAATACTTCCGATTTTTCCTTTTTCTCTTGACGTCTCCTCTGTTGTATGTTTTAGATTACACCTAGATCATGGTTCATAGTAACTAATACTTTAATTTTTCGATATTGTAAGTGTTACCAGCAGAAGAGCTGGTTTGTGCTGTCGTTGCTGGGTCCGGAAGGGCGGGATAGGACTGAGGTGGACGGCGGAGAGGAAACCGGGGAGACAAGATGAGAATGGGCCTTTGTTCTCCTCTTTTTTCGGGCATCTGGCAGGGTACCGGTTGGCTGTAACTGATTTGGCAGAAAATGGCAAATGATCGAGCAAGCATGCAAGTGAGCCGGTGAGTGAATGGGCAAGTACTGTGAGTGGGTAGCGTAGGTGGCTGTGAGTGAGCGAGGGGAGTTAGTTCGAGTTCAAAGGTAATACGAAATGGCCAGAGCTACGAAAGCCCTATAAAAGTGTAATGAATGAACGAAAGCATGAATGAGCAAGTAACTAGGTGATTGACTGAGTGAGTGAGTGGGTAAGTAAGTAGGTGATTGATTGTTTGAGTGAGTGCATGGGTGGCTGCACATGAGTGGGTAATGTCGATGTGTGAGTGAACTCGAGTGAATGATTGACGAAAGAATGAATGAGGAAGTGAGTGGGTGATTGAATGAGTGAGTGAATGAGTGATTGGTCGATTGGTTGATTGAGTGATTGTGTGATTGTGTGATTGATTGATTGATTGATCAGGTGATTGTTCAGAGCGAGTAAGTGAATGGGTAAGTGAGTGATTGTGTGAGAGTGGGTGGGCCGTGAGTGAGTGAATGAACAACTGAGCGAATAAGCAAGTGACGGAAGTAAGCGGGTGTGTGAGACCCTCAGCCACAAATTCTAACTGAGATTTCCTTGAGTTGTAGTATATTATTATTATTAGGTAAAATCTCTAAAGAATTTAATCCTAATTTTCATTCTTTCCTCTTATCATATTTTCTCTCCGATCCGTTATTTGCCGGTGCCGCATTATTAACATAACAGTTATGTTAAAAATACAGACAATACAAATATTATCGGACCTATCGCTTATTGTAAAATCGTTTTGTACGTTTTAATGTCGACTACAAGAGGTTTCTTTGTGAAAAAAACATACGCTAATAATTATCTATAACAAGGGTCGAGAATCTAATGAATGAGCTAATGTTATTTCAGGATCAACCAAAATAGTGTGCGAAGACAAATAGCTGTTTCCGGCCTATCTAGCTAACGAATCGGGTCATGACCGACCGCGTTCAGCGCCTACAATAACATGTCTTCAGTGTCTACCCTGCTATGAAGATATCAAATGTATCCCAATCGACCCAATACGCACTATAATCAACTGCTTACACTTACTGCACGCAAATATTTACACCCGCCGTAAACTAATGGTAATTATAATGATAATTTCAAAATTAGCACTTCATTTTTCCAGGAGACATAAACCGTCGAGTCGTGTCACTGCCAAGGTTGGAGAACTTGCGTAAATATTCTGGCCCCGTCTGTAAAGCTGACAACTTGGCTCTGTGCACGTTGGAACAGCTTCAGTTGTCGTGAGTGACCTTCGTATTCTTCTATCGCGATCTAACGACTAATTAATTACTCGTTAGTTTTTCCCGCGAGAATTCTAGGGCTCGCAGACAAAGGACATCAGTTGAGTGATTGTGTGAGGAGCTTTATATGGCATTACATTGAACTAAACCACCGTAACATGATGAGGTTTCATTGGTCATTCATGGTATCGAGTGGTGGACAAATAACTGACCTTACGAGAAACCTGAAGACTGTTACACCTGGATTACGGCCCACATACAGTGCTCGACCTTAGGAACGGATCATTCCAAATAATAAATATGGAAACCCATGAATCTAACAGACTCAGCTTCTTGGTTTCCAGCGATTCTACAGACACAGGATCTTATAAACCTCGAAGGCGACCAAGATCCATCATCGTCGAAGTAGAAGAAATCCCAAAGAAAGAACAACGCTGTACGAGGTTTGAAAAGTTCCTAATCCTCGTTGTTGCTCTGATGCTTATATTTTGTGTTGTTTTGCTCTGTTTGTATTTGGACGAGAGACAACGCAATCAACTCTTGGCAGGCCAAGATGCAAAGGCGACTGATAATACAACAAGAATAAGCTATAAGACGTCGAAGATGTGGTCGAAGTTATGCTGGACGCCCGGCTGTATGCAAACGTCTTCAGGTATGGAAAATGGCTAGTAAGTGAAATACTTCGCTTTGTTATTCGTTTATCTTGAACGATTGCAAAACTAAGCCCCAGACACAGCTACTAAATATTCAGTCAAAAACAAAAACATGTTATTGTCATAAACTAGCTCGTACTGTGTTGTGATAGCATTGATTTAAAAATATTATAGACGAAAGTCATGCGCTTTTCATAAGATCTTAATTGGCACTAGTGCTATTGTTTACAATGGTTGTCGACTTCGGATGTTTTATCATCGCTGTGTCATACTCTCAAGAATTTCACGTTGCTTGAAAGAAGTCCGTGATTCCGTGAAGCCGATATCGTCTAACCCGCTTTGTTCGTAGATACGTGTAATTTGCATATAAATAGCTTATTTGAAAATTGACGGAAGTCTTTTTTTTCAAGCAATCAATGTCAGCACCTGTTAAACAAAAGAACAACGAGAATGGTATATTACATAACACGTCAAATATCGTTAGTAATTGTACATTGCTGCACATACAACTTAACATTTTACTTGCTCATGCATTGTGTAAATAGCCATCCCAACTAGCTAGTAAACTCGATTTTGAGTTCTTAACAAAATATTCCTATTTTGGGAAATAACGTAATTAACATCATTAACATTTGAAAAATTCCATTAATTGACTTGGATAAAGTTTATGTATTAAAGTTAACTCACTTGTCTTGTTTTGAATAAAGGGCAAGCTAATTATCTCTTATTAGTTACACTATTTTTCGCAGTGAACATATAAAAATAAAGTACTCTTGGTTTTGAATGCTCGTCAAAATATTTTGCATAAAATATCAGTTATTGCTCGGGGTTAAATATTGTAGAGCATTTATGGCCAGAAACTAGATTCCTTTTAAAATATGAAACTGTTTATTTGGTCCATAAAACGTGTAAATTGTACATGCTTGGCAGCTTAAAAATGTATACAAGACCAGAATATTTATCGTAGCTAGTAGCAAACGAATTCGTTAAGCATGCCCACCAAGCCTCGAAAGTATAACCGAACATTTTCTTACGATAGACAGGGCTGTTTCACTGTTAGAGTCATTGAACAAGAAGGCTGAATATGAAAAACAGAGCCGGAAACAGCTGTCCAATAGGCATTTGAACGACGCAATCATAACAATGGAGTTCACAGTACTAGCATTAAGGGTTCAATATATATTCAGGAGTTAATCATCGTGATAATCTCGACGGCACTTTTGTATGATTTAACACATTTACGATAGTTTGCCGCGGCATGTCGTCTTATTTACCACGGTTTGGTATCGTAAACTGATCAAAATTGTTGGGAATTTCACGTGGCGCTAGCTGAACTACAAATAGTTAAATGACGGCGGGCCAAGAAGCGGGCGAAAAGTGATTCTAGACCCGGGGGGGGGGGGGGGGGGGGGTTACTCCCATATATACGCTATATAGGTATGTGCCCCCGAATATGGTATGGTTTTAGAACCTCCTGATCCTTAAATAGGGTATCATATTTTGCATTCTGCCCCTCAAATAAAATATCCGATCCTTAAGTGGGCTTTATATTTTTATATTCAGCCAATTTTGGTCAAATATTCATTGGAAATTTTCTGATTGATATACAAACAAAATCTCCTTGAACAGTAAGCTATGTATAGCGATGTAAATTGTTGAAGAGGAGCCAAGCTGGATTAAGTAAAATTTAAGGCTAATATCAAACGCACCAGTTTCTGACCAAAAGTTTTAAATATTTTTTTGTAATCGTAATAGGCATTTCAGTAGTTTCATTTAACTGATGAAGAGGCTTTTAATAAAACTAGACCATCTATTAGTTTGAATGCGTGATTTTAAGCTTTTCAAAGTGATGCTAAACTGCTAGAGGGTCTGAATGGGGTTAACTGGCTACTGACAAAAGGCGTTAAAAATAACTGACAAGTGATGATTTTTGTACTGCCAACTGCCAACCGAAAAATAACTGACAACTGACAAATTTGGTTTTTGTGGGTCAAACATTGTAAATTTTCTCTAGTAATGATTAACTAGGACTAACTGACAACTGTCAAATGGGCAAAATGTTAACTGACAACTGACATGTAGACTCCCACCCCATTCAGACCCTCTTGCAACCAGACTACCGTTCAATTGTGAAGTGTTATCATATGTTAAATGTTCAACAAAGTCATAATAGTAACAAGTGATTTAATATGACTTGGAGCGCATATAAGCCCTAGCCAGTTATCATCGATTTAAAGAATATGGCCCAACCATGATGCTTTGCGGCCGTTCGTTTTGTTTTGTTTATTTCCGCTTCACGAAACTATCAACTAAAGAGGAAACATACAACATATACTTTCCAAAAACAGATTCAAATTGAAACTTTCACACAAAATAACAGGATTGTAACGATTTTCAAAAGATTGGAAGAAAACTCGTACAAAACCGACTTTTCAACTGACCTAACAAAATGGCCGCCATAGCGCGCAAAGCAACCCAAAAAATGGTGCAAAAGAACGTTTCCAGGAAAATTACGGTGTATAAAAAAAATCATGCAGAGCTCATATAGTCCAATACAAAATCGTCAGGCATTTTTAACTCTTAAGGTTATTTCGGGTAGCCAGTACCCCTAGTATTGTATTATCTTTTTTTTTGGTAATATCATTGTAAGTTATTGGGGTAAAATAAAAGGATTGTTGTTGTTGTTCTTGTTGTTGTCAGTGTATGGCTATATGATACCCCTCTTGATTTCTAATGGTACACCCCTAAGAAACACAATATTAGCCTCTACCAAAGAAATTAAATTTCTATGACGTTATTTAAGTCATAATATAAGTTTACTGTAGTTCCTATTGCTGATTTAAGTCAGCTCCACTTATTAAAATATTTTCTCCAAGATTGCAAGAACCAGCTGTCTGACGCCTGAAAAACAACTGAATTACTAAAAATACTGAAACGAATTCAATAATTGTGTGATCAAACTTTATACATATCATTTTATATTGTAAACATATGTAATTCTCGATGGTTGGAGGGGCTGCTGTGGTTATATAAATACGGTGGGGTGGGGTGGTAATCAGGTAATACTGGTAATCAGTATTAATTAAATTATATTAACATATTATAAAATATAATTACAGTAGATTTCGCACTAGTATGAGAAACAAATAAGACAAGTATTCATATGGGAGGCAATGCTCTACACTACAGAATCTAGTAATTACACAGCACGCAACTTATGCTAGTTACCATCAATGAGCCCCGCAAGATCTCTCTCTCTCTCTCTGATATTTCTTTTAAGGCTTGTAATATTATATTAGGCTTTAGTTAGTTCTTCTGCTTAATTGGACCATAGATAAGAACCAAAATATGTAATAGTGTTTTCCAAAGGTAACGGTATTAAATTGAGGAGTAAAAAAACCAAGGGGAAAGAAGGGACTGCTTCCAAGTCTAGTCTTATCTTGATAGAACAAGGGGGCAGCTTCATTTTATTTGGCATGCAATTATATTCATTTCAGAACTGCTCAGTTCAATTGACCCGACGGTCAATCCATGTGAAGATTTCTACCTGTATGCCTGTGGTGGCTGGATAAAACAAAATCCTCGTCCAGGCGACAACCCTAAGTGGGATCAATTTTCAAAACTAACAGAAGAAAACAACATGTTAATGAAACGGCTCATTAATAGCAAGGAAGTACGGGCGATGTATTATAAGGTGAGCTGCTCCGGTTTTTTTTTTTTGGGGGGGGGGCACTTGAATGCTATATAAATGAATAAGTATTCGGCCCAGGGACGTAGAGAGGTCCTTAAAATGGGGGAGAGCGATGATGTATTCTGTGACATTTTCATTAATATGTGGGGGGGGGGGGGGGGGGGAAGGGACAAAATGATGAATTCTGCGACATTTTCATTGCGTATGATCTGAGTCTCGAGTTGGCCTGGGTAGGCGAGCGAAAGTGTTTCATTGATGACTTCTGTCAATCTACCCACCCCTCCCTTCGCCAGTGGTGCGGCCATAGGGTACTGAACCGAATCCGGTTTTTAGAGAAGAAATAGCTGCAAAACGGCCCTGATTTCCAAGTTATTGTAAAAACGAACCCGGATGTTCTTCCTGTTTTCATTATTCTGAATATCGTCTAGAACCCGAATTGCGACATATTTTTTTATGAAAATAGCTGGACCTGGAAACCGCCACACATATCTATTACGTCATAAATAAGGATATCCTGGTTCCAGTGGTTACTTTTTCCTGCCGACACCGAGCTAAATTTACTACTCTGTAAAGTGTCGTAAAAATATGTAAATTTGTACATTCACATACATGTTACACACCTTTTAGAAACGTTTTCCAAATTCTTCAAAATGGTCGATTTTTCCAGCAGTTACAGCAAAGGTTTACTGGGACCTGTACTTTTGTTCCTCTTAAAGGATGAGGCCATAATGAAAGCTCTTCTTTACTACGATTCCTGCATGGACAAAACAGAGATCGAAAGACTGAAAGGACAACCACTAAAGCAGCTTATCAAGGAGTACGGGTCCTGGGCTGTTATCGATAAAACATGGAACGAAAGTAACTGGGACTTCATGAGTAACTTTGTCAAGGCGCATGCGTACCTTGCGGTCTCACCACTTTTTTCAGTATGGGTGGATCTGGACATCAAGAACAGCTCAATCAACGTGATCACTGTGAGTATCTGCATGTATCGTATTACCCGTACGTCCTCGCGCGCGCTTTCCTTTCAAACATATTTACAACA
Organism: Actinernus sp. WN-2022; assembly: GCA_030867875.1. Classification (NCBI taxonomy): domain Eukaryota; kingdom Metazoa; phylum Cnidaria; class Anthozoa; order Actiniaria; family Actinernidae; genus Actinernus; species Actinernus sp. WN-2022. The sequence continues at coordinate 21,672,046 of JAOWCC010001368.1, read as the reverse complement.
GTCCCCAATGTGGAGGGTCAGCGGTTTTTTACCCGTGCTCTAAAATCACACAGCGGTCAAACGTTTGCGCGTGCGTATTACGGTCAGTCTGGTGGGTGGCCGCGCGAATTTCCCGCGCAAAATTTACCTTAAAACATATTACAGTGAATTTCTACTCCCAAAAGTTAAGAAAAATACGTGAAAGTTAAGCTTTTTTATTTTCACAGTAAACGGGAAATTGAACAAACTTCAAACTATGAGTTTACCAAAAAAAATCGTGATTTACCAAACAAGTTCTCACGGTTTGAAAACGGGTGTGTGAACAGTGACGGCCGCCGGCTCGCTTTGAATTGAGCTCTGGGTACGAGACTGATGTTGTTGTTACAATACAATACAATACAATACTTTATTTACCCCCGTGTCAACTAGGAGCTATATAACTCGTTAAAACTTGAACGTGAACTTAAAAATAATAAAAAAAATACAATATATATATATGTGTATAAATATTCTATTAAAATTTATAATAAAATCTAATAAAATGTATTTCACCCCTTTATTAATAATAATGTGAAACGTATCCCCTCCCACATTCCAACCAACCCCTTCCCACAAGAAAAGAAACACCCCGATGGCAGCCCCCTCCTCCCCCACTCCCAGGTAAAATAAGACCAACACCCTCCTCCATAGACTATTACCCCAATAATTTACCCTAACCTCTAACGTAAAAATACTATCCCTACCGTACCCCTATAAAAAGTATTTTCTCCTGAGCCGTGACGTGTCTGTTAGTAAAAAGTAAAAGCAAAGAAAAAACTCAGTTCTTTGTCTGAAATTAACAAAATCTATAAAACTAAAACGAACCATAAAATAGCACTATACCATATTAAGCTAAGTTTAAATCAATAGATTCTATGGCATTTTTGAAGGTCTTAATATCTTTACATTCGCGGATCTTAGGTGGTAAATTGTTCCAAAGTCTACTAACAATATATGAGAAGGATCATATTTAAAGCGTGGTTGTACCAGCCTAGTGCCATTACCTCGTAGGTTGTACTTCACAATTTTAAGTTTAAAAAAATTATTGATGTATGAAGGACCTTGATCATGCATACATTTATAAAGTAGGGATAACGACTGAAAACATCTACGCTGGGCCAAGGTTTTCGTATTTACGTACTTTAGAATAAAGTAATACGATAATGACTTAGATAGGCCTAAAATAGTCCTCAGAATGTAATGATTGGCGTCCTCCAATCGTTTGGTTTGACCTTTACCCATTCCCAGTAGGATAGGACTACAGTACTCCAGGTGGGGCAGTATATATGCCTTGTAGAGGCGTATCATAACTTCTTCTGGGATAAATCGACGTAATCGTCTCAATGCTGCCGCCTTAGCATAAGCTTTCCTCAGCTGTTCCGAGATGTGTGACTTGAAGGTGAGCTTGCGGTCTAGTGTAACTCCTAGAATCTTTAAGGTGTCGGTGACTTCAATATTTGAGTCGTCCAGTTTGAAGTAATATTCATATGATGTTGGACCGATTGCGATGGCTTGTGTTTTCGTTGCGTTTACCTGCAAGTAGTTATTCTTAAACCAGGTTGTTGCAAGACTTTTGACGCATGCGCAGACGTTTGACCGCTGTGTGCTCTAAAATCACCTAGCCTCTCGAGCTACGTATTTGACGTGAGCGCGCCTGGAAAAGCCATCCGAATTTAGTTCGTTATTTGCACATTTCTTAAAGTTACAAAGCTGACTACCTTATTATAGGAAATTAACAATGCACGTTGACAACGCGAAGAAAATTTACGTTACACTAAATTAACGCGAATTTTTCAAAAGTTAGGTTTACATGCATTAAATTAACGCGAATTTTTCGATAAGCATCTTGCTTTATTTACTGCGATTTTCATAATTCTGCAAACTCGCACTTTACATTTCTGAACGCCAAACTGCGTTTTGGCTTCCGTCAATAAAACCTTCCAAGACAAGTGCACGGATGTTTCTAAGTTTTTTTTAAAGCCGAAAATTTGGGTTTGAAGCCTAACTAGACCCTATCAATTCAAAAGATCTTTCAAAGCCTCACGGTGAAATCACCAAGAGCTGCTCACTCGTTTGATTGACGGAAACCAAACCGCAATAGTGACTCTGAAGAGCCAATAGAGGAGTCATGAACTAATAAGGTTTTGAAATGAAATAAAGGTGCTTTAAAATAACAATGTTGTAAAATAGCGTGCATTAAATTTACATCGACATTAATTAAGATACATTAAATTAACGCGAATTTTGTAAAATCGCGTTAATAAAGTGCATTGTTAATTTCCTATAATAAGGTATATATAAAAAAAAGAAAAGAAATTACAAGTATACAGGTTAAAGTAGCACAGAGCTTTCGAGTTAACCACTCGAGCTCGATTAGCTTGTTATTTTACCATTTGAACGTTTGGCTGAGTTAGGGCGGGCGGAACGGGTAACTATTTAGCCATCGGTCGATTCTACTTCATTACCTAGAGCCAAATATTTCCAGTCCGGCCCTCTCTGACACTCGGTCAATAAGTACCTAATATCGTCCCGGCCACATGCACCTGATTAAGAAAAGGTTTGTCCGATCAAAAGCGACAATATATTATATTGTTTTCAGAAATACATGTGCTGAGTGTATTTTACATAAATGTAAGACTGCGGAGCGAAGTCTGTAAGTTTACGGTTGCGGCTATGGTCATAATATATATATATAATTCCAAAATAATTGTATTAATTGAACCGGAGGCCTTTTCGGTCTCGACTTCTTGCTTGTTGCTTTTGATAGGGCAACCCATCCTGAAATAGCTGTATGCAATAGAGTGCTGGGCCGGAAATTTAGAAGAGGCAAGTATTGCAAATACCGTCACTAGGAAGGTCGGTGGCATGTCTCCCCCGAAAATGTTGAAAATCTATGTTCTTGAAAATGGCATTTCCTGCATTTTGATAGCATTTTCAACATTTTAAACAAGCCGTTTCATACCTCATCTACTCGTATGCTCGCTACGCTACTGAAAAGTAAAACTTGTTCATTGAATTTGAAAATTAAGACGAGGCAATCAAAATTTAAGAGGAAGAAGTTGCCTCCTCTTGCCTATATAGCTACGGGTTTGGAATGTCAAATAACAAGTATAAGTAAGTGTGAGAGTGTAGGGACAAGTATTTCGTATGAGTAAGTGTAAGAATTAATTGCCGTTTTACACAGCAGATGCATAATGCGTCTAGACGTATTTGGGCAAAGAATTCTTAGTTCGTCTAGTATAAAAACGGGCACAAGAAGCCTTATGCGACTGGACGAACTTTGTTTTGCAGTGTGTCCAAAACGACGCACAAAGTTTTCTCTGGCCAAATAAAAAAAACAAAAAAAACAAGTAAAACCCATTCCCTCTCGAATATATGGCGCAATTGATCATCAAGTTCATCTCATACTTCGTCCCGCCTTTAGACTAGTCGCACTATGATGGTGGACGCATTATGCATCTGGAAAAATAATGCGTCTGTAGTATAAAAACGGCCAATGTCAATGTAATTAGCAGTGCAGTGGTCGATAGCCATGTGTTATTAAAGTACAGATGTACAGATGACGTCACACCGTGTGCTCTGATTGGTCAATAGCCATGCGTTATTAGAGTACATATACACATACGACGTCACGTTGTGTGCTCTCATTGGTCATTAGCCATGTGTTATTAGAGTACCGATACACAGATGACATCAAATTATGTGCCCTGATTGGTAAATAGCCATGTGTTCTTAAAGTACAGATACACAGATTATAAATACTAACATTTAGAGAAGTGCAAATCGTACTAAATAGCATACATTATAATATCAATTACGGGATCATCCTAAGAACGCGCGATTTATTTGGCTGCTCAGCGTGCTTGACTTTCTTATAATAATCGCTCGATAATTTCTTTCCGCGTAGATGAATTTTATGTCCTATAACAAAATAATGCACTTTTGAGGTCTCGAAAAGATGCTCAATGCACTCGCGTTCCGCTCGTGCATCCGCAGTTTTATCCAGACATCGAGCGTGCATTATTTTATGATAGAACATGGAGAACCATATTTTATTTGTTGTGTATGAAACATAAACAACATTGTCTAGTACGTATATCTCGTGCGCAGTTTTCTGTTTTACATGTATAATTAAGAACGAAATATTGTGTACTGTATTCTTCTCTATTGTTGATAGCTGGATCAGTCTTATCTCGGAATTTCCCATAATGCGTTTGTGAAAAATTCGTCTTCTTACAGAAAGGTGAGTGTTTATTTGTATTCAGACATTGTAGAAGAATAAGATTTTCAATTAATTTGTACCTCTTTTATTCCTATTATATGCATTTCTTCTATATCTCCTTGCAGATGCGTACAGCATATAAAGAACTCATGATCAATTTAACCAAAACGTTGGGTGGAGACAATGATTCCGTTGCAGATATGGAAGAGATCTACAAATTCGAGAAGGAACTCTCTAAGGTACATACTGGTCAGCAGGCCCTTTTGGGCCAGCTAAAATGACAGCTCTCTAGTACACTAGTACACGTATTTATTATATGGAATAGTGTTTTACTGAGAAATAAACCACTCATAGAACTCATACGAAACTGCATCCGGGTACTGAGTAGCGTATTTTCCATATCCTCACTAGTGAAAATATCGATGACGTCACGTTTGCTGCCTTTTGAACTAGAAAGATGGCGGCAGGTTTGTGAAAATCGCAGAGGAAGATGTAAACAGCTTAAATGAGCTGCATGGCAATGAATAATCCAAGCACAGAAAGTCAAATACGATATATATAAAACTCTCTAAAAGATTTTCTCGACTGAAACGAAGAGACAAGAAAACGCAACCCGATGAAACTCCCTAGAACACTGAGCTTAAAAAGATCACGAAGAAGTTTGCACTGACAATAAATAAAATGAATAGATTAGAGTTCTTAGAGCAGTTTAATTGTCCATATAATAAAAAGAAAATTACACGGTGATTTGAAGATATGAAGTTTATCCTCTCGAGTCCAAAACATTTCACTCGTTAGCTGCGCTCACTCGTGAAATGTTTTCGACTCTCGAGGATAACCTTCATATCTTCTCACCACTGTGTAATAACCTCTATATATTGTATATCGCTAGTTGGATTCTATATCTGACTTGACGTGCTAAGATTAATGTAATTGAGAAGAATTAAGGTTATACCTTTGCAAAATAAGTTCAATATCTATCGGCGAATGCTAAAGCGTTGTATTTATCCGCTAACTGAACAATATCGAATCGTAGCCTCATCCGAAGGCTCTTCCCTTGTCCCTCTACTTTTTCCTCATTAGTCTCTTTCTTTCTGAATACTCCAGGAGTCTCACATTTTCACAACAATAAAACGACATTACTTTTATTTATAATCCAAAACGATTCTCCTCTCGCAAAGAGCCAGACGGTACCGCACGGAAGGAGCCACAGCATTGGCTTACCCAACAATACAAAACGCCCTAACCTTTACAATGTGTAGTACAAAAACAATAGATCTACAGTATAATGGTCCAAACAGTATACAGGTCTGAAAGTGCATGGTAAGTGGTTTGGCTCCTGTCGAAAATCGAAAACATAACCTCGCTGGGTAGGTAACGTTGAGTGTAGCGATTTTTGCAACACCTTCTAAAACAATATAGTAAGACTGCTGTGATACAGCTATTTCAAACAAGGTTGTCAGTGAATTCGTCTTAAGTCAACACAACAAGAGCGAAAGGGAGCATGGTTAGATGGCCAATTTTGCCTTTGATATAATATAGCGGCAAATTACCGAACACTATATACATTAGTGCATATTAAATATAGCAAGCAAGAACAGATAACAAAGCTCAGTCACTTGAATATTCCAGAATTGAAATCTGATGTCCTCTTCCCATAATTCTTTTCAGTCTGGATGCATAGGTTTGATTCAAAGTGATCGACAACGTGATTTTTTTAATAGCTGTATACTCAAAGTTAATACTCTAAATAACATAGCAAGTATTCAACTAATAAACCAATCAACCTGCAGTGTCCTCTTCTTTCAAGTTTTTTTCCGTTTTCAATCTTAACAGATTCTTATCCCATACTCCATTCAATCGAACGCCAAGAATATGTACAAGAAGATGTCATTACGTAAGCTGCAGGCGTTCACTGGACGACAGGTAGAAGTACCAAACGTAAAATGTTAATTATACGACCCGTTATGTGACTTCTGATGGCGATTTGCAATTGGTTATCGTTACTCATGCAACAGACTATAATTTGGCACCTAAAGCATTCACTTACTGAATATGAAACCTATTTTCTCGTCTTAAATTCTTCATGATAACTGAACTAGAGAGCCCAATTAAGGGTACTTGTGCATGGTGGACAAATTAACCTAGAACTGATTACAAGCCTTGGTAGCATATACATTCTCGAATACTTTACGTGTGACGCCCAACGCCCGCCCCTAGATTAGAGAGCCCAAGGGTACTTGTGCATGGTAGCCAAATTAACCTAGAACTGATTACAAGCCTTGGTAGCATATACATTCTCGAATACTTTACGTGTGACGCCCAACGCCCGCCCCTAGATATCCGAAAAAATCCACCCTTTTATCATAGGCAAGTAATATATGAAACTTGAATAATCATAAAGATAGCATTTAGATAAACTACTTTCGAAGCACAAAAAACGATATGAAGGAAACACTTCCCAGAAAATTTCACGTAAAACGTAAAACGTAAAACGTAAAAAGGTAATATCACTATAATACGACGGTAGATCGTAAAAGTCTGGAAGAACGGATAAACATGAGATCAAGAGGAGACCTACAATGTAACGTGCCTATACGTCCTGGTTGAGACGACTTTGATACGTTATTTAATAAGTTATTCACTTATTATTTATCGACTTTAAACATTGATATTGAACATTATTATTTCAAACTATTTTTATATATCTTCCGGCATTAGTCATACGTATGTATACTAGAATGGAAGTAAATATCACTGAAAGATTAAAAAACTATCTAAAGGCTAACCATTTTCAGTTCGAGAACGAGGTTGTTTCACTAAGGCAGCTAATTCATTACTATTTTTAGCGGCTACTAAATTTAGCGACTTTTTTCACCAACATTTAGCGACTATTTAATATAGCGATTTCTTCGAATTTTAAAGATTTTGGTGATCCGCTGAACTGTAACTTCTAATAAAACAATATTATAAAAAGTTAATGTTCCACAGTTCCGCATTTCCGACTGTTTATCAAAACTAATAATCTGTAAATATGTATCTGAAAGGGTCGACTCAGTTCTCTGTTATTTTCATGTTTAGTTTGTGGTAATGTGTCGGGCACGTTCAAAATGTATTTTTTATTTTTTGGAAAACACGTTTAGCAAAAATTAAAATTAGCTATAGATTGTTAAATTTAGCGAGTTTCTAAAGGCGCTGTGTCACGGTATTGCGCATGTGTGGAAATCTGATGATTTCTGAATTATGTTCTAGCCCGGAACGAAATTCTCAGAGCGGTGAAATACCGATTTTTAAATCGACGTCCATCCGTGTTCTTTTTGAACTCATCCTTGCCTGCTTTGGTCATTTATGGAAATGTAAGATGTGCTTAAATAAGTTTTAATTATTTGTTTAATCAAAATTCAGTAGTCGTTGCAGGCTACAACACAACTATAACGAAAAAGCAAAGTGATGCTTACCGGCGGCCGGAAGACCGCCATTGAGTACTCTGAATACAGCAGCCGAAAAACGCAAGAAATTGGAAGCTTTTTGGCATTCCAACCAGAAGCGAAGAGGGTTTGGATGTCCAGTAGATTTCACGAAACACATGGAAACTTTTAAAGTTATATTATAAATGATATGGCAGTTTTCAACAGCGATACGAAGAAACATATATCTACGGCTTAGAAATGATCGAGGCTGAAATTATATGAACCGACCGGAGTGAAAAGACTGTACGAAAAGTTAGATAAAACCTTTCTTTGCTGGAAAAACAACCTCATGAAGTCAAATACGATAGCCTTGTGAGCAATCGACGTACATATGAAGGTATAGAAGTTTATATTATCATAGAGTGGAATGGTTAGGAAACCCGGCAAACTTCAAAAGGGCTAACAAAGGCGCTCCGATTTAGGTTGGAAAGGGGTAAGACAAAAGAGTGTGCACGATCATAGTTCATTAGCGTTCCCTGAACGACTGAACTCACACGTTTCTATTAGCTGATTGACTAACATGTTGGAATTTCTATTGTGTTTTGTGCACGGTAGTGGTCGAAAAAAGCTAACAAAGACCTATAACAAAGAAGGTCCCTGAGTTTCCTAACCATTCCACTCTATTAACTAGGATATTATCGACAACGTGAGAGTCTGCAAACATCGAACTGCATCGCACTTTCGTGACAAGCGAACTTTTTTACTTTCGACACACGGTCGCTAAACTGTACGAAATCTCCAAGGATATATATCTAATGTCCAAACTAAAGGGGGAACTGAAGCCCCAGAAGTAATTATTGAATACACGAGAACCCATAGAGCAAACTAATAACAATGAACGCGCTATTAGTTTCACGGACATTTGTGAACTCGCGCTACAGCATAGCTTGAAATACTGTACGAAAACTCCCGTTTAAAGATTTCCTGATGCCGAAAGGACCGTAGCATCTTAAACAAGATATCCTTCTGACCAAGCAGCTCGTTTCACTTTGGTCAAATTCGGACTGTTTACGACTGGAAACAGCAAAAAATACAAAGCAAGCAACGAAATATAGATACCATTCTTTACTCAATGCCGTCTACCTTGGATGTAGGAAGAATAAAATCCTTGTAAATCTCGCCATATACTGTGTAAAACTACAATCTGTGAATCACGGCAGTGTGGCGAACAGTGTGGCGTTTCCGGCAATTTATTTTGATTGATTCTCATTGGATGTTACACAATACAGCTGTCAATTCAATGTCTGGAGACTGTGACATGCGCAGTACCGTGACACAGCGCCTTTAAATTAGCGATTTTTCATGATTTAGCTAAAGTACTCGCTAAAAATAGTAACCACGGTATTATAAGATCCTCAGTGCATGTTGGACCGGCGCTTAACCACTGAGCTAACCGGGAGGCAGTATTTAATCTGTTTGTGCGTCATATTTATTTACAGATTGACTGGGTCGACTTTCTACAAAGAATGTTTGCTGGCGCTGATTACAAGATAACTGAAGATGAGAAGGTCGTCGTTTATTGTCTGGATTATCTTGTCAAACTGTTTAAGTTCATTGCCAGGACACCGAAAAGGTATACATGCATGCATAACTATATGCGATCGGCATGAACTGATCGCCAAGGTATGCGCATTAGGATTTTGTTCTTGGCTCAAAGATTAGTTGTTCAAAGATACCTTCGCCATGAGATACATGGAGAGAGATGCTGAGTATTGTGATGAAAAAAAAACAAGTCAATGAGGTCAGGAGCAATCGTGAACGTGTTCTCTTTCGTTGTTTGAATTCCGCTATATCGATTTTCGGTGTACCTATTTCTAATATAGCAATTCTAAAAGTGATGCCTCATTTGTTATACATTATTTGAAAATCTTGAGTAGAATATACTGAGGATTGAGTACGAGTGCGTTGAGCACGAGTTAGCAGCCATCTTGGAGCGCATTGCAATGACATCATTAACTAGAGACAGAGGGAGGCTCTTTATGTATACTAGTCGTATTCAGACGATAATACCGCTTGATAGTACCGATATGAAAGCCCTATGAAAGCCTAGCAAATTCTTTCACATAGCACTACGGCCGTTAGCTAAACCTGACATGAGAAGCACTCAAAACTATAATGCAGCGGTTGACAGCTGTTTCGTCCTTATTGGGACTCGTCAGCACAGCTTAGCAAGCACAATGAACCTCTAGTGACACTTGACTTCAGTTCAATCCTATATATGCCGCTATTAATTCTAGAAACGAGCCAAGAGAAGAGATTGTTTATCAGGTACGTCACACATTGCGTGTGGCAGGCAGCCAAAAACCAACAAGTCTCAGCTTTACATGTCAGTGCCAAAAACGAAGAGGTGGCCAGACCAACCTCCTCTAATGTCAATACGAAATGGCCAGAGCCGTGAAAGCCCTATATAATAGCCGAGCAAACTCTTTCGCGTGCATAGCACTACGGTAGTACCGCACATTTCCAGTTCTTATAAGTAGGGCGTTCATTCCTCCTTGTTCAGTACTTTTCAAATACACGCCCGGGGTACTCCCGTATATAAGCTATACGGAAAAGTGCCACCCCAAAGTGTATGGTTTTCGAGCTGTTTTAGTCTAAAATAGGGTTATAAAGTTTGCCGTTTTTAGTGTAAAATAGGGTATGACTTTGACATGGAAAAGTTCTGAGACTCATTCAGTCCTTAGTGGCATAAAATATATGTACCAAAAGTGTGCGATAAAACGTATTGGAAATATTTGTTCAATGATATAGACATTCACTTCGCAGCTAGCATTTCATTTTCACCATCAACCAACACGCGTTCATGCTTATCAGAGGTCTCTAACTTCCCACGGAGAGAGAGAGAAAGGGAAGATACTTATGCCTGTGTAGGATGCTTTCTTTGTTGCGCATGCGTTTGGGTTATCTAGCAACACTGTAATAATCCTCCACGTGAGTTTGTAACCTGATGTCAATCAACTAACGTGCCGGCTCAAATAGTGACGTGTTGTGCTTTCCGTGCGCATCACGCATTTCGGGTAAAAACCGGTTTCAAAACCCGTTTGGCTCGTCCACGGTTGTAGACGGCGGTAGATATCAGCAGAGATATCTTTCCTTGCTCTCACCCTCCCAGTGGGAAGAAAGAGATCTCTGATAGCTAGCAGGGAACCAACATACACAATAACAAGTAAATAAACATCCAACGCTACTAGCTCCAATCAAACCTTCCAGTTTTTTTATCAACTAACATTACGACCTTATTTGTCAAAGTGCTTACATTTGTTTCTAGATTGATGTCTAATTACATTATGTGGCGAATGGTAAAGATGCAATACGTTCAACTCAGCAAAGAGTATACGAAGATTTTCAAGAACTATTACATCCGGGCATTCAACTATTGGCGAGACAGTTCCAGAGAGGAAATATGTTTGGACAACTTGTCGCAACATTTTGGGATGCCTGTGTCGAGACTTTATCTAGACAGAAGATTCAACGGAGAAAGTAAAGCCTTGGTAATTGATGTTCGATTAAAGACTTGTCCCGTGTATGGTGTGTGTTGCATTGTGTATGGGCTTTTATCACGCGGCAGCCGTGTTGAGTCCCAGGAGAATAAAAACCTTTGTTTTCGTCCGGTAAACTCGTTCTGAAACCCACCAGTGCGAGGCTACCGGGGCTAAAACCATTGTTTATCCAAGATGGCCGAACTGTGATAATAGCCCATGCAAAGACCGGATGCAGCAAATGCAAACAAGTGTTGAGAAATAGTGAATCCTCATTTTTTTATTGAACTGAATACTTATAACAAGCATGCGAACTGGACTAAACAGGCACGCCTTTAAATTAAAGCATTCTGTCTTGGTATGCAACTTGCACGAGACAACCATTTTTGGAATAGTTATATCAACTATAACCAAGAGAGCATAAATAAGAGAGTGAATCTCAATACGCGCGCTTGTGCGATGATAATCCGGAAACAGCAGGAGTTTGTTGGTATCTCGCTCTTGCTCCGATGGTTTTTCTCCGGGTTCTCCGGTTTTCCTCCCTCCGCAAAAACCAACACGCTAAATTTCAATTCTATCTGTGGATTAGCCGAGACCTGGCTTTGATCAGCCCCCATGGTTGTTTCAGGTCTCGTTAGAAATTCAGAGCACAGCTGAAGGAAGTTCGCAAGTGCGCGATATAATATCCAAGGCTGTAAAATATTTTTGCGCACTTTCGCGCAATGAGATTGTTGTCTCGTGCACTTTGCTACAGTTCCTTTCGATTACTAAACATATATTTTATTAGATTACCATCGCATACCGCCCGCTACAAGATTCCCTCTCTTACTTATGCTCTCCTCCAATAACCTATTTGTGGTGTTGATATATCTATCTCGAAAAGAGAACAGCTTCCGACAGCGAAACCCAAGGGAAATTGTAAGTTTCGAGAAACAGATAATTTCCAAGGACAAAATCAGTTCATATTTGAGAGCCACAAATTAGGTTATTGTCTTTACGATCCTTCGAATATTTTCGTTTATACGAGTCCTTGCGCACGCCTTGTTGGCTTAACTGCCATCTGGTGGAGTGCGGTTATCACGGGCGGAGTGACTTCATAACCGTTTCCAACAATTTCGCGGGATAAGAAATACGTGATGGATTTTAATTACTGATATTTGTCCGCAGATGTCATCTGTTCCGATAAGCGAAAACAGTTTCTGGGAGTGAACCACGCGTGAGAGAAAATCATTAATGATTATAAGAGGCCCTAAAATTTCAAGACCTGGAGCCGAGTTAATCTATATAATTGATACATTTTCAATCGAGCAATAAATTCAATATGAGGTAATGATATTCTCACTGTACATTGTACATTAACGCGCTTGATGTCACAATTCCTTGAATTATATCGCTTTAAATGCGCCGATGAGGGTCATATTAAACTGAAAAACAAGGGTGTAATTGTTTGCCTATGTATGTCATATTTTACACCCTCCGTAATCCTAGATAATGAAATTCATTTCCAAGTTGGGAAAGCGTGAAAGATGGCCTACGTTTAAAACGATATTCATCAAAATAGCTGATATTACGGTTGAGTCTACGAATATTAGATTCAGCGGTATTGACCCTTTGTATTGACCCGAACGCCTCTCTTCGATGTAATGAAGCGCCATTGAAACCTTCATTCTTGAAAAGTGCTTCATTACGTCGAAGTGAGGCGTTCGGGTCAATTCCGCTTAAACTGCTGTTCGTGGATTCAACTGTAATATCAGCTATTGCAAAGGATTAATTTACATTCAACACTCGAATGAGAAAAACAAGAACGGAGGTGAAACGCTCGTCTCGTGACCTAGCGTAATTTCATGTATGGAGATGGTATTAGCGAATCGTCTTGCACTTCATGTGGTTTATGTTTGTGAATGACTTGATTTTATTTATCTATTTAGGCCAAGGAAATAGTTGACAACATCAGAAAAGTATTCGTGGAAAAATTAAGGCAAAATACATGGATGGACAACACAACCAAGCAGGCTGCTAAAGCAAAGGTACTGGCGAGGACAGTATTAACGTTAATTACAACACTTTATTATACAAAACTTTATTATACGACTAGGCGTTCTCGAGTCTGCCTCTTACCCAAGTGCTTTTGGTCGATTGTGTGTGGCCTGGGAAGGAGAAAGCTGGGGCGTACTTTGCGCTCCCTCTGTTTCCTTTCCGTGATCCTTTGCGCTCCCTCCGATCCTTTCCGTGGTCCTTATCTCCTTAATACCGTAGAATCCCGGTTATAAGTTTCAGTTTCATTTTATTTCGCACTATTTACAATACAATCATTTCATATACAAAGATAAGCAATTGTAAAAAAAAGATACATTAGAATAAAAGATTAAATAAATAATAAAGATGTGCGCAGTGGTCAAAGGAGCGAAAGCTTTCGAGTCAACCACTACAACATTATTTTAAATATAGAAAGAGTTTAGCTAAAAAAGAAAATCAAATTGTATTTTATGTCTGATATTTTTGAAGGATATTTTTATACCGTTTTTTAAACAGAACGAAAGAGATAGAATGTTTAACAGAAGTGTCAATAGTTTCCCAAATTTTGGAGGAAATAAATTTGAATGTATGAATTCCAAAGTTAGTTCTAGCTTTTGGTCTAACCAGGTTCATGTTAGCAGCATATATTGTGTTATAAGAATGTTTCTCAGCTGCTGGAATAACAAATTTAGAGAAGACCGTTAGGATATTTGTTTTCCTATTTATAATTTTGTAGGTAAATTCAGCAATTCTTAATTTGAATAAATTATCAAGTTTTAGAATACCAAGAATGTTGTAGTAAGGTGAAGTACTTTCTCTTTGATATGCGAAACACATACTTTTAATGCATTTGTTTTGTTTGGTTCTTATTTTAGCCAACTTTGCAGTATATGTATTGCCCCAGCTCATAAGCCCATAGTTGAGATATGGGTATACAAGTGTATAATATAATTGCCTTGACGTATTGAATTCGACAAAATGTCTAAGTTTACTTATAATTCCTAGATTTTTGGCAATTTTATTATTTATATGTTTTATTTGGTAATTCCAGTTAAGGTGTTCATCTAAATATATTTCTAAATATTTTATATTGGACTTTTGTTCAATATTTGCAATTTTTATACTAGCTGTTTTCTTCTTTGCTGATGCTATAACCATAAAATTGGGTTTCGTTAAATTAACTGATAGTTTATTAACAGCACAGTAATGTAATAATAGTTGAAATTCTTCATTCATAACCGTTTCTAAATCACTAACATTATCAGCAGAATAAATAACATTTGTATCGTCTGAAAAAATGCGAAAGGATAACTTTTTAGAACAGTTTGGCATATCATTTATATACAACAACAAAAAGTAGTGGTCCAAGTATAGAATATGAGGTACTCCACGTGTAATATCGAGCATTTGGGATTCAGTATTGCCAATTTTAACGTATTGCTTTCTATTTTGCAGATAATTATTGAACCAGGACAATTGATTACCTCGAATTCCATATTTGTTTAGTTTAGAAATAAGGATCTGGTGATTGACAGTATCAAAGCCCTGGGCTTATAAAATTCGTAAGGATTTTGGGTGGTTTTGGTTTTGGCTTATAACCGGGGGGGCTTATAACCGGGATTCTACGGTATGTCTTAAAAAAAATAGATTTTTGAATGTTATGATACCTATCCTTACTTATTTTCAGAATTTTTTAATAATATTATAGAGAATCCTTTAAAGCAGGAGTCCATTACCAGGAGCGTCCATCTCCCATACTAGGTCTGTGAGTCAACGTATGACCGGATTGAGCTATATTTAGAACAGACCTCACGGGAGTTCACGTGCCCACACTTTGGGTATCCAATCAAACCATAGTCAGGACAATGCAGCGTTAGTAAAATCACCTCAAAGAACAATAGATCATTCTTAATCTCGATAATTACGGCAAGCATATGCATGATGGCACGGTTGAATCCTGCTGGTCTCAAATTGACAATGGTAAAAATAAAAAAGCAATAATTGTTGGTTGTATATATAGGCACCCTACCTGTGATCTTATTCAATTTACTACACAACTGAATAATATAATTAAACTACTAAACCCTAAGTATCAGCTTTACATTTTTGGAGATATGAATATTGATTTTTTGAAGATTAATATGCACCCTCCAACAGAAGAATACATAGATATGCTTTACACAAATGGTCTTCTTCCTATTATAACTAAACCCACTAGAATAACTGATCATACTTCAACCCTTATTGACCATATATACACCAACTCGCACATTTCCCAGGTTATATCTGGAATAGTTACTGTCGATCTATCTGACCAATTACCAGTGATCTGTATTGTGAAATCAAAAATAGATAAAGCAACTAGTAAACGTCTTTATAGAGATTATTCAAAATTTAATAGTGACCAATTTTTAAATGATATAAATCTTATAAATTGGGAAGAAATCCTATCACCTACTAAAAATCTGAATGAAAAAAGCCATGATGCAATTACTGCAGTAAACAACATTGTTAATAAGCATGCCCCTATAAAACAGGCTACCCGAAGTAAACAAAAACAACTAAATAGACCATGGATTACAGCTGGTATTCTTAAATCTATTAAAAGAAAACAAAAAATGTATCATACACATTTTCATAGCAAAGAACCAGAAAAAATAGAGAAATATAAAATATATGCAAATATGCTAGCACATTTGAAAAATAAATGTAAAACAAGTTACTATAGCTCTCAGTTTTTAAAGTATAAGGATAATCTTAAATCTACTTGGAGGCTGATAGGTAATCTTATTAAACGGAAAACTAAAGGACAGTGTCTCCCTACTAGAATTACTTATGGTAATCAGACTTATACCAATGCGGCTGATATAACCGAGCAATTTAATGACTTCTTTGTAAATGTAGGGCCAAATCTGGCAAGTAAGATAACAACTGATCCAACAACAAAGGAACCTACTCAGTATATAAGCCAGTCTCCATCTTCTAGCTTCTTTATGTCTCCAGTGACTGAATCTCAGGTTTTTACTCTTTTTGCTAGCCTGAATGAGGACAAGGCTTATATTAACATACCTAATAAATTTATTAAACTTGCAAGTGCCCCTCTATCAATCCCCTTTACCAAAATATATAATGAGTCAATTTCGACAGGAATAGTTCCTGATATTTTTAAGATTTCAAGAATAACCCCAGTATTTAAAAATGGAAGTGCTATTGAACTAGGAAACTATAGGCCTATAGCTATTATATCTGTCTTCAGTAAAGTTCTTGAGAAACTGGTCCATAATCAGCTTATGTTTTTCCTAGAAAAGCAAGGTATACTCTGTATAATTATCAATTTGGATTTAGGAAAGGCTACTCAACTGAGCATGCAATTTTAGAAACAGTAGAGAACCTAAACACAGCTATAGATGAAGGTAAAATAACTTGCGGAATATTCTTGGATTTTTCCAAAGCATTTGACACAATAACTCATGAGATACTGCTTGCAAAGATGTACAAATATGGAATCCGAGGATTACCCCATGCCTGGTTTACCAGTTATCTAAAGGATCGGAAACAATATGTAAAAATAGATGATACAGAATCTAGTTTTAGGCCTATAGTATGTGGTATTCCTCAAAGATCTACGTTAGGTCCCCTGCTATTCCTGCTATATATAAATGATCTTCCAAACTCGTCTAAGAAACTGCTATTTAGAATATTTGCAGATGATACTAATATTTTTTATTCTTCAAAAAACCTGAACGAATTAGAAAGGGTTATAAATGATGAACTTGTTAATGTTCTAAAATACTGTGCTGCTAACAAACTTTCAATCAACTTTAAGAAGACAAATTATATGCTAATTACATCCACTAGAAAAAAGCCTAATATATCCATAACAACATGTAATATAGAAGAAAAAACGCAGATAAAATATTTAGGTGTTTTTATTGACAACCATTTACAATGGAATGCACAAATAAAACATGTTAATAATAAACTTGCAAAGAATATAGGTATTTTAAATAAACTTAGATACTATGTACCTATTAGCACATTTAAACAACTTTACTATACCCTGATATATCCATATATTAATTACGGCCTGATGAGCTGGGGCACTGCTTGCCAATCTTGGTTACAAGTAATTAAAACAAAACAAAATAAATGTATCCGCACTATATTTTTTGCTCAAAAAAGAGAGTGCTGCTCCATATTATAAGCTCCTTGATATACTTAATATTGAGAATGCCTTTAACCTTAAAATCTCTACTCTTATTCATAAAATTAAATATGTTAAAACAGATATTCCCCTAGCCTTTGCTGAATTAATCCCATCTGTTTCAGAAATCCATAACTATAATACTAGATATGCTTTAAATGAGAATCTATACAGACCAGCTTCTAGGACAAACTATGGCTTATCAAGATTTAAGACCCTTGCATCAAGAATATGGGAAAAAATCCCTCTGAAAATCAAAAACTTATCACATAGTGGCTTTAAAAAAGAATACAAACTGTTCCTACTTGACAGCCAGCTATAATGTTAATATTATTTTCATAAAGTTGGCATATATGACTACTACATTCTTGAGAAACTTATTTACAGCGTTAGTATTGTTATAGTACTTAGTAATAGTACTAGAATTAGTATTAGTATTAGAATTAACATAAGTATCAACATTAGCATTAGATTATTATATTCATGAAATTATGAAACTTGAGAAACATTAATATTAAGATTATTATTATATTTATGAAATTATTTATATGTAAACTAATTATAGCAATATTTCCTTTCGTATTATTAGCACCCTTTTCCTCTGCTCGTATCATTTACAGTATTAGTATTGTTACAGTACTTAGTATTAGAATTAGTATTAGTATTAGCATTAGAATAATTAACATAAGTATCAACATTAGTATTAGGATTATTATATTCAAGAAATTATGAAACCTGAGAAACATTAGCATTAGGATTATTATATTCATGAAATTATTTATATGTAAACTAATTATAGCAATATTTCCTTTTGTATTACCAACACCCTTTTCCTCTGCTCTTTTTCTTATTTCTTTTGTATAATTCCTCTGGAATCTTTTTCCTCAATTTCTCCTCTGCACTTTTTCCTATTTATATAATTCTTCTTTTTTTTTTTCTCGACTATTATACCGATGGTAGTGATCAACTCGAACGCCTAGCGGCTACTTTGACCACTACGCACATCTAACCTAGCTCATTAAATTTAATAGCTTATATTATCATTCCTTTTTCCTACATATTTGTAAATTTTATTTAAAAAAAAGGAAAAATAGTGCAAAATAAATTAATCTGAATCGCAGCAGAGTCAGAAGGGAGTTACCTGGAAACATGTTCTAAAAATAGCTCAAACCGGTCATACGTTGACTCACGGGTATAGTATATATGGACGCTCCTGGTAATGGGCTCCTGTTTAAAGCTGTTTAGAACCTCTGGTCATCGTAATGTCTTTGCAGGCGGAATCGCTTTTGGAAAACGTTGGATACCCGGAGTATGTGATGAACAAGAAATATCTGGCATCACTTTATAAGAAGGTAAGCCGTCGAGTTTAAAGATAACAAAGGAGTGTTATAAATACTTCAGCAGGACCTCCCTGAAAATCACAGTACGTGAAGGAGTTTTTCCTGTATAAATATTGTTGTTATTATTATACTTCAATACGTCAATACACTATTTATTAAATAAATGTAGCTGAAGGCCGATTCAAACGTCGAACTTTTCATGCGCCGAACGCAATTGAAACAAAAGATACTTAGGCGGCTTCTTTTGATCTAATTAGGTTCGGCGCATGAAAAGTTCGACGTTTGAATCGGGCCTAAGCTATATATATATCTGCTATGTTTTCACAAAAGGAACCTTGGAACCTTTAGCTTTAAAAGCCAGTAACTCGTGTTTTTGCCGTTTTCTTGAAAGGGCAAATGACAGTTTAAGACTTTTCTGGCCTTTCTATCCCAACATTTAATTGTGTTGGATCTATCCCACAATTTATTTATTTGAGAGCTAGAGGTTAGGGTTAGGGTTAGAAAAATGCCATTTTCTGGTATTTTTACTCAAAATACAGCAAAATTCCATTGATTAAACTCAATCTACATTAAGAGAACGTTGTATTGCAGTATAGTGCATCGAAATCCATTAAAAGCTCGAGTTATTCGCAAAAATGTTATTTCGCTTCAAATTTACTGTTATCATAAATACAGGGCACACACGCTATATGCTGGACTGGACCAAATCACGTGACACAACATCTAAGATGGCGGAAAATAGCAGTAGAGGTGCGGCTAAAAGACAATATAAACTCCTAAGCCGAACTATAAAACTTGTCCTAACCATTTCCAAAACAAGTTTCTAAGTAAGCGACAAGTTCTCACTAAAATGGAGAGGAAAACGTCTGCTGCATGTAAAGGTTAGGGATATCAGTCCCCGGTACAATTCCCCTCGTGTGAAAGACTCAATTTTCACGAAAAATCTTGTCGCGGGGACAATATATTTTTGTGATCATAACAATTTATTTCTGTGTTATACATAGGTTCCTGTCAACCGAAAGAAGTACTTTATGAACGAAATATATATTCGTATGGGGGACAACTTGAGGAATCTCGCGAAGCTCGGCAAACCAGTCGATAAAACAGAGTTGGTATCATCAGTTGCATCTCAATTACTCCATAGGAATTACTTTCAGCATTACAATCATAATAGTGTACATATTATTATGGTGACTCTAGCAGTTAAGTTGTTATCATGAATATCGATTATATATCAAGTGAATGGTTGAGTAGTAGAATGTTTCTTGATTTGAGTTTTTATATCTCCTTCAAAAACTCATGCATAATTAATTACCATTTTGTCTAATCAGATGAAGCAAATCACTCACGTGCATGCTCCTTAAAACACGATGAAACGAAAAGGTATTTTTATACAACTTTTCACTGTACGAGTGTGGCCCTATATAAAACATCATGGTTGAGGCCTTTTTCCTTTGTTCAACTGCGCTCTCGTGTTTTTAAACCCGATAAAACACTGCTGTTCGTTTACAGTACAAAATGTTAATAAGTGTGACGTCAACCCAGGAATGTGATGTCATTATTTGTTTCTCCTTTTTCTCCTTGTTTCTTTGAATTTATGAAATACAAACTACAATCATAACACATATGTTTATAAAAGGTCATTTATCTTTACCAAGCATGTTTCTGTATAAATCATTCCTGGGTGGACGTCACGTTCATGAACAGTTTGGAGATAAAAACCGAGATATTAACCGCCTCCCGGTTAGCTCAATGGTTAAGCTCCGGTCTTTCGTGCAGGAGGTCGCGGGTTCAAACCCCGGCCGGAGAAGGTGCTGCCTTTGTGAAACAATCTCGTTCTCGAACTACAAATTATTAGACCTTCACGTCTTCTCGGATAAGGACGTATAGTCGAAGTCTCAAGTCCAGCAAGTAGGCCTCAAGTTTATCAGTCTCACCAGACTGTCACGAGGTACCGATGTTAAATAAGTTTCTTTACCTTTAAACCTCTATAACTCAACACGCAAATTAAGACATGTTCTACTATTCAACATCATTTGTAAGTGGCTATCTAGCTCGATTGGTCCTAGGTTATACTAGGTAACCTGATAAGTCTTGCATACGTTTTCTTTTTGTTCTACTCTGTTTTATTATTGTAATTTATAGTAGTGCTGTAAATAAAGTGTGTTGTTGTTGTATCACTTGATGTAGAATCGATATCAATGATAACAAATTAACTGGAGAGGCACTTTAACGCACGATCATTATTAAGCTTGAATCTTACTTACTGTATAGTTGATTTTGGGTCACTCTTCAGATTACAAGCTAAAAATAACTGAGTAGAAGGTGCTACCTTTACATAATACAGTAAACGGTTAGACCTTCACGTCTTCTCGGATAAGGACGTAAAATCGTAGGACTAGTATCCCCAATTAGCTGCAAAGCTGAATACATTGACACTTAAATAAAGTCACTTACTTACTTACTTACAAGCATGGTCATGCACTGTACTTAGGAAAAGCGATTGTTTTTTTTACCTCGCCTTCGACCCGACTTTAACGTTTATTTATTATCGCATATAGAAGCCATCGATAGTTTATAATCGTTGTTATTATTGTTTTAAGATGGCCATTCCCTCCGACGATGCTAAATGCTTACTACTCCTATAGCGAAAACAAAATGGGTAAGTACATGCATCTCTGTATCGTATATTGTGTATTATCCTATAAATATTATATTTCAGCCAATCAGAGCTTAGCTTTACTATGAAATACAGAGCGGTATTTCATGGCTAGATCAGGCCAATCGAATTCAGGAAATTTCGCGCCCTTTCTTTATCAGCCAATAAGAATTCAAGATTTTGAATACATAATTAGTCTGCAGACGCGTCCGCCACTTGAAACTTGTGTTTTCCGATACATTTATCAATCGTCCGGTGAGTTACTTTGTTTTCGTGATAAATCGTCCAGTAAATTTGTTACTTATAGGATAATATGGTTATTTCATGGTTTTCTAATGGCACATGGGCGAAAATTTCATTCGAAATTCATATTATTTTGGTATACAACTCGCCCAAAGGCTCATACTATTTTGATATACACAACTCGCCTAAAGCCATAAAATACAAATTTCTCGTGAAATATCCGCCCCGTATTCCATAGAAAACCCATGAAATAACCAGTAAGTACGGTCCCGGGGAGTTAGGTCTTCTGCTTAGCACCCACAGGGGTGCGCCCATATATACATGTAGGCCATGCGGGTATATGCCCGGGGGTGGGGTGAGACGGGGGGGAGGGGTGGGACGGGGCGGAGGGGGGGGGGGGGGGGGAGGATACTCCCGTATTAACTGTTCTTAGAATATAAGGACATACATGGTCCAAGCAATCTCAAATATCGGCCCAAATCTTCCCGTTTATATCAGCCCATTCGACTGTTACACATTCTTCCATTTCGGTTTTTCACTTGGGGTAAAATTTATAGGCGTCACATGCACCCCTTATCTTAACTTTACGGGGTACTCGGGCCTCTCCCGGGGTTTAGCAGTGCCCTTGACAATTCATGTCTTCATTATATTTGTTTATCTTTTCATTTAGTTTTTCCTGCAGCGATGTTACAGGCACCATTTTACAATGCAAAATACCCAAGGTAATCAGTAATGATCAGGGCCCAGTTGTTCGAGACCCGATTAGCGTTAGTCCTGAACAAATGGATAACCTAGCATTTGGTTTCTCTAACGAGTGGAAATGTACTACTCATTCTCCGTCATATTTGTAACCAACTATCTAGCCTGCAAGAGAAGAGGGGGACTGGGAGGGGAAGAAAAGAGGGGAGAGCCTATAGAATAGCTTTAGAAAAGCCTTCCACTGATACCAGAATCTGGTATCACCTCTGATTGGTCGGATTCAACGTGCTGATTGACAGCCGTCAGGCATCGACATATATTCACACGGGGCCAACACAATGTCTTTTTTATAATTACAGAAAGGATAAAAGTGTCTAAGAATATCGCCAAAAATACGGCTATTTGAACAAGAAAGTATTTCTTTTGTTTATAAAGTATAAAACGAACCCAAAACCCTCCAGGATCGCAAAGCTTTGCTGTTTTAAGTCATAAGAAAGAGCGACAGTGCGGGATGTGCAAGCAGCGGGAAGACCACTGAAAGCCAACAGTGAAGAAACTTTATGATTACCGTTATTTCGTATTCAAATATGCATGTTCTTCGCGATATTTCGCGACACTGTACTGTGATCCTAGAAAATTAAATACAAACGGCCTGTATGATATATTATTGACATGAAAACTATCTAAAACAATACGAAGTGTTCGGCGTGCCAGCTGGTTCATTCGGTATGTGAGTTCGCAGCTCACAAATCACCACGCTGTTATCATAACGGTACTTGTTGCCATTATAAAATATCAGGAACATACATACAACAATTGTTTTTATACACGGTAAAAGTATCAGTTATTATAATTTAAAAATATATTTAAAATATATAAAAAATATTACTGTTTTAGATGATTGCGCCGTGTGGGAGTCCGATACGGAAAATATTTTATCGATATTCCTTCTAAAGCCCCCAAGAGAATCATGATTTATTTTCTCATTGGGAAGATTATTCCATAAAAGGGTCCCACTATAACTAAAGCTACACTGTAGAAAGCTTGTGGAGTGTTTTATACATTGTTACTGCCTTCTGTTTCTTACGCTTTACATGCAGATAAATTGTCCCAGCCTAGCATATCGAGAAGAAAATTTGACTGCTTGTGTCGTAGTGTGATTTGCTCATCACTCTGGCTGCGCGATTTGGTAGTTTTGTAGTTTACACTTAACTGGTTACTTGGACCATCGCACACTGAGCTACAATGGTACAATTAATGCTGTGCAGCATTGTATACCAGTATTCTTGCATATAAATGGTCTTATTCGTTTTAGAGCACCAATAGCAGAGGATATTTTATTTGATGTTTCATTAATATGTTTTTTCGTAGATACATTTTCATCTATGAATCGAATACTGAACCTAACGATTTGGTATAATCCACTTTTTGGGGGTTTGAGATTTTATTTGCCCTCTATCTGGATGTGGATTGAATGATTATTGGCTCTCGCCTGTAGCCTTTCGCGAGAGCCAATACTCATGAACTCCGTCTTAGCAACATTAACACTTAACTTATTTGTGTATTAATTGCACTTTCAAGATCGATTAGACTAGAGGTGGCTAGCTAGGCTAATATTTGTGTCATCGGCAACATAATAGGGGAAGCTTCATTCAGACAGTTTGGTAAGTCGTTAATATATATTAAGTAAAGTAATGGACCGATAACAGAATTGTGGTACGCCATAAGTAATTGGACTCGCGCTTGATAAATTACCGTTGACATTACACTTTTGGCTGCGATTACTTAAGTACGAGTCAAACCACAGTAGGGCATTCTGGTCAACGCTATAGTTGCAGAGCTTGCGCATGATAATTTTGTGGTCGATAGTATCAAAGGCCTTTTTAAGTCGATAAAAATTGCCCCGTTGAGTTATCAAATGCTGACAGACAAATTATTGGCGGCCTCGAGTAAGGCGGTAAGGGTCCTATGGAGTGACCGAAAACCCGATTGACAGTTTGTTAATAATCTGTTTTCATTAAGATCAATACTTGTAAAACTGGTCCTAAATTATTATTTTTCAAAGGATTTAGCAACTACGGAATGATATAACAGATATTGGCCGGTAGTTATAGAGATCTGTGTTTTGACCTTTCTATGAAATAGGCGACGCTCTGGCAAATTTTCATTCAGTTGGAAAAATATCAAGGAAAATTGGTTAAAGATACATGAGACGGTGCAACGATGTCAGCAGCAATTTTCAAACGTTTACAGGGAATCTTATCCAAACCAGCTGCCTTCTTCCCGTCAATGTTGGTTAACAATTTGCGAACCTTATCAACACTGGATGCCTGGAATGAAAAGTTCTTATCGGTCGACTTTAAATAAAATCCAGGCTCGATATCTCACGATGGTAATCCTGGCCAACATTTGTGAAACTGACTGTTGAAGGTTTCCGCGATGTCAGCTGGTGAGCATATAGTTTGATCTCCAACTTTGACAGTCGATTTGTACTGGCGAGAATTTAATTTGTTTCTCAATTTCCACGTTTTTCGTGGATCTTTTTTATTAATTAGAGAGATTAAGCATCGCGTTCTTTCTTCCCGCGAACGGTAGAAATGAAAACATAACCACAATTTTAGCGCGTTTGCTGCTTGACAATTTCAGTTTTTACGTGAAGTTGAGTAGATCCGCGTTTGTTGTAAACGTTGGAATTCTTTTCCACTTTTCTTATATATTTATTTCGTATTTTGACGGCGGGCTGACGTTTCCCGTTTGCCGTAGGACGCGGTGCTTAATCTCTATTTGCGTTTGGCTGGTTTAATTGCATTGTTGGTCTCATTATATTCCTTGCTTTTCAATACTGTTTCCCCCAAAACGGTTATTCATTTGTTGATACTGCTTTCTTTTTAAAGAAGTCCCTTTTGTGCTTTTACGTAATAATTCATTAGTAATGCATGGGGACTTCTTTTCACCGATCCTTTTTCTCTCTAACGTCGCGTGTTTTTCTATACTACTCATTAATAGGTCTTTCCAAACATCCCACATTTCATTTGAGTTTGTATGCAAAGCATGCAATGTCATTCCATTGCTATTGCTTTATGTCATGTAAGAAATTATCTTTGTTTAAATGTTTGAGTTATTGCGTTTCAATAATTTCGTTATCACCTGCGCATGCAAGTTAGAAAGACGAGAGAGCGATCGCTGATACCCAGTTGAAGAACACGCGAATTTACTACTTTTTCCGGGAAATTCGTTAAAGGGATACCCGAGTGAAAAACACATTGGGGCTCAAAAGAATCTTCAACATGTTCTTTGTTCAGAAAATGTATTAAAATTTGATCAAAGGTTTTTAGTATTAAGAACGAGCACCTCAAAGTTGGCCCCACGAAGACATGGGCGCCGCCATCTTTGTTTGCATTTACGGAAGTGACGTCACTTCGTCCCACCAGCGTTCTCACTCTCTCACTTATTAGGTGTTTTTAGGATGATAAACGCCTTAACTGTACCTCACATACATTGTAGTTCTTATACTTATTCAGAAGTCACTCGAGTCTTTTAAGCCATGTTGTTTTGCTGTTATTAAATGGCAGTTACGAGACCTTGTTGTTCGTCTGATAATTTCTCGCCTTCCCAATGCTTTTCTTCCTCCTCCCAGTCTTGTGAACTTTTCTCATAATGTCGTCTTCATCATAATTCCGGTTTCTGTAAGAATTCCTCTGCAATCTCGATGAAAATATATCAACTTTAATTCCGAGCGTGTGAAAATCATACAAAGACAAGTAGCCGCGATACGCTGGTGGGACGAAGTGACGTCACTTCCGTAAATGCAAACAAAGATGGCGGCGCCCATGTCTTCGCGGGGCCAACTTTGAGGTGCTCGTTCTTAATACTAAAAACGTTTGATCAAATTTTAATACATTTTCTGAACAAAGAACATGTTGAAGATTCTTTTGAGCCCCAATGTGTTTTTCACTCGGGTATCCCTTTAATATACATAAGTCGATCAAAGTTCGTAAAATCGGGGTTATTCTTGCATGTTGGCACAGTGAGTTTGTGGCTTCATGAAGAGCTCTTTTCAATGTTGCATTGTGTTAGCTGCACCTCCTCGTCAAAACAGAAAGGGAACGAAGTCTCAAATCATGTCGCTCCCCGATCGTTTCGTTCGAGTTGAATGCCAAATTCTCCGAGACAAACAGTTCGCTTATTTTCACGCTTTCTTTCCCGGGAATGACTAATAATGCATTTTATTATGAAAGAAAACACTTTAAATCTATGGATCCTATAATTAAATGCTGTTAGAGATTTTCTGCAGAAACAATAGAAAGGTTTTCACGGCATGCCACAGATCGAGCTGTCAAACTCGAGGAGCAATTTTCAAAGACGCATTTCCTTAAGCTTATCAAATAAAATTAGAGACGGAAGGAGTTTTTCTCAAGCTGGTCTACATACAGGCTCTCTCCTCTTTCCTTCCTCTCCCCAGTCCCTCTCTTCTCCCCCTCCCAAGAAGAGACACTGTTCACAGGCTACCAAATATAAGTATTCCACAGTCAAGTTAGAAAATAAAATTAAGGATTACTTTTAATCCAGACTCTGCTTAATCATATTTTGAACAACTGGGGCTAGGCGCTCGACTTAGCCAGTACAAAATAATATATACTGTATCACTCGGCTATTTGCTTCGTAAGTTGTCATACTTAGTAAGTGTAGTTTTTTAACGCTAATTGATGTCGTGTACTGTAGTATGATATATCAATGACATATTTTCTTTCCTACCTTTATTAAGTTAAATTATGGGATATTTGCCTTTTTGGTTCAGACCTACTGAAAAAAATGTTCGACAACATTGTAAGTATAGTTTTTTTCGCATTATTTGACATAAGTACTTATAATAAGGATATAAGTATAAATGTTTAAATAATAAACAATGCTCTTATTGGTTTGTTAACATGTTTTATTAGAGTACAGATCCACAGATGACGTCACGTTTTGGACAAAAGACAATGTGTATCCTCCTTGTGCTCACTGATTATTGCATAAAATATAAATATGTCATTTTGCTGTACTGATGCAGGAGAACCACAGTCTAGCCACTCGACTGTGCCTCGTGGCGTAGTTCCTTGTTCTCGTCACGGTGTGACCTGCGGCAAAATGACATACTTTGTTAAATGGTTTTCTGGACAACCAAACGGACATTCACTGCATACCTTTTGGAGTTGCCTCTGATATCCTCCATTCAATCAATTATTTGTTTCTGTTTTTCAGAGCAGTGAATTACGGTGCAATAGGAACCATCATGGCGCATGAACTGACCCATGGATTTGACGTCACCGGTACAACGATGCAAATTAGTTTTCAACACATATCTCTAACTACAATTAATTTATCCAATCCGTTGAATGTTATTTGGAATAAGTGACCACCCAAATGTCAAATAAAAGTGGTCTCTTATTTGGGCTTTAAAGTGCCCTAACCCTTTTTAGTATTTATTTTTAAAGCCTTGATTGATGAAACTTGTGGACGAAGGAAAAAGAAACAAGTGCAATCCGTACACTCCCTGATTTTGAAATCGCGATTAAAATCCTGTGTAACTTGTTTCACGACCGCACAGTTTGGGGTCTTGGTCGAGTGACGTAAGATCAGGCAAAAAGACATTTGTTCACTAGCACTTGTTGTTCGTTCTATTGGTGTAGATTCCCGATCTTGAGTCACGCACAATGCACGATGTACTAGACCAATTATACTTCTAATTAGCTAGGTCGTGACAAGAGCCTGGTTTTTAGCAAACTTCAACTGGTTACGTTGTAGACAATCAAAGATTCATGCAAAAACAAAAGTTCGTAGAATTCCTCTAAATATTATAAAAAATTATATGAAGAAATAAAACAAAATGGTTTTAAATGTGGTGATGTGTCTGAGGAACAAACTTAACCTTTTTTTCAGAAACGTGGTCGCTTAAGATAGGTAGTCACTCAGGCAGTTCCATTGTCGAGAAATGATCTTCAATATACAAGGGGTTCCCAGTTAATTTTCCCTCTTTATCACATCTCCTATTTCAAATGAACTGATTTGGAGGTGAGGATATAAAGTGGACAGACTTCGAGGCATGCGCTATATGAATAGTATAATATTGAAAATGAAAATCGCCTTTGTATCAAGCGCGGGGTTTGACACATTTCACGCCTCCTCATAATATCACAACAATCTTTTCCAAAGGTAAAGACTATAATAAGGACGGGAATCTACTAAAATGGTGGACAGACTCAACGATCAAGAATTTCCATAATAAATCGCAATGTCTCATCGACCAGTACAGCAACTATACCTTCTATGGAAACAAGGTCAGTAATACAGCATCAG
This sequence comes from Actinernus sp. WN-2022, assembly GCA_030867875.1. NCBI lineage: Eukaryota > Metazoa > Cnidaria > Anthozoa > Actiniaria > Actinernidae > Actinernus > Actinernus sp. WN-2022. The sequence goes on along the minus strand of JAOWCC010001368.1, from coordinate 21,643,357 downwards.
ATTTACTGATTGATTGTCTGATGGTGCTTTCTTGCATTATCCAATTGGTAAAACCATCCGTCAATAGACTCACCACACTATTTATTAACTCAACAACTTATCGATCAATGAATAGCCCAGTTCGCGGTAAATTCCGACATTTTGAAAAGGGCGCAAACATGGCGCGAAATACAGTGTTTGTATGGGAATCGATGGGAATCCGATGCCAAATAAAATCCGTAAAATCGAATTTCTGAAATATTCTTCAAACTTAAGATACCAGGTAAAAGATTAACATATCGAAATTTGAGAGATGTAGCTGTGCTGGGAAGCGTGCAACCGTGTTTTCAGTTTCCCATACATTGTCTGTAAATTTGACTCGTTTTTACAGACAATGTATGGCAAACTGAAAACACGATTGCACGCTTCCCAGCACAGCTAGCGCCCTCAAATTTCGATATGTTAATCTTTTACCAGGTATCTTAAGTTTTTATCTGAAGAATATTTCAAAAATTCTATTTTACGGATTTTATTCGGCATTGGATTCGCATCGAGTCCCATACAAACACTGTATTTCGCGCCATGTTTGCACCACTTTCAAAATGTCGGAATTTACAGCGAACTTGTCTATTGTGTTAGTTATTTAGGTATCTATTTATTTACTCAGTTAATTAGTTGATATGCACGTGTTCCAGCCGTGCTGACCGTTTTTTTTTATCTAGGTTGATGGGAAGTTAACTCTTTCTGAGAATATTGCTGATAATGGAGGCATAAAACAGGCGTTTCAGGTAAGCCATTTTTACTTACTTTCGATCTTGCCTCCTATTTCCTTTAACACCAGAGTATGCATAGATTAATTTATCCGATCTCTAAGCTGGCTTTCCATTCCATTGAAAGGTGGCAATTGGAAAGCTTTGAAACTAAACATTCTGTTTTGAGGACAAACATAACTAAATAAATGTTTTCTGTTTTTCTACAGGCCTATAAAACCTGGATACAGAAGAATGGGGAAGAACCCCGGCTTCCTGGCATGATGCTGAGCAATGAACAGGTCTTCTTCCTGGGCTTTGCGATGGTAAGGGAAGCACAAAATTGTGTCTGTGCATGTAAACTTGATGCAGTTATAGATATAGAAGATGTTACGTGGTGGTACTTACATATGCATTTATTATATATGGCTAGCTAACTTCGTAGACTATGATTGGTAAGTTTGCGGTCCATAACACCTGTACGGACTCTATATTGAATTATAGATGGTTAACCGGTTTCGAATACTGTTGATCCATACAATAAACATCTAATTAAACTTTCTTGCTCGGTCCGTACTGTAAGGTATGGATCCTCATTTCCTCCTTTTTTATGGCCAACACGCTTGGGCCATAATGCAGGGGGGGAACTCAGCTGATTATGCAAGCATTCGGTTCCGAAGCCGCGCGTTCTTGACACTTAACCATAGAGAAAATCATTATTCACGTGTTTTTTTCCATTAAGCTAGAGAAGGTGCAGCATTATCAGTTCAGGGATGCTGCGCTACAAGCACGAGCTAGGGCAGACAAGCATCAGTGAATTTGTGCTTTCTTCCTATATCTATTTGCTCTATATGTCATTTTATTCTAATAAAGCAATCAGAGAGAAGTACTTTACTTATCTATTTTATAAACTTAGAACTGGTGTGGAAAATTCAGTCCTCTGGCTGCCAGATTGTCACTTCGATGGGATGAGCATGCTCCCATGTCTTGGAGGTATGTTATTTTTATTACTGAAAACGCCAGTATGTATTAAAGGGGCTGTGTCATGGTACTACGCATGTATGGTGTCAGTGTTCGATTGGTGGCTGTTGATTGATTACAAACTCCCCTCCTTCAATGCTTGATTGAAAGTATTTTTAATATGCTTGATATTTACACAGTTTGTCAGTCATTTTTGCATATTTGCTTTGATTTTAACCATCCCATATGTGCACGAGGTTCGTCAGTTCATATGAGAATCGCGCCTTATAAGACGGTGTCTCGCACGGACATCTAATGCAATGGTCTCTCACCGTGACACAACCCCTTTAAAGATCAGATTTCGTATGAATGGGACACACTACGGCATTGTTACTGTACGGGATACTATGCCTTTGAAATAGTTTCCCTATTGTTTTTGTCCTGCTGATCCAATCAAATTACAGAGTTACTGTACAGTAAGTTACATGCAGTGGCTACGGATGTGCCGTAGTTAGCCCTACTGGGACTTTGATAGAGCAGGCAACATTGAAAGACAGGCTTTGTCTCATTGAACGAAGAACGTATGCCAGGCAGGTCAATAGACCCCTTTAGTTTGGCTCAATGTTGACCCATTTCAATTTTTTCGGGAATAATTTTCTTTGTTCAAAGTATTCCCATATCAGTTTATCTCCTCATGCATTAACCAGAAGTAAAAGGACAACATTGAGTCAAGCTAAAGAGGTCTATCCTCATATTTGTTTCACCATTACAAACAATGTCCCCTGCATATGTCAGATTTGCTGAATTTATAAATTCGGGCTCTATTTTCACGACATTCCTAATTAATTATCGATCAACTTTTTCAACGAATCATCAGCCGAGGTCCTAGAAGACAGTATAAAGTTTAATAGAACTAGGCACATTACCTGCAACTCTGAATTTCTAACGAGACCTAAAACAACCATGTGGGCTGATCAAAGCCAGGTCCCGGCTAATCCATAGATCGAATTGGAATTTAGCGTGTTGGTTTTTGCGGAGGGAGGAAAACCGGAGAACGCGGAGAAAAACCCTCGGAGCAAGTGCGAGACACCAACAAACTCAACTCACATATGGCACCGCGTCCAGAAATCGAACCTGGTCCACAGAGGTGAGGGGCGAAGCGCTTAACAACTGCGCCCCCCGGCTCCCCTAAACATGCGGTTTGGCATAAACATGATCCGTTTCGTCGCTCCAAGAATCCCACTGTCACATACGGTATTCCGCTCTACCACACAATCTTCAAATCAAAAGTGGCATGTTTTGTTTTTACCACAATCCCTGCAGCACAAATAACACAAGATTCAGAAAATGAAGTTTAGAAATCCGAGTGAACAAATGAAATTGTGCCCATGTCCAGGCGGCTAAACTGCTGGTTAGACTTTCTTAGCTACTTCCTGCCATACTGAGCCTATCGAAACGGAAATATGTCAATGCTGTTTTGGCATGTTCTATGTTCAACATACCTAAAGAATATATATATATTAAAGTTAAAAGACTGTAGTTTTACATTCCGGGTGCACATTTTTGAAGCACGAAAGCACTTTGATGTTAATAAAGAAAAGTGTCGAAATTGTAGGGCATTTTCATGTTTGCATGACTATTTCTTAACGCAGTTTTTGGTATAAACTTTAGGCTGACCCTATCCAGTTTTTTTCATTGACCCATTCGATGGGTATGTGAGAAATCTCCAATTTAAATAACTATTGTTTAGGACTGATCGCCTAGCCTCGCATTCACGTGAAAACACTTTTATGCGGCAACGTCCGGAGAAGGATGGTCAGTTCACTCCAATTTGTATTTAAATTGGACGGCATTGTTCTAATGGTCAATTCCATGCAAAAACAATTTATGGAACTTAATTGTAACTTTTCCTACGGGAATGTACATCCCAAGTGTCCACTTTTATTTTCAAGGAATATATGTTAAAAACAAGGGACAGTATAACAGTAGCAAATATTTCACAAGCTTTTTTTTTCTTTACGCAGGGTGAATGGGTCTCTCAGAAATTTCAAGGAATTCGCCAAGTCTTTCAATTGTCCGCTCGGATCATCGATGAATCCCAAGAAGAAATGCGAGATCTGGTGAATTTGTGTGTTATGCTGCACGCATGAACTCGGCAGTGTGCAGCAAGTATTTGTCTTGCACCTCAAGAACTACTGTAAAAAGTTGAAGAATAAGTGAAGGACCAATACAGTGCCGTACTGAGATCCATAACTGAACTTCACTTAATAAATAGACGTCAGTTAAAAAAACCTTTATATAAATGTTTCAGTTAAAAACGTCCAGAAAATGGACCAAGATCTGAAGCAGTAGCGGTACAGCTTGAGATGGATATTGTCAGAAGCTCATATCGTTAATTTGCTGTTTAAGAATGGATTTGTAATTGAACATGTACAGTGAAACCTCTACTTTGGGACACCTCCCATAAGTGGACACCTCCCTTGTGTTGACACCTCCCGTAAGTGGACACCTCCCATATGTAAACTTCTCCCTTGTGTGGACACTAAATTTGAGCCGGCCTGTACCGCTCGAAACGAGTCACAGCATTCGCTTACCCAACAATACAAAACACTCTAACCTTTAGAACTTGCAGTACAAAAGCAATATAGCTGCAGTATAATGAGTGCAATCAGAATACAGGTTTCGAGCGATACTGTGTTACTCCTAAATTTGACCCCGATGGTGCTGTTCCCCTCTAGATTCAACTGTATTATATTAGACTTACAAAATAACATATATCACACTTCTTCGATCGAAGCGTAGCCGCATCAGATTTTGTATAAGTGGGACAAGTTATGGCAATGACTATGGCACGGTTACGGTGCCGTAATCATTACGGTTACGGTACCGTAACCGTTACGGCGCCGTAGGACAAACTACAGACATGCCGTAGTTCGTCCCACTCGTACGAAATCTGCTCGTACGAAATGTACTCCACTCACAGGTGCGAGATAGGAACAGGCACCACTCATGTCTGCTCAGTTTTGTCGCTGGTGTAAACTAAGCCTTATTAATTTATCAGAAAAGAGTATACACCAGGAGAATTCAAAAGCCGATCCGAACTTAACAGGAGCACCCAACGAAGGGCTGGGAAAAATTATATGTTCTATTCCCTTAGCCAATCTATTTCCCAGGACAGAAAAAATTAACGACGAAAAAAAAAACTCAGGACAGACCAATTTTAACAACCAAAGAAAAACGGTCACTCAGACTTAATGCATGTTTTGAATCAGTAGCGGCCAAAACTCCCTGATTGATACAACCAGTTCAACAAATTAAGTTACGTTCGCAGCCTGAATCAACCAATCGCTCCAACGTCGAACTTAATGGTATTAAGTTCGGCGCATGAAACGTTCGCCGTCTAAAACGGGCCTACATCAATACAAATAGGTGCTCGAATGAAACTGAGACCTACGAATGGTACCTACGATTTAGCTTCCTTATATGACAAGAAGCGAAGGTCTAAGCATTAAAGATTCGAGAACGATGTTGTTTCACAAAGACAGCACCATTATGAGTGTTAGTTCAGCTGGAGCCTGGACTCAGCAGGCTCTAAACGGCAGACAGTATTAAGGCCTTTTAAAACGAAAAGGGGAAGCTGTTCTGTAATTGAATTTATTTCACCAAACAGTCCTAAAACCTTGCTTTTGTAATTACCGCAGACCGAGAAGCAGCGAAAGATGATATACGTTACAAGCGCGCCACTCATTAGACTAAAAAGTCAACTAGCATGTCTTGGATGTAAGGCAAATTTCGTATGCCGGAGTGGGGAATAATTACTACAATAATGTAGATGTAACATATAACTAGTACTGTTACTGTAATTTTATTGGCTCCGAAGGTCAAAACAATGGGAATGTCATGTCACCGTTACAGTATGCCATACGATAAGCGTGCGTGCAGTAATGCACCTATCAATTTTAAGCCCGAGAGGGGGGAAAGGATAGATAAGGGATGGGAATTTGACATGCAGGCAGGGCTATCCCGATGTTGAGGATTTTGACATACGCTGTCTGCCCCAGCCGGGTGGGGTTATTTATAGGAAATAAAAAGAACTTCAAAGTAGGTTAGTGGGTGGGTAATTTTGATATTATTGTCCAAATGTGTTATCCCAAGGGTGGGGAATTTTACTTTTTTGGTGAAGAAAATATCAAATCCCCACCCCTTGCACTCCTCCTCCCACCCACCACCCCACCCCCTCCCCCCGGGCTTAACTGATAGGTGCATAAGTCATTCCCGTAACTTCACCACTCGTACGAACTCCATCCTCCATCAGCGTATTTATTACCTCAAGTTATAGAAGAGCCCAGTATAAATTACTCCAGTGTAACACATGTATCATCATGATGTCTTCGTATTCATTTTATTGATGTACTGAATTAATTTGATTAAAATGCCACGATTCGGCCCCCTGTATTCCTTGCTTTTTAATTGTTAAGTCAATGTTTGAAGTCGTGAGGTGACGTTATACAAAGAAAATGCACAATGTCATTGCAGTGTCACGTACCTTTTTACATCACACTCACTTACGCGTCAAAAGAAGCCGACAGGGATCTCACGTTGGCGCTTTCACTTTGGCGCAGTCAAGAGAGTTTGGAAACTAGTTTGTCGACAATATGGCACGATTGAACACACTCCTCCTGCTCTTCCAGATGCGAACAAGTCGGGCAAGTAATTATTTTAAGCTACTTTGTTTGTCGTTCATGTTAATGTAAACATCTTACTAGATGTCATAATTTGGGTTCAAGGAATTGAACTTGAAGTTGAATGGATGAATCAAATTTAGGTTTACTTTGAATTACCTATGACATTTAACTTACGTAAATCTTTGAATAACTCATTTTGCAACCGCAGGTGTTTTTAAGGTACGGACACACTCGACATCATTGCACGCAAAAGATTGCCGGCAATGTTGCAGAAGTAGGATCGAGTTCTACTTCGGTAACATTGCGCGCAACAAATTGTACCATGTGAACAATTGCTGGCAATATTGCGCGCAATGCTGCAGCGTGTATCTGTACCTTTAGTGCCTTCGTGTTTTTCATGATCGACATCCACCAAAACAAGACTCTTTCATTGAGTCAAAATTTTAAAAGGGCATGTGTGACTGAATATTGATGTAAGTGTAACATTCAGTTGAAAGACTCAGTTCAAAGAGGATATCATGCATATTTAAATTTCAATATCCAAAAAAGACGGGGGGGGTTTACGATATTGAGAGGTCAAGTCAAGTCAAGTCAACTTTATTTATACACGGTGTGCTCGATCAGGTCATATACAAATATTAAAATATGCTATTAATGCTATACTAATCTATCTTACAAGTTAATTAAAATATGTGATCTACTAATATGTAGAAATGTTTAATTACAATTGTTAAAAATGCTAAAATACAAAGAATAATAAATAAAGAAGCCTGCTTTCCATGAGCGCCGTGTTGTTATTTTAACTAACAGTGAAATCCTGCAAAATCGTGACAACTTAGCTTGGATTTAAATGCATTTAGGGATTTCTGTGCACGTAATTCGAAAGGCAAGCTGTTCCATAAGACCGCACCGCGGTAGCTAAAGCTGCGTTTGCAATAGTTGGTGCGGGGGTGTGGGACAGCGAGTTTATAAGATATATCCCTTAGGGCATAATTTGTAAGTTCAGTCCTAGGAATGAACTTCGAACAGAGATATTCGGGAGCTAGCTGATTCAGAGATTTGAAGACCATTGTGGCTAAAGAAGATAAACGTTGATTTTTAAAATTTTTCCATTCCAGTGTTTTAAATAAATGTTCTGCATTGGAGTCGAATGGAGCGTTTAACAAGACACGTGCAGCACGATTCTGAAGTTTTTGTAGTTTTTCACTTAGTCCTTTGTTACAATTTCCCCACACTTGGCTACAGTAGTCAAAGTGTGGTTGGACTAGGGCGGTGTAAATAGTTAGAAGAATACCGTATGGTACATATGGTTTTATTCGTTTAATAGCTCCAATGCCGGAAGCAATTTTTTTGGATATAACATCGATATGATTATTCCATTTCAAATTTTCGTCGATATTAACTCCCAGCGATTTGCTTGACTGAACTTGTTTTATTGGAATGTTATTGATGACAGGAGTTGGAGTTTGGGAAATATTAGTCAGTTTCTGCCTGGATCCAATAAGCATGAACTCGGTTTTGGTAATATTTAATGCCAATTTGTTACAATTAAGCCATTCATGAATACACTGTAAATCGTAATTCATTGCTGAGTTAAGTTCACTGATGTTGTTATTAGAAAATGTAAGGCTAGTATCATCAGCATACATCCTAGGGGTTGAATTAGACAAACAGCTAGGAAGATCGTTTACGAAAAGTAAGAACAACAAAGGGCCCAGGATTGTGCCCTGAGGAATTCCACAATTAAGAGAACGAACCCGAGATAAGGATCCATTTACAAAACTATTTTGTGAGCGAGAATCCAAATACGAGGCAAACCAATCGTGCGTTGTACCGTGTACACCGTAGTGACGTAATTTAGCAAGAAGAATCTCGTGATCAACGGTGTCGAAAGCTTTTGTAAGATCGATAAAGACAACAGCATTGATTTTACCGCGGTCAATGTTTAACGCCCATTCATTTGTTGCCTCCAATAGCGCAGTAACTGTGGAATGCAAAGCTCTAAATCCAGATTGTTGATTTGATAAAAGCTTGTTGTCATTAATATATGTAAAAAGTTGGCCATAAACAATTCTTTCGAAAAGTTTGGCTACAATTGGAATAACAGAAATTGGTCGGTAGTTATTAGGGTCAGAGTGTTTCCCTTTTTTGTATACCGGGAACACTTTAGAACACTGCAATTCCACAGGAAAGATACCAGAGGAAATTGACTTATTAAAAACCCAAGATAGGGATTCAGATACTAAATCAGCACACTCCTTTATTAATTTGGCTGGAATGTTGTCAAGTCCCGTAGCTTTAGATTTATTCAATTTAGAAATCAGTTTATAGATATGGTCTCCATCGGTTTCTTTTAAATGGAAGGCACTGGTTACAGAAGAGACATTCGGTAAGAAAGATTCAAATGGCATGTTGCCGGGTTGTAGCTCTTCGCTTATATTTTGAGCGATAGTTGAAAAATGCTCATTAAAAGCTTCTGCAATCTCATGTGATTCATAAACTGTGCCACCATTATAGTCAAGTTGGTTGATTGTAACCTTGTTCGATTTGCGTGAGTTTAATTCGTTGATCGTTTGCCAAGTCTTTCGGGAATTACTAGAATATTTGTGAAAAGCTTCTTGACAATAAGAAGCTTTTGCTTTCTTAATTTCACTGTTTACAAAGTTTCTAGCTGATTTGAACTCCGACCAATCACGTGGATTGTTTGTTATGATGGCTTTATATTTTAAACGATCCCTATGGTGCATGGATTTTTTCAAATCTGAAGTTATCCAAGGTGATTTGGAAGCACGAACTCTTTTTGCTCTCGGTGGAGCGTGTTTATCTGCCACCTCAAGAAAGAGTCCTTTCCATTTTAACCACATTTCATCGGGGTTTGATATGTTCAAAATATCTTGCCAAGGCTGAGATGAGATGTCCCTACGGAATTGGTCAGGGTCAAAATTCTTAAATTTCCTATAGAATACGGTATGCGGTCCTTTAGAAAGTGAGTTAATAGCAATTTTTCGGTATGCATAAACTAGACTATGGTCACTTATACTGATATGGGATACTCCAGAGCAGACCAATCTGTCAGGTCGATTTGTTAAAATTAAATCAATCAAAGTTTAGGTCGAAGCAGTAATGCGGGTAGGTTCCGTTATTGTTTGTTTCAAGTTATAAATTGTCGATATATTAATAAGCGAATTTGTGTTAGCGTCGTTAGTGTTCGAAGTCAGATCGCAGTTAAGGTCTCCAATAATATAGAATTATTTGTCCTCCAAATCAAGTTGTTGTACAAATTGTTCAAAATGATTAAATATTTCAATTTCGGAGCTGGGAGGCCTATACCACGTTGAGACCAGAAATGCTTTCGATCTAGATTTGTGAACTTCAATACATAAGTTTTCTAATTCAGGCAGGTGTAGATCCGTCCGAGTTAGGTGATTAATATTCGATCTGACATAGAACGCAACACCGCCACCATTACGACCCCTTATGTCTCTATCTCTACGGATAATATCATAGCCATTAATGTGAATTTCGTTATTTTGAATAGAATCATTCAATCTCGTCTCATTAATAGCTAGAATATCGATAATTTGGTCGGCCATTAAGACTCTTAGTTCATCTATATGTTTAGTTAAACTCGCGATATTTAAAGAGGCCATTTTAAATCCACGTTCTCGAGGCAGAAACGAGGAAGAATCAATGGTTTTAGAATTGACCGACAAACAATTATGAGAAGCGGGACTTGGAAATGGACTTGTGCAAGTTGTCACGAATTTGCAGGAGTTATCTAATCATTGATCACTAATATAACTAATATAACTAGAGGGACTCTCAAAAAAATACTGGATGGGTATTTCACTGGAATGTTTCTCTACTACAGGGGGAGGGGCACTCCAAACGTTGAAAAGATGGAGGGAGGGTGGGGGAGGGGAGGGGCTATGACAATTCTACGCTCTCAGTTGTGATATCTTCATGCCCCCTTATATTAAATGAACATTCCCTTATTATGCTTTATAGTATAAATTACTGGAGCACTATCCTAAGAACGTGCGATTCCATTGGCTGCTCAGAGAATTTTATATTATAAAATATATAGAAGATGGTTCTCCTGTCCTATAACAAAATAATACACTTTCAAAGTCTTGAAAACTATTAAATGCACTCGCGTTCTACTCCTTCATCCATTCAAATTCAATATCAGAATTCCGGGTTCTTTTTCAAATTACCTTGGAAATCCAGCTTTTCAGTCACCTTTTTCCAACTGAACATATCACACCTCCCCCCTCACGCCTCTCCTCTCGGTAGCCAAGTGGAAGCGCGAAAATCGAAGCAGACTGGCGCTTAACCACTGTGCTAATCACTGAGCTAACTGCAAATGCCGTTAGCTTCGATTAATAACCCTGCGATCATTTCATCATAACTGAACCGTAGCTGATGCATGTCGTACGGATAAAACAACTTCACATTCCATAAAGGCCTGCAGAAACGACGAAACTTTGTGCGCAAACATTGTTTCTGGTAATATTTCTTGGGTGAGCAAACGGGCGGAAAACAAGAAAAATGTTTTGATCTAGCCCAGATCGTTGCTTCAACATTGTTTCAGAAATATTTTTGCCACTCGGAAGCAATTTTTCTACCGCAACAAATATTTCGCGCGTGCACAAACGAGGACACACTTTGGTAAACACTGAAATTCACACTGATATGTTTCTGCAACAATATAAATCATATAAACTGGCCTTAGAAAGATCGACAATCGATTGGAGGTGAAAAACAGCATTTACAAACTACCAATTTAATGTAAGTGCCTTTAAATAAATGATGTCAGATGTTTTTCCCATCCAGTACAACTAGGTGATTGCAATCCTGCAAAAGACCCATAGGCCTCATGGGTGATATAATCTCTTAATGAATTCCTTCTCAATCGCCGCCGCCGATTCTAATTTAGTTATTAATATAACCATGTCCTGATAATAACATACTGTCAACTGAAACGAGGAAGCCTAATCTTTTAAGCTTTATAGTTTCTAGGCTTTCTCGCCACCTTTGTTTTTCACTGTTCTCGTTTTTACCAACTAAAGGTCAAATGTATACCAATGTGAATCAGTAGTAAATATATTCCATCTTCCCCCTTCAATCATCAAATTTGATTTTATTCAATCAATGTAATATTAGATTCAATTGTATTTGCAATGACAAATCAGTGAAGGACAGGACTCCTTATGTAAGTACTGAATAATTGTAAATAATAAAAAGTAATTTCATGCTTAAAAAATGTCATCACCACATCAAGCCTCATTTTGGTGTTGAGAGGAAATGTTCCAAAGTGAGGCTTGGGGTGATCAAAAAAGCGTGGCGTCGTCATGCATAAGGCGGCTACTACTTCATGTAGCTGCGATAATAGCCTAAATTAGTCTAATTTATAGTGATTAGCTCTAAAACACCCAAAATTAGTGACTACCTCTAAACACCCTGAATTAGTGAGCACCCGTTGTTGACGGTTAGGGTGTTTTTTTAAATGTTGGGTCAGGGTTTAAAAAGGGTTTGGGACAGGTTGTGCAGCTACACGAAGTACTTGCCCATAAGGCCTGTTGGATAATATCAACTAGCGAATAGTGTAACGATAAAATTTAAAATATTGGATTTCTGATTATTTGCCGTCGTCTTGTAAATACGAAATACAATTCTAAACATACGAAATAACATTCAACATTTTCAAAGCATGTCATTCTAGATCTCCGGGATACTTATGTGAATTTATTGATAGATAATGTGTATGTTAAATAAACTCGTATGATAATTTATTATCTGAATAATTAATCTTACCATGTTCATATTTTGCCCCGAATTCCTCCATACTAAACCACCATAGAAAATTTCATCAGCAATACCGACAAAATATAAAAAAACAGTTTTTGAAGTTAAAAAGAGGAGAAGATGAACTTATGAATCCTAATTTGAGAAGAAATGCGTTAATTGGTTGCACCTGAGGCAAAACTCGCATCGTGTCGGAGAAAACATATAATATGCTAATATCAAATGTCATGATCCGCATGAACACAAAGTTGATTATTCTTAGCTTAACATGATGTATATTTATGTAAATATTAATAATATCGTTTCTGAAGCAGACGCCAATCTCTGGAGTCTTATGTTTGCCGTGTGACATCTCCGGCTTAATCTTTAAATCTGAAGAGCTGAAGTATTTCACGACACTAATTCAGGTGGGACGACAAAAGTAACAGTTCTTGATAAACAGCTACCTAGGATCACTTATCGATCGTTCTTTCCATTCAGTTAAAGCAAGCTTTCTCTGCCGATCTCCAAACAGGGATAGGCAGGCAATTAAACGAACTGAAATTGTTCAGACACTTCATTCACAGTAATGGCAAGCCCTTTGTCACTTCGAGAGAAGCTGTTCATAGGATTTATAATCGGTTTAGCAATCATTATAGTCGTACTAGCAGTACTGTTTGCCACTAAAGATACTCAACATGCCGACGAAAAAAGAGGAGAACTGAAAATAGAGGTTTGTTTGAGCCAGGACTGTATAACAGCTGCTTCCGGTAGGTATAAATACAGCCGGCAAATATATTATGCAAGTCGACTAATATGCATGGTTTTATTTGTTTACCCTCGGTGACTAGTTATAACTCTATTTTCCTCTCCTCTGGTTACTGCTACCGCTAAAGCTGATCTTGATGTGTTTGCTAATTCATTGTGTTGCTATTTCTAAAGATCCTATACATACTTTGACAGAAGTAGAGCAGTTATTCGTGTGATGTTATGACAGAACGCTTTCAGCAGAATCTATGTTTCTCTTTCTTTTCACGTATTCGTTTGTTTTAATTGCAAAGATTTCAGAGACCATCAAAAGCTAAGAACATCCTTACGAATGAAAACAAATTATTAATAGCAGTAGAAAATAGATGTTACCATTAGAGTTAGGATTCACTTCGCGTCTCCTAGCCCTGATATAGGACTATGTATAAGACATGTAAAAATAGCCCCTTTGGAGCTAACACATCACGTGGTTGTACTGGAGGGCAAAAAAACATATCTGACTTTATTTTTTGACAGGCCTTGAACGAGATCGGTATTGTTCTTAGCAAAACCTGTTTGTAAATGCTATATTTCATCTCCAATCGATTGTCGATCTAAAACGGTGTTTTGAGCCATTTAGCTTGCTCTCCAGTATCCATGGCAAAACCTTTCCCATGGGGATCACGAGCTCAATTGATTTGTTATACTACCATTTGCAAGCTACTGTTGAGCGTGAACCTTTTTCCGCATTCGTTTATGTTTGAAACCTAGACGTCTGGCGGCACAAACCTTTGCAATTTAACCGCGATAATTACAACCTTTGACATGTCCCGCCTTCACCTTTCAGCGAGTGGGATTCAGGTTTGGAAACTTTTCTGCTAGATTTTCCTTCGCGCTACGTGCTAATTCATATAAATGTCGGTTTAAGTTAAAGTTTTGGATGCTCAAAATTATGAGAGATGCAAGACAACAACTGTCTCTTGGCATAATCTGAGTTGCACGACGGTAGAAGACATATCAAAGGTTTTCAAGATCAAGGTTGAAACTAATTAGTTTGCCGAGGAATTGCAAAGGTTTGAGCCGCTAGACGTCTAGTTTCAAACATAAACGAACGCGGAAAAAGGTTCACGCTTAACGGTAGCTTGCAAATGGTAGTAATTAAGTATTCTACCAGCACATGACTGTTAGCTGCAAAGGACCTACTATCATACACTGCTTGCCGAGCCATTTCTTACAATATGGTTTATTAGCCACTCCCCAAGGGGTTTTTCAGAACTAATTTACCCTTTTAGTTAAACAACTTAACTAATAAAATCTAATTACAATTTAAATTTCGACTCATGACTCTAATCATACGAGCATTATTATTTACTAGATTTAAAATATTCCTTAAGAGACCTTTTGAAGGTCGGCAACGAAGTGACATTCTTGGCTGAACCTATTTGGTTGTTCCAGGTTTACGCCGCAAGGCGAGAGCAGTTGAAGTTCTGCATTTAGCTAAATTAATGTCACTCATCTTCCTGTCTAGTTACTCGCGAATGTATTCCGGAGCGTTTTAGAAGTTTATTACTTGCCGTAAATGATCTAATAAACGCCCCCGATCTAGTGAACGCCTCCTATCTAATTAACGCCCTCCTAAGCGGACAAGTTTGTATTGAACGCCCCTCTCTAACAGACCACATAAACACATAAATACCATGGTGCTCGACGAGGACTCGGATGTTGACATTGAGCTATACTGAAGAACTATACCAGTACCTTTTTCCGCCGCTTTGTATGTACCATATACCGTTATGGATTTGTAGACGGTTTAGACTTATCAGCGGACGGACTTGATAGTCTGCTAAAGCTCTGTCATTTAGGTTATTATAATACCGTATTTAGGTTACCATGTTACAGTTATTAGAATAAACGCCTCTCTCTTTTAAACGCCTCTTATCTTTTAAACGCCCCCCTCGGACCCTTGAAATTTAATAAACGCCCCGTTTTACGGTAAGTAAGGTGGAGCGAGGCAATTATGACATTTAAACATCATAACAAGGTCGCGATAAGTTAGCGCTATTAGCGTGTCATTGACCGAGAGCAAAGTAACCAAATTCTCTAAGAATTGGTGAAATATGCAATGTAATCGAATTTTCTGGTGTCAGTTAAGATGCGTGCCCAGTTTTCACTATTGACATGAGCAAAATCATAAACAACATTAACGCAGACGCAGTAATACATTGATCATTAACGGCGCTTGTTCTTATCTCAGACATGTGAGTAGAACGAGTACCGCTAATGATAACTGTAGACGTAAGTCCTAGTGAAAATCACTGGGCTTTAATGGTCGCTTGAGAATTGGAGACACTAGCTGTGAACAACAACAAAATCTTAGTATCAAGCAACTGAACTCCTTCAGCGGTTAAAAACGCCAAAGAAAGGGAGTTTCAGTATGAAGTAATAGGGATGAGGCGTAACAGGTTTTTCATATTCGCCAAAATAAGTATCTCAGTTTCGAAATCCTTAGAGCCAGCTTCAAATATGCATCATTGCGACGCTAAAATTAAAATTGAGGAAAAAGACGCCTAGATGTTTGTTTTAAAAATCGAAGGGGAAACAATTACAGCGGGGGTTATAATTAGACAGATTAGAACGGTACAGTTAAAGACAACACAAACATGACCACATTTCAATACAGGTACATTTAATAAATCAATGAGGATAGCAAGATATAACATCGTGTCAACTGCATTATAATGAATGCAGTATTTCAAATGTTTAAATAACTTTGAGACAGCACTTTCTTTGAGTAGACGCCATGCATCGTTTATTCAAATCAGGATTGATAATGATGTTATAATATAAGTTACGGGAACACCCTAAGAACACGCGATTTCATTGGCTAAAAGACATCAGCACAGCGTTTATTATTTTTATAGAACATAGAGAACCATCGTTTATTTGATAAGTATAAATTGCAATGAATTGAATGTTTTTTTATTGTATCTGTCTTTGTAATGTATTTGCAAGTGTTTTATTGTATACGTATGATAACGTAATTGGTTTTGGTTCATTTAGCTTTAGTCTGCAGGATTAGAATGCTTAAAGGTCGGTACACACGAATGAACAATGTCCCTGGGACCATGTCCCTGTGACTTATCCCCTCGTCTGAACTAGGAAAAATCTTGTCCCGGGGACAAAATGTGATTGTCATGCAACATGTCCCTGGGACAAAATTAAAATAAACCTATCGTAAAGCGTCATTTTACTTTCCCACAAGCCCTTACGGATTCTATTTCAAGATGGCGTCTGCTAAAATCACAATGTCCCTGCAACACGTCCCCTCGTCTGAACACAACGAGGTATTTGTCTCCGGGACATGCCCCTGAGACTTGTCCCTTCGTGTGTGCCGACCTTAATAGTGACGTGAATAAGTCATATGTCAGCAAAATTATATAGCAAAAACCTATATGAATCAAAATCAGAGTCAGACCTTAACTGACACTGTCAATCGAATTGAACCTTCACATTTCTTTAATTATAACAAAACCATAAAAATAACACCCTGATATAGAAGAGAAATACCAAGCTGATATAAAAGAGAAATACCATGCTTTTCAAACATTTTCGGTAGAGGAAGGCAAAATTAATATTAAAGTGGATTACAAAAGCTTATGCTAGAAACTTGATTTGGGTTACAGTGAGCTACTCTTCCACTCGAATCTTTGCCATTCTTCTTCAAAATTGTCTCAACTCTGTTAATCTGAGTAGTTAATGCTGTCTTTTGTCATGATAAAGTTTATCATTTGGGAGTTGACATAGCCCCTTTAATTTGCATCAGGAAAATACGAGGCTATACGTTGTAGCTCCTCTTTTGGCTACTTTCAACAAACGGCATTGTCTGTGGTATATTATTAAACACTCAATTCTGATTGGTTGAGGGCAATGCAATTTCAAGGAAACATAGTGCCGAAAAAAGGAAATACGATGCAAATTTCTCTGGAAAGTAATGAAACATTTCCTTTCGACTTCTGAGAACACTCGAACAATTTGAATGAATTTGAAAGGGTGAACTATTACGGTTTTTTGACTGAATAAATTACTTTCTCACATGACTCGCAACGTCACTTCCTGATTTTTTTTTCATGTATATTATTAATAAGTAATCATACGGTTTTCTCGTGCAATTTCAAATTGCACTCGAAACCGTATGATTACCTACACAAAGACCATTAATAAAGACTTAAAACCCTCATCTATTTCGACATTTAAGAAAGCAAAACTGAAATAGAATTTTATTAAAAGCTATTAGCCACTCCTGTTCATATATTTCGACACATTATTATATGGACAATAGTATTTTACTGAGAAATAAACCACTCATAGAACTCATACGAAACTACATCCGGGTACTAAGTAGCGTATTTTCCATATCGCACTAGTAAAAATATCGATTACGGTTGCAGCCTTTCCAACTACAACTACAACAATGGCGGCAAATTAATCACAGAGGAAGATGTAAACAGTTGAAATTAGCTGCATGGCAATGAATATTCCGAGCACAAAAAGCCAAATACGATCTAAAACTCAAAATATTTTCTCGACTGCAACGAAGAGACAAGAAAACCCGACGAAACTCCCCAGAACAGCTTAGAAATATCACAAAGAAGTTTGTGACTGACAGTAAGTAAAATGAATAGATAAGAGTTCTTAGAGCAGTTTAATTGTCCACATATATAATAAAAAGGAAATTACACGGTGGTTTGAAGATATGACGTTTATCCTCTCGAGCCGAAAACATCAGTTTTTCGACTATCGAGGATAAACTTCATATCTTCTCACCACCGTGTAATAATATCCTCTATATATCACTGTTCTGCAACGATTTACTGCTTCAATGATTAATTGTGTAATTTGATATTTTCTCACCCCTCCCCCCCTCAATAATTGATGTTTAAGTGATTAGTTTACTGGTATTATTTTCCTTTATGTATGTATGTGTTTGCATGTGCGTATATGAGTGCCCGACCAACAATGTCATATTTCGTTTGCAATCTGACAACCTGGCATTTTTAACCCTTAGTTTATTTCGGATGTCCAGTACCTTTGCTTATATTATCATGGCAATGTAAATAATGTATGCAATTTATAGGGTATTAAAGAAATTATCGCCGCAAGCTCTAACGTGCTTGCCCCAAATCTCGCACATCCTGATCACTCGCTCAAACTGATTGGGCAAACAAGGGACTAACAGAGAAGTTTGCAAACATATGCACGTTCCTATGTGTTTAATTGATTATGTGCTATATTCACAGCCTGCATGAGTTGACCAAAATAGCCTTGATATTCTTGAGCCACCCAGATTACAAATATCCCATTGGAATAATTGGGTACACTTTACAAGAGCTCCCAAATAACTGATGTAGTTATACGCTACCACATTTTCCTAAAAAATGTCATTACATTTCTTTAGAACTCCTGAATTCTCTGGATACTACAATCAAACCATGTGACGATTTCTTCATGTTTTCCTGCGGTGGATGGATAAAGAAAAACCCTATTCCAAGTACCAAGGAGTCGTGGGATGTTTCTTATAAGTTAAAGACACAGATTGATTCTTTGATCAAGACCAACATCGAGAGCTCAGAGACGCGAGCGCGATATTCATCGGTAAATATTGTAAATCACGTTCACAGAGCCCGCGCTACTTTCGGGTTGGTCAGCGAGCATTCGTTGTTGGGACAATATATTTATACATCTAGCTTTGACTGTTTCGATCAAATGAATAGTATACCTTGAATAGATAAATATTTAATAATACAATATTCTAAACTCGAATCAAAAAGTTCACATTGAAGCGAAACGACTTATTTCAATTCTATATATCACTGTAATATGGTTATAGGCACCTAAAAATATTCATTTATACAGCGCAAATTACATTTAGGATGTTTCACATTCACGGAGCTTTTGTGATAAGGACTGCTATTATGGCACAAAGTGCTGCCATGCAGTTTTCCAACATGAGTGGTTGTTAGTCAGCCTCAGAATACAGATTTTTGTGCCTGGAGACGCCTAATTAAACGGTTCCTCTTTCAAGAGCGGAATATTTCGATCACTGATTTACATAACACTAGTTCTCCGCGGTGTCGAGTTCGTTCGCCGCAGTGCGCAAGACATGTGCTCTGAAGCTATCCTGAATAACGTGTTACTGGAACAAGTTAGACGCCAGTGATAAAACCGTTGGTGCGCGCAAAACGCAGGAATTATGGATAGGGATTATGATATTTTGACGATTATTACGGTCGCGTGATGTGTAGGAATAAATTCTAAATTGATATATAAAGAGAAAATATGTTTTTAAAAACAACGTTTTTAGCATACGGTTTACTTTTCTTTTATAAAAACATGTGCGAGTGTTACTCTATATACGCGCGCTTGCCATTTGTTTTTGTTTTGTTTGTAATGACGTAAACGTTGGGTTTCTATGGGGATAGATAACCATTTTCAGGAGCCCATTACCAGGAGCGTCCATCTCCCATACTAGGTCTGTGAGTCAGCGTATGACCTGATTGAGCTATATTTAGAACAGATCTCACGGGAGTTCACACACTTTGGGAATCCAATCAAACCATAGTCAGGACAATGCAGCGTTAAGAAAATCACATCAAAGAACAATAGATCATTCTTAATCTCGATAATTACGGCAAACATATGCACGATTGCAGCAGAGTCAGAAGGCAGTTACCAGGGAAACATGTTCTAAAAATAGCTCAAACCGGTCATACGGTGACTCACGGGTACAGTATATATGGACGCTCCTGGTAATGGGCTCCTGTCATTTCCATCTACATTAGACTTATATTTGCAATACGCCTTTCCAATGATTAGCCAAAGCCTCGGTTTGACTACTATTTTCATATGATGAGAATAGGGCTTATGCATGATGATGTCATGCTTTTGTGATCACCACGAAGCCTCACTTTGACACAACCTTTCCTCTCAATACATCAATAGGCCTTATGTGTGATGATGTCACGCTTTTGTGATCACCACCAAGCCTCACTTTGACACAACATTTCCTCTCAACACATCAATAGGCCTTATGTGTGATGTCATGGTTTTGTGATCACCACCAAGCCTCACTTTGACACAACATTTCCTCTCAACACATCAATAGGCCTTATGTGTGATGTCACGCTTTTGTGATCACCACCAAGCCTCACTTTGACACAACATTTCCTCAACACATCAATAGGCCTTATGTGTGATGATGTCGTGCTTTTGTGATCACCACCAAGCCTCACTTTGACACAACATTTCCTCAACACATCAATAGGCCTTATGTGTGATGATGTCGTGCTTTTGTGATCACCACCAAGCCTCACTTTGACACAACATTTCCTCTTAACACATCAATAGGCCTTATGTGTGATGATGTCATGCTTTTGTGATCACCACCAAGCCTCACTTTGGCACAACATTTCCTCTCAACACATTAATAGGCCTTATGTGTGATGATGTCATGCTTTTGTGATCACCACCAAGCCTCACTTTGACACAACATTTCCTCTCAACACATCAATAGGCCTTATGTATGATGATGTCACGCTTTTGTGATCACCACCAAGCCTCACTTTGACACAACATTTCCTCTTAACACATCAATAGGCCTTATGTGTGATGATGTCACGCTTTTGTGATCACCACCAAACCTCACTTTGACGCAACATTTCCTCTCAAGCATATCAAGGCCTAGCCTGCTTATGCAGACGTATTTTTTCACTCTCATAAATTCGAAGAAAAAAGTTAGATTTGGTTCTAATTTATGAGAGTGAAAAAATACGTCTGCATAGCAGGCTAATTAAGGCTTGACTCGCCTGTTAATTTGGCTTATTTTTATTTAAAGGGAAGCTTCCATCCAATCTTTATGAAACTCGGTAGGTTGTTTGTTGTCGGTATTTGTAACTAACATTATGAACTACCTGTATTTTTCAAAGTTGTGTCCGTGACTTGAAAACGACCGTTTGAAACCTTTAGAGAAAAAACGGGGCATATCAATAAGTGTCATTTTGAACTTTCTGAGGCCTCTTCCATATTAGGAAAATTCCATATTCCATATTTGGAAGAGCTGCCAGGACATTCAAAATGGCGGTGTATAGGTCCCAGACCTTTATATTGACACTCGTTGTTTGTAATGTACGGAAAGTGAATTTCAATGAATCTTTTTTCTTCATTGTTAGTATGACTCATAATAAGGGCTTAATTTAACGATGCGCCTTTTGATCATGTCCAGATCATAACTGAAACAACTAATTAAAGGAAACAGGTTACGTGACATAGTAAAGGGAAAAGTATCTTATAATATAAATGACCGATGCCACCTTAGAAGGCGGAAATACAATGCAATTGTCAATTTAAGCAGTGTGATAGCAGAAACATTCAAATGTTGCGTGTCTCAACTACCCCCATTTAAAAAAAAAACTCGTTTTGCGACGTCAACAACTGAGAAATGTCATATATCACTAAAGGAGACTTCCATCTGATTAAGAAAGTCAAATATTAGGTATTTTTACAGTTTGGATAGTCGACTTATATATAAATATATCGGCAGAGAACTGAAGACCTTTAAAATATCGACTGGGGGTCTGTAAGAACAAAAATCCAGGTTACTTGAGTTCTCCTCTGAGAGTACCAGGACAATGGTCTAAATTACCAAACCAAAATGCTGGTAGTGTACCGTAGGTATCATGCATATAAGGCCTATTGTGATTAACTTTTACATCCCATAGGCTTTGGCTATTACAGCCAGATTCAGTGAGCAATTCACTCTTTTCACTTGGTGGCAATCTTGGATTCAAAGCGAGGCAATCCTTTGTTTTTGCCAGGTTAGCCTCGCACCGAGGGATATCAGAACGAGTTTAGCCTAGCCTAGGGTTGTCTCGCTTTAAAACCAAAATGGCCACCGGGTGAAAAGAGTGAATTAACTCTATCTTGCGAAAGGCTTATTGTATTGTATTCTAATAGAGCTAGTGCAAAACTAAACTATTGTTTTAATAAAATTAATATAATTTGATAATTTTCATAGGTAGACGCCGTCATAAAAGGAATGAAGTACTTCGATTCTTGCATGAACACGACTCTAATCAATAGTCTTGGAGGGGAGCCAGTAAGGAAAATGATCACCGAGTACGGATCCTGTAGCGCCATTGATTCTTCTTGGGATGAAAATGCTTGGAACTTCACCACTACTCTCACAAAGATGCTGAAGGAGCTAGGCGTTGCTGGATTCTTTGAGATGAAGGTTAAACTAGACGCCGAGTCTAAGAGTAGCACATATGTTATCACGGTAAGTTCATCTGTGGCTAACATGGGAACTTTACGAAACATTCCAAGCAAGTACTAGGTACGATTTAATCAATCATACGGAAAAAAGATGGCGGCGGTACATTTGACCACAATTCCTTGCGAGCCTAACACACTGTCCTAATAACACGTAGGAATCACTCATTCTCTTAAATAAGAGTGACATGATAACAGTATTATACGTCCTTGTTTTTGATATTCTAAACCTCTCAACCGAAATTTGAAAAGGGGTTTCAGATTTTTTGCACGCAAAGAATTGTGGGTAAAAGTACGAGTCGCCATCTTTTTCTGGCAATGGATTGGCACAAGCGAAATTCATCTGCAAAATTTTCTATGATCTTTGACCGTAAAATTCGCACACACACTAATGGACACAGGTATAATGAAGAATTTCCAGCCTGATGGAAATTAATTGTAGTTATAGCTGAAACGTTTTTGTAAACTTGTTTGCCTTGGAACTCTAAAACTGTATGATCTTTGACCGTAAAATTTGGACACACACCTAGTGGACACAGGTATAATGAAGAATTTCCAGCCTGATGGAAATGAATTGTAGTTATAGCTGAAACGTTTTGTAAACTTGTTTGATTTGGAACTCTAAAACTGTAAGACCAAATATCAGTGTTTTTTGGTCGAATCCATTTTCGAATCACACCGTAGTTTTGCACAGTTATAACCACAGTTCATTTCTGTCTGGGAATTCTCCTGTGCTATATACGGTGTTATGTCTAATTTTGTCTAAAAATCCTGATGTACTATCTACTATGTACTTTTTTTTTTAAGGTGATTCTAGAGAACTGTTCAAAGAGCGGAGAGGAACGTAACGGGTAGTGAAATGTCCCTCCTCCCTAGTTTTTTCGATCTTTTCTCCCCCCTCCTCCCTACTTTTAAACATTTCTCCCTAGAGCACGAATTCTCTGTATGCTAAATAATCCCTCCTCCCTAGTTTTTCTGGCCATTTCTCCCGCCTCCCTATTTATTCTTAGACATTTCTCCCTCCTCCCTAGACCGTTCCTCTCTGCTCTTCAAACATATGTAATTGTGATTTCACAGGTTGATGAACCAAACCACTTTCGCTTGCTTGTGGAAATATGGACATATGCCGACGTCAAGGTAATTAAAATGCCGAATTATCTGTATAGGTAATTGCATATGTTTTGTACACAGTGTTTTTAATACCTTTCTTTTGGTAATTCTTGACATTGTACGTAATATCACGTGTCACGATCTCAGCAGTGGCCTTTGCAGCTTTAAGCCAGTATTACGCAACAAACATTTTGGGCACGGCACTCCAAAAAGCCGGTTAGAAACTACCTTTTCACAGGGTCTCGGTGCCCCTATATTTAAGAAATAGAAAACATTTCCCGTGTTTCTATAGAGTTATAGAAACACGAGTGGGAGTTTGGGAGAACGAAAAATGGCAGTGGGAACACGAGCCCGTAGGGCGACTGTTTCCACAGCTATTTCGAGTTCTTCCAAACTTCCACAAGTGTTTCTATAACTGTATAGAAACAAAGGGGAAATGTTTTCTATTTCCTTTATAAAATAAACGAATAAAAGCACGGAAACGCTCGCTTAATTTGATAACCAAAACGTAAATTCTCACAACTAGCTCAAGCGCGCGCTCAACTGTTTATGTTTCTATAGAGTTATAGAAACACGGCTTACAGCCAATCAGAGCGCGCGTACTATCGAAACTATTTTATAATGAGTCTTTTTCAATTATAGAATACATAGCTAACTTCTGGAATTGCATTCCAGCTGATCAGACTCTCACTTCCTCCAAACAGCAACTAAAGTCATTTTATTATATCCCGCGCTTGCCGAATGTTTTTATGGCGACAATATTAGATCATATAAAGTAATTCTGTTCTCTCAGCTTAAGTGGATTCCGATCACCGACCTAATTAAATGTAGGAAACTTCTACTTCTCTTCAGCACATTTCTTAATCCTGATGCACCTACAAGTTTTAAGAACACTGTCAATTTCCTCTCTACCACTCGTAGAGCTTCTGGCCGCTGCACCAGAGCCAGCATGCATAACCTCGCCGTACCTTACCCTCGCAGTAATTCTGGCAAGCGCACCGGCTCTGGCTTATAGCGCTGCTATTCTTTTCAATTCCTTGGATCCTGACTTCAAGCAGCTTGCAACATCTACTACTACGCTCTCTTCTAATACTCTGTCTACCAGGCTGGCTTCTCTTAAGTATAAGCTTCGTAACGTTTTTCTTCCGCACATCTCCTCTGTTAACCATCTAGAGGAGCTCCTCTGCTATTACTGTCGCTCCTTGCTTCACTGCTGCTGCATTTCTGGCGCCGCGTCCAGGGCATAGCCCCTTCCATTGCGCAGTGTTCTAGTAAGTATATTTTGTTTTTGATTTTATTTCATATTAATTCTCTTTTCATTGATTCCAATTACTCATTATATATTGTAATGTCGTAGCCCGTGCGTTAATTTTTTCCCATACTTCCTTTCCTTTCCATTACGTTTTATTTGTAACATAGAGGGCCGCATGTTAGATAACTATGTAAGGTTAATGTGTCTTCCCTCTGTAAATAAAGAATATTGTATTGTATTGTATTGTATTGTATTGTAATTTCACTGAATAGACCAGTTCGCGGTTAATTCTGACATTTTGAAAGGGGTGCAAACATGGCGCGAAATAGCTAGAGTATTTGTAGTACTCGCTTCTTAAATTCGCTATTGTTTATGTACTACGTTTATATTTAGTGTCAATGAGCATATACTACAGAGTCAAAAGAGTCTTGTATTAAGACACCTATATTATAATTGTTCTCTCTCACTAGGCAAGAGCTGCATACATATCGTTTATGACTAGCATTCTGAATGTTGTTGGGAATGTTTCTGCAGCAGATGTTAATGACATCCTGAATTTTGAAGAAGATATAACCTCAGTAAGTACTATAGGATTAGAACACCATGATTAACGTGCAAAAGTCAATTGTTTCTCTTCACAACCATCCAAAACAATCGAAAATCTCGCCCTTCTTTGTCCGTTACACGACATTTTCAAAATTGCACTTTATTTCGTATTTTTCGACTCTATTACCTGTAAATTCCCAGTTCTCAGCCAATCAGAATTGATCAATTTTGTTGAGTACGAAGAGTAAGCATCAGCGACAGTTTTCTGTTTGGTGTCTCTGGTCCCATTTTTTGGAATGGTATTTGTTTGATCTCGTCCAATATATGTGGAATATAATATATTTTCTGCTATTATATTGCATACAAAACGTACAATATATGTCAATGCTACTAGCCCGAGAAGGTGCGGGACATATTTGGATTAACAGGGTTGTGACAATTCCGCCGCAATTCCGAGGAACCTGAGTATGAAATGATGTCACTTTCCGTGCTCTCAAAGCATTTTCGTTTCCTCATCTTTTAGTTGTAGTGAAACATGTTCAAGTTTCGATCTTGATGTATATATCGACACCAAACTCGATATATCCTCTTCTTCTTCCATTTAGACTCACCTCCTTCACTAATGAAGATTATTGTGAGCCTTATAAGACATAGCATTGATATATGACCTTTAGTATTCGATTTATTACACGTAACATCGAATGGATACGCATATTCAATATCAGTTTTTGTCCGTAAAAGAAGCTTAACAGTAACGTAAATCTAGGTAGGTGAAGTTGTTTTTGGTTTCAATGCATGCATTACTCAGACATGTGGTTATTTCCACCTTATCATTCTTTATCCAGATTAAGGATTCATCTGGATATCAACCAGAGTATAACAGAGGAACACTGGCACAGTTCATATCAAGTGTTGGCGATGCACCGGTGCGTACAACTAATTTTAGAATATTTTTTTTCAAGGTCGCATTCATCCTAGTAATTCCTTTTTAACCGGCAGATAAACTGGTTGAATCTCTTGCGTGAAGTTTTCCATGACACTGGTTACGTCATCGATGACAAAGTTCAGATAGTTGTCAATGGAATGAAGTTCTTCAAAAATCTCACCGATCTGATAAAAAGGACGCCGAAGAGGTAATTTATTGGCTATAACAGGAAATAATAAGCTGTATTATAGATCAACCAGCGCGTCGCTCCACTCTTGTGCAGAAGTATCCATCTTTATAGGACTTTTATGGTCGCAAAATTCGAGCTGAACTACATGTACCTTTAGCGTGAGATTTCCCGTGAAAAGGTACTGTTTCTTTGTCGCTCTGAAATAAATATTTTTTTATCGATGCCCAAGGAACTTCCAATGGGATGAAGAATGAGAGCTCCCCTCCAAAAATAGACTAGCTCGAATTTTGCTGCCTTGTATGTATGAAAGATGGACGCTCCTGGCCGAACTCAATGTATTAAGTGTGGTAGAAGAGCGACGTATGAATCAATTAGGTTCGAAATGTTTGAATTTGGTGCACGACAGTTGGATTATGTGTGACAGATGCGGTCGCTGCAGATGATGTCCCTATTCTCGTGTGCCTAATTAAATGCATCACTTTTTACCATCTCCAATTAATTTTCCTTCACATCTGGCCTTTCATAAACAAACGCAAAAACCTTTATGATACGTTCTATTCGCTTTTCTATTTGCTTTGTTAATGCACACGATGTCACTTTACTCATGCGCATAAAACATAATTAATACTAATAATATTTAACAATTAGACTGCGAGTTCGAGGGTGGTGAGGAGTGGGTTGTGGAGGGTGGTGAGGGGTGGGTTGTGGAGGGTGGTGAGGAGTGGGTTGTGGAGGGTGGTGAGGAGTGGGTTGTGGAGGGTGGTGAGGGGTGGGTTGTGGAGGGTGGTGAGGGGTGGGTTGTGGAGGGTGGTGAGGGGTGCAGCCCCGAATCAACTATCAACAGTATCAAAGTCGATAGAAATTAAGAGCGACCATTCTATTAACGCGATCGAGAAGGCTATGAGAAAGCATTATTTTCTTAAGTGAGGTACAGCTGAAGTTTCGAGCGCTGCGTGCTATCTCCAGACTGGCAAAGTTAAAAAGTTGTTTAGTGTTGATAGAATCAGAAGAATTCCATTGCGAGGCTCAAAGTACTTCAGGCATCCAGTTTAGGACAACAATTATAATTTATGATCTTTTGTGGTGTGTTTCAGGACCCTTGCCAACTTTATGATGTGGCAGATTATCGACAAGTATGCCGTTAATTTTGGCAAGAACAACTTGAATTACTACACTACTTTTATGAATGCAATCGATGCCACATCGAACAACCCTGTTAAAAGAAAAGACTTCTGTTTAGCACAATCCATGAAAATTAACGCATTTGGTATGCCTCTATCGAGAATATTTGTGGATAAGAGATTTTCAGCCAATGACAAGAAATGGGTAAGTCTTAAAATGCCTGATTCATTGATGACGTCACTGTGAGAGAGAGCGTGCGCAGGAACACAACTGTATTCTTTCCGTTTTCATGAAAAAATTGTAAAATTGTGTTCAACCTTTAAAACTTCCATTCTATACAAAGCCCAGAAACGAAACATAACCTCTTTTGGATGACAGCGAAACATGTTATGTACCAATTTATTAGATAAAAATCAGTGTCATCAAACAGTTTAGAAAACCTGCAAAATTGATGATGTTTGTAAAATTTAAGGGGTAATTAGCATTCTAGGGATGCTAAGCGTTTAAATATTATATATTATTGTATGAGATTCATGAAAAGAGGACGGAGATTAAAGCAGAACTGTTTGGAGAGATTGCAGTAAGGGGCTAAAAGAAAAGCTCCAAAAACTACAAAACGGAGCTGGGAGCCGATTATAACTAAATCAGATTACAGTGTACGTTCTCATGTTATACGAGAAAGATTAGATTGGCTACCATTAGACCAGAGAATAACAAGACTAAATCAAAATACTTCATTGTCATGTGTTTAACTACCTTAGATAGTTGTTCTCTTATTCAGAAGAGCGCCACAACTATAACCTAAGGGATGCCACTTCAAATCTTAATTTACCAGCCCCTAAAACCAACTTTGGAAAACTTACATTTTCATATAGTGGAGCAGCACTCTGGAACAACTTAACACATGATACGAAGCAAAGCGAATCACTAGCTTCTTTTAAACGTAAATTAATGTAATTGTAGTTTTTATGGATCGAACCAAGCTGGCAACGGGTCTGTGAAGCAGCTAAGAAACCTCAAAATACATACTTCCTTTACCATACTTTACATCAAGACCTATCAGTCGGACTTATCATGTTAAATATCGATCCAATTCAATTATTTTATAATCATCGGTTTGATTTTACTGTGGTTTAATATAAAGATAGAGAATATGGTGGATCGCCTCAAGGAGGTGTTTCTCTCTAACCTGAAGACCAATACGTGGATGGACAAGACAACCAATACAGCTGCAAAGGAAAAAGTATGTACGTTAATATAAGGCACAGTAATAATATATAACAAATTTAAAGGAAAAAGAAATTTTAAAATTTCAAGTTCAAACTTTTGCACAATAATGCAATATTAAGTCCGAAGGGGGAGGGCAAGGGGTGTGAACTTGAAATTTGCCAGGTAGGGATATCCCTATGGTGGAGTTTTGGCATACGCTGCCTGCCCCAGGGTAGGGTTATTTATTTATATTAGTATAAGGAAGGAAGATATAGGGCAGATATTTTATATTTTTAACCAAACGTGTTGTCCCAAGGGTGGGGAATTTTACATTTTTTTGTGAGCGCTGAAATGTCAAATTCCTACCCCTTGCCAGGGCTACCGAATAGTAAATTCGAGCATTGGCGAGCAGGCGAGCATCTTGTTTTTGCGGCGAGCACGAGCAATTTTATGTTATCACAGCTGAGATCACAAAGCATATATTCACTTTAATTTTTGCGAGCACCGAGCATGTTCACTTTAGATTCGCGAGCACCGAGCATATTCACTTTAGATTCGCGAGCACCTATAGCATATTCACTGTACCTTTTGTGAGCACCGAGCATATTCACTTTACCTTTTGTGAGCACCGATCAATTATTCACTTTACTTTTTGTGAGCACCGAGCATATTCACTTTACCTTTCGCGAGCACCGAGCATATTCACTTTACCTTTCGCGAGCACCAAGAATATTCACTTTTCCTTTTGTGATCACCGAACGTATTCACTTTAACTTTCGCGAGCACCTAGCATATTTACTTTAGTTTCGCGAGCACAGAGCATATTCGATACGAACAATTCGAGCACACACTCTCTCTTTTTGCGAGCATCCGAGCACTTCAAATTTTGACTGACCATCCGGTAGCCTTCTTGCCCACTCCGCACCTCTCCCTCTCGGGCTTAACACTGATAGCTGCATAACTAGTCGATAGATCAAACTAGTACAAAGATACTACATGGAAGTCTTTGATATTTAAAATAACAGCTTAGTCTATATGCAGCCCGTTTTGGGTTTGTTTTATTTCCCGGCAAATTAGTTGAGAATCGAATTACAGAAAAAAGTGGCCTGGCGAGATCTGGGAGCAAACCCGCGGATCAAAGCATTCGCAAAAATATAAAATTTAAGCTATGTTTATATACGGTGCTGTCGTCCTTAGTCTCCGCGCGTCACGGTTATATATTCAGCTCTGTAGGTAGATCATTAAATAAATGTAATAAATCAGGGAGAATGCCGAATGGTTCGCGGCTTGTCCCCAGCTCTTGCGTAATCACATTCCTATTGTAACTTGATTCTCACTTGCGTTGAGAATCAAGTTACGAAAGAAACGTGATCGCGCGAGAGCTGGGGACAAGAAGGAGCTCCATGTCCATACAAGATTGGATATGAACACGATGAAGCTAAAGAGAAGATCGAATACACTCTTTACCTCTCCAGTTCATATTGTCCAAAATTCGATCAGCGGTCAGCAAACAAGATGGGGTAGTTAGCTCACTTGTGTGTGTAATTGTGTTTCTACTATCTAATTTCTAGCCTTTCTTTTTTCTGTCATTATTCTTAAGTTATCTATAATTACTCTTTTGATAGTACAAATAAACAGTTGTTGCTATTTTCCCTTAATTTTATTTAACTTAATGTTTTTGATACTTTAGGTAGAGGCAACGATACAAAGTATCGGCTACCCATCATACTTGGTGCACAACAGCCAACTCGATGAATTATTTAGTGATGTAAGTACGTAACGGTAAAATACAGTAAACTGGTATGGCATCTTTGTATGCAGACTAGCATCACCCACCTGAATGAAATGAAACGGTTTTATTGGGCTTTTCACATTTATGCGACCCGTGATGCAGTCCACACCGCGGCAAATCGTTACGCGCATGCGTATTTGCTATTTCTTGTCGGCGCGCGGCCGCTCCCAGTTCCCCGCGAAAACTGAAGTGAAACAACAGGCACATACCCGTGATTTTAAAATTTCTGCTTAAGAGTACCATTTGTGAACTGTTTTGTCCAAAAAATAAGAAAACTGACTTAAAAGCTAAGTCTAAGACTTTAATAGGTTGAAGTTTTCTTAATTTGTAATTCACTGTGAGTTTACTAAGTTATAAAATTATTTACTAAAAAAGTTGAAACCCTCGGTAATTTGTATTTGATAGCAGAGCCTTCGTTCTTTTGGCCAGCGGAGCATACCGTTTTGCCGCGGTGTGGATGCAGTCACTCACTGCAGCATGGTTCTGATTGGCTGATATTCAAATGCTGAAGATATCTACAACTTCTCTCGTCTCGATTCACATTTTATCGAATGGGAATCGAGGTCAGTAAACTATTGATTGATTGATGGACGACACATCTCAAACTGAAGAAAATCTGGGTTGCGTAAATATGAAAGGTGTTGTAAACTATGCGCAAAACGAGAACTGCAGGACAAATAATTACTGATTTGAATCATATACCCTGGGGAATTATAAAATAGATTCAATAGTACGCGCGCTGTGATTGTAATTTATACGTACGTTTGCATGAGGCTTTATGAAATAGATTCAATAGTATGCGCGCTGTGATTGGCTGTGATACGTGTGTTTGCATGAGGCTTTATAAAATAGATTCAATAGTATGCGCGCTGTCATTGGCTGTGATGCGTGTGATTGCATGAGGCTTTATAAAATAGATTCAATAGTATGTGCGCTGTGATTGGTTGTTACCCATGTTTGGATGAGGCTATGTAAACACGGGCATGATTTTAAAGGAGAGAAATTGAGATTTTCTTACGATTTATCATTTCTATTTCATTAAAAAATATGTAATCGCGCAAGTAGCTGTGGAAATACTCGACAAGAGGCTCGTGTTCCCACAACTCTTTCGTGTTTGCATAACGCTCACTATCACTATTAATAGCATTCGCAGTATAGTCAGTGTAGCATTGGATGTCAGTCAGTTTGCTGTGTTTTCAACAATTGTGCTCAGATGAGTGTAAAACATATTGAAAATCTTATACTGCACTGAACATTTATACAATGGCGCAATATTAAATAACAGACTGAAACTTAATGTCGCCTAATGATCAGATTGTGATGCTTCGGTATCACCGATTTGCTAATAGGCATTATTATACATTTCACTCACATCTCGATTCTGATTGGCTGAGAACACGCAACGAATTCTCCATAGCTATAGCACTAAGTGCGCATGCGTACAACATTGTCTGCTAGCAGATAATACTTAGCGCTCGTTGGTAAGCAAATACGACAATTTTACGCTAGAAAGCAGGGCACTTATTTCGTTATTTTGAGCCATTTTAGCGCTCAGCTACGTTTCTAGTCATTCTTTTCTCCTAAACTAAATGCGATTTTTAGCTCGAATATGAAAGAAAACATCTTGAATCATGCCGAAATCCAATCGTAAAATCGTAAACAAACCAATTTAATGCGGCGTTTCATTTAGCTTCGTTTACGATAGCTTTCTCTTTTGCAAAAACTTGAGCTTAAAAATGTTTAATAAAACAATTATTGAATTCGGTTTTCGCATGATAGCGAAAATTATCAAGACCTCGGTCTGTGTTATCATAGACTTCTGTCTTGATAATTTTCGCTATCATGCTCAACCTCATCCAGTAATTACTTATTATACAATAAACTGACAGTGCGAAACTAGAGCCATGATTGGCCACATATGCACAGATGACGTCACTTTGCATGGAATCATTTCGTATCCTTTCCCCCCGCTAATTATTACAAAAAGAAGTAAACGCTAAAACAACGTCTCGTGGCGTACATACATTACTTCTTTGTTCCTGTCCCGTTTTGATGTCATCTGTGCATATATAAGGACTAGATAAAGAATGAGCGGATGATCTTTATGGGATTTACAAACTCGAGCTGAAAGCGAGATTTTGTAAATCCCATAAACTTAAGATCGGACGCGAATTTTTCAGTATCGCACTTATCAAACGTCTATATTTTCGCGATACGACTTCTTTTGGCCGAGAAAATCGAAGCCAAAGTTTATGTAAATGAGGACGAAATCTCCAGTATTTTATTTTAGTTTTATTCATTTCCTTTGCTTTTGCCTCATTAATTATTAATGAGTTTGATAAGAGGACATAAACACAGTAATATGACATCTAATTCTTAAATCAACTATAGGCGCAAGTGTGTTTGATCTGAATTTAGTTAAATTGAGACCGAATACATTTTCAGTCTGTGGAGCTTCCAATAAAACCTTTAAATTTACTTTTCCTGTTTGTGGTGCCCGTCTCAAATCCTTTAGGAAAAGGATTCTTTCTTCAAGATATTCCCATATCAACGTATCTTCTCATGCGTTAATTAAGCAATAGACCACACATTTCACTGTGTTTACTGGGGAAATAAAGCACGCGGGATGTCGGGAGAACACAAGAAATGCTTGAAAATGAAAAGCCGAAGGCGCGTGAGTTTCAAACATTTAAAGTGTTCTCCCAACATCCCATGTGCTATATTCGCCAGTAAACACATCCAAATGTGTGGTTTATTGCTTTTATGATATAACTACGACACAACGCAAGCAGGCGTGCGGATTTCTATGTGTTTACCGGCACAATAGACCATAGATTTTTGAGTCTATAAGCCAATCAGAGCGCTCGTACTATCTGGGTTATATTATAACAAGAAATAAAAGAAACAATAAACTAGGGAACGACACACGTGATCTGCAATGGGGCAATACTGAAAGGTATATATATTGAGCAGTATATATATTGCGCAAATAATCATAGTCTCCAGAATATCTCAGAGATTCAGCTAGCGTTATGTTAGTTATAGAAATGCTATTGACATATTTCGGATTTTGTTTCTCTGTTTTGTTGGTTACTGACATGTCCGCCTTAATAGTCACTCGTTATCAACAGCCATGTGATGGTTTAATTGGCTCGTGTTTAGGTCGTAGCCAACATGGCGACGTACTTTGACAACACTGTGTCGCTGACCAAGTCGTTCAATAAGAGAGGTATTGCAAAGGTGGGAAAACCAATACAAAGGGACAGGTGAGTGGTATACATACACTGTATGTAATAGATACAGAATGAGTGGCCGTGTTCTATCGGATTTACAAACTTGAGCCGTAGGCGAGTTCGTAAATCCGATAATAAACGGACACGAATTCTGTATATGGCTTATCAAACGCCTAGATGTACAGTCATATTTTCCCGAGTTATTTTGGCGATAAGACCTAATTCTGCCGAGAAAATTGAAGCAAAAGTTTATGTAAATCAGGACGAATCTGTATCAGATTTACACATCAACCTATTACACACTCATTTATTTTGTTTTTTCTTCATGAATTATTAATGAGTTTGAGTAAATAGAAGAAAAAAGATGAATAGTTTATTTATATTTATACATACTGACTGTTAACTGTAGGTACTAGTACTACTAGTACTACTAGTAGTAGTAGTTAGTAGTAGTACTAGTAATAGTAGTTAGTTGTAGTAGTAATAGTAGTAGTAGTAATATGTTATCTTCTCTCCCGCGTGATTGGTGCATGACATCGGGTCACCCGATACAACTAATCACACAGGAGAAAGATATTAACCGCTCTCCGCTAGATGACAATTATGAACGTAGCGCGCAAAAGTGCTCCCGTAAAATATAATATTTAGAGTATCAAAAAGACAGTAACTTACTTTGAAGCTTTGTCTTTTGGCATTATATCAGTTGATATTTCAACGCCACAAGTAACTTTCACTGTAAATATATGTAACAATGGACAGGTCTGACGCAGTAATAAAATATAATCAGTTCCAAAGACATATGTTTCTTTCTTTCTATTAGCTGGGCCATGACGCCAGTGGAAGTGAATGCCTACTATGACGACAGTTACACTAAAGTCGGTATGTGATCAGTTTGTTTTCATCAACGGTAACAGACTAGATGTCTCTGATCCCTTTTTATCTTTTATCATTCGCCACAAACCAATACCTACGAGTTTCTGTAAGAAAATTCAATTCCTTTTACTATCCATTTAATTAAAGGGGCTGTGTCACGGTAGGAGGCCTTTATGTTTTATGCCTGGGTCGGACACGTTGGATTTTCATATAAACCGACGAACCTCGCGCACATGTGGGATCAGGTAAAAGATCAAAGGAAAAATTGCTAACAAACTGTGTATAGACAGAATTAGTCTTCAAGGAATTCGAAATTATTGAATATAATTTCAATCAAGCATCGAGGTAGTAAACTTTAATAACTTCTTGAAGACAATTATTAGCCACCAATCGAATATTGACTCCACACATGCGCAACACCATGACATAGCCCCTTTAAATGTATGAGTTTCTCTGCCTTTTCTTCGTTTTCAGTGTTTCCTGCAGCAATGCTTCAGCCTCCATTTTATGATGGTAACTATACTGGGTAGGTGCACAAAACGATAAAGATATGGCGTGTGGGACATACGTTTTTCGGCTCAACCCGGTTTCTGGGAAACTACCCACCCACCCCTCCCTTGTATATGCATCATTTTATTAATGATTAACCATTGAAGGTTAGGGTGAAGTGTGGGGGAGGGGTGGGAGTTTCCCAGAAACCGGGAATATAATTGATCCCGTTTTTCTATAGGTCAAATGGCCTTATATACGCTTGGTACTAGTTTTCTACGGAGGCTAACATCAAAATCAAATCAAATATTGATTTTACCCCCTCGTATGTTAAGGCCTCTAGCCGATCCTACTAGTTATCGAAACATTCTCTACACACGCTTTTCACTACGTCCAATATTTACAACTCACAATAATCAACTCAAATGTTGATTTTTACGGAGGGATGAAAACCGGCAAACCCGGAGAAAAATGATCGGAGCATCAAACTCAACTCACATATGACGCCGCATCAGGGGATCGAACCCGGATCCATGTGTCCACCTCTGCAACGTCACGAGCAACAAATTACACCATGTAAATATCCATGCTAGATTGCTGGCAATGGCGTGAAGTTGTCCACCGCTGACCAAAATACTGTGACGTGTAGCGTCGCCTTCCACACAATGTTACAGGACATGTTTCAGCATGTGTCAACCTTTTCAATCAGTTCAAGCTCGGACCATTACGTCTGGTGTGTGCCTGTAAATGCAAAAGAAACAACTAGCCATTTATTCTTGCCAAAAAAACTACCCTGCTTGCGAGAAAAAAAACATGTTGGGTTACCAAACTACTACATGTTAGCTTGGACATGTTTTTCCCTGGAATAAAGTTATAAGCGTTCACACCTGGCAATCTCACTCAGATACAAGAATTTTCATCGAAATTGGAATCAGTCTTCCATCTTTGCCTGCCTTGCCAAATTTTCACAAATTTGCCAGTTTTTCACAGAATATGACAACCAATGACGAATCCCAGAAGAATGGAAACAAACGAGAGGTGCTCTCACAAAGGTTTCATTCGTTCACAAAAAATAATTTGCTTGACTTTTTTTTGTAAATTGTGTTTCAGGGCCATTAACTATGGAGCGATTGGAAGTACAGTGGGGCACGAACTGACACATGGATTCGATGATGCAGGTTTCAGTGACATATTTTATTATAATAATAAACAAATATTGATCGATATATCTGATTATTAGAATTCAACATTTGGAAAGAAAAATATCAGTTTTAGCGCTGCTTCTCTGTGTAACAAACTACCTACTGAACTAAATTAACTCACACTATTACACTTTCGATTCAACAACGTAAAATTTGGAAAGTATGGACATGTCGCGGAAATATCATTCCGGGAACACCATGAAATATCCGATTTCCGTGGGGTACATACAATAATCTTGGAAATTAAAATTTACAGCATTTCCCATATACTATATTTATCAATTAGACAATGAGCTCTAAGTTTCTATTATACAAATAGAGCGGGTTTTTTTCTCGGAAATATCGGCTGTTAGTTGCCCTTGGAAATTTGATGTTCTTAAAACAAATATGAGCCCGAGAACGCAGTAATGGCTTCTACTAAATGGAATTAGTAAAAACCAACTAGTGCCGGGGCTATTACAAATCCTGCATTCTGATTGGCTACGCTACTATAGGTCTATTTGTGATAGCCCATGGTAGAAAAAAACCGTACGCATTCTCATGAAATAATAACAATTTTTAAACTTCAATCTGTTTCTTTCTATTATTTCTACTGTCCGACTAGTTAGTTTATACTAAAACAATTAGACCTCTCGCCCTCATGGGCTACGAGTTAAATAGCCCATTCGGCTGCGCCTCGTGGGCTATTGACTCGTAGCCCATTCGGGCTGCGGGTCTAATTGTTAAATAGACCAGTTTCATGATCATGCGCAGTTGTAAAAATCCTTTGTTTATTTGGCGGGCAGGTAGATATTAAA
This sequence comes from Actinernus sp. WN-2022, assembly GCA_030867875.1. NCBI lineage: Eukaryota > Metazoa > Cnidaria > Anthozoa > Actiniaria > Actinernidae > Actinernus > Actinernus sp. WN-2022. The sequence continues at coordinate 21,606,386 of JAOWCC010001368.1, read as the reverse complement.
CAATCAGTATTTGGTGCTGGCTATAATTCACCTGTGTGGTATATACTAAAAGCGGCTCGGTAAATATCCACCACTATTCACCTCCAATAATTGTTAAATATTTAACGTGTATGAAAATGTTATGAAAATGGTCACTCTAACCACTGTTCTTTATTTGATCGACCCATGCGCTTAGGTAAAGACTTCGATAAAAATGGTAAGCGTGTTCTTTGGTGGACGAGCGAGACGCTGGAGAAGTTCAACAAGAATGCACAGTGTCTAATTTATCAATACTCGAACTTCACCTTCCATGGAATTAGGGTTGGTAATATATAACTGGTGTCTTTATGGACTGGTCATCAGTTAACAGGGGGAGGGAGAGGGGTTCATAATTTTTTGAACCCCAAAAATGGAGGATCGTAAAAAAAGTATGTCATTGAAAAGGGGGGACATAAGGGGAGCGGGCAAAAGAGGGGCAGGAACATAATATTGCTTGCTTACTGTCTGGCCAGGGTCATATATTTTTAGACTTTTTGATTTCCTTCTGCAACCACACCCCCCTCACCCTACTAATTTATGACCATTGATAATTGTTTTTTTAATTTATGACGTTGTTATGACGGCATAAGGGATGCCTCCTTTTTTGGTGAAAGTTAACCTTTAAAATACGTTTAAAAAACCCTTCGTGAAATATATTGTCTTGGCGAAAATTTGAACTTTATAATTTAAATATATCGAAGTTATGGACGATTCATTATTTCAATGACGTCATTTTTAGTGACGCTTTGCTTCAAGCCTAAATATCATTAAAGAGAATACTACGAATTCTCGTGCTAGCCAAATGCACCTCGTCGATAAAATTCAAAAATTCAGAACTGCCTATTTTCTGAAAAGTCCGAAGACTACAGCAAAGCTGATATACAGCGTATTATCCTATAAATATTATATTTCAGCCAATCAGAGCTCAGCTTTACTATGAAATATAGGGCGGTATTTCATGTTTTTTCTATAAAATACAGAGCGGTATTTCATGGCTAGTCAAGGCCAATCAAAATGTAGGAAATTTCGCGCCCTTTCTTTATCAGCCAATAAGAATTCAACATTTTGAATACATAATTAGTCTGCAGAAGCGCGCGGCCGCCACTTGAAATTTGTGCTTTCCAGCGAGAAAATTGGCAGTCTATCTTTGTTTTCGTGATAAATCTCCTCGTAAATTTGTTATTTATAGGATAATATGGTTATTTCATGGTTTTCTATTAAATACGGGTGAATATTTCACTCGAAATTCATATTATTTTGGTATACAAATAATACAAATTTCTCGTGAAATATTCGCACGTATTTCATAGAAAACCATGAAATAACCAGTAAATATTCTAAGCCAAGGCACTACGGTTAGCTAAAGACCTGACACGAAAAGCACTCGGACTATATTGCAGCCATAGACAGCTGTTTTGTTCTTATAACCCATGCATACTATTTCCTTTGCTAACTTTGTGTTATAACATCTGCTCCATGATGAGGCAATATATATCATATTGCTAACATATCCTTTCTATGCTATATATACTAGACCTTTATCACCCAGCGCCCATTTTGGCTACAAACAATAGATTTTGCACTTCCATTCTCGTCTCTGCGTCGAGTTTGGAAGTGGAAGAACAAAGTATTTTATTCTCTGGCATGTAACATAGCCGCGGCGCGATAACGGTCTAACTCACGCATTAAAAATATATTACTAATTAAATTAGGTAGTCAAGGTTCGACTCTGACATTAAAGAAATGGCGTGAACTTTCCAACTTCTTAACCGGAAGCATACTCTGTTTACGTCACAGAAAATCAAGCAATGATGTTCTATATACTTTGCAAAGCTTAACGCTGATCTGGATGAAACATAATATTTAGCGGATTATAACATAATGGGAGTGTAATACCCAACACGTGATGCCCGTTTTTGAAAATTCAGCAAATTGAAAATCTAATATCATGACTGGAAAGAGAACCTCAAAATTAGCAAGATTGACAAGTTTTAAAGGAATCGGATCACATGCACACGTTTTCCCACAGAGTTATGTGCACTCTAAGTTCGTAAACATTGCAGTGGAATGTATATGCTAGAGGACAAAGGGTTACCCTCTGGACAACGGAAATTGCCATACATTCCGTGTCTTCAATTGATTCGAACTTTGCGTGTTCTTAAGTCGGTGGAAAAACAACCGATTCCTTTGAAACTTGATTATATGGCTAGTTTTGAGGCGCACTTTCCAGTCATATTAGTTTTCGCTTCGGTGCTTTAAAAAGAGCGCGCGTTGGGTTTTTAATGGAATTTGTACGAGATCGTGGTACAGTTATCAGTCCGGTATTACAACAACCTGTTTGTAAATGCTATTTTCTACCTCCAATCGACTGTCGATCTTTCTAAAACAACGTTTTGAAGTTTGTTTGCCGTCCAGTAAAGCCTTAAAGTGCCAATGACATGAAAAAATCGATCGCATTTTTATTTTATTTTATTAAATTATAGGCTTCCCTTAGCCATTTTGTGCAATGATCAATCAATTTGGAGAGCGCGAACATAATCTTATTTCGTATTGAAGTCAGGCATAATTGCCAAAATTAGGCGACACTTTTTATGCCGTTAAAGATATGCTAATCACATGCGTGACGTTACTAGGTCCTACATTAATATTCACAAAAGTCAAAATAGGCTGACTGCAAGGATTCTATTAGAACAATTATGGCCATCGTCAAGGTTTCTCAAAGTATTACATACTTAAATTGAAAACCGGCCAAAAATGCACTTATTTTGTAGTATTTATGGAGACGAATATAAATGCGCAGACCTAGTGACGTCACGCATGTGATTACCATATCTTTAACAGCAGAAAAATTGTCGCCTGATTTTGGCAATTCCGCCTGACTTCGATACAAAAAAAAAATATGTTCGCGCTCTCCAAATTTATTTTTAATTGCACAAAATGAACAAGAGAAGCCTAGAATTTAATAAAATAAAATAAAAACGGGATCGAATTTTTCATTTCATTGGCACTTTAACATGGGATCACTTCATTGGTGACTGTTTCCTGCCAAAGTCCTATTTTGAAGTGCTCTTTACAATCATGGTATTAAGTTTTCTCTTCGCTGAAATTCAAAAACCTGGATATATCAAGTTACTATTCAGATGTCAAACTCATTACTAACGAGTTACCTTACTGTACTTTTACTTACCCGCTTTCAGGTGGATGGCAAAGTCAGCTTATCAGAAAATATCGCCGATAATGCTGGACTAAAAGTAGCCTACCAGGTAATATCTAAACTATGCTGCTCTACTGACGTGACCGACAAGTTAGATATTTTTTTAAATACTCTTTCAGTTTCAGCTTCCCCTGAACTAGGGGCTATATGCTGTACCGTCATTTTTCAATTACTAAGCTGTCGTTTCTATCGCAGGCTTACAAACAGTGGAAGAAAGAATACGGATTTGAACCCAGACTGCCAGGAACAAGTCTCACAAGCGACCAGATCTTCTTTATCAGCTTTGCACAGGTAATACAAAAAGGTTTTTGTTTTTCGTTTTGTCTACTGCACGATCTGTGTGCAGTATATACTAGAGACACAGTGATGCCGTCATTGATGTGATTCTCTTCAAATATGGCTACGTCATGTGATTGATATTAGCGAATTACTACCTGGCATTTAGAACAGGGTATGAAGTTTAAGTACTGATTATGAAAACTGCAAGATTTCCTCAAAATGTATTCTGTTTCACAGAGCTGGTGCTCGAGTTTTACGAAAGAGAGTGGAAAGGCAAGCTTTGGAAATTACAGTCCCACGCCTTGGAGGTGAACACACAATCTCTTTTCTAATGATAAAGTAATGCAATTTAGTTTTAAAACAAGACAGAGTATATATGGTTCCAAAAATATTGCTAAAACTTTCCAGGTAGCATCACTATTTCTAAGGTAAAAAGATAATTACCACATAACTTTCATATAATTTATAAAATTACTAAATTTACCGTCATTTGACTCTATTGCTTTACTGAAAAACAGCAAAATATGTTTAGAGGGGTACACTTATTTTCTCCAATCATCATTAAATCAGTGGATTTCTGATTTATATTTTACCCGAAAGGCTCATAAAATTATATTTTTCTCATGAAGAGATTCTGCTTGGGGTCGGGGATAAATCATATAGTTCCGACTCAAACAATATAGCGAGCCAATCAGAGCGTAGCAGTTTTATCGTATCCTACAAACAGAACAGATACTGGCTGATTTTAGAACGGTTTTAGCATTTCACGAGTTTGATGATGATATATGATATGATTAGAATACCTAAAATTTAAACAAAACATTTTTGCATGCAATTATACTTCTCGCTGGCTGAGGTACGAAAGAAGCGAGAAGTCGTTTCTCGCACACGGCCATACCTGGTGCGAGTACTGAACGGCGGGAAAGATGGGTAACATGACCAGTTGTTTTCGTTGCAGCCATTGTGCAATCTACGGTTTTTAGAGACCCACCCTCCCGCCCTTGACTAGCTATTTATAGTGATATATCAGACGTTATACATGTAACTCTTAGCTAGCATAAACGTATCTGCGTTGGATCCATAGCTGTTAATGTTATACTATAACAATATGTACACATTTGGAGTGTGAGAAATAAACCAAGGGTTGCGTTGTGGCTGGCGTCCACTATCCAAAATAGTGTGCGAGAATCAATGCATTTAATCGTTTTCTGGTAAAATCTGATGGTATGTCGGTGGATCATAGCAACAGTAAATATGAGGAGGTGGAACTATCAATATTGAAAGGAGTCCTGAATCATTTTGGAGAACACGACTTTTCATTTATTACCGTTTTCATTGAAGTGCGTCCCTAAAAGTATCAAGTCTCGTTTTGAAAATTGCATTTAGCCGAAAAGGCGCTTTGTATTAGTGTAGAAAGTTTGATTGACAGTCGGCTAATTAAATGTAATTTTCCGAACGATACCTGGCAGTTTCAGGGTCGCACTTCGACGAAAACGGTAATAACTTGCCTAATACTTCGTTGGTGTTTTATTGGCTCTGCAGGGTCAATGGAACGATTAGAAATTCAGCAGAATTCGCCCAGGCGTTCAGCTGCCCAAGTTCTGCACCAATGAATCCAGCCAATAAGTGCACTTTGTGGTAGACAGAGAAATTAGATCGGATGAATTGACAGCTATAATAATTAGAGAATTCGTGTTACGAATGTTATATATACCAATATGATTATTATAGTTAATTATTAGTAATTGCTGGCTTTCACTTGTCGTCATAGCCGCCATGTTGGTGCACTTAAACAATAGATTTCTCGTTAGCTTCTTTTGTTGGGGCACCAACATGGCCGCCATGCCTTTTGTCATTTGAATTTCTGGGGATTGAGTGAAAACCAGCAATTTAAGGGTTTAGGCTGGTTCACACTTGAGACATAAGCATAAGAACATACGCAAGCGCAGATTGTACTTCATGGTTAGTTAATCCCTTTAAACTCGAGTAGAACAAAGCGTTCATTCAACCTTAAAGTACAATCTGCGCTTGTGTATGTCCTTATGCTTATGCTTATGTCGCAAGTGTGAACCAGCCTTTTGTGTCATTGTGTTGGGCATGTATGGAGTCGATGTTCGATCGGTGACGCATATGAGCCCTAGCCAGTTGGGAAACAAAATGACCGGCATAAAAAACGAAATTATTAACATCGGCCATTTTCGTTTATTAAGGAATCAAATTTCAATGACGTCATCTCAGTCCAAAGCCAATTCTAGTTCATTTTGTTCTATTTGTATGTAGGGTTCCACTTATTAAAATATATTTCAATAAAAGTGAAAGGATCAAATGTCTGAAACCTAAAAACAACTTAAAGATAAACACATTCAATGCTATGACTCAATTTATGTTCAACTCATTTGCATAATTTGATGGCGATGACGTCATTTGAAGGATTTGTAATGCAATTTAAAGCAATATTGCGAACATAAATCGCACGGCACGCGTTATTGCTTGAGTATTTTCCGGCTCCAAGTAACATCTTGCAAAATTTGATGTGAACGACCCCCAAGTTATCGGCCATAGAGGATTATAGGTTTCACTAATGTATCATGTTATATGTGCTGCATGGTTTCCTCAATCGAAATCATGACTTCAAAGGACTGACATAAAAACAATGGGACTCCAAAAGCTTTGTGCTGTATTTGAAGGCATTAAAATATAAATGTAAATTACTAATACTAATACTATGTCCCAGGGGTAGGGGCATTTGATCGCCAAATACGACGATGGGGTGGGGCATTTGAACAACGTTTTTGGCCTGGGGGATGGGAATTTCAATAATCCAAACTCAAAAAAATCAAATGTCCGAGGGTTGCCGGAGTTGGGGGGGGGGGGGGGGGGGGATGTTGATGTTTCAATTTGATACCGCTGGGAGAAGGTACTACTCGGCCTAAATGTTCTGACATCTGCAAATGGTTTATAGACCTTCGTGTCTTCTTGGATCAGAATGTTAAATCGTAGGCCATCACATAATGGAAACAAATATCTGGCAGTGACCACCCTCGAGCGGAGTTTATTAAAATAGTGTCCCTTCCCTCAATTAATATTGTAATATTTTTGAGCAAGTTAAAAATTCATAGACAGTGGTATATGCGAAGTTGATTTATTATAATTACTGGGAGCAGTTGTAACAGGCCTTTTGCAGGAAACAGTCATGTGCTGGTTTAATACTTTGTTAACAAATGAATTGAGCTTATGATCTCCATAGAAAACACGTTGCCATGGATGCTGGATGGCAAGCTACAATGTATCTTTAAAAATGCTGTTTTAGAAAGATGTACAGAGGAAAACAGTATTTATAAACAGGTTTTGCTGATAAACACTACCGATCTCGTACATGTGCCTTTAAATATATTAATTAAGATTTGTTTGCCATCTAGTACAACCACATGGATTGATTGCATTCCTGCAAAAGGTCCATCCATTATTTATAAATTATCATGAGCATCAGTAGTGAATAAATAATTATCCAGCTCCCCTAACACAAATCATGTTTGACACAAAAATATGGTAGAACTCCATGAACTACATGTATTCACCTATTCATCGGTGGCCCGAGTTAAAGTCATATGAACCTTCGTGTAATTTTCATAGCTATGAAGCTCCGAAAAGTTTTGAGTACTTCTGCGAAGAAATATTTGGTTTACAGAGAATACTCTATCTTCTACGCTTGTTTGAAATAGTGGAAACGTAACCTTTCCTGACTCATTTCCGCGTAAGTAAAAGCCTGGGTCGATCCCCGAGGTGACGTCATTTAATTAATTCGACTTTACAATAATTTGAATAAAAACTTACAATTTTCACTAATACGATTGTTTTTCCTTTACTAACAACTCATAAACTGTATACTTTATCTAGAAATCGATGTTTTTGTGCTAGAAAGGTGCCATGGAGAATAATGCATTTATGAGAGACGTCACCTCGGGAATCGACCTAGGCGTCATGGATCAGGAAAGGTCACGTTTCCACGATTTCAAACAAGCGTAGCAGAAAGAGTATTTCCTGTAAACCAAAAATTTCTTCGCAGAAGTACTCAAAACATTTCGGAGTTTCATACCTATACAAATTGCACGAAGGTTCATATGTACTTTAAGGTCACTCAGGGTCTCTTGTTGCTAATTGTGAACTTGGATTACAACAATGAATTGAAGAGGGCAGGCCCGAAGGAAGAAAACTTAGTAAGAATCGATTTTCTAGCATTGGGTTTAAAAGGTAAGTTCATTCAACTCTTAAGTTATGTTTATTGCAAAAAAAATGCTTGTTTAATAGGTTTCTGCTCGAGATTTTGCACTATTATCGAAGAGTAAGACTTGCCTGTTTACAAATTCATGTTGTCATTTCGTCGAAATTCACACTGCTCGTGTGGAGCGCTGAGAAAAAAAAAAACTAATTCTCATGTATGCTTTTACGAAAGCCGAGGAGGGACTTCAGACTTCAGACTTCAGACTTCAGACTTCAGACTTCAGACTTCAGACTTCAGACTTCAGACTTCAGACTTCAGACTTCAGACTTCAGACTTCAGACTTCAGACTTCAGACTTCAGACTATAAGCCAACTTAGAGTGTATATTTGGCTGGTGTCGCTATATTTAATACTTAAAACATTTTTTTTTAAACTGGCCTAGTGAGCAGCACGTCTGCGAACTTTTAGTTGTAAAACGTATTTATTTCCTACGCGTTTCGTCTGACTACTGCAGACTTCATCAGGGAGTTTTATAATACAACGTTTTAAACTAAAAGTTGTCCCCAAAAATAAGATTATCACGCAGATTATATGTTACACCTTGTAATATAATTCGCCTGTTTCCCGGACGTGCGGGAATTTTACGAAATGTAATGGTTACGTTCGGTATATACCGTAGAATCCCGGTTATAAGCCCCCCCGTTTATAAGCCCTCCCGGTTAAACCAAAACCACCCAAAAACCTTACGAAGTTGAATAAGCCCAGGGCTTATAACCGGGATTCTACGGTATACAGGCAACCAACGTTGTATTGTAAAACTCCCTGATGAAGTCTGCAGTAGTCAGACGAAACGCGTAGGAAATAAATACGTTTTACAACTAAACGTTCGCAGACGTGCTGCTCACTAGTCTAGTTTTTTTTAAATTGTTTTAAGTATTAAATATAGCGACACCAGCCAAATATACACTCTAAGTTGGCTTATAGTCTGAAGTCTGAAGTCTGAAGTCTGAAGTCTGAAGTCTGAAGTCTGAAGTCTGAAGTCTGAAGTCTGAAGTCTGAAGTCTGAAGTCCCTCCTCGGCTTTCGTAATGCTTTAGATCAATGCTATCTTGTATCAAAATCGGATTCTGAATTATACCACATAGAATTATTATTTTTCAAAAAAGTGCCCTGAAATAAGGTTTTCAAATTAGCAAACGACAGCGTATTTAAGTGGGCTCTCGGGATCTTGAGAATAAAGCTATAATCTAATTATTGCACTCAAACCGTTGATGAATACTTTCTAAACAAATATCCGAATTGAAAAAATGCAAAGCTCCTTTAGCGTTTATACAGTGCAAGGTTGGAGAGACCGGGAAAGTCACTTTTATTTCAGGCTGTCTCGGACTCACGCCGGCCGAAACGGTTTTTTTTATTTTTCTCGAAATTAAATAAATATTTGAAGAAAAAAATCCCAGTACGTTTACTAATAGGCTCGGTTTCCAGCCGTGGGGGTTTCGGTGAGTCCGCGTTCCTATCCCCACTCACGGCTGGGCGCGCGAGCTGAGACATTTTCGGTTTTTAGTCAATCAAAAACTTGCCACTCAAATCTTGTCGCTGAATTTATTTGCATAATTTACATTGTAAACTTTCGAAAGATTTCAAAATGCGTTTAAATTTGCTCTGGAAAAGTTTGGTTTCGAAGAACTCAAGGATTCACACAAAGAAGCAGTAAGAGAGTTAGTTTTCGGGTGAAGACACTTTGTCAGTAAACGCACCGGCTCTGGAAAGTCACTTGGGAAACCGTCAGCTCAAAGGTCGCGAAGCTCGTAAAATGTTGAGTCATTTCTCATTTAATTTACCTATGCAAGACCAGGTTGCCCGGCTATTCTTACTTCAAAGAAAATTACTGCTGCCTTTATCGGAGAAGAAAATACGGACGACTCCATATTAAAAGAGTTAATTATAGAAGAGAGGAAATATAGAAGAGAGGAAATTACGTCTGACGCAGGCCATGTTTACGCGTTTAACTCTGCGATCACAATTCACTTGAAAATCGCTACATCAAACGAGTTTTACAATTCTTCAAGTCCTATGTACTAAGTTTGTATAATTTGTTAATATCTCCAAGACATACTCTATACAAATACTGAGCGGGATATACTTGACTCTAGCTCAGAATAGTTCCGAGATAACATCTGAACTTTGTCCCCGTAAATTTCGGCTTTTAATTTCTGTCAGTGAGAGTCTTGATCGGCACTTAAATATTAAAGAGTAACAAATAAAGTAGCCTGGTTTCTCAATGACTTTAAATGGCGGTTGTTCTTGAGAATTAATTTCACACTTGGAGTTTTAGTCCAATGTGTTTTGATAGTTTACGCGGAATCTAACCTACGCTCATGAAAGGGAAACAAAAACACTCAAATAAATGAATAATTTTGAATTTTAATCAGACGACGTCACGGACGCGGTGTGTTGACCGCGCGCCCAGTCGTTAGTGGGGGGAGGCTTTGGAGAAACGACACCCCAACAGCTGAAACCGAGCCTAGTTTACTAACTGACCAAAGCCTAACTTTTAACGAAATATGAAGAAAAAATCTTTTCCCGCGATATTAGTGGACAGTCGCTCTTAAAACCCGTTGTGTCGATAGAGCAATAGACCAGTTCGCGGAAAATTCCGACATATTGAAAGGGGTGCAAACATGACGCGAAATACAGTGTTTGTATGGGAATCCGATGCCAAATAAAATCCGTAAAATCGAATTTCTGAAATATTCTTAAGATACAAACTTAAGATACCAGGTACAATATTAACATATCGAAATGTGAGGGATGTGGCTGTGCTCGAAAGCGTGCAATCGTGTTTTCAGTTTTCCATACATTGTGTGTAAAAACAAGTCAAATTCCGCGTGAAAATTTACAGACAATGTATAGAAAACTGAAAACACGATTGCACGCTTCCCAGCACAGCTACAGGGGCGGCCTTCACCTCCTCGGAACGTGGAATAGTACTGGCTATCCAAACAATGCCTAACCCTGAAACAATACAAACCCTAACCCTAAAACTTAACATATAATCCTTTGTCAGTGCAGTCCAACTGGGGTCCAATAAAATGCAAGGTTTTGAGAGGTGAAGGCCTGCTGCAGCTACATCCCTCAAATTTCGATATGTTAATCTTTTACCTGGTATCTTAATTTTGTATCTGAAGAATATTTCAGAAATTCGATCAGTACGGATTTTTCGCATCAATTTCCATACAAACACTGTATTTCGCGCCATGTTTGCACCCCTTTCAAAATGTCGGAATTTACCGCAAACTGGTCTATAGATGAAATGCATTACTGGGTAGATTTCTGATAAGTTTCATCAGTGGGAACAATCTCGTTCCCAGAGCACGCGATGTTTTGGCCAGCGCCAAGATACGAGAGCTCTGGGATCACACAGCGGTCAAACGTCTGCGCGTGCGTATTATCGGTCAGTCTGGTGGGCGGCTGCGCGAATTTCCGCGCAAAATTTACCTTAAAACATATTACAGTGAACTTCTACTCCCAAAAGTTAAGAAAAATACGTGAAAGTTAACCTTTCTATTTTCACAGTCGACGGGAAATTGAACAAACTTCAAACTGTGAGTTTACCAATTTTTTTCGCAATTTACCAAAAAAGTTCTCAAGCTTTGAAAACGGGTATGTGAACAGTGACGGCCGCCGGCTCGCTTTGAATTTGTTTTGGAATATGTTGTTGCTGCAAGACTTTTGACGCATGCGCAGACGTTTGACCGCTGTGTGAGCTCGGGGCGTTTGGTCACCGCTGGCCGAAAAATGGGCGGGCTCTGGGAACGATATTGCAGTGGGAAAGCCAGGAGAAGCCGTTAAATCTGAACATGTGCTATCGATCGCTTCATTATTTCTTTATCCAACTAAACTTCATTTCGAACCGTTTAGCAGACCTGTTTTCACTACTAATGTCATTCGCCGCGTGGAAATACCGTTAATGGGTTGTACACGTCATGAACTATTGCCATATTTAGCTTGGCCGCCATCTTAGATCGTAAAATCACGTGACGAAATACTCCCAAAATCCAACCTCGTCCCCAGGGTCTTCTTGGATCTGACCGAGAAGACCCTGGGGACGAGGTTGAGTCTATGATGACCCATAATGCTGTGCGCTCCCGTCAGTTCCAGGAAATTTCATGTTGGTTTCAGTCGTCTTCGTGGATTTTTTTTTTTTTATGAATCATTTCAAACACAAGGACATGGAAGACCAAAATGCAAGGGATAACGCGGAGAGAAATGCTTTTTTAGCTTTCTGATGCCAGATGGTATAAACACGAAGGTACGTTGTCTGAATTTCTTGAATCCAAGTGTTCAAGTTTAATACTAATAGATTTTACTGCACGACAGGTTTGAACTTGCCAAATGCGTTGCTCGATAAATGTATTCTGATGAATAGGGATCGGGTTGTCATGTAAGAAAGATGGCTCTTGAACAAACTGATAAGCTTCAGTAGGTTGGGTAGTCTCGGAACACTGGAGACATTGGTCTTTCATTGTCTTCTTTTTTGTATTCTTGATATTTTTTTAAGTTGAAAGTCGGATATCTCAGCTTTATTATACCCGCTTTCAACTCGCCATTTTCAACTTCTAGGTCAATAATATATTCATGATGACAGCACCTTGATTTCGGTCTTGTATATATTATCTTGCTGCACTAATTTGTCTTCCAAATGACTGAGTTTGGTTTCTTGATTCGTGTTTTGATGTGACGAGAGTAAGAATTCATTACGCATATCAGTTAGGTCAGCCTCCATGTTACAACGTTAAAGCAGCGAGAGAGTTCTTATTGCGGGTTAACAATCATCCTGAAGAATCTAAAGAATTCCGTCTCTTCCGGTTTGAATTTGACTCATGTGTATGTTGCTTTTGGAGTTTCAAGGATATGTTGATCCAAAACTACTGGCTCTTGGGGTTTTTCATTGACTTGTGAACTTGCAGGCTCTGTAATTTGTTTTGTTTTCTTAATATAACATAAAGTGTTGAACATGTTCATTTTCTCAAGCATGTCGCGCGTGACCTCTGTTTCTTCATTCATTAAGTTCTCTACTTTCATCTGTAATCTGGGAAACTCAATCTTTGCCCATGCCTTGGCACATAACTATTCCTGTTGTTAAGTAGACGTGGATGATTATAAGTAAAATCCTTCGACAGCTTGTACCGTTTCCGCTAGGTCAATACCCTCGCTGGAACGAAATAACTTTATCTCAATACTCTCTGATACAACTTACGGTAAATTCAAATCTCTGACAGTTCTTAAGAGACTCATAATATTGGTCTTGAAGTGCCTTCACCCAAAATAAGATGTTCTCCTCGGATGTTTTAAATGCAGCACAGCGAGCCGATGGCTTATAGATTCCAATATCTATTTCTTCGAATTTTAGCTTTCTGGATCCTGGCTTCAGGTCGTACGTGTCGTATATAAAATCACTGGCCATCTGGTTAAAAAACGCGGTCCTTCGGCTCCGACAATAGCGCCAGTTGAAATATCCTGAGCCTGTTGGAAGGCTTTCGCACCAGTGAAGTTAAATAAAACATTAAACTGGCTTACATTTGAGAGATGAGACTCCAAGTTAGAGAGAAAGTTGCTCGCGGGTCCTCCGCCATCTTGCTTTACTGTATTAAATTATGTAAATAAATTAACATGGCGATTGTTGCGTGACCAGCACAGTGCAATCTGATTGGTGTGAATTTGACCTTTAACGCATGCGCAGAAAGCTTGCTACACGGATTAAAAAAAGAAAAGAAAAAGAACGACTTGCATTTTAAGACTCGGTGCTGCCACAGGCAGCCCGAGTAATAATGCGATAAACACCGTTCATTATTTTTCTTGTCGCTGGTTTCTTGCCGTTCAAAAGGTCACCCAAATACAAGCACTCGGTTATCTTATTCTGTTTCCGGTAAAATACTGATTAATATTACAAAACACAGAGACTGAGAGCGTTGGCTGTCTTGAAAAAAAAATCCGGTTGAAATATCAAATGGATCATTCACCTTCCGGAAAAACCTTTCGAAAATTGTGGAGTATACGAACGGCTATCTTTTCTTGTATTTTAAGGGTTGTCTGTCTCGTTAAAAACGTATGAATTGTCGTGTTGTGCAACATTACACGGCATGCAGATAGCATGTGACTCACTGATTGTGGTTTATCCAGGCCACCTGGCGCTAGGGTTATACAAACAAAACACAATTCCACGAAATAGCAGTTCAGAAGGAGGATTTCTAGTCAGGATTTTAGGATTTATTAGGTCAGTCTACTTTCATGCATATAGATTATCCGGTCACATACAAAAGCGGCTTATCAAATAAATACTGTTGAACCTCCCATAAGAGACCACCCTTGGGACCTGGAAAAGTTGTCGCTTACGAGAGTAACCATCACAGGAAGCCCAAATTTTAGTAATATGATATCTGGTCTCTAGGGTCAGGGAATATCAATACAACAACAGATTTTATCACTACATTTTATTATTATGGATTTGTAGTGCTCCAACATCAAAACCTTTAAACTTTTCAGCGAACATGAACATGAACTTCAACTGATAAACGGGGCTTGAGAGTGTCAAAAAATATTTACAGTTTTAATATGGCTTGAAAAACCTTTTAATCGAGGATTGTGTAAACGATTTCAGTTGTACGGCTAATAGTACGTCACTAACACGGGGACAGAAGAACATCGATAAGGCTTGGTTAGGGGAGAAGCTTTCAAGTCTTGGATACATGAAATGATGAGTTTAAGGATACTGTACCTCTACTGGTTAACGTTACATGGTAAATGTAACCGGAAATACGCTATTTACTGATATCGATTGTAATAAAGCCATTGTAATCAGCTTATTGTAATGTACTGTATTTGCTGAAAATATATTACTCTACTTGACCTCTGGGATGGTCGCTTTCAGGAGGTAAAATAACAAAGAAAAATCCAACTCCCAAGCCCAAAAGGTGATCGCGGTCGTTTACGAGAGGTGGTCGCCTACGAGAGGTATTAAATACAGTGATTTGACTGCGAGACAAAACGGGCTTTTGGTAAGTGGTCTCTTAAGAGAGGTGGTCGCCTACGAGAGGTGGTCGCACAGAGAGGTTCCACTGTACACGAAAACACAAATGAAAGCGAAACAGGCGTATGTACGTATCTATTTGACAATTAGACCCTCAGCCCGAATGGGCTACGAGTCAATAGCCCATGAGGTGCAGCCGAATGGGCTATTTAACTCGTAGCCCATGATGGCGAGAGGTCTAATTGTTTTAGTATAAACTAACTAGTCGGACAGTAGAAAGTAATGGAAGGAAACAAATTGAAGTTGAAAACATGTTATTATTTCGTGAAAATGCGTGCGGTTTTTTCTCTACCATGGGCTATCACAAATAGACTTATAGTAGGGTAGCCAATCAGAATTCAGGATTTGTAATAGTCCACTAGTTGGTTTATATTAATCCATAATAGACCCTTCCACGGTTTTTTAGAGCCAGAGCTTATTAGTAACCATATTGCCCCCTGGTGATTGCAGAACTGGACTCTGCAATCACCAGGGGGTCCCAGTAAACTCTCTACATTCCCACCATTTAAACGCAGCTTGAGTTATCGCTAATCCCTTTAACTATGACAGCCTTCGACGGCCTTTTCGCAGTACTGACTAACTTGAGTTGAAATCGATCTTATTTTGGAAAACTTGCCGGAGATGCTAGAAAGAAATGACTGAGTTATATATCCCTGAAGCCTCAGGCAGACTAAGCTGCCAGGACTTCCCGCTGGATGAACCAACTGGGGATATAGAACTAGTTTGAAATATATCTTATTTTGGTAAACTTGCCGGAGACGCTAGAAAGAATTGTGACTGAGTTCTATATCCCTGAAGCGCTCAGGCAGACTAAGCTGCCAGGACTTCCCGCTGGATGAACCAACTGGGGATATAGAACTATCTTGAAATCAATCTTATTTTGGTAAACTTGCCGGAGACGCTAGAAATAAATGACTGAGTTCTATATCCCTGAAGCGCTCAGGCAGACTAAGCTGCCAGGACTTCCCGCTAGATGAACCAACTGGGAATATAGAACAAACTTCAAATAAATATTATTTTGGTAAACTTGCCGGAGTCGCTAGAAAAAAATGAGTTCTATATCCCTGAAGCGCTCAGGCAGACTTAAAGCTGCCAGGACATCCCGCTGGATGAACCAACTGGGGATATAGAACTAGTTTGAAATAAATCTTATTTGGTAAACTTGCCGGAGTCGCTAGAAAAAAAATGAGTTCTATATCCCTGAAGCGCTCAGGCAGACTAACCTGCCAGGACTTCCCACTGGATGAACCAACTGGGGATATATAACTAACTTGAAATAAATCTTATTTTGGTAAACTTGCCGGAGTCGCTAGAAAAAAAATGAGTTCTATATCCCTGAAGCGCTCAGGCAGACTAAGCTGCCAGGACTTCCCGCTGGATGAACCAACTGGGGATATAGAACTATCTGGAAATCAATCTTATTTTGGTAAACTTGCCGGAAACGCTAGAAAGAAATGACTGAGTTATATATCCCTGAAGCGCTCAGGCAGACTAAGCTGCCAGGACTTCCCGCTGGATGAACCAACTGGGGATATAGATTGAACTATAGCTTGAAATAAGTCTAGTGTAAATATAAGTCTAGTGTAAATATAAGCATAATAACTCAGTAATAGTTTTTTTAAATGGTGTTTCGGTTCCCACTGTCACGTTTCTCTGTCTTGTTTAGCTTTGGCGGCATTTTTAGTAGGCTGTCCAACTCCGGTCTATTATGTTCGTCTCTTGAACCCTGAGTTAGGTGTATACCGAAGTGTTCTTGAGTCGAAATCTGTAGCTTGAGCTTGTTTATTTCGACTCGCAGGATCAATGTTTCCTCGTGGCTGCTTCTATTAAAACTTTGCAGTTAGCTGAGTTAGCTGATTCTGTGTAAGCAATCATAAGACTTGGTTTGGCGGGAATTTCCTACCATGTAGATTTACGCCACTTTTTAGCACTACCACCTTCGTCACTAACCTTCAATATCCAAGGCATAAATCCAAATTGTTTACTCCTAATAGCGCAGCTGATGCGGAGAAGCAATACTGGTTTAGCCGTTGTGTAATCCACAATTAGAGTCGATTACTGTGAAACCCACCATTTCTCTCATCGAGTAGTGTTTCGAAAAATCCTTCGGTTTCTTATATATATTTTGCTCCCAAGATTTATCTATACTCCTGTCCAAGCTATAGAAATACTAATAACGACGGTCAGTTTGAAGCAAAATACTCTGCGCACAGCTTCAACATTCATCCTGGCTGTGAACACCGACTTGATCTTGAATGGCAGACTAAATCAGAAATAAAACAATGCTTATACTAAATTGCTACCGGACTCAATTGAAAATTTAACTTCCCTACATCCCTGACATTAGCCAGTACTAGCTTTACTCACCTAACTGTCATAATCACTTAAAAGGTAAATAAAACAAAACCGCAAAATGTTATTCGATTTCTAAACTGTGACGTCACTTCATAGCAACGTCTGTAAAATTTACCGAAATTTTCCGAGTTTGCTCCTATTCAAGATATGACTCTCAAATTTGGGATTTTTACTAACTTCGAGGTGTTCTTTTCAGCAGTATCGACGGTTTTGCTGTTATACGTATATCAAAGTTCAAAAAAAACGTGGAAGGGTCTATTTGAAAGAGTTCAGCTACAAATGGGTGTCTATAAAACGAAGACCGAAGACCCAAAAACGAAGACCCCGTTTTCCCCCGTTCTATCATCCCGTAATATCACGAAACATACATTTATGTCGCAAATCACAATCACGAACATCAATAATATTTAAGCATATACTAGTATTATTAAAATTTGAGTGCTGAATTGAAAAATACAAAAGTACAGAAAATGGAATAACCAGCTGCTAATGGGCTCCTGCCAGCTGACAGTGAGCCAAAAACAGCAGGTTGTACGTGTGAACTGCACTATTTCAAAATCGTCCGTAATACCTTTCCACACAGTAAAACCGTCAACCACTTCACAACTGCTAAAGAGACCAATAGGCCTTTTGCAACAACTGGTCACGTGACCTTGTCAATCAAAAATATTGGTGCTAGTTCAAAATGGATGCCAGAAATGGAAAGAGCATACTAAAATTAGTAAACGACGCAAGTTTTAGGTTCATAACTTTCAAAACGAAAGCCAAAGCATAACGATTTTCTGAAATCTCTGAAAGCCTTGCCACTCCAGCCTCACAAACTGTTAAATTTCGAGATTTCAGAAAATCATTATGATTTTTGATTGACAAGGTCACGTGACCAGTTGTTGCAAAAGGCCAGGAGTATATTACACAGGAGTGTTCCTGTGTTCCAGTAGATGGTGTGTCTATTTATAGTCGCGAAGTTATGGTATGCGATTACGTTGTCTTTTGTTTTCTTGCGCTTTAGTATTTTTTAGCAGTTTGAACCGTGTTAATTACGATTTTTCAGTGCATCGTGATTGGTTAAAAGTGACGGCCTTTGTTTCTTCTCGCGGGAAACTCTATGCTAAAAATAACTCTACCGTCTACAGTGTTGTGTGACAATAAAATGTGGAAAGAGGAACGCTCTTCTGTAATATACTACTGAAACGGCCTATTTAGTGATAAAATATTCAGGGTCTTCGTTCAGGAATTGAACAATCCTTGGTCCATTGTTGTTTTTATTATTCATCAATGATCTCCCTCACTGCGTTTTAAACTCGACACCAAGAATGTATGCTGACGATACTAAAGGGAAAATTATCAAAAAAAATATTCATGCACGACCAGCAACACAGAAAAAAAATCCTACATGAAGGGGGAGAGGCAAGGCAGAGGCCAGGGACTGCACAAATATACAGGGATGCCATCAACTGCAGATGGTTTCCTTCTATCACTGTTTTTGTTGCAGCAACTCTTTTGTGAGAGGTACACATATGTATCCTTTGATTTATCCACTATTAAAAGCAGGAGAAATTTACATAATATTTCGTCTCTCAAAAAGATTTGTTTGAATGGGATTTTCACTGGTCTCGCTATGACTGGCTTGAATCATAAACAATCATTTGCCATGCAAAGTGATGCAGCTGTACACTTTTATAGGTATCAAAATTTTAGTATAACTTTTAATATGGGCACGCTAGCCCTGATGCCCTGATCAAAACAAAAAAATTCACAGGAGCATGGCTCTTAAAGTTTACTTATGACAAGAATTATTAAGTCATATCAAAATCGTTGCACACAGAAGAGGACATTTGCTATTGGTCATCGCTTTGAAGTTAATGCGATTTTATTTGAGAGAGAGAACATCTTCAGTCGCATTACAAGTTTATAATGTAGCTTACCTGTTGATACCAGAACTATACGAAGGAGAATTCTCTGCTTTCGTTTGAACGCTCCAAATTCTCTCCTACTGCAGCTCCCGCCATACCAAAAGTCACACAAGAAAAATAGTACGAAATGATAACGAAATAGAACTTTAACAGTGATTTGTACCACTCTAAACTTGAGAAACCTCAATGTTCTATACACCAGAATACTGCAAATTTATTTTTCTATCTGAATTCAGCAGTAAGTATTCAAGCTAAACCCAGGTAGTTCCTAAACCAGTAACGCCTTGTAAAAAATCACTTTACTCGCGAAAGCAAATTCAAATTTGTACGGTCGAAATCTTAATATAAAGTCGAAATACCCCGCTTAACGCACAACGGACGTTAAGGTCAGATCCCCTCCCCCCTTAACGTCCACCCATTGTTTTATGCTTTTATAAAGTCAGGAAAAACAGTAATGAAATACACGGGAGTTCACTTATAAACAAAGTATAAAACAAGCTTACAGCTTTAATAGCTGCAACTGTACAGTCAGTTAGTACCTCGAATTCCCTTACGAGCTCATTTCGGACCTTGACTAAAATACTGATTATGTCACGACTATAAATTAAACTGAGTTTCACTTACCTGGAGGTTTGACTGAGGTATTTCATGATACTTCTAATCAAAAGACCGTGTTGAAATTTCCGGGAAATTCAACAGAAATTGCGCTCTATGTAGATCTAGCTGACTGGAAACGTTTGTTTAAAAAGTGTACTTCTATTGATGAAAATGTGTTTGTTCTAAATTCCACTAACGTCCATGCCCTTTCCCCCTCCCCCCTTAAACGTCCGTTGTGCGTTAAGCGGGGCATTTCGAATATGTCGACGGCCCCTAATCACTCCAACTGACAGTTATCAGTTGCAGATTAGATGTTACTTAACTTTGATTTGATTTGAAGGTAAGTGGAAGTCATATGTCATTTTATTTGTTTTATAAGGCAAAATAGCTCCCCAATCCATGTATTTTTGAGTGAAATGACTGGGCCGATACCGGAAGTGAGTCACCGGTTATCGTTATGTAGGCTTTTGTACGCAATGACTTTGATATGTAAAGGTGGCTAATTTTGAATAGATTAGAACATAAAATATTTTCAAAAAAAAAAAGACGTGCATGAGATCGTAGCCGAAAAAAAAAATTGCTGCACAACAAACTGGAGTAAAAAAAATGCATGCAGCTTGAGAATCCCCCACCCCCCCCCCCCCCCCCCCCCCATAACGTTTCTAATGGTCCGCCCTAATGACATTGATGTTTTAAACAACAACATTGTATCTGATCTAGCATCCGTTCATGAGTGGCTTAGTGCTAACAAGCTAACATTAAATATTAGTAAGACAGAGTTCATGCTTATTAGTTCTAGACAAAAACTACATACTCTATCACAAACCGTCATATCCTCTATAAATAATATTGCAATCAAGCAAGTTAAAACGGCCAAATCACTAGGCGTGCATTTCGATGAAAACCTGTCGTGGGAAAAATACATTGAAAAACCGGCTGGTACAAAACGCAGGTCACAGGTCCATGTCACAGGTCACAGGTTCAGGTCACAGGTCCAGGTTACTTAACGATTTTTGTATTTTCCAATAATCTAATTTTCCTTCTACTCCATTCCTGTAAATACAATATCCGTGAGCAGCCTGGAAACGAGGTTACGTCATTTTCGCGATCCTCGTGTTCACAAACATGGCGGCAGATGAAGCAAACGAGGTACAACTTGAGGTACAACTTTAAGGGAGTAGGGAGGGTTAGATATGTGTTAAATATTAAAAGGGTATTCAATGTCCTAAGGATACTGAATATACTCTCGATCGCGCTTGTAAATTCGCAATCGCACTTATAAATTGTCCAACACATTGATTGTTTTTATAGTACTAATACTAAATAATAGAATTCGAATATTGCTATGATATATGTCTCAGTTGCTCCTGGTACTTAAAGTTTTCAACTATACTAAATGTTAAGGTTTTCCGAGCAAAGTTGTCATTTCAATAAAAGGGAATCCTTTCTCTCAGATCTGCTATAAACAGAGACATTTCATATGGCGATGAATACGTCCTTCTGTTTTCAACTGTAATGAATGTCAATGTTATGGCTCTTCTTTTTAATGCTCCATGAAGTAAAGATAACACAGAGCCTGTTAAAGTACGATCCATGGTCATCCTTTGCTAATTAATGACCCCAGTAGTAGAAGTACCAGGAGAGTGCAGCGCAGAGGAACGATCTAGGGAGGCGGGAGAAATGTTCAGTAAAACTAGGGAGGGGGAAGAAATTGGGATCTACATTTATTTTTCCCCCCATATTTTTATTATTATTTTTGACAGTTTCATTACAATACAATATTACAATACAATAATTACAATACAATTACAAAGCAACAAAAATAAATAATAAATACAATCAGTTATAAACTTGTGCTATCAGATTCTATTTCGGTCTACCAAACCAGCTATTTAAAGGGGACCATTTTCTGTTAACTTTTTCTACTTTTCTTTTGGTTATCGAGTTTTTGTTTTCTATGTGTTTCTTTTCTTCTAAGAGGATAAGGAAACCTAGAGAATACGACGTGTTTTGTATGAAAGCTTGGTACATGTAAAATTTCACATGGTTTAAAGGGGCTGTGTCACGGTAATAGACTTTACATTCGCGTTCCGGGCCGGAAACAGCTATTTCCACTGGTTTTTATATGAACTAACGAACCTCTTGGCCATGTGGCATGCTTAAAATCAAAGCAAAGTGCAAAAATGACTAACAAACAGTATATATAAACAGTCTCCAGGAAAAATATTGAAAATCCTTTCAATCAAGCATTGAGCATGAGGGAGGGAAGTTTAACTGTTTGTATCCAATTAACAGCCACCAACCGAGCGATTACTTGATACATGCGCAGTACCATGAAATAGCCCCTTTAATAGGGAGCGGTACTTTACCAATTCAGTATATCCATATAGAATTTGAGCTGCGCTGGGAGATATTGATTGCGATGTGTATTTGCACCACCATTCTTTCAATTTATTCCAGAAAAACTTGGCTTTCGTACATTCAACAAACATATGCTCAAAAGTGTGTCTCTCTTCATGGCATGTTGGGCATGTGTCATTTTCTTTAATTTTTACTGTAAAAAGGTAAGTATTTGTAGCCAGAATATTGTGATTAATTTTGAACTGAAAATCTACATGGGATCTACATTTATGCTCCAGGGAGAAATATTTAAAACTCACTAGGGAGGAGGGAGAAAAAATCGAAAAAACTAGGGAGGGAGATTTCACTACCCGTTCCTTTCCACTCACAGTATTGACTACTCCTTTTATCTTATTTAACAAATATCTAACCCTCCCTACGCCCTTAAAGTTGTACCTCAAGTTGTACCTCGTCTGCTCCATTTGCCGCCATGTTTGTAATCACGAGAATCTCGAAAATGACGTAACCTCGTTTCCAGGCTGCTCACGGATATTGTATTTACAGAAATGGAGTGGAAGGAAAAATAGATTATTGGAAAATACAAAAATCGCCAAGCGACCTGTGACCTGTGACCTGTGACCTGTGACCTGGACCTGTGACCTGGACCTGTGACCTGGACCTGTGATCTGTGACCTGCGTTTTGTACCAGCCGTTGAAAAACACATTGAAATTACGTCTAAGAAAATTGCCTCCGGCATTGGAGCCATAAAACGTATCAGATCCTTTGTTCCATTTAAAGTATTACTAAGCGTGTACAATGCATTGGTCCAACCACACTTTGACTATTGTAGTCAAGTGTGGGAAAATTTTAACAAGGGTCTAAGTGACAAACGGCAAAAACTCCAGAGCCGTGCTGCCCGTGTTCTTTTAAACGCTTCATATGACTCCAACGCTGAACGATTGTTCAAAACGTTGAGCTGGAAAAATCTGAAGACTCAGAGGCTTGTTCATTTATCGATAATGGTCTTCGAATGTCTAATAATCTAGCTCCCGAATATCTTTGCTCTAAATTCATAGCACGAAATGAGATTACTAATTATGTTCTTAGAGATTCTTCCTTCAAACTTGCTGTTCCATATCCACGTACAAATTATTGCAAGCGCAGCTTCAGCTATCGTGGAGCAACCCTATGGAACAGCCAGCCAAGTGACTCAGTACGGGAGGAAAAATCTCTAATATCTTTCAAGAATAAAATTAACTGCTACGACTTCACAAATACTCCATTGTAATTAATTTAGATCACACGGCGCTCATGTAAAATAGGAATTAGTATGATAGGGATTATAGAGATTGTAGAGTAGAATTATAATTATTTTATATACGGTAGTATTTTTAGCATACCAATATTATTAGTTTCATAATATTAGTATAGTTTTTATCACTATAATTAATATAATAATTATATAATTTTTATATATGTCTGTTTAACTTTTACTCCAAATGTTATTACCTGATGAGCCACACCGTGTCTAAATAAAGATTGATTGATTGATTGATTTACAGTTTACCCCCCTCACCCCCCTCCCCCCCCCC